>CM044559.2:6826593-8026593 GCA_024416835.2 Perccottus glenii
GTGTGTAGCACAGTGTTCTTATAGTGTAAATTTAATGCAATTTAACTGCAAATGAGGTTGATTCTGTTGTATATAGTGAACACTTATAAAATGTAAAGTTATTACAAAATTACTCTTTTGATAAGAGGACAAAGATGACAGTTGTTTGAAAGAAGAAGTGCAGACAACAATGTGAGTTAAATGGAAAATGTTTGTTTTTGGTTTCATACAAAAGGATTTTGTGGATTTATGTAAAAATAGACCTTTGAAGGAAATATGTCTTAATGTTATCCAAATGTGGATATAACCTGTGTTTTAATGTAAAACAGACAAAAATAACAGAAAACAACCCATGATTGCAGTTACAAATTTAAAAATAAATATAATTCAAGTGAATGGAGAATGAGCGCCTGTTGTCCTGTGTCACTGATTTCTCTTGTTATATTTCTAATATTTCCAGAGTACTCCTATCCAGGAATTATCTATATATCTGCCAGCGGAGACCTAGCCGGGACCCGCTACATAAACATGATTGAAAAGAATCACATGGGTGTATAGGTGTGAAGTGGTCTTCACTTGGTTTGTCCTATATCTGTGGCTCAAGGAAGATAAGTTAAGTTCAACACTTAAAAGAGGACTTAATGGGGATAAAGGCACAAGAGAGAGGTCTCAAGTTGATTATCTGAACTTTATTAACTCATTTACAATAAAGTGAAGCACATTAGTGAGTCATAATTTGGAGGGGTTTGCATGCATTTTAGGGAGTGAGAATACATGGGGATTTAGATAAGGTACATAATGGTTATAATTGAGTACACAATCAACATTACACTAACACATTACATTATGGCGTATCCGTCAACACCAGGAGGGCTGGAGTTGGATCGGTTTCGTCAGGGGCAGAGAAACCCTCATTCAAGGTGTAGACCTCAGTGGGCATGGCAGGGTTCTCTCTATTCGCAGGGCGACGGCGCACGATTCGTGCAACGCCTTGGGTGCATTGGCTGAGTTTAGCCTTGAGACTTTGGACACTCCTAAAGAGTATGACGGTTATGAGAATGGCCATGACGTAACCTATTCCTACGGTGGTTGCAAGAACGGTGTCGGGGGTTGACCATGCGTACCTAATGGGTTGGACAGGGGCATGTTGCTGTTGCTCTATTTCCTTCAGTACGTTATCTAAAGGTGCCAAGTCAATGGTTCTACTGCCTTCAAATTGAATTTGGTTGAGTGTGGCTGGGTGCAATTCAAGGGGATGTTCTGAAAAGAAATCTGAAATTTGTATTTCACTCTCATATTGTTCGGCATTAAGATGATACAGGGCGACATCCCCAATGTGGAGGATTGCATTTGGAGGCACGTTTACCCAGAAGGTCTGATCGGGTAAATTTACTCGGGACGAGGTATCGTGCTGATCGTAGGTCAGTGTACCGACTGGAAGAGGGGTGTTCACTAGCCAACGATCGCCAATTATTTCCGCTTGGGTGTCGGTAACCTGGCGGCGAGCCGTGAGTGTTGTTGGACATCTGGCTTGAGGGCTCATGGGCTTAAGGCCACAGATTCCGTCCGTGTTGTCCCGAACGAAGGGTTTACTGGGACATAAGTAGTGTATATCCTTGGATAGGGTAGGCTACACATGCGTAGGTTAGGGGCCAGGTATAGATTGGGATTGGCATCGTGGTATGCCACCACCGAGGGAGTATGCACTTTAACGTGCGTGTCTCCCTGCCAGGATCCAACATTTACGACGTCCTTGCTCTGGGCATCGATGACAGGCAGATTGATAAGAAAAGCCATTTCACGGAACTCTGGGTTCACGTAAATGGGTTCGGCGCTGCCTAGGGTGTAAGCTAGGTGGGTCTGAAGGGGTGTTACGAGATCTCTAGTAAGGAGGGATTGCACTAAGGACAGCGGAATAAGGTACGGGGGAATTCTGCCCATGGCTAGGCTGTCCACTGAAGAGCTAATGTCTCTGAGCATGTCATTCATCAGCGAGGTGACCGCTTGTGTGTGTACGTAGTCCACCTGGAAGATGGCCAGAAGCGAGTCTAAAGCTCGGAGGGTTTTGTTCAGGGCCTCACTGTGAGTGTTTACCACCAACACAGTGTCCTTCAATGTTTTCCCTACCGTTTGCAGTTGCTGTTGTTGCTTAAAGATCTGCGCTCTGATGTCGGGGATTTCAGCCTGTAATTCAGTGACATGTTTCCTGACAGTGGAAATGCTAACCGTATTGACCGTGGATAACCCGAGGTTAAACAAAGTGCCTACAGCAGCCGCTGCCATAAGAAGTCCCCCTACAAACTGTTTAGATCTTGGGTGAGCTCCAGTAAGTTCAGCCTGAGTGATGGTGAATTTTTCAAGCTGAGCTAGCATATGGGAAATATCCGATTCTGCATGGTTAAGGACATTTGTGGTCCAGCTAGCGCCAGCCCAACTGGTGAGACTGAGGGTGGCACTGATGTGTTTCCAGCACGTCTGTTGGGTTTAACCTGGTGTGCAGGCGACAGTTTGTGATCAACAGTCCGGGCTGGTCCTTTAGAACGATTCCGGCTGTTGGTCCGGGTTCTATAACATCCGGTGACCCCATGCCCGTAAGGCTGGTGACCAGGAGGAGTATCGTCCACATCATCCTGGTGAGAGAGAGAGGATCTTTTAACAACGGATTCACTGACAGAGGATACCCGAGTTACCAGTTAGTTAGAGTTACCTGCAGCTACCAATGAAAAAGTGGAAAAATGGAAAGAGGACTGAATCAGCAGTTGTTAGTGAGTGGTTAGTTGTGACTGAGGGGCCTAGTGGAAACTACTTGGGAGTTTGAACATCCCCTGTAGTTCCCATGGGGGCTTTGTGTAACTTAATCTGATTGCGGTCTATCCACTTGAGAGTGGGTTCCTTTCGTCCTTTGGTGATCTTTATCTGATACACCACGGGGGAGAGCTTGTTGACAATGGCGTATGGCCCCGCCCAACGCGGGAGGAATTTCCGCGTCAGTCGGTTGGCACCACCGCTCGTTTGTCCGGTGAGTTGGCTAAACATGTAATACCACACCTTGTCTCCCACCTGCAGTTCATCCCTAGATGACTTTTGGTCAAAATAGGCCTTCCGGCCTTCTGCACTCTTGCCTAGTTTTTCCTGGGCAAAGGCGAAGGTGGTTCTGAGGTGTGCTTGGAGGTCAGTCATGTACTGATGTGTGGTGTAGGCTGTAGCGATGTTAGCCTCTCCTGGTTGATACAATAAGTGAAGGGGGAGCGTCATCTGTCTACCGGTCATGAGCTCGAATGGGGAGACTCCGGTCGCCGTGTGTGGCGTGGCTCTGATGGCCATCAGGACCAAAGGCAGTTTGACGTCCCAATCTCGGTGATTGGACGCGACATACTTCTTTAGGATGTCGATCACCGTTCGGTTGGCTCTTTCTACCTGAGGACTGGGGGTGGTGGCTGACATGGAAGTTCGCTTTGACGCCCATGGTTTGCCACAGTTGTCCCATGACCTCCGCTGTAAAGTGAGTACCACGGTCAGAATCGACCTTGCAAGGTAGGCCAAATCTGGAGAACACGTGGTTCATGAGTAGAAAGGCTGTGGTCTGTGCCGTGTCGTTTGGGGCTGGAAGTCCTTCCACCCATTTGGTGAAGGCACAGGTGACCATCATGATGTATTTGTTGCCCCTTGTTGATTTAGTCAGGGGTCCCATCCAATCGATTTGGAGGTCGGACCACGGGAATGAGATGCCCCTTCTTTGTAAGGGTGCACGGTGGAGTGGTCTTGCAGGTTGGAACTGGCAGCATACCAAACAGCCTTTGATATATTCTGCCACGTCCATTTGCATTTGTGGCCAGTAGGCTACCTGCTGGAGTGCCTGGTGTGTTGCTCGTACACCTCTGTGGCCTGCTACTGGAGAGTCATGTGCGTGCGTTAGCATGACCCCCCTTAGGCTCTGAGGCACTACGAACGCAGGTGAAGTAAGGGTGTCAGAGACATAGACAAGCAAGCCATGACGCAGCTGAAGTCTGGCACGAACAGCCCAAAGCTTTTTGAGGGAGGAAGTGTCAGTGTCTACAACGGTGTGAGACGCGGGGTCTGACAGGTGGAGGATCAGTTTGTTGATTGCCGGGTCCGCTGCCTGAAGGGCAACGAGGTCGGAATCAGCAAAAGTCGGAGCAACCACCATCGTGGCCGCTGGGGCCGGAACCGAGGCGCCACTTGCGGTCACCTTTGATCGGGTGACCAGACAGACAGAATGGGTGGGATGGGTGGGAAAGGGTCGATTGTACACGGGGTCGGGCTGGAATTGCCAGGGCGTACCATCAAGAGCACCTTCTTTCGCCATATGGTCTGTGTGGTCATTCAGATCTTTGTCAAGTCCAGGGGCCCGCGAGTGGCCTCTGACCTTCTTCCAGTATACTTGCATGTCATGGTCTTCGACCAGACCGTTGCATACCAGGAACATGTCTTTGTGTTTAATGGTTTTCTTCGCGGATGTGAGAAAACCATTGTTCTTCCATAGTGGCAGGTGGCATGAGAAACTGAGGCGAGCGTAATTTGAGTCGGTACAAATCACGAGCAGTTTGATCTGCTTGGCCACTGCCAATTGGATGGTTATAAGGACGGCTGCAATCTCAGCGTATTGCGAAGATTGGGGTCCTAACTGGAATTTTTGTGGCTAATAGGGAGTGTCATTGAGCCAAACTACACCTGCACCGGCGCGAACCAGAGCTTCGTGGTGGAACGAGCCAAGATGCCACACGGGCATTGGTCACTACGCCGTCCCTGAGTCTCTGACTCGTCAAGAAAGTCACCGGTTGGTGATTGGTGTTGACAATCGTCTTTTGGCCTCCTAAGTAGTGGGCAAAGTGTTTCACAGCCCAAACTGTGGCTAGGAGGGCTTTTTCACAGTCCGTGTACTTAGTCTCTGGACCGGAGAGAGTTTTGCTGGCGTAGGCCACTACTCTCTTGTCCGTGTCGTGGACCTGATAGAGGCCTGAACTGAGGCTGTGGCTTGAGAAGCCTACCTCCAGGTGGAAGACTTTGGTGTGCTCCGGGTAAGCCAGACAAGGGGCTTCGCACAGCTTTTGCTGGAGCGCCTTCATTGCCTGTTCCTGTTGGGGACCCCACTCAAAGGCGGTGTCCTTTTTGAGAAGGTCAGTCAGTGGTTTAGCCAATGCCGCATAATCCTCGACGAATTGTCGAGAGTAGTTGCAGACTCCCAGGAAGCTGCGGAGTTCTGACAAGTTGGATGGCGGTTTTAGGTTGGCGATACCCTGAAGTCGACTGACCTGTGGTTCAACACCAGCAGCGCCGACTAGAAGGCCCACGTAGTTTACCTTCTTTCTACACCATTGACATTTTTCCAGAGAGATCTTCGCGCCAGCGGTGGTGAGCTGCTTCAGCACGTGATCAATCTCTTCAATGTGCGCATGAAATGTCGCAGTGCGCATTAGAATGTCATCTATGTAGATGAGCGCCGCATGCTAGTGGCATCCGGGCATGCTTTGTTCAGGAAAATGTTAAATTCGGCAGGGGAATTCAAGTACCCGAATGGGCATCTGGTGAAAGAATATTGCCGATTGGCGAACGTAAAAGCAAGTTTGTGTTGATCCTGTGGATCTACTGGGATGGTCCAGAAGCCGGAGGCTATATCCAGTGTAGAGAAGTACTTGGCGTCTCGTACCTTGGGCAGTTCTTGGCCAAGTTGGGTCATTGGCCACCTGGACAGTGGGACGCTTTTGTTCAGCTGACGGTAGTCAATTGTCAGTCGCCACTTGCCGTTGGGCTTGAGCACTGGCCAGATAGGAGCCGAATAAGTACTGTTGCATGGGCGGATGATGCCCTTGTTCAAAAGGTCGTCTATGATTTCCTGTATTGGTTCATAAGACGCCAGGGGTATTTTGTATTGACGTACATAAGCTGCGTTTGCGGCTGTTGGAATGCGGACTGTATGGATGGGAGTCAAACCACAATCCAAGGAGTTCTTCGCAAAGGATGTACGATATTTGAGGAGGACCTGGCGCACCAGGTCGCGTTCCTCCTCGGTATTGATCGCGTCAGCCAGGTCCAGTGTTTGTTCCAACTGGGACTCGAAATCCGGTTTGGTTTCAGAGTCAGCCTTTGTTGTTACTGGACCGTCCGTGGTGACGTCACTCGGTATCGTCGCGGTCGAGTTTGTATCTGCATCGATGGAGAGCAGGGAGACTGTCCCTGTCATCAGCCAGATCGACCCTGCAGATAGTATCGGTGTCGACCGTAAGTGGGGGTATATGGCAATTACCCCGGAAGGTTTAGTGTATACGACCTCGGTCTCCTGCTGTTCAGGCAGGAGTGAGGGTGGCATACGTCCTATGACCGGGAGTCTGAGCTCAAAGTCATGAAATCTGGCGTCGACCAGCCAACTCAAAGGGATGCTATCTGCAGTGGAGTTCTGCACTAGCACCTGTGTTGATCGAGAGTGGAGTTCGACCAAAGGTGTTGCCTGACTCAAAGAACAGAGGCGAAGGTTGGAAGAAAGCTTGTGAGGAGTTAGCTTGTTGTCCGGGGACGACTTTTAGACGTATGGACAAGATGCTACGCGGCGGTACCGTGAGGTGGTAGTCGTTACTTACCTGGCACGTCGGGTATGGTTTGTCCCGATTTCAAGTTTCGGTCAGCTCGGGTGAATCTTTTTGTACTCGTTAGGGACCAAAGAACGTTGTTGATGGTATCGACTTGGACGTCGAGTCTGACCAGCATGTCAGCCCCAATGTACACTGAATGTGGAAGATCAGGGATGACAGCAAAGGTGTGTGTCAGTTCTCTTTTATTCCATTGTGCGGTGACAGAGCAGAGACCTACGGTAGTTAACACATGAGTCGGTGTGGGGTTAGCCGGGAACCGAATGTGTTTCTTTATGAAGGTCAGGCTCGGGTTTACCCGCGTCAAAGTGTCATACAGCTCTAGGCTGATTGCAGATTTGTCGGCCCATAAGGCCATGACGACATCGTCGACTGGAGTTGCTTCCAGTGCGATGCCATTGATGATTTTGGGTGTCATCACTAAGGGGTTTTCCAGCGTGTATAGGAAGCTATCACGCGATTCAAAGGGATTTGGTTCGCACCGAGGTTGCGTGGTTGCAGTTCCAGCGTTGTTGGTGGCGACCCTGTCTACTGGCGAAGACCTTTCGATCGCATAGCACTGAGATTCAGTCAGAGAGATTGGAAGTGGTGCTCGCTCTTGTGCCCAAATCTTTAGCTGCTTGAAATCGATCAGTGGTTCGAAGCGATTGAGAATGTCTTTGCCAATCAGGAGTGGGATGTTGTCAAGGTGGGACACGTACACTGGATGTATCAGTGTCATTGGTCCGATGGACAGTTGTACTAAGGCAACTTTGTTGATGATCGTCCGATCATCCGAGTAAGGCCTTATTTCTAGGACGCACGGGTGGGACTTCAAGTCCCTGTGGGACCTCCTCGCTATAGCCTGGAGTGATCTGAACAGGTTGCCTGAGATTAGGCTGATGTCAGCGGCTGTGTCGAGAAGTGCTTCGTGTGTCAAGTGGTCTTCTAACAAGACAGAGAGGTAAAGCTTTCGAGCTACTCCCTTTTCAAAGTCAAAGTCAAAGTCTGCTTTATTGTCAATTTCCACATGTACAGTACATACATACAGAGAATCGAAATTGCGTTACTCTCAGTCCCCGGTGCATACAGATAACATTATCATTAAAGCCTAAAAAATAACTCAAATTTTAAAATGTAGATACAACTATACAATAAGGGAGTGATAAAAAAAAGACATCAGATTTCAGTTAGGTGACCCAGGAATTGGTGAACGGGTGTTTCACATTCGATGGTCTGGGTGTGGTCATGGCACAGCCCAGAGTTTGGGTTCGCTCCTACATTAGGATAGTTTTGGAGAAGATGGGTCTGTCTGTTAAAGTGACACCAGCCCAAGCAAAAAAAAAGTGGGACAATTTAAAAAAGAAATATAAAGTATGTCCATATATAGAAAATAATATTGTTGTTAGTAACAGTTTAAAAAATCCTAGGTTTAAGCTTACATGTTTTGTGAACAGTTTATATATTTTTTTACTTGTCTTTAGGAATGCAAGTATCCAGGGTCAGGAGAGGGAGTGAGTGGGAAGCCCACTGCTGCTACTTGGCCCTGGTTTGTCCAAATGGATGAGGTTTTAGGACAAAGGCCTTCAATTTGCCCCCCTGTCCTTATTGCCTCCATCCCTATGGACACTCAGGGCCAAGTGCAGCAGTGAGTGACCAAGAGGAGAGAGAGGAAGAAGAGAGGGAAGGAGATAGGCAGCCAGCAGCGAAGAAGAGGAGAAGGGACAGTGACCAGGAGCTGTTAGACCTCATCAGGGAGGACATGAGGCAGCAGAGAGAGGCTGAAGAGAGGAGGGCACAGGCTGAAGAGAGGAGGGCACAGGAGAGCAGGGAGAGGATGGACAGGCTTTTCTCCATTCTGGAGCGTTGGGTCTCCAATTAATTTTTTTTTTTTCTTGGGGTGGGAGGGATTAGATATTTTTCATTTTCATTCATTGATATTTTTCATATTTTTCATTTCATTTCATTCTTCAGTTGTTTGAAATAAACTGTTTGAAATAAATACTTCTCATTCATTGAATTTCTTTTTTTCCCCATAATTTTCAAAGTAAAAGGAACATTTGTAAAGAAAATTAAGTGTATAATTATTTAATAACATTGAGAAAACAAAATTGATGTAACAAAATTCAAGAACACACAGAAACTATTTACAGAACTATTTACAGGACAACAGGGAGTCCCTGGCAGTGTTGCTGGAGCCGCTGAAAAGATGAGGGACATGGATGGAGTGCAGCAGGGATCCGTGGCTGGTCCTCTGGTTGGCGAGTGAAACATCACAGGGTGGTCTGCAGAGAGCTTCAGGATGTCTCCTCCCATTGTCCACTACATTGTCCACCAGCAGGGTTTGCAGAGCAACTTAATCAACGGCTGTCACATCTGTAACATGCATTAATACATATGTAAACAGGAGAAATTGAATCCAATCCTTTCATGACAAAGTACTTTTTAAATAAGATATTAAAGTTATTGTTTACTTGCTGGTTAAAGGTAGTCATGACCTGATGGTACAACCTCCAGGGCAGACACCTCAACACAAAGTTGGTCCCGCCACTGAGCACCGCTGACGGCCTCCAAGTCAGCCTCCCCCTCATCTTCCTCCACATCATCCTCAGGCTCATCCTCAGGTGCCAACACGTCTCCGGCACTGAGGCAGATGTTGTGGAGGATGGTGCATGCTGTCACAACCTGCAATAGCATATATAAAATTAGTATATTGTGATATTGAAAAAAAATAATTTAATATAACACTGGCTGGTAACTTACATGAGGAACAAAGGTGTAGTGCACCTCCAGCGCTTGCAGGAAGATGGATCGGAACCTTGTCTTCATCATTCCAAAAGCACGCTCTATAATGGAGCGTGCCCTGGAATGATGGCTGTTAAAGCGCTGGGCTGCCACACCTTGCACCTGCCTCTTGAAAGGAGTGATGAGGGGAGAGGCCGTTGGAGGCATGGATATCCTCCATCGGCCAAGATGAAATGCCCTGGAGGAGGGTAGGAGGACTGAGCATACAGTGGGCTGTGGCGGAGCACCCTGGAGTTGTGCACCGATCCAGGCCAGCCCACGTACGTATCGATGAAGCGGCCCTGATGGTCACAAACAGCCTGAAGGACTATGGATGGAAACAGTTTCCTGTTTCTGTAGCACTGACCATCAGGGCCGCTCGGAGGCTTGATGCGGATGTGACAGCCGTCGATGGCACCTGCAGCTTTGAAAAAAGCTCTGTGGCGTGCCAGCCCTGCAAACCCGCGGGACACTTCTTCCAGGTGCTCCGGGGTCTTCGGGAGGAAGATGACCTTGTGGCGAATGGCCACCACCTCCTCAGTCACTCGGTGGACAATGTAGTGGACGGTGGACCAGGGCATCCCAAAAACTCTTGAGACCACCCTGTAGGATGCTCCACTGGCCAACCAGAAGAGAAACACCAGGGTCTCTATTGTAGCACCCAACCCATGTCTTCTCTCCTGGTTCAGGAGGTTCTGCAACACTGCCAGAGACTCCCTGCTCAGCCGAAAGTCTGGTCGGGGATCTTCCTGGCTGAAGAAATGGTCCAAAACTGGGACACTCAGGTTAATCCTGCAGTAACGGGGTCTGGTCTGGTTAAGGAAAAGTAGAGAACAAATACATAATATAATTAGTACATTAGAATAAGTGTTTAACAGATAAAAGCATTATTCTACCTTAAGACAAATTTAAATATCAAAACTCCAATTATTTTTTAATACAATGCACATTATACATATTGCATAAATAATTATATACATATTATTGATATATATATATCATTATTTAGATAGATAGATAGATAGATAGATAGATAGATAGCTAGATAGATATTTTCTCTGACAAAACAAGCTAAAGTTTAGCCTATGCTTCAGCTCAATGAATTTGTAGGGGAAATTAGCAAAATACTTAAAAAAATATAAAAATAGGCTATAATGGCTTACCTGGATATGACGGTCTTGTAATCTGATAAAAAAAAACTGTCCGACGACGAGCAAAGAAAGTATATAATTTATTTAATTCTTTTATTTCTTCCAAAATAATAAAAATGAGGAGAATAACTCTTAGATCGTCCATTTTCCCGCTTCTTGCTTAGCGCTGTCATGGTTGCTAGGCGACAGGATATAATCAACGGGTAAGGGAGGGAACTGAAAGAAGGGTAGGCTGTCCAAATTCACAAACACCGACTTCCGGGTTTTGCGGTCGTCGGAGGACCCCTCCTCCTTCAACCGGGTAGGAAGGATCCTAAGGAGGATGTAGACCCTGAATTTGGACACAGCCGTAGACTTGAAGGAAGCTAGTAGCTTCGCTACTGTTAGAACTTTGCAGTATGTTAGAACTTTGCAGTAAGTAAAAGTTGTCAAATTGTATATGACCAAAAAAGGCCAACAAGCCTTTTTTAAGAAAGGGTCATTAATATTGTGTGTGTGACAGGAAGTACTGCAGCTGTCCTTTAACTGCACCCGGCCAGACGTGTCAAGCCAAAGTGTTTATCTTAATTGATGGTTTCCTGTGTTTGGTCTGGATGCAGGATGCAGCAAGATAACTAAACCTTTGTACTGATTTTCACAACTAATTGCCAAACTCCGCCCTGCGAGGTTGGGGGGAGGCAAACTGTGTTTATGTTTCAATAAAACCAAGGAGAAGGCATGTAGTGAGTTAGAGATTCTGTAGACTCTGAGCTCTACAGAGGTGGAACGAGCAGTCAATGCTTCCACATGCCATTCTCTCCATCGATGTAAAAACTTAAGTTGAGTCTGACTGAATTATTTAATTCACAAAATTGGGTTGAAGGTTGTCTCCAGAGAAATCTGATTGTCTCTACACTGTTTTGTGTATTGATTCCTTGACAGAAATTGGTCCTTCGAGCCGGATTGGAGAGACGTCCCCGACGAGGATAATTGACGACGGCTGAAAGACTCTGGCCAGAGCAACTGAAAGACCACATTTCCACGTGGCCGGCTGATCCTCGTTATCCTCACCGGTGACAAACCTCCATTCCAACGTGAACGGAGACAACCATATAAAAGGTCAGACTGGGTATGAATGTATAGAGAGAAATGATTGTGATGAGTGGTGGAATAAATTTACCAGAACAATACTCATTCAAGGCTTTACAACCCGTGAGTGAGCATTAAAGTGGGTGAAGGAGGTCCACATTAAAGGTCTTCTGAGGAGAATAACTAAAGGAATGTAAAAATTTGTGAAGTCCCCACGGACGTGGAATTTATGAAAACAAATTTCCCACCATCAGTAAAGTATCTAAGTGGAAAAAGAGGTATGGGTTTAGTGGGAAATTAGAATTAAATGAAGTAAGGAGAATTAAGACCAATCTCAGGCATCATGACCAGTTAAAAAAACGCTCACCCTCTCATCCAGGAAAACAAATGTTAGCTTGTTTAATGTGGGAGACTGAGTGCCGAAATCGGGGTCAAAATAAAAATACTACCTCAACAACGATAGCCTTCTTAAAGAAATGTGATAAAGATGGTACAAATTTTGTGGTGAGGGCTCACCAGCCCCCACAGCAAAATCCACAACCACAAGCCCCTAATCCAGTACAAAACCCCCCAGCCGAGGCAGCAGTAGAGCCAGAAGACCAGCTTGAGGAAGCATATCAGGGTTTAGATGATGTCCTTCATAGTGACTCAGAATTGTACCCTACCAAACAGCTACAGCAAATGAAACTGTCAAGCAGTAACCCATTTGCAACTTCCCCTCCTCCTCCTTATGTCCCAGCAGTGGCTTCTGCACCCTCCTCCTCCTCTGGTGTAGTACAAACCAGATCAGGACGAGTGGTTAAACCACCAGAGAGATATGTAGAGACTTTTCCCATGATTCAGGTCCCTAACCCCCATGCGCAAGGGACCATGCTAGTACACAGACCTTGGACTATTAGTGAGGCACAGGAAGCTGTAAAGAGTGTGACCAAACCAGAAACAGACATTGAACAGACCATAGTGGACATTACTCAGCTCCAAGCAGGGTATCACCTTAACGGGATAGAAATGAAACAGGCCTTAATGAACATTTTTGGACTAAAATGGGGTTTTATTGCATTTAGTTTCAATGCAAGCAACGCAGCAGGAGAAGTTCTTGCCCATGACGGAGTGTTAGGCCAACTCCAACTAGCAGATGTAGGTCTCTTTGCCCAAGCCAGACTTAAATTTACCAGGAGACCAAATTATGCTATTGTTCAACAAACTCAACAAAAATCAACTGAGTCAGTGATAGAGTTTAGTGCTAGAATGAGAGAGGTGTTCAAGACTAATAGTGGTCTGACTGAAGACCACAACCCAGACAGTGCATTCCAACAGCAGCTCAAAATGGCAATTTTAGGAGGTTTACAGCCTCCCAATATGGAGTGGCTAACTAAAAATTATGTAGGTCTGCCCACTTCCACACCCAGTGAGTTTATGACTCACTCAATTCATGCAGAAAGAATAGTGAGAGAAAAGAAGCAAAAGAAAGCCTCTCAAATTCTTCTCAGTGAGCAAGGAGAAACTTATGTAATTGACACTAGGAGACCAGGACCACCATAAAGAAGAAAAAGAAGGTTTGAAGGGAAAGACACAGATCAGAGAGAGAGATAGGACTGAAGGACTGTGTTTTTATTGCCACAAAAAGGGACACTTAGCACGAGACTGCAGAAAGAGGAAAGATAATAGAGAACAAGATAAGGAAGCGAAAGCAACTAGGAAGCCACAGATGGATCCAGATGAGATGGCATGACTAGGGACAGCAGAAAGACAAGAAAGTGAAGATGAGGAAGTAATAGATGAGATTTACTTATCACTAGGGATGGGTACCGAAACCCGGTATTAAACTGGCCCCGGGGCTAAATTATGAAAGACCGTAGTATCAATAAGATCTGACGCTATCGGTTCTGCTTTCGGTACTGGAGGGGAAAAAAATTAATGTACTATGTATTTTTGCCTAATAATGTTATCGTGCACATTTTATCTCACCAAACATTTCTAATGTGTGATCATATTAAGACGTTTGTCTGTGAGATCTCTCATGCGCGCCGCGGAGGCTGTCTGCCAGTCACACACACACAACACAACGCGGCGCGCACGCACGCTTACGCATAACAGTAATACAAAGAGTGACGATGGGGAAGAGATCATGCACTTATCATGCACATTTTATGTTACCAAACCTTTCTAATTTGCGATATTATAAGACGTTTGTCTGTGAGATCTGCGAGATCTCTCATGCGCGCCGCAGAGGCTGTCTGTCAGTCCCACACCACAAGAACGAGCGCGGCGCACGCACATAGATAGTATAAATAGCACTCACAACAGTACAAAAACTCCCGCTTAATACAAAGAGTGACGATGGCGGAGAGAGCAAAACGTTCCAAAGTATGGTTACACTTCTTTAGAGTTGATGCAGACAACGCTCGTTGTCATAAAAGTGCAACAAAATGTTTGCATGTAATGGCGAAAACACAAGCAATCTGTCTAAGCACCTTTCAAAAGTGCATTATGTGCCGACAGAGAAATGCAAAGTTTTCGACTGCCTAGCTAGCTCGTCTCTGGTTGTTGCCTCATCTACGTCTGGTATGTATGCTAAAATCATGTTGAATCAACGTTGTTCACGTCATTTAAAATAAATGTCAAATCTCCCTGGTTTGTTTACCTTATGTAGAAATTCTGTTGATTTCTTTTGGGAGAAATGAGAGAATGAAATCATATTTTCTACTTGTTTTTAAAATTCCAAATAAAGAAAAATCAGTATGTAAATGTAAACATTTATTTGGCTAACTTAAATGCACAGCACTTCAAGTTAGTTTATATATATATAAATGCTTTGAAAATGTTAATTCTGTTCTCAACTTGTTCTTAAAAAAAAAAAAACACAACACAAAGTACCGATAAGAATACGGTTAAAGTACCGGACCGTTAAGCAGTATCGATAAGAGTAGTAATACCGTTAAAACCTTAACGATACCCATCCCTACTTATCACTGGACGAAGTGGACTTTAGAACCAAACCTCAAGTGACTTTACAAGTGGACAACTGTCACCGGCTGCAGGTGCAGGTTCGTTAGATCACCAGACGTTTACCACAAGAAATATGAGGAGGCTGAGGTTATAATGTAAAACAGCAGTTTATTTGGACACGCAGGTAAAAAGAAAAAAGAAAAATAACAATGTTAGTAAGCTCAGTGGAGGGTTGTGGCAGCCGCTCCACGGGGTAGATAAAACAATCTGAGGACTGTGGGGAGGCTGTCTGTATGGGAAGCGAGTCTGTTGTGGCCCCGGCCTCCAGTCCGTGCCACAAGGCCGGTGAGTCTGAGGGCTGGCGTCCTCTCGACGGTCCCAATGGGTTCCCCGGTCCTCACAACGCCACGCCAAAACTAATAACAACAGATTTAAAATGTCGGGTTTAACGACCACACAATAAAACTTAATAAAAACAGCACAGCAAACAGGGTGTACGGGACACGTCCCTTTACTTAGCGTATTTATAGGCGTTGTACAGGTCCCTGGTCTCGGTCCTCTCTGGGTCGCGGAGGTCCGGCGGTCGCTCCTCAGATCCTGCCTCGAAGGAGACGGCACTGTGGACAGTGGAAGGCAGTCTTAGACACACAAACAACTTAGCTTCAGTAGGTGTAGCCTCTGCACAGTTATGGGCACTTCCCTTCACTTAGCTGAGTTCGAGCGTTGTCTGTAATGTCTCCCTCGGTTTCTGCGGCTTTCCGTTGCCGATTGGTGGGCTGATGCTCCGTAGTGTTGGGTGTTCTTTCCTCCGTCTCTTTCCGTTCCTTACTCCGTCTCTTTCTCTCCGTTTCTCCGTCTTGCTGTCCTTTGCTTCCTGCTTCTCCTCCCTCTTCCTGCTTCTCCTTTGAGCCTTTTAAACCAGACCCAGGTGCATTCGATTGGTTCCAGTGATTGCGCAGGTGTGGTGAGTGTTCCCCATCACGAGTTCATCCGTGTGTTTGCAAAATTTAAAGGGCCACGACTCCCAGAACACACGGAGAAAGAACAAACATAAAGTCCAAACCGGCACCCTGTGACATTTTCCCCCCACCTTTGACGTTGGTCGTCCCGGCCAATTAGACCCGGTACCTCCTGGGCTGGGTGCCAAGGGTGAGTGCGTTGGGAGCGCCTCAGGGGTGGAGGGGGCGCAGGAGGTCAGGTGGGCTGGTGGGGACACAGGTCTGGGGGGTCTCGCCGGAGGGACCATCGGGGGAACAACGAGCCTGGGTAGCCAGACGGTCGGCGGGGGGGGCTCCTCGGGGCGATTTGGCTGTGTGACAGGCTCTTCTTCCTGGGGCATAGTCATGGGGCAAGGACGAAGGTTATTACGGTGCACCGTACGAGTGGGACCTTCCTTACCCTCTGGCCGGATGACGTAGACTGGATGGCCCGTTCTGAGTTGGTGCATCACCACACACGGGTCGGGCCCCCATCTTGCGGCCAGCTTACCTCGTTCCCTCCTGCGAAAGTTTCGCACCAGCACTCGTTCTCCTGGGAGCAGGAGGTCCACAGCATCCACCCCGGTGACCCAGGCCAGTGGTTCCCGCTGGGGGACTTCCACGGGGTAGGGATTCGGATTGCAGAATCTGCACGGCGCCTTTCCACTTCGTACGGTGGCCAGAGTCCGTCCGACCCGCCACTCGTAATCACTGTTGGGGAGAGGTTCAATAGTCACGGTTCCGTCTACATGGGGGTTGGTTACCTGTAGCCACAGAACCATCTCGGTGTGGGGGGGAATGATGACCGGGGGCTGCCGTGGGAGCCTTGCAGTTCCTTCCGTCACCGGCGGGGGGCCACTGTCGGCCACTCGCTGGCACTCGACAAACGCCTTGCTCCAGACTTCTCCTTCTGCTGAAGTTAAGGTAGTCTTGAACGCCGCCACCCCCGGGTGGCTGCCTTGGGTGAGTGAGGACCACAAACCTTTAATGATGTTCATGCCAGGATGCCCTTACCTGGGCCCAGACAGCTGTCCTCCACTATCATTATTCCTTTCCCCAAGACACTCACTCCCCCTACCCGGCAGTCCGCGATGACGTAACCAATGTAGGGTATCCGTAGTCCATTGGCCGCGCGTAGGGTCAGCCACGGGATTTCAGTAGCCGTGTTCATTTGCGTCGTTCCCAGGTGCTGTCGGAACAGGCTCTGGCTCATCATGGTCACTTGTGATCCTGTATCGAGCACAAAGGGGATAGCACAGTCATTTATATTTACCACTACATCGGGGCACTCACCAACAAGGGCGGCCTTGCGTTGTCTGTGTAGGGCTTCTGTAGACTGGCGATCAGTGTCCGACGAGGTGTGTAGTATAGGCCCTTGACTAACTGCCCCCACCGGGTGGCCCTCCTCCGTAGGGACAGCTAAAAAATCCTGTGACCTCTGCGGGCAGTGGCGTTGCAGGTGTCCAGGCCGGCCACAACGGTGGCAGACCAGTCTCCCCTGTTCATCCCAGCGGAAGGCAAAGTTTCCCGGGAGCTGGGGTCCGGTACGTGAGGGCCGGGCCGGGAACTGGCTATGGTGACTCAGTTGCTGTTTCAAGTCCTCCACTAGGGTGGCCGAGAGCGCCTTCATCTGTGTTGCAAGCTCGTCCTTCATTTCCTTTATCAACTCCGTCCTCAATTCGGAGCGAATTTGATCCCTCAGCTGCTCTGGCCTTACCCTGCAGGCTTGGTTGTCCCCATAGCCACGTAGCTGGCGAAGGCCGACTCGTGCCGCCTCTTGCAGCTCTCGCTCCAGTGCTCGCGCCTCCTTGCAGGCAGCCTTAAACGACAGATCATCCCGCCGGCGCATCTGGCGACCAAGCTCTTGTTTAATGGGTCCCTTCCTCAGGCCCACCATCAGCTGATCCAAGAGGAGGTCTTCGGCGTCCTCAGTCCCGTCCTCGTCCCTCTCCTGCCACCTGTAGAACGCCTCCCGCAGGCGTAAAGAGAAGGCGTTAATGGATTCCTCAGCCTTTTGTTTGCAGTTAAAGAAGTCTATGCGAGACTGGATCTTAGACGCTGGCTGGGTGTATAGAGTCTGTAGTAAGTCCAGGACCTTGGTGCTAGTGGCTTTCTCCCCTGGCTCAACCAGTCTTAACTCCCTCTAGGCGTCTCCCTCCAGTGCTCCCAGGACAAAGTCGGCCTGCTGCTGTGGATTCAGCTCTTGTGCCCTCAGCATTGCCTCCATCTGTGCCCTCCATTCGCCAAACTTAGCCGGTTCGCCTCCAAACTTTGGCACCCATGCGGCCCCCATAAACCAGGGCACCATAAAGTTAGCGTTAATCGCTGGACTGTTGCTCAGGCGCTGGACTATAGGCGTTGTACAGGTCCCTGGTCTCGGTCCTCTCTGGGTCCGCGGAGGTCCGGCCGGTCGCTCCTCAGATCCTGCCTCGAAAGGGGAGACGGCACTGTGGACAGTGGAAGGCAGTCTTAGACACACAAACCACTTAGCTTCAGTAGGTGTAGCCTCTGCACAGTTATGGGCACTTCCCTTCACTTAGCTGAGTTCGAGCGTTGTCTGTAATGTCTCCCTCGGTTTCTGCGGCTTTCCGTTGCCGATTGGTGGGCTGATGCTCCGTAGTGTTGGGTGTTCTTTCCTCCGTCTCTTTCCATTCCTTACTCCGTCTCTTTCTCTCCGTTTCTCCGTCTTGCTGTCCTTTGCTTCCTGCTTCTCCTCCCTCTTCCTGCTTCTCCTTTGAGCCTTTTAAACCAGACCCAGGTGCATTCTATTGGTTCCAGTGATTACGCAGGTGTGGTGAGTGTTCCCCATCACGAGTTCATCCGTGTGTTTGCAAAATTTAAAGGGGCCACGCACTCCCAGAACACACGGAGAAAGAACAAACATAAAGTCCAAACCGGCACCCTGTGACACAACCAACCTACACTGTTCTTAGGTTGGACTCAGGTGCAGACAGGACTGTTCTGAAAGAAATTCAGCGCTATAAACCCAGCTCAGAGAAAGTAAATGTGATATCAGCCAATGGACAAATTAAAGTCACCCCCTCAGTGTCCAAACACAGGACCCCAAAACAGAGCATTCAGGATCCACAGGCTGGTACAGGACAAAACTTAACATAAGAGTCACCACAACCCCAAGTGTCCATCTAAGAGATGAAAAATGACCATCTGAAACATGTTTGCTCACCACAGAGGAAGAGGAAGCCCTTAGTATCCTCCCAGACTCTGTGTGGGGAAAAGGCCCAACTGATGTAGGATTAATGAAAGAAATTTTACCAGTCAAAATAACAGGAAAGTCAGAATATATACCTGTAGTACATCAATACCCATTGAAAAAAGATGCTGAAAAAGGAATTGATCCAGTAATTAAAGGTTTATTGCAAGCAGGCATAATTGAGCCCAGATTCAGAATGTAACACCCCCATTTTTCCAGTTAAAAAAGCACCACCCTCTATGGATTGGAGAATGGTCCAAGACCTCAGAGCTGGGAATGAAGCAGTGAGACAAAGAGCACCAAATGTCCCAAATCCACACACGTTGCTAAATTCAGTGGACCCAGAGGCAAAGTATTTCTCAGTAATTGACTTTAGCAACGCCTTCTTTAGCATCCCAGTGGATCCAGAGTCACGAGGGTGGTTTGGGTTTACTTACTTGCATTAAACTAAGGTTCACACGTCTCCCACAGGGATTCGTGTGCAGTCCAACGATTTTCTCCCAGGCCATAACATCAAATTTGTCTAAATTTAACCCCAAACATGGTAGCCAAATTCTGACCTATGTAGATGACATTTTGGTGACTAATAAAGACAAAGATCAGTGCAGAAGAGACACCATTGATTTACTACGTTTCCTAGGAGAGACAGGAAACAAAGTCAGCAAAAAGAAATTGCAGTGTTGGAAATCTGAAGTGAGATATTTAGGCCACATCCTCACTGAACAGGGCAGGAAAATCTCTGAGGACAGGAAGTCAGCAGTGTTACAGGCTCCCAAGACAACAACAAAGAAACAAATGATGTCCTTTCTGGGTTTAGTTAACTACTGTCACTCCTGGATTCTGGACTATGCAGTGATAACTAAACCTTTACAAAATTTAATCCATTCACAGCCCTTAAAAATGTCTGAAACCCTGAACTGGACACCAGAAACGGAGGACTCATTTGTTAAAATCAAAACTGCTTTAGTAGCGACTGCTGTCTTCCTGACTATACAAAACCATTTGTACAGACTTGTGACTCAAAAGCAGGCTTTATGAGTACTACTACAGCAACACGGAACTAAACTCAGACCTATAGCATACTACTCAACACAACTTGACCCTGTAGCAAGGGCCACCCCCTGCTGTGTGCAAGCAGTAATCGCCGCAGCAATGGCAGTCAAGGCATCTGCAGAAGTTGTGTTATATCACCCACTAAAGCTATTAGTCCTCCACGCTGTTCATGTACTGTTGTTACAGACCAACATGTCCTTTATGTCACCTGCTAGACACCTTTCATGTATGACTCTACTACTTTCACAACCACACCTGACTGTAGAGAGATGTACAACTTAAACCTTTTACCCATAGCTGAAGACGGAGACCCCCATGACTGTGTTAGCCTGACTGAGACTACTCACAAGCCCAGACCTGATTTAAAGGAAAACACCTTTGCCTACTGGAGAGGTAGTGTTTGTCCATTAATGTGACTAGACACACACGAGATGATCATTCTAATCACAAACCTACAGATAATGTTTGGTGGAAATTTATGAATTTCTCTAACACCCTCAACATTACAGGTGATTGTTATGTGTGTTCATTAATATCACACACTCATGATGAAACCGTTCTAATGGAGCCAATTCCGGTTGTCGCTAACAAAACTACACACGTGGACAAAAATGTTGGTACCCTTCAATCAATGAAAGAAAAACTCACAATGGTCACAGAAAAAACTTATTCTGACAAAAGTAATAATAAATAAAAATTCTATGAATGTTAACCAATGAAAGTCAGACATTGCTTTTCAACCATGCTTCAACGGAATTATTTTAAAAAATAAACTCCTGGATCAGGCCTGGACAAAATTGTTGGTACCCCTAACTTAATATTTTGTTGCACAACCTTTTGAGGCTATCACTGCAATCAGACGATTCCTGTAACTGTCAATGAGACTTCTGCACCTCTCAGCAGGTATTTTGGCCACTCCTCAGGAGCAAACTGCTCCAGTTGGTTCCGTTTTGAAGGGTGTCTTTTCCAGGCGGCATGTTTCAGCTCCTTCCAAAGATGCTCAATAGGATTGAGCCTCCTTTGCTCCGAGGTGATATTGGAGGGGGGTGGTTTGGCACTGGCCAGTGCAGCTGTGACCTTGAGTCTCAGTTCTTCAGCTTCATTACCAGACAACTTATTGTTCCTTATGGCCAATTCTGTTGCTGTAATGACGTCTACTGTGGGGATGTGCCTTGGAGCAACTGAGAAATTAAGCCCTTTTTCAAGAACCTCATTTTCAGTTTGGGTGAGAACACAGGGATTTTATATGTTAACAGGAGAACTTTGAAATCAGCTCTAACATGAATAGGAAGCCAGTGTAATGAAGCCAGGACCGGACTAATGTGATCAAACATTCTGGTCTTTGTTAAAAGTCTGGCGGCTGTGTTTTGGACCATTTGTAGTCTGTGAGTACTTTTCCTCGGCAGTCCAGAGAATAACGCATTGCAATAGTCCGGCCTAGATGTGACAAATGCATGAATGAGAATTTCAGCATCAGCTAAAGAGAGGCAGGAGCAAATTTTTGAGATATTCCTTCAAGTGAAAAAAACCCAGTTTAGTGACCTCACTAATGTGCTGCTGCAGTGATAGTGTGGGGTCAAAAATGATACCAAGGTTCCTCACAGTGGTGTCGTGCTCCAACACACAGTTGTTGATTGAAACAGTAAGATTGTTGAACTTGTGCCGATGACTGGCAGGACCAATTAACAAGAGCTCTGTTTTATCCGAGTTCAAATGGAGGAAGTTTTGAGACATCTATGTTTTAATTGAAACGAGGCAGGCCTCTAGACGCTTGATGTCAGTAGTATTACGGCAGCACAGTGGCTAAGTGGTTAAGCGCACCTGCCTCACAGCAAGAAGGTCCTGGGTTCGATTCCCATCCAGGGCAGGGCCTTTCTGTGTGGAGTTTGCATGTTCTCCCTGTGTCTGCGTAGGTGTACTCCGGTTTCCCCTACCACCAAAAATATGTACAATAGTCCCCCCCCCAAACACACATGGGGCCAGGACTCCCCTGCAAAAGAGATTTGTAACCTCAGTGGGACTATCCTGGTTAAATAAAGGTTAAATAAATAAAAATAAATTATTTGCTTTTATTGGTAGAGCAGCTGTGTATCATCGGCATAACAGTGGAAGTTTACTCCATAACATCTGATGATATGTCCCAATGGTGTAACATATAGTGAAAAAAGTATGGGACCATGCACAGACCCTTGTGGCACACCGAATTTCACTGGTGCCGTGGAGGAGAAGGATTTATTAAAAGAGACAAAATGAGACCTATCACACAGATAGGATTCTAGCCAAGCAAGAGCAGAGCCAGAGATGCCAAAAACATCTTTAAGTCTGTTGACTGCATTATCAATTGTATCAAATGCAGCGCTGAGATCTAGCAATAACATGAGTCGATGAGTCCTCGTCAATCTGAAGTAGGAGATCGTTAGTCACTTTAACTAAAGCTGTTTCAGTGGAATAAGAGTCACTAAATGCAGACTGAAACGGCTCGAGGAGGTCATTTTCCAATAGAGTAAGTTGTTTTAACACAACTTTTTCGAGGACTTTAGATAGAAAAGGTAAATTGGCGAAATTATTTAGGCATCCAGGATCCAGAGTAGGTTTTTTGAGCAGGGGTTTGACCACAGCCTGTTTGAAGAGGGAAGGAATGGTGCGAGTAGACAGGGACAAGTTTATAATGTTTAACATAATTTGTCCCACATAGGGCCACAGTTCTTTAAGCTGTTTTGCTGGCAGGATATCCAGAAGGCTTTAAATGAAGAAACCACCTTTGTCAGCTCATCGAGGGATACAGGATCTAAGACTGAGAGACGAGAGGTCAGTGGAGCCAAGTGAATGACCCGGAGCTGAGGAAGACAAAACCAAAATATTATCCCTGATTATCCTTAAATTTTGTGATTGAAGGGAGAGGAGTCTTCAGTTGTTTTTGGTTGGATTAGTTTAGCAACTGTCCCAAAGAGAAACCTGGGGTTATGCTGGTTTTCTTTGATTAGAGATGAGAAATAAGTCGTCTTTGGAGTGGAGTCGTTTTTGACTTGCTCCATTTGCGTTCATAACTCCTGCAGGCCTGTTTTAAAGCCTGGGTTTCCTCGTTATATCATGGTGTAGGTCGTCTGGTTGGTCTGGGCTTTGTCCTGAGGGGTGCCACTGAGTCAGTGATGGCTGAGAGGGTTGCATGGACCTCCTCTGTGTAGGCCTCTACTGAGTTTCCAGGTGGAGTTAAATTAGGAAGAACATCTGTCAGCCGTGTGGCAAACATTTCCGTTGCAGCCGCGCTAAAATTCTGTGAAGACACTACGCATTTGACAGAATGCGAAATTTATAACTTATCTCGAATTCCACCAGTCAGTGATCTGAAACAGCAGATGAAAGAGAGGAGACGAAGAGATGGGAGACATCTATTCCCCGAGCCAAAACAAGATCCAGATAGTTTCCACTAATGTGTGTGGGCTCATGAACAAACTGGTTTAAAGACAGGGTTATAAGCAGTGATTGAAATGCTCTGGCCAGAGGATCACACTCCTTATTTAGATGAATATTAAAGTCACCAACTAGAAGGATGTTATCAGCGTGGGTTATTAAGTCCGAGAGGAAAACTCCAAACTCATCCAAGAAAGAAGAGTAGGGACCCGGAGGACAGATAGATTACAGCTAAATAAAATGGCTTCCTTCTGTTAATTTGAGAAGGAATATGTTTGATGAGTAACACTTCGAATGAGTTACATTTCCAAAACACTCCAAAACACAAGCAAAGAAAAACTCCAAAACACATCTACACTGCGGAAGAGTTGTTGTGCAATAGATTGTGCAAATAGACGTTTAGTAACGTAGAGTTATCTTTTAATAGAAATTTAAAGAGAGTAGAAGCAAATGGATAGCGGCAATTTAGAACAACTGGAACAATGGTTTGTTGTGTCAAAACTGTCCCTGTCCTTTCTGCAGCTATACAGGGTTTCAACAGGGAACATTCTCTGACTCTGTTTTATGCACAGATAGGCTACAACTTTAATGAGTAACATTAATGTTGTAGCAAGCTACACGTATAGCTGGCTCAACATTTCCCAAGATTAAGTTACCAATATATATCATATTAACATGTTTGTACAAACCTGCCCACATATGATCACAGTGTCCATAGCTGTCTTTGTCACTTTAATAACGCCTACAATCCAGCCTTGAAGTACAAACAAGCATCAAGGCTTTTGTATGACTTGAGGCTTTGCTTTGAGAATTTTCCTAGGGTTGATATTAGGTACTGTACATATAAATGTCAGGAAACACAAGAATCCAACACCTCGTCCCCTGAAAATTATAAAGGTCTGTCAATCTCTCTAGGCAATTGTATATTACTGTTTCACCGTAAACTAACAGGATCTTTTAAACCCATATTGTAAGTGGCCACTGGAGGCCGCTAGAGCTAATGCACTCAATGTTAAGTCATACGCATGGCTGGGTTTCAGGCTGCTTACCCTGGAATCTGTATAGCAAATAGTGATGGGAAGTTCAGTTCATTTTACTGACTCAGTTCTTTAAGTCTCGTTCAGCAAAATGAACGAATCTTTTTTCAAGTCATTTTGTTCATTTCGTTCATTTCAGCAGAATCTAATTAAAATGTTGCATATTACAATTTTTAATACATTTAGTACTTTTGGAATAAAAACTATAATAACTATAAGCTAATGCATTTATGGCCAAACTTTGAAAAATAAATTATAAATTAACTGCAGCTTACTTCAGGCAGAGAGTTCAACTCACCTCTTAATCCAAATAGTTGTTTTCCTTTGTCACTTCATATTTAGCTTAGCATTAATTCCGTCAACATGTCTGGTCTGGGCCGTGACAGCCTTAAGTAGCTGTAGCTAATACATCCGTCCGTCCGGAAACAGAAAGGACTCATTCATCTCCGAGTCGTTCCTTCCGTTCGTTCGTTCGTTCGCTTCGTTCACCAAGTCCCAGTCCCATAGAGAAAGAGTATGCAGTTACCGGAAACAGAAAGGAACTGTTCATCTCCGAGTCGTTCGTTCGTTCGTTCACCGGAAACAGAAAGGAACGAACGAACGAACGACTCGGGAGATGAACAGTTCCTTTCTGTTTCCGGTAACTGCATACTCTTTCTCTATGGGGCTGGGACTTGGTGAACGAACGAACGAGCAACGAACGAAGCGAGCGACTTGGGAGATGAATGAGTCCTTTCTGTTTCCTGTATGAGATGTGGTGCAATGCGCATGCGCTGGGTCTACACAAAATGAGCGACTCGCTCTCTGAGATGACTAGTCGTTCCCGAGTCATATTAAAGACTCGTTCAAAAAGAACGAATCGTTCATGAACGACTCATCACTAATAGCAAATTAACAGCATGCTCTCGTCTGATTCTGTGCATCCCATAAGCTCAGAGACATAACGTAAGTTAATTCAGGTTGTGGAATTTGGTGCTGTTCTCTCTGCAATACTAATGTAGTTGTGTAATTCCGTTTTTCATGATGTTTTGTGAAATTGTTTTCTCTTATGTTCATACTTTTATGTGCTGTTTAGCTCAGAGACATAACTTCAGAGACCTTCAAGCTAGCGGCTAACACGGGAAAGCAGCAATTTAAGTTACACCCTTGGTGAGCGGAGCGAGGTGTGTATTATTTGGCTCCATGTATACTACTGAAAGGCCTTAATATGTTAAATGTCTATATTGGGTGTTGCTGGAAATGCGTGTTGTTATTATTAGTCAACTTTAAAAGTCTTTTGATTTGCATTGCTTATACACCAATGTATGAGAACTTACTGCAAAGGAAGTGATGTTTTATTTGTAAATTTGTGTCATGCTAAAGTTATTAATAAGCATATTTGTGTGTTTATTTTAGTTTTCACGGTGCTCGTGAATACAAAGGAATAAAAGAATTGCACCCGTTAGAGACTCTCTGCCATTATTAAGGA
The DNA here is from genome assembly GCA_024416835.2 of Perccottus glenii. NCBI lineage: Eukaryota > Metazoa > Chordata > Actinopteri > Gobiiformes > Odontobutidae > Perccottus > Perccottus glenii. The sequence goes on from CM044559.2 coordinate 6,852,266, forward strand.
GCCAAGGGCTGTTACACATATAAATAATAACGTAAACTAGGCTATTTGTATTTGTTAGTAATCTTTTCATTCACAACTTCTTTCTTTCTTTCTTTTGAAGTTGTAGTTTGCTATTTTTTTTTGTTACAAAGTTAGACAATTACTAGATATGTTTAAATGTATAAATTGTTTAATACTGTCATTCAAATTAATTATTATGTCATTAATAGATATGTAATGTGTTAAAACATCCCCATAAATATAGTTCCTCTACCATAAAATGTTAATAAATGGTTACCTCTTAACAAGACAAAAGAAAAAAGTCTAATCAGTCCAATCAATAGTAGATGAGCATTTTAGAACAATTTAAAATTTCAGTAGAATTACAGTGTATGAACCGGATCCGTGCCAGAACTAATGTGTGTTGGTAGTTGGTATACAGTGTGTGCACCGCATAAGAACCATCAGCTGTTAAACGAGCCCGGAACGCAGGAACTGAGCCTATAGTGAGACGGGAAGAAAAGGCTTAATCAAGCCCACAGAAATTTTGTTAGGTGGTCTCTTTACTGGTAAAGTGTTGTACCTGTGTGCAGATGCCTTGGGTACAAACTCTGGCTTTAGTCTCTGTACTAATTAGTATTTTATTTTATTTTATTTTTTTACTGTTTTAAAAACAAAAATAGCATATTAGTCAATGGTCACAATGCAAGGGGCGCAACACAAAATCTCGCCTACAGCAGTTTTGTCCTGATCAAAAGGACAAAACTGCAATTTCCACAATACATCTCATTCGGACATGATGCATTACAATGAAATAATATATTATGACTGAATTAAATAATCAATTAAGTGGTCCTATTTTAACCACTTCCATAGATAATATGTACTTTCAGATAGGACACATATTATTCAGGGATGTATAAGAACCACAAAGATGTACACTTTTTTAATTGTTGTTGATATCTTTTACAATGCATTTAACTTTTAGCAAAGAAGTAGACTCAACGCTGAAGAAAAAAAATTGGTTGCGACCCGCCAATAATACTAGAGAAGAAGAAGAAGACTCAACGCTGAAACTACAACTCAAACTCCCACAAGGCAAGGACTCTAGGTCACGTGACAAATATTATCTGCTAAACTTCCTGGAGCTACTTTGTTTGCAAATGCGCAAACCTGTACCGTCTTAAATTTAATAATAATCGTTCTGTAATCTATTTTCTTAAAAAGCGTTGTTTTGTCGAAAGGCTTACAGAGACAAGTTCCAAATACATGATTAGCTAAATACGGCTAGCTGTAGCTGGTGGCTAACATCAGGGAACTAGCATTAGCAATAGCATACCTACTTCAGTAACATAGGACGCGGCTTTTAAATTGTTGTTAGTTGTAACTGCACACTGTTCACCTAATTTGTATTTACTTAATTGTTTGTTTGTATTCGCTCCAAAATGGCTAAACTGCTCTCATTGCAAAGTGCCAATTCCCTTCAGAAATGTGGAAGTTTAATTCATACGAGGGGTGCTACACTGACATTTACCAACAGACGACACTACAGCAGCCAACGATCTGAGTATCTACATCGGAGTGTTGTACCATCAATGCATTATCAAAAGAGTTTGCCACGGTAAGACGAATAAAATATACTTTAAACAATGCCCAGTAATGTACATTGAAATGAGATAACGAATATATATGCCAACTCTAAATATCATGCATGGTGTGTTACAAAAAGGCTTATGAACGAATGTAGGTGAAAGAGTGCACGGCAGGTATTACCATAACCACTAGAGGGAGTATAACCGCAAAACAACATATTTCTGTAAAAAACTTTAACTTAAATGTTAAGATTGAGAGGGAATCAATGTCCAAATACCCAATTAAAGGAAAATGTTTAATTTTCTTTTGTGTTGGACTGACTCTGTCATTTCAAGATTATGTTAGTGAATGAAACCTTTTTGGTGACCCAAGGAACATGGCTTATGTCGTGTCAATCGGATCATTTTATGTAAAGAATTGTGTGGGATTTATAATTTGGTCCAACATTGTCCTACTTGCCCACTATTCACTACAGAGAAGGCTGTTGTCAGATGAAAATAATGAAATAAAATGTTGCTGTTAACTAAATAGAAAATATTAATTGTATAAATTAAGAATGTATTCCACTTTTGTTTGTCATTTCTTTTAATTCATTGAAAATTTACAATTGATCATGCAACTATACGTCCTGTCAAGACTATATATATAAAAATATTAAAGCTTTATTATACTGTAAGCTTTCTGGACTTTAAAAAACTGCGTTGGAAGGAACTGAATATCAAATGCAGTGTTTAATCTGATCATATTTATTCCCAGGCTTCCAGTTCCCAAACTAGATGAGACTATTGGGAGGTATTTAGCTGCTCAAAGGCCTCTTCTGGATGATGAGCAATTCAGGTAAATGTGGATATGAAAATTTTGAATCATCTATCAATGAGCTATAGTCACCGTATAAATCTTTACTGACATCTTTGCAGAACAACAGAAAAAATTGCAGAAGATTTTAAGAATGGTGTGGGAAAGCAGCTGCACAAAGAACTGGTTGCTCAGGACAAAAATAATAAGCACACAAGCTACATCTCAGGTGAATATGTCACTATGTTATTAGAAATTAAAATTCCTGTAGTACACCTAAAATGTATAATTTATAATTGTTACATACTTAGCGTTATTACTGGACTTTTCAATAATATTATAAACATTTTGTTCTATAATTTTTTTTAATGTGGAGTGTGGATGAGTGCGGAAGACTGGGGGGCATTGGGTGGCCAGTAAAGTGTCAGTGTGTTTGGCTCTAAATCAGTGGTCACTACCCATCATGCACTTATTGTTTGTAGACCATGAGGTCTGCACTGTATGGCCTCCTTATTCAAATACTGCGTCCGCCTTAATATCACAGATAACCATTGTAACAAACAGCCAGTTTGTTACCTGGAAAGCACTTTACCACACTGCACTCTTGCACTTTAGACTGTTTACACTTTAAAAGCACATACACAGAAAGGAAATAATTGCACATAATTTGGGTTTAAAATGTATTTTATTGGTTCTTGTCTTTCTGTTAGGGATCCAGTTGGTATGAAACACTTTGATTGGTTTATGCTCAGCCCTGGAAAAAGAATAGGCATTAGAACCAAAACTATTCAGGTGCAATATATGTTATGTGTGTGAAGGTATTTTAAGTGTTTCAGTGAATTGTGTGTGTGTGTGTTCTCACCTTACCTTGTCTTGTGTCCAGGTGTTAAAAAAGTTCCCGGGGAAACAAGAGCTCATTTAAAGGTTCCAGCCTGGACCAAGTCATGGGAAGGTGTAGGGGTAACAGGGTTAGGCGTTTTAAGGGTTTTATCGGTTTTACATCGGTGTATTGTTTAAGGTTTTAAATACATATTTGTGTTTGTATATAGTTAATGGTTATGGTTTATGTTTATGGAAGATTTAGTTTTAAGAGTTTTAGTTTTTACTTTGGGGGTTTTAGTGGTATGATGCAATTAAGGAAGAAGGTATTTAAGGCGCCCTTTTCAATCATAATATGATCTTCTTCTTCTTGTTGTTCTGCTGCTGGAGAAGCCACGGCTCTGCTACCGCAATTGCATAGTGCACGGTATTTTTGTAAATATATTAGAATTTAAAATTAAAAGTTGTGGACCAAGCCATTTTTTCTCTGCTTGCTGTTTATCCTCTCACTGCTCCAACCGTCTCAGATGATCCCTTTTACAATATGCTGTTAGTTGAAGCATGAAGAAACCCTATACTTTCTGTCTAACACAACCCAGGCCAAAGTTCACTTAATTAATTAATTTTAAGTCAAAGTGTGCTTGAAGGAAGTGTATTTTTCACAATTTACCAAACAATATACAGTATTGTTCAAAATAATAGCAGTACAATGTGACTAACCAGAATAATCAAGGTTTTTAGTATATCTTAAAAAAAAAAAAAATAGCAGTGTCTGTTGTTGACTGTACAAACTCAAAACTATTTTGTACAAACGTTTTTGTTTATAGGATTTAGCAATTTTCCTGTGAATTACTAAACTAATATTTAGTTGTATGACCACAGTTTTTTAAAACTGCTCCACATCTGTGTGGCACCTCTCAGCTGTTCTTCCACTCCATGATTCTTTAACAACATTTCACAAATCATTTACATTTCTTGGTTTGCTTCAGAAACGGCTTCTCGATTGGATTAAGGTCCGAGGATTGGGCTGGCCACTCCATAACATTAATTTTGTTGGTTTGGAACCAAGACTTTGCTTGTTTTATTAGTGTGTGTGATTGGTTGTCTTGTTGAAACAAACATTTCAAGGGCATGTCAATAAATATACTAAAAACCTGGATTATTCTGGTTTGTCACATTGTACTGCTATTATTTTGAACAATACTTATGTTTGACAGAAATACTTATACTTACATTTAGAGTTGGAACATAATTTTCCTCAAAAAGGTTTCCTATGATTTAATTGTACTAACCATACAAAACTGTCTTTCAGGGCCGTGGTTTGACATGTACCTATCTGCACGGGACTCTGTGGTGCTCAACTTCAACCCTTTCATGTCCTTCAACCCTGATCCCAAAGCGGAGTACAATGACCAGCTGGTGCGAGCCACCAACATGGTCTGCTCCGCCGTGCGCTTCATTAAAACACTGCGCGCAGGATTACTGGAGCCTGAAGTCTTTCACCTCAACCCTGCCAAGAGCGACACGGACCAATTTAAAAAGTTCATCCGCTGGGTCCCCTCTTCGCTGTCGTGGTACGGGGCCTACATGGTAAATGCTTACCCCTTGGACATGTCACAGTACTTCCGTCTCTTTAACTCAACCCGTTTGCCCAAAAGAGGACGAGATGAGCTGTTTACAGACGAGAAAGGGAGACATCTTCTAGTGATGAGGAAAGGCAACATGTATGTATTTGACATTATCGACCGGGACGGGAATTTGGTAAAGCCTGCAGAGATTCACTCGCACTTGAAGTATATTTTGTCTGATCAAACCCCAGCTCCTTCTCATCCTCTCGGCGTCCTAACAAGCGAGAACAGAGACGTCTGGGCCAGTCTTAGGGAGAAGCTAGTCGCTGCTGGAAACGAACCGCTTCTACAAACAATTGACAGCGCTCTGTTCTGCCTCTGCCTCGACGAAGAGACCATGAGAGACCACATTCACATCTCCCACAACATGCTCCACGGCGACGGCTGCAACCGCTGGTATGACAAGTCCTTCAGCATCATCCTGGCCAAAGACGGGAATGCCGCTATCAACTTCGAGCATTCTTGGGGAGACGGCGTGGCTGTTCTAAGGTTTCAGAATGAGATCTTTAAAGACACGACAGAGAAGCCGTCTGTGCATCCCAGTTCTGCTTCGGCGGCTGTGGATTCTGCCTCTTCCGTAAAAAGACTGCAGTTTAACTTAGATGAAGCGTTGGAGAATGGCGTCCGAAAAGCTAAAGAGAACTTTGATGCAGCGGTTTCAAAGCTAACTATAGATGCAATGGAGTTTAAAAAAGGAGGGAAAGAACAGTTAAAGAAGAGCAAGTTGAGTCCAGATGCTATTGCACAGTTAGCGTTCCAGATGGGGTTCCTGAGACAGTATGGACAGACTGTAGCAACGTATGAGTCGTGTAGCACAGCGGCGTTCAAACATGGACGCACTGAAACAATCAGGCCTGCAACTATACACACCAAGCGCTGTTCACATGCCTTTGTTCACAAGCCAGGGAAGCATAGTGTGCATGAACTGAGGGCCATGCTCCATGAATGCTCCAAATATCATGGGCAACTCACCAAAGAGGCAGCTATGGGTTTGTATTCCTCACTTTTTAATCCATGTTATTTTTTATGAATTTTATTGGCTGCAAAAGAATTTTAAGTCTGTTTAAACATTGAGGCAAACAGTAAATTTGTGGCACACAGATATGGTGCATATTCTTTAACATTTAATCATTTAGCAGACGCTTTAATCCAAAGCAACTTACTTTAAGCTTCCATTCACCAGTGTTACAGCTACAGCACCACTGGAGGCAAGGTGGGTGTGTCTTGCCCAAGGACACAACGACACTATAAACTGTGGAGAGCGGGAATCATACTACATATTAAAATTATACGTGACCTAAATGTAGTGTTCCAACAAAACCTTAAAAAAATATTTAGCTAGACCAAAATTATGTTCAAATTTAAATTTTCAAGCTAGTGTGTAATTTTCTGGCACCATCTGGTGGCAAAAGCACAGAATGCAACTCCAAATTGCACTCTATGGTTGCTAGCTATGGTAGCTCTGCAGGGACATGCTGTTGTCTCTGAGCTTGACATTGTTCTGTATTTGGTTTTCCCACCAGGCCAGGGTTTTGACCGCCACTTGTTCGCTCTCCGTTACCTGGCCAACTCTAACGGTGAGCCTCTCCACAGCCTTTACAATGATCCAGCGTATACCACCATCAACCACAACATCCTCTCCACCAGCACACTCACCAGTCCAGCCGTGAGCCTTGGGGGCTTCGCTCCAGTTGTCCCTGATGGATTTGGGGTGGGCTATGGTGTCCATGACAACTGGATGGGCTGCAACGTGTCCACATATCCAGCTCGTAACGTTCATGAATTCTTACAATGTGTCCACAAATCATTAGAGGACATTTTCACTATTTTAGAGGGAAAGCCACTGAGCTAACCAGTCTAGGATACTGTAGAAATAAAGTGAGGTCTAAAACAATAAGCTGTGTAATTTAAAAATATTATGAATATTCATTGGTTTTGTACCAGGTGTGTTCTTGTCTTTTCTTTATACCAAATTATTTTTGCTTTTTATCCATTGCAAAAGATGTGAATGGTACAGAATGATGTGACTCATACAAGAATGTGTACTAAACTGTCATGCAAATCTCATTAGCATTTGCTTGTTCTATAATCTGTCATGACTGATTAGAAATGTGTTTGACAGGTTTGAATTAAAGTTATGAAATTCACTCTTTATGACAAATGAGCTGAGATGTTTTTCTCACCTTTTATTTAAAATTAAAAAAAAACTGTTCACCAAAACAAAATGTACAAATGAGGAAGTACAATGAAATCAATAGCTAAAGCACTAAAAATGAGCAATATTCTCCTCCAAACACTTAGATGGGCTTGATCTTGAAGTGTAGCCCAATGAGGCTGAAAACGAGACATTTGAGGTCCTGAACCAAGTAGTAGAACACACGCAGACCTTCAGGGTCCCTGAAAGAGTTCAGTGTTAGAGCTGTTCATCTGATAAATGTGCACTGCCAGGCTCCTCTCCCAGGACACTACTTACTTGGACTGATTGACATCAATAAGTGATCCAATCTTTGAGGTGGTGAATGAAATGTGTTCATCTCCAATCACAATCTCGAGTTCCTTTCAGAGGGAAAGAAGAAAATAACCACTCAAAAGACAATAATGCCTGTTACTAGTTCTATTGTGCTATTGGCTCTTCAGACTGTAGATTTTAATAAAATAAGACATAATATCCAACCTTCAGTGGCTGTTTGTATGTTAAGTTACCTAAACTAATGTAAAAAATAATAAAGAGCAATCATGAATATCAAACCATCTGCCAATTGAATTCATTACATTTTTATTCCAATATAAATATTTCTTATCACTGCTGTCTACAGAAAAATTACAAACTGAATTTTTCTTTAATATATTTTCAATTTCAGTCTAAAAACTAAACCTTTTGAGACAAAGTACCCCCAGTGGTACAAATTCGATAGTTTGAGAACTGTACTAGAGGTTTAAACACACTCCTTCAGGGTAGAATCATTGACTTGAACTCACTTTTTCAAAACTGAAATTGTCTTAAACTACATTCTAACCCAAACATCAGATACGTGTCATTCAGAATAAATGTAAATATGCACTTTGCGGTGCCTGGTAAAAACTAGATTACAGTAGGAACAGCTACTGTCTCATTAACAAGACTCAATCAAAATTGGGTTTCCTCTCCAGATGAATTAGAGGACGTTAACACAACAACGCATTCTTGCAAGTGGTATCTTCTCTCTTCTCCCCTCTGGAAAGCATTATTGTTCTATTAAATGCACTACATCTTGACACACAACAAGCTTATTGTATATTTATTCATAGAGTTCTATGTAGCTTTTTAGTCTTATTGTGTTTTATGTTTTTAGTTTGTGGTGTCTGTCTTTGTTAATTGTTGACTTTGCACTTGAGCTCTTACACCTTTTTCCAATGTGGTTTTAATCTGCAAATGGCAAATAAACTAACTCAATCAACTCAGGTTTAAACCCTAAACCAAATACTTAGTGGGGGTGTCTGTGCAGTGAACAGCCAATAGTAGTCAATCTGGAGAAAAAAGGGGACAGGGCTATTTCTGCTGAGAAACAATTAGCAACATGGCCACAGCCAAAAACAGGACAACGAGAAAAAGGCTGATTGTATATGTTTTAGGACTAGGGCTGCACGTTTTCAAGTTTTTCATTAACCGTTAACCAAGGCCCTTAGCGGTTAATACTCGGTTAACCATAGTGTGCGTCAGGGTTATTTTTAGTTTATTAGACCGCCATCTCCGTAGTGAACGCGCCTACTGAGAGAAATGCACATCATGGATTACATAATCAGAGAGTAGCCTATTTCTTCTCGTTTTAAATTGTTAAAAGACATTTCAAGCTATCTTAAGATACATTTCATGTCTGTGAGGCCTACGCTGAGTTTCGTTAAATTAGGATGAGATGCGCTCCAGTTCACGAGCAATGCAAGTGGCTGCGAGGGCGCCTGCATGATTAGGGCTATGTCTGCTATATTTGCTTCTTATAGCACACTTTTTTTTAGAAAGTTTGTGCAAAGAAACAGTCAAATAAATGCGTACTACAACAACATGTACTTGAAGTATATCTAAGCACTGCATTGTAATACTTGCATTTTGCCCCGTCACTCTCAATTTTAAAGTGCTCCCAGCTGTACTTTTCTTTGCCCCCGCTTCATGCTAGAACTGGTCATGACTTCTTCTTGTGGATATTACAAATGTCTGGGAGCGCTCTGGTGGTCTCTAGTGGTGGAAAAATGTATTGCAACTAAATTCAAAGCACGCCATTGACGCCGCTTAACCGAGCAAAATGTTTCACTCGGTTACGCAATTTTTAACGGTTAATCGGTTAATCATGGACACCCCTATTTAGGACAGTAATTGTATTTCTTATTGTTATACACTCTGATGATGGACCAACTTAAAAGCTCATGACCTCACACTAAGTGTAATTTGTTTTGAAATTAAAACATGTAAAACCGTAGAAAAGATTACTCAAAAATATGAAAAATTGAAAACAATGACCCAAATTTAAAGATTTTGTGGCAACAAATTAAATTGAAATACAGAAAAAGCTTTCAATGTGTAACTGATGTCCTCTACTTTCTTATGTGCATACTTTAATAGAATAGCCAATATGCTTAGGGTTAATAAGGGTTTGAAGTTGATGCAGCGTCAAATTCATGTGACTTTGCTCACATTTGATTGGTCCACTTTGGTTTTGCGGACTCTAAACCAAAACTAACCCCGCTCCAGAGCAAGGTAGCCATGTAGTGCAAGTTGCCATCGCGGTGCGATGAAACCTGCGCAAAACAAAAAACACTTGAGTGTGCTCAAACTAAACCTGAACATACCTGGATTTAAACCTAAACTGGCTTCTAGCAACAGGCCTCAGGAGGACAGAATATTCACTCCACAAAAACACAAACTTTGATAACCATATGTGCAAGCAATTCTCTCTACAGAAGAGGGGGTAGCAGAAGTAACAAATTGTTTTGAGTGTGAACACAGGTTGTGTCATAACGTCATAATGCAAATTGGAGACATGACTGTTCCATCTTCCTGGACCAGTGTCCTCATGTAAACAGGCCCTTCGCTTAAGGTTGCAAGCTGCGGCATAGAAAGAAAAGGAGCCCTTGCATTTGTTTTGACAAATCCTAAGCATTGGAATTCTCTGCTGTATTTTTCCCCATGTGCCATGCTTGTTGCCTATGCAGCTACAAAGAAGTACAAGACATTGTTCTTCACATTGCTGCAGTCAAAACTTCTTAGTCCTTTCCTACAGCAATCCAGCAGTATACCAGTGTTAATTTCGTTGACGAAATATTTTCGTCACGAATATTTTTTTGCGGACGAAAACGAAACGAAAACTAAAAAAGAAGTCACTGATGGAGACTAAAACTATACCTAAATTGATTGACATTATAAATCGCGAATAAAGGACGAGGCGAAAATAGACTGTGATGAAAATCCAATTAGGCGGGAGAGATGAACAAAAGAACCAATCCGCAAAACGGAACAGGCGAACACACTCCGGTACAGTAGGTGGCGGTATGCACCGAAAAAATTGGTTGCGACCCGCTATTAATACTAGAGAAGAAGAACGGAACAGGCGAAACCATGGGTGACCTAACCAGGGGAAAGCGTAACAGAGCAAAAGTCACTTTAGCACGAAGTGCTTTCTTGAAAATGAATAGAGGTAAATAAGTGTTATTATTCTGTGGTTGAATTGCCAGCATTGTGGTAGCAAGAAGAAAATGTCATTCAGTGCACTTTAGATTCGAAATTAAAAGTGTTTGCACTTATTGTTCAGCTCAGCTGTAAGCTTTAAGGTCCTGGACCTAACTTTATTTTTCTTTTATTGATGGTGAATTGGCAGCTAGTTATGGTTTACATTACCATGACAGTGTTTGTTGCTGCATAAAAGCTTTTGAATTGAAATAAAGACACCGTTGTGTTGACATAAAGTTGAATTTGTGTTTTATATATTTTGGTTAAGTTTATTTTCTATACCAAACTTAAAAAATATTGTAAAAAATTGTCTAGTAAATCTGTTATTGATTTTGGTCTTATTTTAGTTGACTAAAATAACAAGCAATTTTAGTCGACTAAAATACCAAGCAATTTTAGTCGACTAAAATAAGACTAAAATTAAAACAAATCAGATGACTAAAACTTGACTAAAACTAAAAAGAATTATAGTCAAAAGACTAAGACTAAAACTAAATTAAAATTTTGTGTCAAAATTAACACTGCAGTATACACTGTGCATACTTCAATAATAGGGGACTACTCTCAAAGTTATACTCCCTTTTTGGTACATTTTTAAACTATGGCAGGGCAATTTAGACAGTGGTTGTGGGGCTTCATACAGTTTCACAACTTGTATTGATCTCATCTTTTACACTACAAAAAGTGTGTCATGTCCTGGATTAATGAGAATCTACACACGCCATAGATAAAAAATCAGTTGTGCTGTAGAATACAAACCTGTCTGCCAACTCTATCAGGAGGGGGCCACAGTGCATCGTCTTCTTTGGTGATCTCACTGTCGTCGATGATCCTCTTCAGCTCCTCCATCACGCTCTTGTGTACGTATGCCTGGGCAGATACAGACAACATGGTTAACATTGATGGTTTACCCATTCTCCAACAACAAAACTAATTTCTTCTAGACACATCTTTTAGACAAAAGGAATTACGTGCATACCCAATTCCCCCAGTACATTAAGCATAAATAATTACAAACATGGGGTACACAAATGCATTACAATACCTCTTTTCTGATCATGACGTCATTTTTGTAGTTACTGTTGTTTGCATACCTCAATTTACCTGCGAAAGAAACAGAAATGTTTTATAGCCATATATTGGTTTCATTCAGTAAAGAATACGCCAAATACAGGTTTGAGACTAGCACATTGAGCTGTATTGGTTACAATTTACCGTTTGTGGCTACTCTAAGGTGTATTGATATAAAGACTTAGGGAAAACCAGTAGAAGTTGACGGCATGAACTTTCCTGGTTCCTGCGATAAAGGCGGCCTAGTATCCACCGGGCAGCCAGCTAGCTTATAGCAAACACGCAGAAACGCTAATTTCTTTGAATTACCGCCAAAACAATACTCACCGTCAGGTCTGAATTCGAATTCTAAAAACTCGTGTCCGAACTTTCCCTTATGTCCAACATAATATCTCAAATAAAAATCGCTCGTAGACATTTCTCCTGTAAACTGTGATCTTTATGGTGAACACGTCGGTGCAACACAAAGCTAACAGCAATAGTCCGAGCCTCAATGACTGTGTGCGCATGCGTCGTATGTTGAAATGATTACAGGGCGACTATATCCCGAGTTTGGTCTTTCAGGTATTGGCGTAAATCTCCGGGACGGCCGAGTGTTTTCTGCTTCAGTGTATTTTCTTACCTAAGTAATTGTTAATGCAATTGTGATATTTAAAATGGACAATGGCACCAGACCTTTTGTATTGAGTAAATAAAAAAAGTAATTTTATTTCTACTAATAATATTTCAGATTTAGAATGGTGTAATTTAGGTTAATTGGCTAAATTGAATATACTTAAGTTGCTCTTATTTGACGTAAAGTTTACTTTAAGGATTACCTCTTTTCAGAAAACTCTCAAGTTAGTGAATGAGAAGAGAATGTTCTGAGTGGGAGACTAAATGTAACACAAAAACAATGTTTTCATATATCTTGCAGAAATCCTTACAACTATTTAAAAAATGTATTTGCAAGTGATTATGTAATGTGTGTGACTGCCCAAAAATCTTTTTAAGTGAAATGTACCAAAATATTATCATTTAAGCTCTCAAAGTTGATTTACAACTTAATTAACATAATGAACAAAAAGTGCGTTATAAAAAGAAATGTTTCTTATTCTTCGTCTTCTTCTTCCAGTAGTAGTTGTAGTAGTAGTAAATTTGAAGTTTACGTTTTTGTCTTTCCTCCTGACAGTTAAACTACAGGGTAACAGCTCAGTGTAGGGACTTGTCGCTTTTTACTGACGTCATCACCCTCGGCTGCATACGGCTCTTGGCGCTCCACACGTGTGTTCTCTTAACAGGCCGTTTTGAAGATGGCAGGCTCGTTCTCTCAGCAGCTGAAGGACTTATTAAACCCTCTGCCCAAGTTCAAAGACCCCGAAGACGATGGCGACGAGGAAACTAAAGCCAGAGTCGCAGAGAAGTTCACCGAGGACGAGGACCGCGGTGTTGAAGATGGACTGGGTCTGAGCACTCTGAGAAAACACACCGGCTCCCTGCTGTCAGACACAGACCGGAGATATGTGGGGAAAGCGGTGTCCAGGAAACAATTGCTAGGGGAAATGGTGGGCTCCGAGGAAGAAGAGGAAGATGACAAGGAAGAAGATGGTAAACGTTATACTGGGGTTGTAGCTAAGACCACTTTTTGCTATAGAAGACCAAAATTGATCAACTGTAATAAATACCAGGGGACGGTTCTAAAATGTAAACAGTCCAAGTCCAGTCCAATAGGGGTTATGTTTATTGAAGGTTTTTAATTGAAGAGCTAAACGATTTGTGGTCTTGATTAGTCTTAATATTCGGGTCTCGAAAAGACCAAGACATTTACAAGACTTACTAACACACAAATATTTAAAATTCATGTCATGGAAACTCAACTTAAAAGTTAAATTAAGCTCAGATATTAAGGACCACACAGTATGCACAAATGGTATTTCCGGTTCTTGGGCAAGTATATGTACTTTTTATATGGATTTTAGTGAAATATCTGAATATCTGAAAACTAAATATATCTGACCAAGAACTGGGTCTTTTGTCTAAGCTCGGTAAAGTATGTTGTATTTGAACCATATCTTAAACATTATTGCTGCTGACACTTGATGTACAGTAAATAACGTTAACTGTTATTATCTCTTATCCATCTAAGGTGACGAGGAGGAAGTAGATGAAGAAGAGGAGGGGGAAGTGGAGCATCAAGAATCTGACGATGATGATGATTCAGGGGACAATGGGGAGAAGTTGAATGATTCTGAAGTGCCCTTTCCGAAAAGAGTGGACTTCCGCAAACTGACTGAGGGCATGGATGACTTGGGAGTCAGCGAGGACGAGGAAGACGTCAGTGAGGACGAGGAAGACGTCAGCGAGGACGAGGAAGACGTCAGCGAGAGAGCGAAGAAAATATGGAACAAGACAATGACGGCGGTGAAAATGACAGAACCATGCGGACATTTTCTCAAGAGAACGTAGACGAAGAGGTGGAGAAAGGCAAAGCCGTGAAGAACCAGCTGGCCCTGTGGGACCAGCTTCTTGAGGGTCGAATCAAAATCCAGAAAGCCCTAGCGACAGCCAATCAGCTTCCACAGCCGCCGACCTTTCCAGAATTCAAGAGAGAGGCAGATTTTGCCGGAGCGCTGAAAAACTCGCACAAAGCTTTAAAGGCTCTGCAAAGGTCTTTACTAGAACTGCACGACCAGCTGCTTTTTCAAAATAAAGATACAAGAGTTATCTGTGCGGGAGAGAACCAAAGCAATGAGGAAATTAGCAGTGACAATGACACTGGTCCTTCCTGCGAGGAAATAGGGCCACCTAAACGAAAACTAGAAATGGCGGAGTACCCAGAGTTCATGGCCAAGCGTTTTGCTGCGTTCACACCTTACCAGAACGCCACTCTGCAGAAATGGCACGACAAAACCCGGCTGACTCTGGGGAAGACCAGCAAAGCTTTTGGGGCATTCGAACGGAACATTTTAACCCAAGTTGAGCAAGTTCTCGCAGACAAAGAGAGGCTTATACGTCGCACACAGACTCGACGCACAGAATATAAAGTTATGGGAAAGATAGAACTTTCGACCGCAGCGACTACAGCCCTAGAACAAGAGAGGTCCGAGCAGCAAATAAAAGCCAACGCTCACCTCAAAGATCTGGACGAGGACATATTTGACGATGACGATTTCTATCACCAGCTGTTGAGGGAGCTCATAGAACGCAAGACAAATGCAGCTGACCCCAACGACCAGGTGGCTATGGGCCGGCAGTGGTTGGCCATCCAGAAACTGCGCAGCAAAATCAAGAAGAAGGTGGACACCAAAGCCAGCAAAGGACGCAAAGTTAGATTTCACATTCATAGTAAGCTGGCGAACTTTATGGCTCCTATAGATCACAGTTCAATGGGTGACGAGGCCCGCAATGAACTCTACAGAGGCCTGTTTGGTCAGAATTCAACATTCATGGCATGATATGAATGGACCTCTTTTTTTTCCCCTGGAGCTGTAGGGTACAGGGCCGTAAGAGTCCATTGACAAATGTGGTTGAAGTGTTCCAAACCAGTGCTTTGGTGACCCTTCAGCTTTTGGTTCCAGTAGAATACAAGCCCGGAGAAACCTTACTCAAGTGGAAATGAGACAAAAAAAAAAAAACAAGGTTTTTCAAAGTAAGCGCTGTTCTTGTGATGAAACTGTTGTATTCCAAAAAGAAAGAATGCTAAATGTAAGCCAATTGTTTATTAGCTGCGTCTGGTTTTAGATGTAGTCCATGTTTTACAGAATTAAAAACATGGCATTTCGGGTCTATCTTGCCTCTAGTGTCTGTGACACTTGTGTATGAATGTGTGAGAATGTTTTGGAGGTCGGAGAGTCTGTAGGTGCCAAATGGCTGCCACATCGCCACCTCCAGTGTGTGACTGTTGAGTGAATGAATAATGGACTCTCTAAGTGCTTTGAGAGCCTTAAAGTGCTACATAAATCTGATCAAATTACATTTTAATGTAGCATCCAATAAACCTAATAAATGTCTGAAAATGATGCAGTTAACTGAATTAAAAGTTTAGAAGGCTAAGGGGTAAGAGTCAGTTGTTCAAACATAACATTTTTGGTTATGCTGTAGAAATTTGATTGTTGTATAATTCAAAATTTTAAGCAAAATGACATTGCAAAATTTTGTCAGTGTTTTTATTCCATTAGCATATCAACATGTCTAGCATGGATACTGAAATGAGAATTAGTATGCCAGTGTAATACCCTCTAAAGCAGTGTCATCCCAAACTGGAGGCTAGGTAGGTACTGCAGGTGGTCTGCCAGAGGTTTTCTACATTTTAAAGTTTAAAATTACGGTGTGTACAGTTTTTGAGTGCTTTTGAGTCTAAAGCCACAAATACCACACTCATTATCAGCACCAAAGCAAGTTTTAAAGATTAACGGCCAGATGTTAACTTTTCTTTTTATTTGGGTTGGATACTGTGAAATTTCAGATCCATGATAAATGTGTTCTAATCTGTCAAATGGGGAACTATTTGCTCATTAGTTCTATGTGCTGTTGAAAAAATAAGCAATTAATAGCCAACAGCACAAGTAGACTGGTAATCGAGCCGCTCGGGAGTTTTTCCCGGTGGGCCAGAGCGGTGGCTTCACAGTACAAATGTCCAGAATCTGGAATAAACCAAGCAGACGAGAGAATATAGGCAATACTTCTATCTATAGGAGGCCCTGAGGACCGGTCGGTGACACGAGTAAACAGCAGCAGCTCACACACACAGCCACACACCAACTGCTCTGCCTCTGAGCATGATGCGTGTCGGCCACTGAGGACAGCAGGGTTTCGGTACATCCCCAAAGCTGGCCTTAGTGCGGCCAATGAGTCAGCTGCCTTAGTAAAAAAGGCAGCTGGCAATCTGCCATCCATCCTCTTTTTTTTGCTAGCTGGCCATAAAAGAAATAAATCCAGAATGAGCAAACAAGCTCTTTTCCACAAATCACAACTGGCTGGGTTTTGGTTAACGTCCTGTTCCTGCTCTGTTCACTTCTGCCACTGAGTCACGTGACGACACACACCTGTCCACTCACTAGGGCAGCAAAGATTGTGTGTGAAAGAAAGAACAGCTCGCAGCCCATCTTGTATTTTGATTAGAGTGAAACTTTGGGATTTAAGTGGGCAAGAGTGGTTACTCTTGACTTTGAGAATGGCTGCTCTTAATAGAATGGGAGGTTGTAAATGGTCATTCTTTAATATGAAAATTGACTAAATAAAGCTGATTTGCAGAAATAAAGATTTGGACAACATCCCACAGTATTAGCTTTGATTAAGTCAATTTGTTTCTTATATGTTTTCTGAATAAGCAAGTGACAATAGTTCTTCCGTAAATACAGTACTCTAGAACCACAGACGTAAGTAAATCAGGACAATACCTGAGAACTTTATGTACTCCAGAAGAAAACCACAGAACACTTTGGGAACACGTCATAAGTAAAATGTACCAAGTGACAGCTTTAGCTTACTGCATTTTGTAACAATTCTGTCAAATGTTTGCATGTGCATATGAGGGTTTCAGAAATAAAGAAATGCTTGGTAAAACATGTTTGTTCAAATCAACTCATTAATTACAAGGTCTTTATAACACTTCTTTGGCTGTAATCTTTGATATCAGGTGATTAAAGAAGAAAATTGGTTGGTTATCAAATAATTTTGCACAAGACAGTACTAGAAATCACAACCCAAATCCTTTCCAAACATCCACAGCTTCAAACAGTACAAAGCTGGTTGCATTCGGTCATTGGACTCACCCTGGAGGATATAAGGCCTGCATGTAGCTGTGCTGTATTTATTGAAGGCTTTCAAGTAGTTTTAGGCACTGAATGTGTTCCAGTGCTGAGGCAAGACAAGCAGCAGTTTGAGAAGACAATTCAGGAAAGGCTCCTAGTGTTTTTCTCCAACTTCACTTTCAAAAAGAAATCAAAAACAGCACAGGAGTGTAAATCATGTCTGTGGGAATAGAGCCCCAGCTCTTTTCATTCACTCAGTCCAAAACCCAAGTATATCATTAGAACATCAGATTTCCTGGCATAGCTCCTGCCTTATTAGCTATAAGTCCCTTCTGTCACGAGGGGAGCACTCTGCTCAGTGGGGCCGGCTGCTGGACTCCATGTTCTTTTTTCCGTAACCGTTGAACCATCCATTCACCCGTTTGATCAAACCTCCGTTTAGAATGTCCTGGATGTGTTGAACAATAAGATTTATGGCAACTGCAGAGACAAAAAAGATCCAGAGAATAGTGTGTAAAGGTATAGAGGAGGATGAGGGCCACTGTAAAAGAGTTTTGGAAGTTATTACAAAGATTTAAGTCTAAAGTGAGTATACCCCTTTACACATTCTTTGTGATAGTTGTTTTGTTGTCCATATGCAGAACCCTACTCTCGGTTTAGAGGTCAGTGCACACAGCTGTGGCCTTCATGATAACAGGGACACCAGTATCCTCAAGCAGGCCCTACCATTTGTTTCCATATCATCTACAAACCCAATTCCATAAAAGTTAGGACACTATACAAATTGTGAATAAAAACAGAATGCAATGATGTGGAAGTTTCAATTTTCAACATTTTATTCAGAATAAGCTCTAATGAAATCCAAAATAAGCCAATATCTGGCATGACATTTCAAAATGTCTCAGTTTAAACATTTGATATGTCGTCTATGTTGTATTCTGAATAAAATATTGAAATTTGCAACTTCCACATAATTGCATTCTGTTTTTATTCACAATTTGTACAGTTTCACAAATTTTTGGGAATCGGGTTTATATATTGTGGCTTGTATTTATGTTTTCTCTACTCACCAAGATTATCCACTCCTCTCGGTATGATCACATCTGCGTATTTCTTTGTCTAGAGGAAAAACAAATTGTTACACCGTGGAGAAATTTCAAGGACACGGTGGCAGTGATACGGTGTTGACTGTATGTACTCACAGGCAGACAGAACTCCTCAAATGCAGGCTTTACAAATGTAATGTACTGTGCAAGGATGCTCTCCAGGTCCCGGCCACGTTCACTGATGTCACGTAGCACTGGGAAGAATGATGTGAATTAATCTTTATTGTAACATCAAACAATTGCTTGTACTACAGAGAAGAACTAACCAGAGCAGGCTTTTAGAAAATATAGAAAAACATTTCTAATCGACATTGATTCAACCATGCAGACAAACAGTCTCTGGACTCCAGTTGGACCTCCTGGAGGCAGGGCCAATTGCTGCAGATAGAAATGGTCTGGCAGGATTTGAGCTGAGTCAGATTTGCTGTAACTGTAGGGTATTCCAGACACATTTTATTTCTGTATGTAGGATATTCTATGAGTATACATCAGAGTGGACATTACTGTTTGGTCCAAACAACATTGTCAGGTGTGAAAGCGCCAGCGGACCGTGATCAAATGAAGGAAGTAACATACAAAAAGCGGATGAAACCGATATAAAAAAATAAAGATTATGTTTTCTATGTTTTGTATGGTTTTATTTTTAATTGCTATGCTCCAGCAGATGTCCCCTGTACAGCCGTACGTTTCCTAGTGAGTTGAATGTAAACATTTTAGGACAACCTACCTTTAGTTCAGGTTAAAAAAAAAAACATGTCGGGCTGAATTTGTAGTAAGTCTCTTTAACTTGACCAGACGCGTACAAGTTAGATTATTTTGTAGTTGTCAAACAACTGTACTTTGGAAACCCGTCTGCTTTTGTGTGGTACATTTAGTAAAAGGTAGAACTAAACATTGGAGTTTGTTGATTGAACAACAGAGAATACTTACTTGATATAATAGCCTCTAAAATAAGAATGATAAACACTCATATTTCTTGAAAAGCATGCTAAATGATATACTTAAAAAAGCAGGCGTTTCAAGTTTGAGATAGTCACTCTCTACTTTAAACTACATTTTTTGTTGACAGTATTGACATTGGAGTTTCTAAAATCTAGTAAGTGGAACAGCTTTATAATTTGATGCCAAATTATCTGTCAGATCCACTTCGTTTCTCTCAGGTATCCGCTCCACTTCTCTCCCCTTCACCTCATCACTACGACCTGTTCCAAGCACCTGCAACCTATTGCCATCAGTGAGGTATTTAAACCTCTCCTGTCCACCTCTTCTTTGCCAGATCGTTCAGCATGCCTCGTGTGAACATCCAGCCACAGAACGTTTTTGTGGTTTGCTCACCTTTCTTGTTGCCTGATCTGTGGACCACCTGCTCATTTCCAGCTCGGCTCAGCCCTTGTTCCAGCTCGGTCCCAACCCTTGTTCCAGCTCTCCAGCTCGGTCCCAGTTCCAGCTTGGCTCCAACCCTTGTTCCAGCTCTCCGGCTCGGATCCATCCCTTGGTCCAGCTCTCCAGCCTTCCTGTCCGTGTCTCTGTCTGGTTTCTTTAATAAAGAAACATCTTCACCGTGTTTGAGCGTTTGCGTCCTCAGTCCCTCCTTACAGAACGATCTGGCCAAGATGGACCCAGCCAAAGCAGAGAAGGTAATAAGTCGCTTCACCACCATCGAAGAAACTCTCCAACATCATGAGGACAAGACCATCTGACCTTGCATTGACTACCATGGACTTAATGATATCGCAGTAAAAAAAAAAAAAAAAAAACAGTACCCGCTGCCCCTCCTGACATCCGCCTTTGAACTGCTGGAGGGGGCAACAGTGTTCTCCAAATTGGATCTTCGCAATGCATACCACCTGGTTTGCATCCGAGAGGGGGACGAATGGAAGACAGCATTTAACACCTTGTCTTGCAATTATGCGTATCTTGTGATGGCTTTTGGGCTGACTAATGCCCCTGCTGTCTTCCAGAACCTGGTCAATGACGTATCGCGGGACATGCTCGACCGATTCGTATTCGTCTACTTTTCGTCAAATTCCATGTACCCATGCTTTCTCAGCTACATTGTCTCCCGGGGTAAAATTCAGCTGGACCCCTCAAAGGTGTCGGCCGTACTTGTTTTTGGCCATCTTCGTGCAGTAAAAGATGCAAACAGAAAGCAACTGCAACGCTTTTTGGGGTTTGCCAATTTCTATTAGGCGTTTCATCCGCGACTATAGTGTCAGTCCTCGGCTCAGTTCCAGCCCTCGGCCCAGCTCTCCGGTTCGGCCTCAATTTCCGGCTCAGTTCCAGCCCTCGGTCAGCTCTCCGGCTCAATTTACGGCTCAGTTCCAGCCCTCGGTCAGCTCTTGGTCACAATTCCTGGCTCGACACCTCAGTCCTCAGCTCAGCTCTCCAGCTTCTCTGTCTGGTTTCTTTAATAAAGAATCACTTACCTTCACCGTCTTTGAGTCCTCAGTCCCTCCTTACAGTATCTAGGTTTTGAAATTTATTTTATATCATAAATAAACTTGAATGAGATGCAGTTTTACTGCACAAAGCAGGATGGAAAGAAAGGTTTCAACGGTTACCTGAACCCGACCTGTAACATACCAGTAGAAATGTGCCTTATTCTTACTATTGTCTTTGCATCATACCTCTGCGCGAAAGACGTGTGTCTGCATCTGTATCTACGAACAGCTTCATCTGGAAAAGGTCTCTGATCTCCTGAGAATAGAACATGAGGATGCCTTCGAACAGCACCACGTCAGCTGGGTACACAATAACTGTCTCCTCCTTCCTGTCAACGCCAATCACATAAACAGTCACTTATTTAGAAGCTGTAAAGTTGTGCTCATAGGTTTACATACCTTGGCAGAATTTGTGGTTTATTTTGCCATTTTTCAGAGAATATAAATAACACAACCTTTTTTCCACTCATAGTTAGTGATTAGGTGAAGCCCTTTATTTCTTTATCGTAAAACAAATGTGTTTACTCTTTAAATCATAATAACAGAAACTAACCAAATTACCCTGATAAAAAGTTTACATACCCTGGTGATTTTGGCCTGATAACATGCACACACGTTGACACAAACAGGTTTGAATAGTTACTTAAGGTAACCATCCTCACTTGTGATCTGTTTGCCTGTAATCAGTGTGTGTGTGTATAAAAGCTCATTGAGTGTCTGGGCTCCTGACAGACCCCAGCATGCATTGACGTTTCTGTATTCTGAGTCATGGGAAAAGGCAATTGAGTGGCTCAGTGGTTCGACTCCTGCTCTCCCCACAGTTCATACCGTTGTTGTGTCCTTGAGCAAGACACTTAACCCTCCTTGCCTCCAGTGACACAGCACTGGTGTATGAATGTATGAGAATGTTGCTCTAGTGTGCGAAAATGTGGGAAATTAGCCAAAGGCTACAATCTGGCATGTTAACATTCATGTGGCTGTGTCTCATGTATGTTCATTAACATGCACTGTCCCAATCAATTAGCAGTGTTCAAACTCCAATAAAGAAGTGGAAAAGAAAAATATCAAGTAGACCAACAAAAATCTCAGATACACAACTGCCAGGAAAATTGTTCGTGATGCAAATAAAAACACACAAATAACTTCAGCTGAAATACAGGACCCTCTGAAAAAAAGTGGTGTGGCTGTTTCAAGATGCACAATAAGGAGGCACTTAAAATGGGATGGATGATCGAGTCGCCAGAAGAAATCCATTACTACGCAAATGCTACAACGCATATTGCTTACAATACGCCAAACAATACAGAGAAAAGCCTCAAAACATCTGTAACAAAGTAATTTGAAGTGAGGAGACCAAAATTTAAGTTTTTGGCCAAAACCATAAACGTTACATTTGGAGAGGAGTCAACAAGGCCTATGATGAAAGGTACACCATTCCTGCTGTGAAACATGGAGGTGGATCGCTGATGTTTTGGGGATGTTTGAGCTACAAAGGCCCTGGAAAAGCTGCACATGGGACGTACTTGGACGTTCCAACATGACAACGATCCAAAGAACAAGGCCAAGTTTACCTGTCGTTGGCTAAAGCAGAATAAAGTGAAGGTTCTGGACTGGCCATCTCAGTCAAGGTCGCAATACATGGTATTAAGATCTGGGCTATGTAAACTTTTGATTAGGGTCATTTGGGTAATTTTTGTTGTCATTATGATTTAAAAAGAGTAAACACAGTTGTTGGACAATAAATGGCTTCACCCGACCACTAACTATGAGTGAAAGAAAGGTTTTGTTATCATTCATATTCTTTGAAAAATGGCCAATCACAAATTATGCCAGGGTATGTAAACTTATAAGCACAACTGTATGTTGCCAATGTGGTAGTTTATTTTTTTATTTTTACCACACATTTATATATATTATACATATATATTTATAATTATAAGCCAATAGATTATAATAACTATACAGAGAAAAGGTAAACCATAAACCCCAATACTTTACAGTTCCAATGTTTTTGTATTTTATTTTTTACAGTAATACGATTTCAGAACTTTTTATGTTTATCTACTTGCCATAAATTTTTATAAATTACAAACTCTGGGCTTATTACCCACTGATATTGTAATGAATGGTACTTTCTTATTAGGGTGTCACTAGACACTATTGTTTCAATAAGTAGCAATGCATGTGGTTTCATATTAATAATAATAATAATTATTACTATTATTATTATTATTAGGTTTCATATTACATACTTTCATACACACCTGGAGTGGTTAACAAAGTCATACACTGGTATGTGTGCGCTTTTGCCCTCTTTGATGTCACACAGAGTTGAAAAGATGAGCTCATTATCGAACGCATCTGGGGAGGAAGCAAGAGGGAAATCGTTTTATACACGGGGGCCAAACCGTTTGTGCACATCAGTTCATGCCTCAAAGTAGTTATTGGAAATGCAAACAGTAATAGGGTCTTGTTTACCTGGGTGGTCGAAGTTGAACTGTCCTTTCAGAGCCTTGGCTTTTTGTTCTGGAGTCAGGATTCTGTAGAAGCTGTCTTGGCTCAGGATGGCCACTTGCCGCTGGTGGTGGTCAATCTCATTCTGACCCAGCAGCTCCATGATCTTACTGCAAACCGATGACTACCAGCAAAGACAAATGAAGAGATTATTTGTCTTTCATTCATACATGTAAATTACCTGCATATTGGAATAAAATGTTAATTTGACTCTTGGCGTGAGAGAACAGGTGGTCTGATGACCAGTTACTCCATCGGGAAAGAGGTGCATAACAGAAGGAAGTCAAACCCACCACCAACAACAGTTTCCAAAACCACAGCCTCCGCACTGTGTTTATAATGACTTACACAGCTGTTCGGTTCAAGAGCTCACATTGAGTATTGTGATTAAATACCTGCCTTGACACTGTAGAAACCAATGAGCTCTTACATTTGCAGCAGCAACATTTATTGTTAGGACATACCACTAACTAAAATAAAAAAAAAAACTAAGATATATTCTTTGCGGTACAGTGGTAGAATGGTTGTCCCTCAACCGGAAGGTTGGGGGATCAATTCCCACGTTGACGTCTGCAGAGCCCAGATTCACCAGGATGGCCTTGGTGGTGATCCTTGGATCCTTGTTCACCTCTCACTATCCTCCTGGCCAGCACAGGTGTCACTTTTGGTTTCCGACTACATCCTTTGAGTTTTTCTACAGTGTGGAATGTCTTGTATTTTTTAATAATGCATTGCACTGTAGCCACTGGTACTTGAAAATATAGTCTATTGAATATAGGCTACAGTGTATCCCAATACGCTTGTTAGGAAATGCACGTCTCTCTCATTAAACTTCATTTAAATATACAAATATTTGATTTTTTTTAATTTTAGCTTAATTAATAAAATAAAAATACACTAGTGTAAACAAGGTATATTTTTACATTCTCATGTGAACAACTTTACCCAGCCTCTGCTTTAAGCCTCTTTTAAAATATGATAACGTTCGTCTGCAGTTTTAGGTCAGTGGGAAGAGATTTCCACAGTGTTTTGTTTCCCTTTTTGGAGCTTTACAGTCTCCACTGACAGAGGCTTGGGTGCAAGATCTGAGAGAGCTCTGACATCTGACATCAAGACCAAAAAACAGGAACATTCCAAAAAAAAAAATCTTTTCAAAATGCTAAAATTTACAAATGCCTGTCAACCATAAAACTTGCCATCTCATAGGTTTTCTATCCAAGACCTTAATTGCCTGCTAGTACAATGAAATAACTGGCTTTAATGTGCATATAAAGCTTGACAAGCTGCTTTGTTATACATGCATGAAATAATTTGCTCACATCTTTCTTATTGTATCACATCATGGTCACAAAATAGTTGTATTCAATAGGCCTAGACTACCAATAATATAAATGGACATGTTTTAACAAGTCAGTTGTTGTGATGCTCTATATTAAAGTTGTGTTATGTCCCTAGAAATTTTAAAATGAATTACCCTTGATTTAAATTGGTGGTATGAGTATCATCATAGACCATGTTGCATCATAAAAAAACATTATATTTTATGATGAAATTGAATAATATTACCAACATAACAAAACCTACATTTTTATTCATATTGATTTGACTTTTATATGAAATATGCTTTCTTGTTCTAGTTCCAAGTGAAAACAGCTGAAGCTAATTAACTAAAAATCCTCATTGTCCTTATGTTAAAACTGAGTGACAATCATTCAATGCCAGCATCCAATGGGGACATTACTGGGATGTCCATATATCAACCTATATATTCAGGTTGACCCCACTCTGAGAAGACATGTGGCATGCAGTGTCCTGGATTGACACGGTGTCTAGTCTACACCTTAAACGTAATTATTTCAGGAATCAATCACAAAAACAACTACATTTCATTGCGATTTTTGATAGAACCCAAAACTATTCGGTGATTCCGAGTACAAAAAGGCACCAAGATGCACAATGGGGTGTGCAACCCCCCCTTCCAAAAAAAAACCTAACAACTAAAATAAGCCTCTCTTTATTAAAATGAATAAATAAAAGACCACCTTCCCACTGGCTGTCCCCCCAGAGACTCCGATGAGAAAAGGTTGCCAGTGGCTGTCGGTTCGGTGCCCCGTCTTTGTGTCGGTGTCCCCGGCCATGCTGCACAGCTCTGCTATGCGGCCCTCACACTACAGTCTGAGTGCACGCGCCGCTGCTGCTCAAGCCCCTCCCATTCGGTAAACGTGAGATGAAGGTGATAAAGCTGACGCGAGGAACGATGGCGTGTATAGGGGCTACTGGCCTGGGGCATTAGGCTTTATTGAAAGGGTGTCAGTCTTGTTATTATTTTATTTTTATATATTCGTAGTATAAAACATTACCGAATTGTAAAAGTACTGTTTTGTATTTGTAGCTTTTTTTTGTTAGCCTTGACCCTATAACATAGCGACACACAAAATCTAATTGAATGGCAATCTTTATAATACAGGCAAGAAACTATAAATGTTTAAGTATATATATATGTGTATGCTTGCACTATAAAATAGCCTATATATTTCTTCACAAATATTAAAAAAACATAATGAATATTTTTTCTAATATCAATGCTGATCACGTATGTCGCCTCAAGTTAGGTTAACGTTAAACATTTAACCGGAAGGACTTCTTCTTCTTCTCTGACCTTTCTTCTAATGCTGACCTAGCGTTAGCTCTGTAATTCTACTAGTGTAATGTGCTAAGTGTAAAATTCAGGTCTAGCGTTTATTGATAGTCATATAAGCGGGGCTGTTCAAATAAATACCACAATGAGTACCATGTTTGCAGACACCATTCTTATTGTCTTTATCTCTATTTGCACCGCGTTATTAGCCGAAGGTAAGTGAGAGATTTGTCTGCTTCACCAGCTTATATCGAGAGGGTATTATGAAAAGAAATATCTTTAAACCTTTGTATTGTATTTTTTAGCAGCCTAACTATACACTGCAGAATTTTCTTGAAATGCTGTTCTCGAGGCTCTTGAAGGACCTATTTTGTTAGTTAGCAATTTGTTAGCTCACAAAGCTAATACTGAAGTGAAAAAAATTAAACACAACAGTTTTAGAACCCTTTTCTGTCTTCCTCCTTTGTTTTAGGAATTACCTGGGTTTTGGTGTATCGTACAGAAAAGTACAAAAGGCTAAAAGCAGAGGTTGAAAAGCAAAGTAAAAAACGTAAGTCAAATTCTATCGAAATGCAATGTTTATTGATACTTTCCCTCTAGACTGAAATGTGTTCTCTAATTGTCTGATTCTAGTCGAAAAGAAAAAGGAGACTATCACAGAATCAGCAGGACGCCAACAGAAGAAGAAAATTGGTAAGTGCAAAACAATGAAAAAAATAAACCCATGCACATATTAAAACGGTTATTGATAATAACTACATGGCTGTTGTTTCGCTTGTCTGACTAATCTGTGGAATTACTACAGAAAGGCAAGAAGAGAAGCTTAAGAATAACAACAGAGACTTGTCTATGGTGGGACACTGATTATAATCATTATTTTATTCAGGTATTAGACTTTAAAGTAGTTATACTATTTGTAATATTTGTTGTGTCCTTTGTAGGTGCGCATGAAGTCCATGTTTGCTATTGGCTTCTGTTTTACAGCTTTGATGGGCATGTTCAACTCCATGTAAGTGTCACTAAGTACAAGGTTAAGTTAGAGAATGGTACATGTCATAGAAGTTCTTCTTAAAAACCACATTCTTTTTGCCTGTTTATTCTTGTTCAGCTTTGATGGGAGAGTCGTGGCCAAACTCCCCTTTGTTCCGCTGTCCTACATCCAGGGCCTCTCCCACCGCAACCTGCTGGGCGAGGACTACACCGACTGCTCCTTCATCTTCCTCTACATCCTCTGCACCATGTCCATCAGACAGGTAAGTCTCCTAATGCAAAAAAAAATACAACCCAAACACTGTGTGTTTATTTACTACCATTATCTCACCAATAATGTATATGAAATGAATTACGGAGAAGAAAGATTTTGTCATTATCTCATGGCCCATAGTCATTTTTGCCTAATCGCTGCTTAAAGATGTGCATTATGTTCTATTGTGTTTATGAAAAAATTGTCCAGTTTGACCATAGATCTGACCTGACATAAAAAAAAGTGTTGTTGCTACTTTTTGACATATCCAAGACTCTTAACAATCACCATGTTAAAAATCCTAAAACATTGTGGTATATTTGGTTCTTTTGTGCAGAGCTGAAGTGGTTTAAGAGATTTATGCAGAAAAAAAATTAATTGTTACAGTAGGATTTTATATATTTTAAGGTCGAGGGTCCCCAGAGGGTAGTAAATTACAGGGGTTCGTAGGTTGAATACATACTGGCAGTTATCTATAATTTTATAGTTTAGAAATAAGTCAGGTTTGATCTAACCTGTTCTTGTGCCTATAAAAATGAAAATTCTGAATTTAAAACAAGTGTGCACTAAAGTAAACTGTTCTCTTCCAAGCAAAAACTAACCTTGTAAATGTCTCGTTAGTTCACCGGTTTCAGTGAAGAGTGGTGTTCCAGCTGTAACACTGGTGAATGGAACCTTAATGTAAGACGCTTTGAATGAAAGCGTCAACTGTAAATGTAACACTGGTGAATGTAAGTCGCTTTGGATAAAAGCGTCTGCTAAATGACTAAATGTAAGAGTATAGATAGAGGTCAAAGTGTAAAAGTCAGAAACGGAGCTAAACTTAAAACGGCCCTGTCACTGCTGCTGTTGAAAAATCTCTGTGATAAGATTTTGTGTTTAATTGGGGAAACTTATTTATAATAAACTTTATAAGAGGTTATCAGCTAAATTACACTATACTAATTCAAATGTGGCAATATACTGTACATATGTAAATGCAAAAATAACGAGTGCAATCAGTGAGTCAAACAGGTAGATTGAAACAAGGTCTCATTCATGAACGTTTCATGAAGCGTTCATAAAGTGAGGAAATGAGCAGGAGTCTGCCCACAGTCCCACTACTGTAGCGCTGATTTAGTGCACTTAAAAACTCTAAAACACACACTTAAAGCATATTTTAAATACTTAACCAATAAAGTTAACGAGTGCTTTGTAAAACTACAATTCGTGAGTTGAGCAATAGGTGGCTTATAATATCAAGTGTGTAGTGTGTTTTGGATTTATGCACAGTCCATGCTATCATTTGTTAAAATTATAGGTAATGTGCTATTTAAAAAAAAAAATATATATATATATATATATATATATATATATTTGTCTTTAATCACAGTTTAATAACAGCATTACTTTCTAGGCTGAGGGGTGTGTAAGAGAGACTCACCCTGGGATTTGTCCTTCAGAAGAACTTTTTTCAGTTAAGAAAAAAATAGTGAATGCCAAAAATTGCATAAACGGTAGGGCTTAAGTTGAAATTTCTACGCAAGAAGCTTCATGGATGAGGCCCAGTGTTTCTAGTCAGGTTCTTTTCGAGGATCTGTATAGCACATGGAAAATCCAGTTCAGTCAATGGAATGGGCAGAATTATTGCAGGCTTTCTGACTGTATTAAAAGGGACTAACAAACACGCTTTTTGGATATTTCTTTATATTTTTTACTGACATTAATGTCACTGTGTTAAAGACAATAGGACGCATAGATAGTTGAAGTAACCATTTTAACTTGAACTGAAATATTCAGTTATTATTTTGGACAACATAGAGCTACTACCATTACACTCCTCTTTTAAAACCTGTGTGTTTCTTTTTCCAGAACATTCAGAAAATGCTAGGTCTGGCCCCATCCAGAGCTGCCACAAAACAGGCTGGAGGATTTCTGGGTCCACCTCCACAGGCAGCTAAATTCTCCTAAACTCTGGACAGGTTCAGTGTTGGCTCTCTCGCAGCTGACATTGGGACTGTGCGCGGCCGTGGCTCCCTCTGGAGGTCACAGACAGAACTGTTTGTGCTCTGCCTGAGACTTAAAATTAGAGAATTCTTAATTGTTTGGTTATCAAATAATACATAAATTTAAGTTGTTTTAATTTTAATTGACAGATTGTATTATATTCATTTTTAGTATTATTGTATGCCACAGTTTATATCCTAACATTGTGAATATGAATAAAGTTTTATGGTTGCTAGACATGACTGAATGCACTATATATTTTGTATGTTGTGAAAAAAATGTCTTTTTGTGACTACACTTTACAATCGCACTCATATTAATATGTTGTTGTAGACTTCTATGTAAAATTGTGATCCTAAAAGGGGCATCATGAATGACACATAACCCTGTTTCACAAATCTTACTAACAGCTTTATTCCCACAAGGTCATTTTTTTTGGTTTGACATTAATACCTAAATAAATTTTTTCTGGCTTGAATGAATGAATTAATTTAACAAACGGGATAGCACACAATAAAACGTTAGCCTCAAAGTAAGTGCATTGCACCAGGTTTTAGCTAAATTGTTAATTTGAACCTGTAGTCAATGCACAGAGAAAAGTTACAATAGATTATAAAAGGCCAGTTACTGCAAACATTCACAAGATATCAACAAAAAACATGCATGTCTGAGGTTCTCATTGTTCAGGATATATTCAAGAAAAGGTTTCAACAAAGGCATCTGGGCCTCATCCAAGGGACTTTGTCATTTCTGAGATCCACTGATAAGAGCTGAGTTTTACAGCCCTAGTAAACGGAACGCTGCTACATTATGTGAGCAGAATACATGCAGGCTAATTGTTGCTTTATGTAAACTTTTCATGTTTATTTTAATTCATTCGTTAGACATGAAAATATGCTTATTTCATATGAGTGTAGTCAACCACCACAGTAACCTGAAATGGACTGTTTCGGGCAAAAACGCCAGAAGGCAGAAGCACTGGCAAAGGACCATTGGACACACTCATAAATAAGGCGTGTCAGTTCTCGGGGCGTGTTTAAGATATCTGCATTGGAGGTTTAGAAACCCAATCCATCCATCTGCAAAAGCTCCGAAGTAGTAGGTTAAGTAGTTATGTAACTTATATTTCTCATTTCTTTTTTAGTATTTGATTACTTTGCTACTATGCTAGCTGTAAGTAAGCTGGCGTTAGCATGGCGTGGTCTCCCTGTAGTGCGCTCTTTTTTTGCAGGTCCACGTCGTTTCAAAATGGCCCAGTCTCTTCTCGACACCATGCCCGGAGCCTCAACCGGGACCGTGGTCGTAACGGACCACCTGAATTTCTGGAGAGGACAGCGGGTGAAGCCTAAACAAGAAAAAAATGCAGAGCCAGTCTACGAACCAGCAACTGGTGAATATAGGGCATCGAACTTCACACTTAACTTTATGCGTAGAAATCCGTATGTTTGCAGTTTAAAAAACGACTTTAGACATAGATATTGGTTTAATTGTACCACCATTGGACTAGGATTCTCGACTGTTACTCAATACTAAAGCTGTATTAGGGGGTTAGCCTGAAAGACTCTCTTGGCCCGTTATCTGCAAATTTGCACAAATCGGTCCCAAATCTTGGCGTTTTTATTGATTCCTCCTTAGATTTTCAGAAACAAATCAATAATGTTGTGACGGCCCGTTTCTCTTAACTATGAAACTAAAACCAATTTTAAAATATAAGACCATTATTGAGACCATTTTTTTTTATTACAACCAGATTGGACTATTGCACCTCACAATATATGGATTTCCACACACTGTTAAAAAATGAATAAACTCCAGTTAGTCAAAAATGCAGCGGCCAGGTTTGTAACAAGCACCAAAAAGAGAGAACACATTACTCGTATTTTAGCACAACTTCACTGCCTCAGGTCTTCCACCCAGCACATTTTCAGTCATTGCCTCTAAACTCTGGAACATCCCCCCACTTCATATTAAAGACACACCTTTTTACCCTGGCTTTTAGTTTAGCTTAAATTCACCTTTTTATTCTATGGATTATGGGCTTTTATTTTTGTTGTTTTTTTACTTACTTATTTATTGTTTGTCTCAATGTGGGTCATTTCTGTGTTTCTCTTGCATTTCGGTGAAGCTCAAATATGCAATACAAATGTATCGGCTTGGCTTGAACATTTGAACTTTTTCTATTGAGTAATAGACTCTTATGTAACTGAGCCTCACCCTATTCTTCTGTGATGGGAGGAGCAGCTTAGGGTTATTTTGTTAAAATGTACAAATCAGAACTTAAAATGGTTCCCATAAATTAGAGGTCCATTTCTAAGAGCTTATCCTTTTAAATGAAAAGAGACTCCTTGAAACTTAAAAAACAAATCATATATACATATATCATATAAATATAAAATAGTAAAAATAACATTGCTCTTGACCCAGAATAAATTATCTAAATATAGAAGATTCTTTCCATGTCATATTTTGTCTATCTTGACATTTAGATGACCCCCTGTATATATGAGTGTCTATGGTTGGGATGAACGTGCTTCCTAAATGGTCCCTTTGTTTCTTTTGGTCCCTTGAACTGCTGTATTTGTTTTTTCACTTGTTGTTTATGTTCTGTTAATTATTTGTTGTTTTTTGTCTTTCCTTGTGGAAAAAATGAATTTACAAATATAATATATTGAAGAGAAAAAGAATAAATGATCTATGTTACATATCTATAGGGCGGGTCCTGTGCCAGATGTACCCATGTGGCGCTGAGGAGGTGGATGAAGCCATCAATAGTGCCCATGACGCCTTCCTCATATGGAGAAAGATGGCTGGTATGGAGAGAGCCCGGGTGATGCTCGAGGCCGCCCGTATTATCAGGGTAATTCAAACCCCCAGTTTAAACTGAACCATCAGTGAAGAAGATATTGATAGATATTGATAGTGTCCATAATTTAAAAAAAAAAAAAGGCTAAGGTCTTCTTTCAAAAAATGTGTCTGGTAAATGATCATGCTATAATGGCTAAAATGGATTTTATTTTATTTTTTTCTGCAATTTTTTGGGACAGTCTCAGAAAAAGAGAATTAATAGAGAGGGCTGGTTCAACTATAGATATTAATTTGGAGACTGGTTGAAGCAGTGGAGCAACAGACACACAACAGAACAGATGCTAATGCTATAATGAAAAACAGAGAGCAGCCAGTGGACGTCTGAGATCAGTGAGCTGCAGGACAGCACGTCACAAGAACCTTTTTTTCTGACTAATCAATTTGTTTTTTACTTATTTAAAGAGACCGTACAACTGAATCTCCCCTTTTTAAAAAGTTAAATTGAATTGGTAAGGTTGTCACGATTAACTTGTTTAGCACTGTCCAAAGTTAAACAACAAAACATGGCACTTGCACAGAGCACTGTTTATTCATTAAACCGACCTGACCTTTAACTGTTGGCCTACATTTGTAAAGAATGCTGTGCGGTGCATGCCACGTCTCTTTGTAATATGTAAAATGTGTTATTTGGTCAAGAATTTAGAAGTCTACATGAATGTTGCGTTGTATAATTACATCTTGAGCAGGAGCGGAGAGAGAAGATTGCAAAGCTGGAAGTTATCAACAATGGCAAGTCCATCAGTGAAGCACTGGTGGACATTGATATCGCCTGGCAGAGCCTTGAGTACTACGCAGGACTGGCTGGTACTCTTGCAGGTGGGTCAATAGGTCTTTGACTTTGATTAAATTCTAATATGTCTCCTCTGGTGTCGTAGCCTCAAAATGATACACACAAACAAAGCAGCATTTCAAATTTATATACTGTATGTATGAACATGCAAGTCCTAATCATTACATTTGACACTGAGGTTTGTAAGAAAGTGCAACTTTAGTTTTAACTATGTTGGCTGCTGTGTTGTTAACCATTAGCAGATGAAGCTAAAATGCTAATGTAGCTGTTGTGTGTGTATGCTAATCTTTAATCTAAAACTCTTTGATGTGCTTTCAAAAGCATATTTGTGTAATATTTTATTTTTTGGATGGATATTTTAGACTTTAAATGTGTGCAGGCCAGCATATCCAGCTGCCCGGTGGAGTGTTTGCCTACACCAGGAGGGAGCCTCTGGGAGTGTGTGTTGGAATCGGGGCTTGGAACTACCCATTCCAGATTGCTGCATGGAAGTCTGCTCCTGCTTTGGCCTGTGGTGAGTTTGGAATCTCTTTGAATTCTATTTTTCAACATGTTGTTTGAGTCCTCATGTGATGTGTTGGTGTTAGGTAATGCCATGGTGTTCAAGCCTTCTCCCATGACCCCTGTGACTGCTGTGATCCTGGCTGAGATCTACAAAGAGGCTGGGGTTCCAGATGGGCTCTTCTGTGTGGTACAAGGTGCAGCAGAGACCGGTGCACTGCTGTGCCACCACCCCAAGGTCGCTAAAGTGTCCTTTACTGGCAGCGTGCCCACAGGCAAAAAGGTGCATAAAGCAGACAAAATCTTTTTACAACTTTCACAGAGTACAGTAACTCTAGTCTTGAGAGTGTACAGAAAGTAAAGTTGTATGGTAAGCACAGGGTCAGTATGAGTTCGTTTCCATTGTCTAAGGGGGTGCTAACTGTCCCAGGTTAGTGTACCATACTACTTAAGTAACTTCTTTGTTGGTTTTTGGAGATGGTTACTAAAGGGACGAGTTAAACAGTCTGTTGATCGGCAAACAGAGAGATACTGAGAAGGAAACAAAACAGCAGTGTTTTCTCAAATGAAGCTTGTCTTATTTATGTCAGTCATATTCCTGTGTATGCTATTCTGAACTAAGCACACAATACCTTTTTTGTACAAAATGTTTATACTATTTTCCAAAGAGCATTCGTTCTTTTCCTCTTAACTTCCACCCACTCAAGTTACTATGCAGGGCTCTCCTTTATGTTTTCCATGTTTTACTGATGTTTGTGGGGTATTTTAGAATATTTTAAAGAATTGATATTGCACACTGCCATTTTTATGCTCTTTTTAAGTGCTCTTTTCTTCATTCTTGCCAGTTGATTCTATGTCTGCCTGTAGGTCATGGAAATGTCAGCAAAGACGGTGAAGCAGGTGACTCTGGAGCTTGGAGGAAAATCTCCTCTGATTATTTTCAAAGACTGTGAGCTGGAGAATGCAGTAAGAGGAGCCCTCATGGCGAACTTCCTCACACAAGGACAGGTGAGACAACTTTTTAGATCTTTTTGATCATGGTTATTTGTTGCAATCTCACTTTGCTGTTAATAAAACTCCAGTGTAAAATTTGAAAGGTTTGCTGCAACGGGACCCGTGTATTTGTACAAAGGGAGATCATGCCCCAGTTTTTGGAAGAAGTAGTCAAAAGGACTAAGGCCATTCGTATTGGTGATCCTCTGCTTGAAGACACCCAAATGGGAGGCCTGATCAGCAAACCTCACCTGGAGAAAGTGTTGGGATATGTCGAACAGGCCAAGAAAGAGGTGTGTATAAATGTATAAACACTCTAGGCCCAGGGCAGCAATTATTTTGGCATCTGCTCAACCTTCGAGATTGCTTACTATTTACCTCGCAGCTGCTCTTCTGTGTATTTGAAGTGTTTTGCTCAGTCCTTTTTCAGTCCTTTCTCTGAAATTACTTGATTATGTGGCCAAATTAATTGTCTAGTAGTAGGTAACATCCAGTGCAGAGGTCGCGTTAACCGAATACATTTACATTTATTCACTTAGCTGACGCTTTTATCCAAAGCGACTTGCATTGTAATTTCCAGTGTTACAGTACTGGAGGCAAGGTGGGTTAAGTGTCTTGCCCAAGGACACAACGACAGTATGAACAGTGGGGAGAACTGGAATCGAACCGCCTACCTTCCGGTTGAAGGACGGCTCTACGTATTTTTATTTTTTCAGCAGTGACGGAAAAATCTGTCTGCTGTCTGTCTCCGAGGGTGTAATTACTACTCCTGTCCAGTTAGTGGCGAAAGTACATTTATCTACAATTATCTTTTCTGAATCTTATCGTATTGTCTCTGTCACGCTGTGTTCAGTTCAGTGTGAGTAATTTCTTTAGACCGCTAAATAGTTCTGATATTGTTAATAAATATCAGAACTATTAGGATGAAGGAAGGCAAAAAGACACTGAACAGGGCAGACAGACAGATTTACAGAACAGCCATTCAGTAGTGTTATATACTGCATTCCATACTTGCCTGTTCAAGGACAAAATACCCTCCTGCTGTCGGTGCATAAAAAAACATCTTTGTGGAGTCACGTGACGCAGGGATAAGCGATGGCAGCTTGAAGCAGGTGCTCCTACTGTCTTTTGGGTTAATATCCTTAATACATCCTAAAACACGTTCAGATATAGACATTTCTTTTCTATATGTTACGTGGATCTAAAAATGTCAGAAGAAGGCAAAAGGTCGTTCTCTGGCGGTAACTCTGAACAAAGAAAACTTCGCTCAGCCGCACAGACTCAGCTCAACATGTGCACGAAGGGACTAGCAGCTAGCAAAGATCACACAGCTAGCACTGCTACGGAGCCGGATCAGCTTGATATGGCTCAGATTCACGGGATGCTGAGCAAGATATTAGAAGAAACGGGGGATCTGAAAGAAATTCGTCGGTCTCTGAGCTCCGTGGACACAAAGCTTTCCTCCCTCGTTTCACGCATTACGGAAGTTGAAGATCGAGTGAGCCAGCTAGAGGACGTGCAAGCTAACATCAACGCAAGACCGGCCGCAGCCACTAAAGAGGACATACAACTATTGACAGACAGGTTGGCCGCAGCTGAAGATAGATCCCGACGCAACAACCTCAGATTCGTTGGGATACCGGAGGGGGCTGAAAAGAATAATGTTACTGCGTTCCTGAATGAGTTTATCTCAACGACCCTTGGCATTGATCCAACCCCGGTGGGAATCGAGATGGACCGCGCTCACAGGATCGGGACACGGTCGGAAGTGGGGGACAAAAGTCATGGCCGAACGATTGTGGCGCGCCTGCTACGATATAAAGATTGCCAAGCCATCCTGGATGCGGCACGGGAAAAGAAACGTCTGATGTGGAACGGCAAACAAGTTATGATTTTCCCGGATTATTCGAGGGAGACGCAAAGGAAGCGAGAAGCATTCTCACGTTGCAAGAAAGCACTCCATGAGCGCAAGATTAAATTTGGTATGCTTTACCCTGCACTTCTGAAGATTTTCATCAGTGGACAGAGTCCACGGGTGTTTGACGACCGGAAAAGCAATGGAGTACATCGAGAGCGCTGAGAGGCACGCCTGTCTGGTACCGTGTCAGCGTGGGCGCGCATTGCACTGGGTAGATTTGGAAACCACAAGACCGTCTGTTCGAAAAGTAATGGTCTGTGAGATGGGGGGAGTATATGCAAGGTGGTAGTTCTCTGTTATGTCTGTGGGCATGGACAGATAATTTCAAATTACCGGCTCTGCACGGCACAAATCAGTTGGAAGCTGACATTTGAGGTAATATTTTTCTAAATATTTATTTTTTATTTTTTTATTTTTATTTTTATAGAAATTCCTATGTTTTCCTCAATCTAATATCTGAACACAATTGTGTACGATACTCAGGACAGTGGGCTTTTAGGCTGCCCTTGTTCCATAAGTCATGGACCTAAGAGACTTTTTATTTTGTTTTATTTTATTCATGTTCCTCTGGTTCTTTTGTTCTTTGTGCCAGACTGGTTCGCAGTTTGCGGTTTATTGTTATCACTACGGTGTTGGTATCATGTTTTTTTTTCTTTTCTTTTCTTTTTTGTCAATGTGTACAAGTTATGTTGCAACATGGATCTTATATCACAATAGAATGGCCATTTATCATACAGTAAAATATATAGAGAGTGCTTATGATTAGCAGTGGGAGGACATTATGTTATTCAACCTGGAATGTGAATGGCCTGGGCTGTCCAATTAAAAGGAAGAAAATACTTGGACATCTGAAAAATAAAAAACAAGATGTAGTATTCCTGCAGGAAACACACTGTTGTCCACAGGAATCAGTTAAATTATGCAGGGACTGGGTAGGACACGTGTCCTTTAATGCTGGGTCCTCTAAAAGTCGAGGAGTGGCCATATTAATTAACAAAGGCTTACAGTTCAGGCTCAGGAGGGAGGTTAAAGATGAGGAGGGCAGAATAATTATAATACTAGCAGAGATACAAGGGCATACTCTAATATTGGCCAATATATATGCACCCAATGCGGATCACCCTACATTTTTCATAGACTTAGAAAATAAGTTGCATGATATTGACAGTACCCCATAATTCTGGGAGGAGACTTCAATATTGTTTTAGATCAAATCCTTGATAGAAGTAAACCAACATTAAGTAGAACGCCTAACTCTATTGTGCTCATTAAGAGAATGTGCTCATCTATGGGTCTAACAGATGTGTGGAGGCTGAACCATCCAACGGAGACAGAATTATACTTTTATTCAGGAGCTCACAAAGTATATTCAAGAATAGATTTTTTTCTAATTTCTAACTCCTTGCTGCCTGCCACATTATCCTGTGTAATTGATAGTATTCTGTTAACAGACCATGCCATAGTTAGATTACAAATGACCCCATATCAGGAAACAGAAAGATCACGGATGTGGCGTTTTAATTCATCTTTATTACAAGATGTGGGATTTAAGGAAGATCTTCGAACCCAGATTAGGCTATATTTGGAAACCAATGTCCCCACAGCTCCCTCTGCCATAGTGGCCTGGGAGGCTATGAAGGCCTTTCTAAGGGGATTCATTATTCAATATTCTTCTCATAAGAAGAAGGTCAATGCTGCTAAACTCATAGATCTAGAAAGGAGAATTAAGAACATTGAAGCTAAGTTAAAAAGGAATATATCTGAATCTAGTTTAAAAGAATTGACCCACCTTAAATATGAATATAATATTATTATTATATCCAAAAAAACTGAATATCTCTTGTTCAGGGCTAGACAAACTATTTTTGAATCGGGGGATAAAGCAGGGAAATTTTTGGCTAGGTACATTAAACAAAAAGAGTCCAAATCTTCGGTAGCAGCAGTGATGACTGGGGATGGAAGCCAGGCAACTAAACCTAGGGAAATAAATGATGCATTCAAGAACTTTTATATAAATCTCTATACATCTGAAAACACTGCCACAGACAAAGAGATCATGTCATTTCTTAACAAATTAAACCTTCCAAAACTAAGTGTCTCACAACAGGAGGACTTAGATTTACCTATTAGTTCACAGGAGATACTTAACAATTAAGGCCTTACCATCAGGTAAATCTCTCGGTCACGACGGGTTTACAGCTGAATTTTTTAAATGTTATGCAGAAGACCTATTACCATTATTTGAAAATATGCTTGCAGAAGCATTTGAAGTTGGCAAATTACCCCCCTCTTTAAACCAAGCAATTATCACACTTATACTTAAAAAGGAAAAGGACCCGACTGACTGTAAAAGCTATCGTCCAATAAGCTTAATATCTGTTGATTGTAGACTTTTATCTAAAATACTTGCAAATAGATTGGATAAAACACTTGGGTCACTTATCCATCCTGATCAAGTGGGTTTTATTAGACAGAGAAATTCTTCTGATAATGTGAGACGCCTTATAAATATTATGTGGTCGGTTCGGGACTCCAACGATCCAACAGCAGCTATCTCACTTGACGCTGAGAAAGCGTTTGATAGGCTGGAATGGAGGTATATGTTTCATACGCTTAAAACTTTTGGATTTGGTCAAACATTTCTCAGATGGATAGATATTCTTTACAAAGACCCACAGGCCGCAGTGAGAACAAATGGTCTGATTTCCTCTTATTTCACACTTCATAGAGGCACCCGGCAGGGTTCTGCATTGTCGCCAGGGCTTTTCTGTCTAGCTCTTGAGCCTCTTGCAGCAGCTATTCGCATGAATCAGAATATTCAGGGAATTAAAATTAATGAGTATACACATAAGCTTCTTCTTTATGCGGATGATATTTTGTGGTTTGCCTCGGACCCAGCCAGATCTGTCCCAGCACTATTGGATGTTATAGAGTCGTTCTCCAAAATATCAGGGTATAAAGTCAACTGGTCTAAGTCAGAGGCCCTTCCACTGACTTTATACTGCCCAAAAACTTTATTTCAGGCGGGGCAGTTTCAGTGGCCTACTGAAGGCATAAAATACCTTGGCATTCTGTTCCCTCACCAAATTGATCAAATAATCGAAAAGAATCTGGACCCACTTTTTAATAAAATTTCTTTAGATACAGATAGATGGTCACCACTATTCTTATCGTTATGGGGAAAGGTCAATGTCCTGAAGATGAACTGTATCCCGAGGTTGAATTATTTGCTTCAATGTCTTCCTATTGCAATATCCCCAAAATACTTTAAAAGGTTCGACCAAATTTGTCAAAAGTTTCTATGGAATGGTAAACGTGCAAGGATAAAATTAGAAAGGCTTCAGGTGTCAATCAATAAGGGTGGCATGGGCCTCCCTAAACTAGCCCTGTATCATTATGCCTTCTGCCTGAGACACATAGCTCAGTGGACACTGCCACCTGAGAGAGCCCCTCCCTGGCTTAAGATTGAACAGAGTTTGCTCTCCCCACTAACCCCTATAAATGTTTTGTCTAGCAATATACCCTTCAAATTAAAATCACACCCTATCATAACCAACCTCTGTAATGTGTGGAAGAAGTTCTCTAAAGCTTTTAATATCAATGTCCATCTTAATTCTGAATCTTGTATTTGGAATAACCCAAAATTACGCATTAGTAAACATTCCCTCCTATGGAAAGATTGGGTAGAAAAAGGAATTATGACACTAGCAAATCTATATGATAGGGATAATATAAAGTCATTTGAAAGGTTGGCTGATGAATACAATCTGCCCAGAAATAATTTCTGGAAGTATTTACAAATGCGTCACCTGTTAGGTTCTGTCATAGGGAGAGGAATAGAACCTCAGCAGTCAAACCTTCTCTCTCAGATTACGAAAATAATGGGTGGGGGTCATGAGGCTGCTATCTTTTATGCAATGTTAGTTCAGCAGACAGTTACCATATCTTATGCAACAATGTTAACGTGGTCGGCAGATTTGAACATTGATGTTACACATAAAGAGTGGGATCGCATTTGTGAAAACATTAAAAGGCTCTCAAGAGACATTAAAATTAGATTAATCCAGTTTAAGATTCTCAATCGCTTTTATTGGACTCCGACCCGGCTGTTTAGGCTGAAGATGAGGGATAATGCAGATTGCTGGAAATGTTGCAGTTCGGAAGGAACTCTTTTTCATCTGCTCTGGGAATGTCCCATGATTCAGAATTATTGGCTAAAGATTCATGGGCGTATTGAAAACATTACCCGGACTAGCTTGGAGTTCTGTCCGAGGTTGTATGTTCTGAACGATCCACAAATGACATCGAACTGTGAAGCAGCGGACTTTATTCAGACCAGTATAATGATCGGAAAACAAATAATAATGAGAAACTGGAAAAACCCAGGTGAGCCCTCTTTCCAGGAGTGGAACACGGAGTTGGCGAAGGTTGCATCATATGAAAAACTCTCTTTCAACATCAATGACAGGGCGGAAAAATATGTGGCGAAATGGGGGAAATACGTGCAATATATTGCTACCAGATGAGAGCGTGGTGCTTATTGTAAAACATTTGATCCATGTGTTATTTTATTTTTATTATTTTATTTATTTTTATTCTAAAAATTTTTTTTTTTTTTTTGGTTTATTTCTTTTCTTTTTATTATTTTTGTTTTTCAAATATAGCATCTCTGTTAAGATCTCATTTGTAATGTTGACTTCTGTGAAGACTATTTTGTAACAGTGGTGTTTAAAAATCAATAAAATACTAATCATAAAAAAAAAAAAAAAAAACATCTTTGTGTTGAACATGAAGTGCATCTGTTGTTTATACATAATACAAATAATCTATCCTCTATGCTGGTCTTGTAGCCTAAATAATATCAAAATATGGAAATTAAAAATGACAGGTAATAAGCAAGAAACAAAATAAACTAATCAAATGGCCAATGATGCACTGTCCAGGACTAGTTTTTATGCAGGTCAAATAAAAGAAACGTCCATACATAAGTAGTGCAATTTAGCAAGCGTACAAGTATAGCATGAGCCTGCAGCCGCTCCGTTTCCTGTTTAAAAAAAAAAAAAAAAACATGCCCTTAGCACCCGCCGGACCATCCTATTTTACCTATTTAAGTAAATTCTCTATACCTGGCCAGCGCTTTCAGACTAAAGCATAAACCATGACCCAAACAAACAAATTATATTAATACTAACATAACAAAGACAAATTGCCCGTAACAACAAACAATGTTAATGTTTTTATTTTAGCAAATTTGAAAAATAATAATGTATTTAATTACCAAATAAAAACAACCAACTAATAGCTCCAACACTCAGGAAACAGCCAGTAAAGCAGTGAGTGACAATAATATTGTTTAGAGCTTGAGCTGTGGTGTGTTCACTGACTCATTTTAAACCTAGCTGTAGGAATGCTACTAAAAGGAAAAGAGTAACCTCATTGACACTCTTCTAGAGGCTGTGCTTTGTAAATGTTTATTTATTCATCCTTTACCACAAAGGATGAATAATCCTATCCTTTTAAATTGGTAATCTATGCTGTTAACAAAGCACAAAATTTCCAATATTTAACAACCTGAAATTTACAACGTGACAATGACATTTTGTTTTCCAGGGGGCCAGAGTGCTTTGTGGAGGAGATCCTTTTGTCCCGAGTGACCCCAAACTGAAAGGCGGCTATTTCATGTCGCCCTGTGTGTTAGGTATGTGCTTATTTTAACATTTACGTTACACCTTCTTATTCTAACTTCATGTTTCTGTACCAGTGTGCCATTCACATGTTTTTCTGTGCACAGATAACTGCAGGGATGATTTGACTTGTGTGA
Source organism: Perccottus glenii (assembly GCA_024416835.2). NCBI lineage: Eukaryota > Metazoa > Chordata > Actinopteri > Gobiiformes > Odontobutidae > Perccottus > Perccottus glenii. The sequence goes on from CM044559.2 coordinate 6,894,397, forward strand.
AGGAGGAAATTTTCGGCCCAGTTATGTCAGTCCTGCCTTTCGATACAGAGGAGGAAGTCCTGAAGAGAGCGAACAATACAACCTTTGGATTAGCTTCAGGAGTTTTCACCAGGTCAGAAGAGGGCACAGTTACTCAGCAGTTTTGTTTCAACTGTGCTCTTTGTACTTGAAGATAAGATTATTTCATTGGCAGAGAGTTTAAATTTCCTCGGAGCAGCTGATAAAACAACCAATTCTTGAGCAATAGTGGTTAGAATTGAATGAGGCATCATTAAACAGATGTCTGACCCATCAATCCTTGTTCATTTACTCATAGGGACATTTCAAGAGCCCACCGTGTTGCTGAAAACCTAGAGGCTGGTACTTGCTTCATCAACAACTACAATATCAGTCCTGTAGAAGTGCCCTTTGGAGGATACAAGAATTCAGGTAAAGTCGTGTCTAATGAGTGAATGACTTTGTATCGGAAAACAAGGTAAAGTAATGAAATTCTCTTTTTTACTAGGCTTTGGCCGAGAGAATGGACAAGTGACCATCGAATACTATTCCCATCTCAAGTCAGTAATCGTGGAAATGGGTGACGTGGAGAGCATCTTTTGAATTTCTTTCAAGTTCACACTAATGTAGCCATATACAGTAATGAAACTTGCACTAACAAAGTGACGTTGTCAAACATCTTGTACCACGTTGCTCTTGCTACATAACCAAATAAAAATGTTTTGCTACTATGTCTGCTCTGCATTTTGTGTTGAAGAGTAATCACAGAAGTCTAACAAAGCAACACAACACACTGTTGTGCTTGCCAATTAATCTTTAACCAAAAGGTTAGATGAAGAGTGGCCATACATTTCTAAGACTGCCCAAGTCTGCATTTAATTATTATTGTTATATATTTCTAGAGTAGATTTAAATGTTTTTGTTTTTTGTTGAAAATATAAATATATATTTTTTTAATGATCGCAATGTAGCCTGCCCTAGAAACTATACAAATTATGGCTAGAGTTTCTGAAATAGGGACAGTGTAAAGTATTTAATTTATTACAACTGATTAGTTCAAACGAAATAGCAACGTAATTTTTTTATTAATTTTAGTGAATCCAACTCCATTAAAAAAAAAAAAAGCAACATGCTCCGGTACGATAGGTGGCGGCAAACTCCATTAAACTCTGGTCTGTGGCGCGCGAAAGGATACAAGAAGATGTTTCACTTCCTGTAGAGCCATAAAGCTAATAATACTCAGCTTGAAGCTAGTTAAACAATGCAGGTAATAGTAGTTGACAGTTGTTATATTCACTATTACTGTGGTGCTTAATATACAAAATATGTTTGTAATTGATGATATTAATGGTGTTTTTTATTCTGGCAGCAACGTGAAGAGAAACAGTTGGAGGCGTCTGTGGAGTCGCTCATTTCTCGAGTAGCCCACGTCAAAAACGCTTTGCACAGCTTTATTTATAAGTTGGAAAATGAATACGAGAGGTTAACGTGGTGAGTAATTGAATTTTTCCATTTCCTGTGGAACCAAACACTTAATACTTAATTATGACTTTTCTGTACACTAGTTAATGTCTGGGCTGGAGAACAATCTAAAATTGGAATTTATTTCTATTTTATTACCAAACAGTAGGCCAGTAGATTTAAAAACTCGTTTATTCCAATGTCCATTACTCTGCTAAACCCAAACAAAAACACTTTAAGAGAGCAACTTATTTTTAATTTACAAATTGAGATATGAGATATACAGTGATATACACTGTAATAAATACAGTGTATATCACTGTATTTATTATGTTTCATGTGATTTTCTTATGTTTATATTGTTGTAATGTTTTGCAGCTGCACTGCACTCTAGCCCAAGACAGATTTCTCTCTGGGACAACAATCCTGTTGTGTATATAGTGGCACAAATGAACATTGTAACCTGGATGACTGAGAACCTCCACAGACATGAAGTAAAATGTTTGTGACTGCACAAATAAGCCCTCAGATCTGACTTGATTTGTAATGTTCTTGTCAAAATATACAACAGTGTAATGCTAGCAATCTCAAACAATGCATCACAAAGAAGATGGACCATTTATTTAACACTGTAAATTAAATACAGGATGATATTACATGATTGTCTTTACCTAGGCCATCAGTCTTGGACAACTTTGCTCTCCTGTCCGGTCAGCTCAACACCATCAACAAACTGCTGAAGAACGAGAAGACACCATCTTTCCGCAGTCAGATCATCATCCCCCTGCTGCTCTCTCCAGACAGAGATGAGGATTTAGCAGTGAGTGTCGCTCACTCTGAAACTCCGGTGGAAACTCTCTCTTTACCTCTTGTGTTTTTGTCTCTTTTCAGAAACTAACGGAGCAGAGAGTACCTGTGTTCAGCCACGAGATTGTACCGGACTATTTACGCACCAAGCCTGACCCCGAGGTGGAGGAGCAGGAGAAGCGGCTGAGTGCGGAGGGAGTTGGTATAACCCCTGAAGGGGCTCAGGTCTGCTACTGTCATTTAAGAGATATTTAAGAGATACATGTCTACTGCAGCAATAAAGGCAGTGGTGTTTGCTAATCATATGAGCCTCACACGTTAAAAAGACACTTAAGAGTGGGAGACAAACCTGTCAATATTCAACTGATGGACTTCAGTTCTACTCAAGTATGTATCTACAGTTTGTTTACCATCAGCAGTTGGAACTAAAAAGCCAAGAAGCTGTATGCTTCACAAAAATTTGCAAAGCCCTCAATTATGGCTACACTGAATCAATTAGAATAGAGGTATACAAATTCAATCAATTCAACTTTATTAATCTCTGAGGATAAATTTAGTTGTTAGGTCTGCAGGAAGAAGGAGTTCTTGTAGCGTTCTGTCCAGCAGCTCATTGATCTCAGATGTCCACTGGCTGCTCTTTTGTTCAAACGCCTAATGCCGGGGATGGTCCATGTTGTTGTTTAGTATAGCATCTGTCCTGTTGTGTCTGTGGCTTCACTGCTTTAACCAGTCTCTAAACTGATACCTGTACAGTAGTTTAACCAGCCCTCTATGTTAGTTCTCTTTTTCTGAGACTGATTGCTGAGTAGAATCGATTCTGCGGCTTTAAGTTTGTGTAAGCTCATTGTTTTTCCTGTTTTGACTTGCTGATGTTTGTGCACACAGAAACAGATTCAGGCGTTGAATAAGCTGTGTTCCAATTTGTTGGAGAAACTCAACAACCCGAGAGACGACAGAGAGGCTGAAAGTGCAGGTTTGTTGGTCTTTAAAGACCATTCAGGGTTCCTACACATAAAACTAGAATGTAGCTGACTGCTAGGGACAATGCAAAAAATTCAAATTATTCTGGAGAATAAATAATAGCAATAATGGGCCCACTTACCTGATTTTTGTTAATCAAGCTAGTCTGTTAATCCTGTTTAATGACTAAGAAAACAAATATAAATGTTAGATCAGCTTTTATTCCATAAACCGACAAAATTATAATTTTGAAATATTGCATTGCAGATTATAATTAAAATGACAAAGCAAAAAATGGAAAAAATAGCAGTACAAGAAAGTGAAACGTACTCTAAATATAAGACATATCTAATTAAGTTGACAAAACAGCAGTGAAACTATATCATACAGAGTTATATGGGTCTTGTCACCTGTGCTTTATTTAAAACCAGCACTTTTTAAATATCCTCATGTAACTATTTCTAAGTGCTGTTGTCTCGTTTCGATTTCAGCTTTACGACAGAACAAACCGTCATTCAACCCTGCAGATACAAATGCCCTGGTCGGCGCTGTTGCATTTGGAAAGGGTCTTTCTAAATGCAGACCCCCGGGTCCAGTGGCCCCTGGAATGCCGGGACAAGGACCAATGATGAGCGGCGGTCCCACTCTGCAGCAGGTCACCATCGGAGGGGGCTCTGGGCAGCAGGCTGCGATGGGAGGAGCTGTGCCTCCACAGCAGCAGGGGCAGCCAGGTGAGGGGACATTAACATAAGCCTCTGATTTATTTATTTATATATTTTTATTTTATTTTTTGGTCATTTGTCAGAGAATATGAATGATAACACAAAAAACATTAGCCTTATATTGTCAAACAATTGTGTTTACTCTTTTATAATGACATCAGAAACTAGAAGCTACTAAAGGTAACCATCCTCACCTGTGATCTGTTTGCTTGTAATCTGTGTGTGTATAAAAGGTTAGTGAGTTTCTGGGCTCCTGACAGACCCTTGAATCTTTCATCCAGTGCTGCAGTGATGCTTCTTTATTCTGAGTCATGAGAGCAAAAGAATAGTCTAAGAATCTGCAGGAAAAGGTAATTGAACTGTTTAAAACAGGAAATGGATATAAAAAGGAATCCAAGAAATTGAGAATGCCAATCAGCAGTGTATAAAAATGAAGGATTCTGTTGAAACCAAACCAAGGTGAGGCAGACCAACAAAGATTTCAGCCACAACTGCCAGAAAGAGTTTTGGAGTGAAAAAACCCACAAATAACTTATAATAAATACAGGACACTCTGGAAAACAAATGTGGCTGATTCAAGATCCACAACAAAAAGGCACTTGAAGAAAAATGGGCTGCATGTTCGAGAAAGCCATTACTACGCAAATGCCACAAAGCATATTGCTTACAATACGCCAAACAGAACAGAGACAAGCCTCAAAACCTCTGGAACAAAGTCATTTGGAGTGATGAGACCAAAATTTAACTTTTTGGTCACAAAAAGATCTGTCATTGGCTACAACTGGCTTTTATTATGACAGGAATATTAACCTCTCATTTTTTGCCAAGAATAGGCAGCTTTACCATCTTAGAAAATAAAGAGCCTCATCCTCAACTACCACAAAAGACTTCAAGCTGTCATTGATGTAAACGTTGGCAATACACAGTATTAAGAACTGGGGTATGTAAACTTTTGATCAAGGTCATTTGAGTAGTTTCTGTTGTCATTTTGATTTAATGACAATTGATGACTTCATCTAACCATGAGTAAAAAAGAGATTTTTGTATTATCATTGATATTCTCTGAAAAATGGCCAACAAATCACTCATTTTGCCAAGGTTTGTAAACTTATAGGCACAACTGTATGCATTCTCTGTGGACACTTTATTATATTACCACCACATTGAGGTTTAGTCTCCCCCCCCCCATTTTCTTTTACAGGAAAAATGCCAAGTAGCATCAAGACCAACATCAAGTCTGCTTCGGGTTCAATGCATCCCTACAACCGATGAGCCACTTCAAAGTCCTCCCACAGTTTTATTTTAAATGGACTTGCACAACATTCTCTAGACTAAAATAAAACATGTTTGAATGTTAATATGCATAATTAAGTGTAAATTCAACTTATAATATCCATGTGAATGGCATGTCAATTATTAAAAAAGTACCACTGACCTAATAGAATTAAAAAAAAAAAAAAAGTATATCATATTTTAAAGAATTATTTCCCATAGAACTGGAGGTGCAGAGTGGTTAGCGCTCCTACCTCACAATAAGGTTGTGAGTTCAAACCCCGGCCGACTCAAGCATCCTCAGCTGCCTCAGGCCTTTCTGTGAAGAGTCTGCATATGTTTTCTCTGGATACTCCGGCTTCCTCCCACCGTCCAAAGTCATGCATGTACAGGTTAATCGGCAACTCTAAAGTGTCCCTAGTGCATGAATGTGAGAGTGAATGGTTGTCTGTCACTGTCTGTGTCAGCCCTGCCACTAACTGGCCATTGTCCAAGCCTAAAAGTTGTTAGGCTCCAGTCACCAGTTGACCAAGTGGAAGTAAATGAATAACTGATTCTATTTAAAATGACATGGACAATGTTAAGTTATTCTTAGTTGACATCACCAATCATAGCATTTGGTTAGCTCTGGGGGCTAAAGCTGGAAAGACAAAATGCTCTAACTACACAAACTTGGAAAATAATGCCCTTCTAAGTCGATTTCATGTTTCTATTTATTTGAAAGCTGTTTTCTATCTCTCCAGCAGAGAGCAGTACATGCTCACTTACTGTCAGCCTTGGTCCTGATGATAGATGTCTAACGTCACAAGTGTGCTTCCAGACTACATTAGAAAACCTTATTTACTTAATATTTTTAATTAATAAATTAAGGACACCTACTGTAGAGAGATAATGTGGGGTCCAGCTTTTACACAATATTACAGTCAAGCCTGAAATTATTCATATCACTGGCAACTTTTCAGTTAAAGTTACTTTTATTAAACCAGCAAGTTTTTTCTTGATTGAAAAATACACAGGCGTCTTCCAGTTAATAAGATGTTGTACAAGAGGCATTGTGGAAATAAATATTTCTCAGCTTTTATTTACATTTGAACAAAAAGATGCATGTCCAAAATTATTCATACCCTTTGCAAACTGTCAGTCTTTGGGCAAATCCAAGGTTCTATACCATTCCAAATAGTCCAAGCGGTTCTAAAGCATCCTAATTACCCTGATTCATTGGGAACAGCTGTTTTAATCAACTCAACAGGTAAAAAAAGCAGCTCTCTGCAGTTGGTTTGTGGTCAGTCACTTCTCCAGATAAGGCCTTTGCAAATGCTCTGGGCAAAGATGAAGACTTCTGGTCTTCTGTTTTATGGTCAGATGAAACAAAAATGTAATTGTTTGGCCACAATGATGTATCCTTCATTTGGCGTAAAAAAGGAGAAGCCTTCAACCCTAAGAACACCATCCCCACTGTCAAACATGGTGGTGGGCACCTAATTCTTTGGGGGTGTTTTTTCAGCCAATGGACCAGTGAACCTAATCACAGTAAACGGCACAATATAAAAAGAACAATGCATCAACATTCTCAACAGCAACAAACTTGGCCAGTGGACATTTCAGCATGACAATGACCCAAAACACCCAGCAAAAGTGGTGAAGAAATGGTTAGCAGACAAAACATTAACCTTTTGCAATGGCCCAGCCAGAGTCCTGACTTGAATCCAATTGAGAATCTGTGGCGGGAGCTAAAGATCAGGGTGATGCTGGAGGTTATTACTAAAGATGAACGGGAAAAAATCTAGGTGGAGACATGCAAAAAGCTGGTCAGCAATTATAGGAAGCAATTTATTGCTGTAATAGCCAATAAAGGCTTTTCTATTGATTATTGAGAAGGGTAAGAATAATTTTGGACATGCCACTTTTTGTTCAAATGTAAATAAAAGCTGAGAAATATTTTTTTCCACAACAAAACATCGTCTTAACTTCTGGAAGACGTCTGGAAGAAAAACTTGCGGTTGAATAAAAGGAACTTTAACTCAAAATTTGCCAGGGGTATGAATAATTTTGGGCATGACTGTAGATACAAGATACCTCAAAAACGCCATGGCACTCCACAACCTGCACACCCATACCTCACAGATCTGATTCATCCCTGGTCTACTCTCTGTCCCATCCGTCAAGATGGTCACAATGACGGCCAGGGCTTTCAGTTACTGTTCAGAACTTCAAAAGTCCTTTATCTGTTTTTAACTGTTCTGCTGTAAGGTGTCTTGAAAGGCTCCAACAAATAAAATGTATTGATATTATTATCATGCAAACTTTAATGGTGGGTTGAACAAAAGTAGGATTGTATCTGACCCATGACCTTAAGTTTTACAGCTGTGGTAGTTTCCCACTTTTATTTTGACATCAAACACTAAGGTTTCTCTTTTTCATTGCAGCACATGAATCATGCAGCATTATCTAATATGTGCCTTTTGGTTTTCACCCATTTGGCTGCAGTAGCAAAGGTGAGCCTAATGAGTGCGGACGTCGCAGTGTGTGGCCTGATACTGTCACCGCTGAGGGAGGATTGGTGCTGACGGACCAAGGGGGGCCTCTCTCTACGCCGGGTCCACTCTGTCCAGTCCTATCTCTGTCCGGGCCTGTGGCTGACCTACATACACCCTCTGTCCCCTGAACAGGGGGACGTCTGGCTGCGTCAGCCGCAGAGTCCTAGCTCTGCTGAGACAGGCCAAAGCTGCACAAGGTCACGGTGTTCCTCACAGGGTGAAACAGACACACATGACCTGCCCAGTTACTGATCACAGCAAGGAAGGGTTCAATAATGCTTTGGGAAGATGTTACTGAAGACCAACAGAAATGTATGATGCATAATCATGGCCTTAAGTCTATAATAGTAATATAATATACAAGTCTATTTTTAGTAAGGGGGTACCCTTACTTACTAAAAATAGGGCTCCCAAAATTGGACCAACCTGAAGTTTGATTTTGCACATTCATGTCGCGATACTATTTTTTTAAACTTACTATAGATTGTTCTTTAAGAAATCCCATCAAGAAATCAAATCACAGAGTTTTATGACAGATTAATAAAATATCTAACCTGTTACATGACATGATGAGCTTTCCATTTGACATATGAATATGACACATTGTTGGCTTTATGGCTTACAAGAGTACCATAAACGGTGCAGATAAAGCCATACATTATTATAATCTAATTCATCTTCTGGACAGAACATAGAATAAAATAGCTACAGTGTAGAGTGTCATGAAACTAGGCCTACAGATCTTCATGGCTAATACCCACACACGTCCCATTTTACATTAAAGTCATAAAAAGAAGTCCGGTGGTGTTTATACATCTTACCTTTATACACCATCATCAAAAGAGCTGATGGTGTATAAAGTGTCCTCAAAACGTCTACTGTACTGTACTACCTTGGGGACTACCCTGTTCCCACAAGCCGTACTTGTGTGAAACCGAGAAGTGAAAGTTTAAAATAAATCTAAAAAGATATTTAAAAAAAGTTATAAATAAAATGTATCTTGTTCTTGTAATAAACCAGATAAAGCTTGCTAAAGTATCCTTTATTTTTCTAAAAGCTAGCTTTTAGTTTCCAGGTTTAGACAGAGTTGAAACATTGCAATTATTGTATTTATTGTCTACAGAGCCCCGGAGAGGACAAAATACCAAGACAATCCCAAAGCAAGTGCTGTTAAAATATCTCTGTTGCTCATTCCCGACGTAACCTAATGCTTGTTTACCATAGCATACATACATTACCACTATACACCGGTATCAACAGGTCTCACCTTTAACATTTATTTGTGGCCTAGCATTTTATTTTTATTTAATAATAATTGCAATTGTCGATGTTGCATTAATCCATCCACAAGGGGTCACAAGCCAGTCTCCTTTTGGTGCCCGGATGGGCAGGATCAGGAGAGTACATCAGAGGGACAGCTCAGGTCAGATGTTTAGGAGATAAAGTTGTCGAGGCCAAACTGGGGGAAGCCAAGACCCCTGGTGGGCCTGTTTGGGGTCATAGAGTAGCAGACACACATAAGCCCTGCAAACCGACTGATTCAAAATTGTATTGTCTTTTTGAAGAAGCTAAGACTTATGAAAAATAGTGCAGACCACAAGAAAGAGACATGGAGCCAACAAAGCAGAATATACCTAGAGAACAGAATAAGAATTTGACACAAAGAAAATGCAACAATAGGCCAATTAATCTGTTGCTTATTTATGTATTTTTCAACAACAGTTGCAAATGTGGGGGGTCAGCAGAGCGTCACTGTGTCACCCACATGTCTCTTAACCACACTGTTAAATATGCTTCTTTCATAGATCAGACTCCAGTGCTGTGCAGATAGGTGGGTCCTCTTGTCTGTGCAGGATATCTGAAAAACTCAATATGACAGCTGCCTCCCAAGTGACAGAGTACAGTGTGTAAAAGACTGCGGCGGGCACGGGACACAGATCCACACTGACAACATAATCAGCGCTGCCATCTTATGAAAAGACAGCATTTTCTGTTCAAAACAACACTCTGCGATGAGCAAATGTGTCAGACGACTTCATCTTCGCAGACATGAGATCATGCCGCCTCAGAGTGGACACGTCGTTGGACATTAGCTTTTAGTGGTGGCATCATTATGTGAACAGCAGTGGATTCGTAAGTGGATGCCACCGTCCTTGACATTTACAATAAAAAGAACTGGACTAAAGTGTTTCTCCCAATTTGTTAAACAGCGTTGACAGTCTCTGAATTTTGGCTGCCATCTTTAGTTTGTGGAGCCTGAAGTGACTATATTTAGAAAAAAGTTACAGCTCAGGAAGCATTAACAAAACAAATCTAGCTACTAATGCTATTGACCAGAAATGGTACTACTATATAAATACTATATACACGAGACTACAGATAAAAATCTGCCTAACTCTGGCACATTTACAGTATTATTCAAAATAATAGCAGTACACTGTGACTAACCAGAATAATCCAGGTTTTTAGTAACTTGTTTGCCATTTATCAATAAACAACCTGGATTATTCTGGTTAGTCACATTGTGCTGCTATTATTTTGAACATTACTGTACATGCTTGACTAGCTAACAAATGTTGATTAATGTGTACTGTCCCATATTAAACAAATAATAAATAAACAATAGTGTATCTAGTTGGCTGCTATTTATGGCTTGTGAGTATGCTAGAAAATACATTCTACCAATAATGAATGCTAGTGTTTGTTTCATGTATGCAAAAACAAACCAAGGTTATGATAATTAAATTACTGATGGGTGTTGATCAATGCAAAGACACTTATGCTCTTAGTAGTACCATTTATTTGGCCACTGTCCACTTCTGTCGACTTATGCCTCATGGTGTTTTGGAGAGATAACTTTGTGGCTGCATTAATATGAATATCCTCTGGCACTCACTTAAAGACTGGTATGGGCCTGTAACAGAACATGATAAGGTCCATATTTCACTCACTATATGGAGGCTTTAGGCTAGTGTCCCCATTCAAACTCCCACACCCTAATGCTTTAATGTACCACAAAATGTGATTCAAATACTCCTCAGTGATTCACTTGAAAGGCGGTGAAATCTTGTCCAAATGTCTTCTTTATGAAAGTTGGGATCAGAAGAATTCATTAGGAGTCTGTGGGTGGCATCAGTAACGGGCAAAATGAGAATGAGCCAAACTGAAATGTTTCCAAATTACAACTCTGACTGGAACACAACTACAGCCAAAATACTCTCCACTGATCCTGTTACTGCTGAGTTTAAGTTCCACTTTGAATTTCATTTTTAAAAACTTTATTTACAGCCAATTTAAACTTGAGCTGTCCTTGTTGCCCAGACGGAATGCATCAGCTGACGCACTAACTCACTGATAGATGGGTACAAAGTCTTCTTCCGAAGCAGATCTAAGTTTTCTTCTTTATTATTATTATTTAAAGTTATTAAAACAGTATAAACAGTGTAATCCATGTACTTAACAATAAAAGTCCGTACATCACCATCCAGTGTAGTCACATATAAGCGGTCAACAAACTGTGTGCTGCTTCCGTCTAGCCACACACCTGTACAATGGTTTCCACCTTTATAGCGTGTAGCCTAGCCCAATCAGTACCCCTAGTGGAGACACCAAATTTTTATCTTTTGTAGCCAATGGCTCCTACACACCCTCCCCATAATTGTTCACACTCTTGAACAATTTTACCAACACTTAAGGAGCCACGCTAATTAACTCAATGAGCAAGCAAAGCTTAGTAATTGGCCTCTCAATTGCTCCTCTAGTAGGCCTACAACCAAGCCTCTCCCATGGTACCTCTTAAATGATCGTCGTGTAAGGGCGCCGCCATACGGTGATTTTACAGCAAAATACAGCGATATACCTCCGTCCACCAGAGGGCAGGCTCCAAAAGCGGAAATATAAGGAGAAACCCAATGGCAACTTTACAAGAGTAAAACTCATGTTTACAGCCTGGTACAAAAGATGGCTCCGGTCTCTAGAGCTAAGTTTTTACTACGTGACAACTCTGGGAATTTTTGGCGACCGGCCAAAGCCTCTTTCTTCTCCTCCAGTTGGTTGATACGCAAAGTCAGGGCACTCTTCTCTTCCCGGGCCCGGTCCCTGGCACTCACCGCCTCAGCCACCATTTCCTGCCCCTCCAAGACGTGGCTCTGAGTGTCATCAGCGCTGGCTGACTCGCTGGTCTGGGAAGCTGCCCTCTTTGTAAACTGCTCCAGATCTGCTTGGAGATCTGCTTTTGCCTTTGCTTCATGTTCAGCTATTTTTTGAGAAGAGGTTGAATCAGCGGCTTGTTCCTCCTGAGCGGTGGCAGAGGCAACTACTGGGTAGGTATTACCTTGAAGGGGGTCATTAATTACCCAGCCCAATGCTGTTTTTATTGCATAAGGCCGATTGCCTTGGCTGTTTATTACCTCCCAGGGTTCCAATACCTTTGGGGCATTGCTTCCAATTAACATGTCCACCTTAGCCTGTATGGTTGGAATATGCACCTTTGACAAATAACTCCATCCAGATAAATCCTTTTCTGACACAATACAGTCCTTATTTACAGGCATGCGCTTCTGTGTAAGAACCTCTGGCAGCTGGTAAAAGCAATTCCTGTCCAATCCAGTCACTTCCAACCCTCTTAAGGAGCAAGCTGGTACCACTCTCTTTTGTCCCATTGTCTATAATAGAAAATGCGTTTTTCTCCCTGAGATCTTAAGCCTTTGCATAAGCTCTTCGGAGCAAAATCTTGCAGTACTCCCAGGATCCAAATGAGATACGTACTTATTTCGGAGCCGTTTTCAGCCTTGACTTGAACAGGCAAAAATGTCCGGTACCCAAACAGCCGAAGCAGAGCCCCCTTTGTTGTAACATTTCAATTTTCTCCTTATGCGTCTTTCCAAGCACAGCTGGGCAATCCTCCACCAAATGATCTTGGGAGCATATAATGCATGTGGGTTCCCTTGTACTATCTTGAGTTAACAGGTCTGTATTTGGCACTGGTGCAACAGCGATGGCAAAGGAGGTACTTCTCACAGTGTTTCCCAACAGTGGCCTGAGCCTGCTGCTGCTACTCCTTGTTCCCGATGTTACAGGTGGTGTCTCCAAGATGTCTCCAAATAATGGGTCGTAAAAAATTTTAACATGTCGCTCCAGAAATGCAACCAAATCCACAAAAGGTGCTCTGCGCTCGGTAGATTCCAAAATGTAAAACGCAGCCGTCCTCCAACGTTCACGAAGCTTATAAGGTGATTTTGACAAAATCATCCTCATATTGCTTGGCACATTTATTTCTGTCATATAATGCAACTCTGTCATGATATTGCAACATCCACGAAAAAAAAGAGTATATGATTGTAGAGCCTTTAAGTCTTCGGATTTAACTAAAGCCAAGCCAATGCCTTCTCCATATATCCAGTAACAATTCTATATTCATTGCCAAAATGTTCCTGTAAAAGCTGTTTTGCCTTAGCATAACCCTGCTCAGGCTCCATGTGTTGGCAACTGCGCACCACTGTATACTGCTCCAGATAGTATAAACAGTCATCCTTGCTGGCCTTTGCCTCCACCCCTTTTTCAAAGGCTCTTTTAAATGACATGTATTGTAGGGGGTCTCTGTCAAATGATGGAATATCTCGAGGGGGTAATAACATTAAACGCTGTTGTTGCACCAAGGCTGCTGTTATGTCATTTTGTTTTGCCAAAATGGAGAGTATATTGGCCTGCCCTTCTCCTACTTGTTGACTGCCTGACATAGAATGTACAGGTACACCATCTTCTGTTCCCCATTGAAGCGCTTCTCTTTGTCTCACCTTTTCCAATTCATTTAAATTTGGTGGTAGGTATTCCTTTGCCTTTGGATTGAGTGATGTTAATTGTCCATTTTCTTTCATCACAGATGTTTTAGAAGACCCATTGAAAAGCCTGAACAATGTCAAGTTTAGCTTCAGATGCAGCCAATTTTGCTTCCAGTTGCAGTTGTTCTTTTCTTTTTGTTTTGTTTTATTCTTTGTTCCTGTTTTTCGAGGGTATGTCTTTCCTTTAAAACTCGTGCTTCTGCCAGCAAAGCTCCTCTATCAGCTTCCGTTTTAATCTGTGCAGATGATGCAGTACTGCATGAACTACCTTTACATGAGTGCTTGCTGGAAACATTTGAAATACTGTCCTCTGGACAGCTGTTTATTGTAGAAAATGTAGTGGACATTATTTTTTTTAAAGCCACGTTTTGTTTTGTTTGTAGAACTACGTATCTGCCATTAATGACGGAGCCGATGTAGGTTCGCAAAGCCAACATAAATAGAAACGCAACTGCCCCCATTGTTACTGGTGTGTTTGGCGCTAGCGTTGCTAGGTAAAATTCGTCGTATTCTGTGAAGTCAGATGTGGCTCTATGGTGGCTCTATATAGTTCGTGGAAACGCAAACCAGTTCATAAATAGAATAAAGAAATGTATATACAATCTCAGCATTTTAAATAGAAAAAATATGAAAGTTAAATTAAACAAAAACAAAATTTATATTACACATAATTACAAAGTAAAGGAGAGAAAAAATAAATGGACTAAGTTATTGTACACATGTGAATTATAATGTCTAGGTAGTAAGGACCTGTGATAGCTCTCCTTCCTGCTCTGTGGGTGTCTCAGTCGGCTGCTGAAGGAGCTGCTCCAAGCCTCCACAGTCTGATGCAGGAGGTGTGAGCTGTCTCTGATGGATGTGAGCTTGGCTAACATCTTCCTCTCGCCCACCTCTACATCTCAAAGGCTGTTTACACAATAATCCGTTTCACTCAGAACAAGGATTCTTTTGGAGTTTGGCTGTTGGTTCACACAAGGTGCTCTTTAGTATAATGACTGTAGTGTTAACAGAAATGGGGCTCATAGTGCTCCTACTAGCCTGGCTGACATACCACAGTGTTTTGGCATCAAACAGTCCCTAATTTGTAATTGCATTGTGTTCACTTGTTGAGAATGGGATTTGCACTTGTCGCTGTATGACTAAAACCATCCCCACAATGCCTTTAGTTTACAAGAGCACTTGAATACATTACACACGTCCGGCTCTTTGCTCCTTTTACTCTCAAACAGAGGCGAGAAGAGGCCCTTTGATAGAAACAAGAGTGTCCTCCATGTAATTACACTTGATAATGTTTGCATATGTGACTCTTCCAGTCTGTCACGCTCGCTGAGTCTGACGCTCCTGGGAATCTCCCACTAATCCACAAGTTCATGTCAGAGGCTCTTTTCCAGGGGAGGACAATCACACATGCTGTCTGCGTTATCTGGAGCACAGAGATAAGTGTGGGTCGGGCCCCTTTCAGTGAACGCACATTAGCCGTGCCTCGGAGGGAGTGCCGGTTGTGGAAGGAGAAGGAGAGGGGGAAGGCAGGAAGGAGGGAGGTGTTTGTCTGCCGGGAGCGCACAGCTTTCATTCACTTCCACAACTGTGAAGATGTCCCCTTCACACCCTGGGCCTGTGTCGCCCTGTGCTACAAATGAGATGTGTTATCCAGAGGTGTGAGGCTGGCAAGTCCATAATGTGTAAACTCATGTCCTGGGGGTGTCACTAACATGTTTTTACACTGTTCCGGCCTTTAAACCAGTCTACTCCAAGTTATACTGTTTTATTAAAGTACATTTAAGCCAGAAAGTTAGCTACTTTACACACTACGCCCCAATGGATTCCTCCCGTTGGCAAAATTTTGAATGTGAGTCAGTGAGGAGGAAAAAACTATTTTTGACTTCCCTAACTGTAATGCTGTTATGTGTTGGGCAACATTTAGTACCAAAAAGCCATTGCTTTTGTAAAACTAGCAAAATGCCAATGTCACTTTAAACTGCAGTCTTTGTCACCAACCACCACTTTCTATTGACTTCCATTCAAAATTTGGGGACCTCCATAACCAATTTCACTTAAGCCCCTGCCACACTACGAAATGTTTTATTTATTTTTGGAAGTGTATAAGATTACCACATGCCACTTTGTGCAACTTGAATTGGCCACAACTTGTGTCTTGAAGTATGTCACACTGCAATGAGAGAAGCCCAAGGCTAAGATTCAACTCCAGTCACAAACGACATCTCACAGCTGCACATTAGCAACATTTTATTGATTCTGAAGCACAACAATCGCCTGGCTCGCTCCAATTTTCAGCATCAGCGGGTTTCAAAATGAGTGGCATTGAACAGAGTAATTAACTGTGGAAAAAGAAGATGAGTGGATTTTAGTGTTGCAAAAAGAGCTGGGGGTAAGTCGTTAGCATACATTTGTTTACACAATCTTCTACCTGAACACACTACTTCCGGGGGGATACCGAGGCGTTCCCAGGCCAACCGAGAGACATAGTCCCTCCAGCATGTCCTAGGTCTTCACCGTGGTCTCCTCCCGGCGGGACATGCCCGGAACACCTCCCTAGGGAGGCATCCAGGAGGCATCCGAAACAGATGCCCGAGCCACCTCAGCTGGCTCCTCTCAATGTGGAATAGCAGCGGCTCTACTTTGAGCTCCTCCCGAGTGACAGAGCTCCTCACCCTATCTCTAAGGGAGCACCCCGCCACCCTGTGGAGAAAGCTCATTTCGGCCGCTTGTATCCGGGATCTTGTTCTTTCAGTCATGACCCAAAGCTCATGACCATAGATGAGAGTAGATTGACCGGTAAATCGAGAGCTTTGCCTTGCAGCTCAGCTCCTTCTTCACCACAACAGACCGGTACATTGACCGCATTACTGTAAAAGCTGCACCGATCCGTCTGTCAATCTCACGCTCCTTCCTTCCCTCGCTCGTGAAAAAGACCCCAAGATACTTAAACTCCTCCACTTGAGGCAGGAGCTCTCCACCAACCTGAAGGGGACAAGCCACCCTTTTCCGACTGAGAACCATGATCAGATGCTGATCCTCATCCCAGCCGCTTCACACTTGGCTGCCAACCGTCCCAGAGGTCCTGGCTTGATGGAGCCAACAGGACAACATCATCTGCAAAAAGCAGAGACAAGATTCTGTGGTCCCCAAACCAGACTCCCTCCGGCCCCTGGTTGCACCTAGAAATCCTGGCCACAAAGATAATGAACAGGACCGGTGACAAAGGGCAGCCCTGTCGGAGTCCAACATGCACAGGGAAAAGGACTGACTTACTGCCAGCGAACCAAGCTCCTGCTCCGGTCGTACAGGAAGCGAACAGCCCTTAATAAAGAGCCCCGGACCCCATACTCCCAGAGCACTCCCCACAGGGCGCGACAAGGGACACAGTCGGATGCCTTCTCCAGATCCACAAAGCACATGAGGACTGGTTGGGGAAACTCCCATAAACCCTCCAGCACCCAGGAGAGGATATAGAGCTGGTCCAGTGTTCCACGACCGGGACAAAAAACGCATTGTTCCTCCTGAAACTGAGGTTCGACTATCGGCCGCATTCTCCTCTCCAGTACCCTGGCATAGACTTTCCCGGGGAGGCTGAGGAGTGTGATCCCTCTGTCGTTGGAACATACCCTCCGGTCCCACTTCTTGAAAAGAGGGACCACCACCCTGGTCTGCCAGTCCAGAGGTACTGTACCCAACCGCCACGAGATGTTGCGTGTCAGCCAAGACAGCCCCACAACAGAGACTTGAGGTACTCAGGGCGTATCTCATCCACCCCCGGTGCCTTTCCACCAAGGAGCTTCCCAACTACCTCAGTGACTTCAGCTTGGGTGATGGACGAGTCCACCTCTGAGCCCTCGGCCTGAGGGTGTCCACCACCGGGTTCGGCAATTGCCGGCACGACAGGCACCGGAGACTTTGCGGTCACGGCTCCGACAGCGCTGCGTCGACAATGGAGGTGGAGAACATGTTCCACTCGGACTCAATGTCTCCAGTCTCCCTCGGAATCTGGTCGAAGCTCTGCCGGAGGTAGGAGTTGAAGATCTCTCTGACAGGGGATTCGGTATCTCTCAAACTCCCGCACAAGCTCAGGCTCCTTTCCCGCCAGCAAGGTGACATTCCATGTCCCTAGCAACAGATTCTGTGTCCGGGGATTGGGTCGCCGAGGCCCCCGCCTACGACTACCACCCAATCCACATTGCACCAACCCCTTACGGTTCCTCCTGCAGGTGGTGGGCCCATGGGAGGTCGGCCCCACGTTGCTCTTTCGGGGCTGAGCCTGGGTGGGTCCCGTGCCACCAGGCGCTCGCATATGAGCCCCATCCCCGGGCCTGGTTGTGCCATACCGGGCGACGTCATGGTCCTTGATTTTTTTATTTCCATAAAGGGTTCTGAACCGCTCTTTGTCTGGCCCGTCACCTAGGACTTGTTTGTCTTGGGAGACCCTACCAGAGGCATATAGCCTCCGACAACTAGCTCCTAGGAGCATTCGGGCACTGAAACCCCTCCACCACGATAAGGTGGCGGTTCAAGGAGAGGTCAGTCGTAGCAGGTTTCTCTAAAATTGTCCTCAATTTCTGACACTTTGACAGTATTTGTCGCAGGAAACCCTTGGTCCACAACTAATTTAAAGCCAAGAAGTACAATTTTACTGCAACTTATTGATCACCTATTAGGTTCATCATTAATGTGTATGACTGTTTTCTGTCAACGCTCTAGCTGGTCCTCTGTAGGATCTGCATGCTGTGTATGCATGATACCCAACCAGAGCTGTACTAGGTCATATGAACTTATGATAAATTCCGAAGGATAGTGCATGTATGAAGACTTTTGGTGGAAACAGAGGGTCCCAAATGTAGATCACGATCAATTTTATTTTGGTCGGCATAAAATTTCTCTTTTAATAATAAGAATTAAAAAAAAAATTGTAAGTATGATTGTGATGACTACTATGCATTTAATTAACATTGCTGCTGACAAAATTAGTTAAAACAGCACTTTCAACAGAACAACAGTAAATAAATACAACTTAAAAGCAACTAAATTACCCTAAAGAGACGCTAAACTGTAGAAAGAATAACGTTTTTGACATAAAATGTTTTGGTCACAACTCATTTGGCAATATTGGTTCCCACGACAAAAGTTTGGAAAACACTGGTTTCAGTAGTCCCAACATTCCTGGTCCAACTGGACTACTTATCCTGTGGAACACTGAGCTGGAGTTGGCAATTTAGTTTGTGGATGGCCTTTTTTATTCTTAATTGAAAGAAGTTCAGTCTTAGTAGAAATAGATTGACAGATGCGGCAATTGATGTTGCTAATGTTCACAGAAACCTCTAAAATATTCTTAACTAAACCCTTATAAAAGTGATGTGTCTATGATTTTTATAATAACATCTGGCACAAGCTCACATCTTACATTCAGCTACAAAAAGTGAAAAATGACAAAAACAGCTCTTTATGCAACAAAAGGGAACTATTTATTTGAGATACGCATTGCCAGTACAAATGAAGAGACCATAAAACCTACACCTTTCAGCTATTTATCTCCACAGAAAAAAAGATTGAAGTTGGAATTAAAAATACAATAGTTTTCCAAATGATACCTTTTTACATTTGCAGGGATCTTAAAAGTTCAAACTTGTTGAAAAAAAGGCTCCACAATTTCTCTCTGAAATCCTTATAAAAAAAAGAAGTTAACATTCAAAACACTGCAGTACGTTATTTTATTGAAGAACAAAAGACATGCAACAAATAAAACATTTCATGTTTTACAAATTGTTCATTTTTTTTTGTTTCATCTTTTTATGTCCTTTTCATATTCAAAAACTAAAAGCATCATTACATGAAGCTTCGATAATATTTGACAGGCGAAGTGAAGAGTAGCCTTGTTTGGAGGGCGTACCTGTGATAAGTGTGTGCTTCTCTGAGGGCTTGCTGCTGTTGTACTGATGAGAGCACAAGGAATTTTATCTAGTGTCAGGACACGGTATTGCAGCTCCAAAAGTCAGACATATCATGGAACCAGTACAAATGCAAACTTGTAGTTTCTGGCTGTAAAGGTTCAGTTTAGCTAAAACGCTACAATGGCATAGTTAACACTCATTTTCACCATTTTGGAGACAAGTGTAGATCCTGTTTCCACCAAGAAGTATTGGATTTATTTGGATTTGCCAAAAAAATGTCTAAAGGGGTACAAAGCCAAATTAAGTGAACCATACTGTCCCACTTTCAGTAAAAACCCTTTCACAATTGATGTCAACAGGCCTAATGGTGACAGAAGTATCTGTATTCATTTTAATGAGGAGCGGACTAAAACCTTGTTTTCCATATGGTTGGTAAGAAAGTAGCACAAAAAAATACGAACGACACAGTAGCATAGAAATGTATGATTTGCATAGCTATAACCTAAGCTAATTACTTTGTTAGTTACTACAGTTAAAATGCTGGTACAATTAGCAGCTAATTGCCTTGGTTTAACAAAACTGCGTAATATGGATTCAGTCGATGATGTTATCTCCCAAAGCTCTGACAGCTCTGACATTAAACATGTTGTCTGTTGGGGACATTTGCCAAAACCATCTTGTGTTTGCACAGTTAGCAGTTTTTGCTAATTCCCAATTCTGCCATTAAAATATATATTTCAGTTGGCGTAACTAATGGCACTAAGATGCGTATGTAGCTTATTATGTTCGCAAACACAAAAATGGTCTGCTGCCAGTAAAACAGGTACTAAAAGGTGGAGCTAAACACACTGCGTGTGTTGATTGGGTGATGGAAAACTTTTACTAAATTGTGAATCAACGCAAACTTGTTCCTGTGTTATGCCAAAAATGAAAGACTTTCAAAAAGCTATATTTGTAATGTTTCACTGGAAAATGAAAGCCAAGTTAGCGGTTGTTTTTTCCAAGACAGTGCTGGAATCAGGCCATACCTTTTGGTGGAAACAGGGCTTAAAATGTTTATGTTTTAGGTTTAGTGCTAGGCTTAGCCTGCAGTGCTGATAATTAACAATATCAGAGCTACATACACAACAGTGCATGTAGCATATAGGATCTGGCCCCATACATCAACTCAATACAGGAACTCCGTTACTGTTGGTATCAGTCAGTTTTATCATGGCTACTGCCCAAAGATGCAGAAAAAAGACTAAAGGTGCATATCTACATACTGTATATAGAGCATTCTTGGGCTAACTCTCATAATAGTAGCATACAAATGAAACCTGTAGTAAAGCAAATAATATCAAACAAAAAAAAATATGATGAGTTATTCACATAATGGAGACAGAAAAATATATCCAAACATCATCTGGATTTGTGTGCTATCATTATTATTAGCATCCAGTGGAACGTCTATAAACATGAGCGTTTTCTGATCAGAATGCATCTTTTGGCTTTGAATACAGCACATAGATAAAATCCTATGAAAAAATGACTGTAAAGCTGATCCCAATGTAGAGGATAAAAAATCTGCCTTTTTTGGTATCAAAGTTTGTAAATGCTGATATCTCATGATATCAGCATTTACTGTAATGCTGTTTACATTAGACCACATACTATACTGTACAAACGACAGAAGTAACAAACTGGGATTCACATTTTAGATTTATGAGTATATGTATGAAAATGGGACTAAGCTAAGGTTTCTCTATGCATGGTATGAGTTATGTTTGGTTGTTATGGAATTCTGTTTGTGCCCTTATTTTATGCAACTGCAAATGCAAAACAGTTTTGCCATGTAGGGGTTAAAATGTGCTGCTGATTAATGACACTACCAGAACTCCATAGAATTTGGTAATTCACAGCACCTAAAATTAGAATTATCTGTTTGGGATTTGGTTACCAGCAGTATTTGGTTCTATTGACACCCTTACACAATGACCACAACTCATTATTTTATGTGTATATTATACACATAAAATGAAAATCTGTGGTATGGAACACCTATGGGAGATTTTTTAAAGCAATATTCTAAAAGTATGGTGTTCTCTCTATGCCAAAATACTATACTGCTTGTTGATCATTTTATGACCTGTCTAAATAACCACACCAATTCCCACTTTTTGACTTATTGTTTGTGCTTTTTGTCATTATATTTTATGTCTTGTGTGAATGTCGTGATGTGAGTGGAAACCTGTGTGACATCCCTTTACAAATCATGCTCAAATGAAAATGTTGAATCTACTCATTCAAAAATGAAAGACTGCATTTTGTCTGAATAAAAACTATAGCCGATTTGGAAATGTTTTATATAATAATCCAACGTAAGAAATAAAATTGTAAGAACTAATGTGATAAAATTTCCCTTCAGGGTTAGATTTCTGGCACTAATGATAAAACATAACAAATGTGGATGTGTGATGTAGCGAGGTACTAAGCTGGTGTAGGTACCACATCTACTCTGGGCCTTTATTTTGTAAATGCAGAAGAGCCTTGTTTTGGGAGGAACAATTACACAAATTAAAGTTATTCTCAGAGTGGACTATCATGTCACATACTAATGTTTGCTATTAATAAAGTTAAGCTAGCTAAGTATGTATATTGCTTTCATTAAAAACATCAATTGAATTAAACTGGGTTATAAGATGCATAAAAGAGCAAGAAATGCAAGAAAGTTACTTTCATATAGAATATCCATTGATAACCTTAAAACATATCTGTATGCAATATGCCACAAAGCAAATCTCAGTGTGCTATGTCATCAAACAAACATAAAGCCAGTTCTGAGCTTCTTCTTCAATACAGACAATACAGAAATATAGTATATTATATTTCTAAATATTATTTTGAATTTAGTATTGTGATAAACAGTGTCCATATGTATTTTAGTTTAAAGGGACAGTTCAATATTTTATAACTGTTGTGCTTTTAGACACTTTTGGTTGGGAGAAGCAGACATGAGCAATGTCATTGTGACTAAACTATGTACTGCTCTAAATGAGGCCAGTAAAAATGCAATGTGTTACACTTAACCTTTCAAACATTATATATTGTATTATATTTTGTATATATTAAAATATATATTGTGTTAATAATATAATATATGTTGTGGAGAAATAGCTCAAATTCTGGAGCGTGCTAAGCTCTGGGGCTGCATAAGAAAAAAATATAAAAGAATATAAAACATGTGAACATACGTACCATATTAAAAAAAAACTTCTTTGTAATACACACGTGTCAGCTTGTGTTATTGCTCCTGTCTGCTTTTCCAAACTGGGAGTGTGCTGTCAATTACATACTGGAGCAAATGAGTTACATAAAGACCATAAATTTTATGAAGCAAATTAGTGTGTTTTTTTTTTCCTTGGTCCTATTACACAAACCCAATATTTTCACGTATATTCACTTTTTGTCTGTCGTAGTTCCTTTCTGTGCAAATGATACAAGCCATTGTGAACACCTGAGTCAATCTGGCACCTACACCAAAGCAGTACAAATGCAAAAATGTATTTGTTGTCAATGGCAAAGAGGTAGAGTGATAGCAATTCAATTTACAACAGTGGCCTTATGCTGCTAACTGTTTGACGTAATGACATAAAAAAAACAAAGAATGATTATGTGGAAACTGTACAAAGTGTGAAGCGTGGAGCGTGGATTATGAGTCCCCTCTCAGGCTGCTCCGCTGGTCCAGGGAGGAGCGTGATTCCAGATCCCAGCTGTGTCCTGTTGTAAAACTATGTCCAGTTCTGAAGGGTTCCGTGAGGTGAAGTTTTGGGGGTATAAGATGAGGGGTATGGGGCTAGGGGGCATCAGTTGGAAGTGTCAGAGTGAACGCTGCCGGGTCCTTCTGTAGGTGAAGTCACTGAGGAGGGGGTGGGGGCATCTTGCCAGCCGCCGTTCGCCTGAAAACACAAAGGTTCATTACTAAACACGTCGGCTCACACTCACAGAGATGCCACAGATACATGTCCTCAGGCCGGGAATGTACTGGGACTGTCTCCCACAGCCCTAAGCTATATCTGTTCCAGTATCAGTGGGAAAGATAACCCTGATCAAATTAGGGCTCATATTTCAGATATACAAACAATAAAATTGAGTTTGCAACCAAGCAGAAAGAGGAACTTCAAGTGTCCATCACTGGCAGAACTCTTATTCAGATAATGAAGAAAAGACACAGGAGATAAGCTGGGTTAACGTGCAGTAGATATTTGTAAAGGCAGCTAATGTGTTGAGGCATTTGTGATATTTGGGATTCATACATTAGATTTAAATGTAAAGCCATATGTGTATTTGGTTTCCAATTCAGTTTCTTTTATTTTATTTATAAGCTGATAAAAGTTGCCTACAATGAAATGAGAGAAGAGTTCACAGATTGTCTTGGGTGATGCCTTGTTATATTCTCAATTGTAATCAGGGCTGCACAATATATTAAAATTCTATGCTCAATACAACATCTAAATGTACCATAAACTTTACATATTACAAAAGAAATTCCTTTGCTTGTCGAAATTCTTGCCAAACAATGGCCAAGAATATATAAAATTGTGTTATGATCAAAACACACTAAAAAAATAGTAGTAGTAACTGAATGCCAAAAAAGTAAGGAATAATCTAATGACAGTGAAAACTACCCAACTAAATGTTATTTAATTACTGAACTTGAAGTGGAATAAAAACCAACAAATTTACTTGCAGTTGCGGTACATTTAACAAAAAAATAAACAAATAAAAAAGCTGCCGAAAATTCTAGCAAACACAGCGAAGTATAAAAATATGCGAAATTCTAAACTTCCAAGTGTTGTTTCCACAGATGACAGCAAACTGGCTGCAGACAGAGATTCTGCTGCTACATTATGCATTACGGCAGTTCTTTACAGCCTTAAATGTGAATAAGGCAGCATATTGATGCAGTGTAAGACGTGCTAGAGCAGGCAGGCGTCCAAGGAGAACGGCATGTGTGAGGTCAAAGCGCTGGGGAAGAACAGAGCCGGAATACGTTAGTGACGTCTCGGGGTTAGCACAGCTGGCTGAGGGACGCCCATTTGAATACACAGCCCTGTTTTTTCCACCGGAGACATTTCATCTGATTATCATATGGCCACTGAGGCAGGACGGTGACAGTGGCCCGTCCTCGTCCTGTGAGCGTGGCTCGCTGTCAGGGCCATTACTGCGGCACCAATGTGATCTGAGCAATGCGCTTGGATTGCTGTCCCAAGTCCACACTCGACTCTCCTTGTGTCTGTCTTATCGATTTTCCCCTTTACGACATGGCTTGTCGCTGTGGATTTCCCTACTGTTTACAGCCGCCAGCGAGCGACCCCCCCATCCACTACCCCGACCTCCACATGAGCCTGAACTGCTGCGGAGTACGACAAACATAGCAGAACACATGCCTAAGCAGAGCTCATTTTCTATTTACAAATACTCATACTTTTGGCTCAATGATAGATTTTGCAAACATTTCTTTTTCTCATTCATCAATGTCACAGTACACAAACAATATAAGGAACAGGCATTGCATATTTGACAATAAGATATTAAAACAAAAAGTAAGAATCACAGAAGGTTACATCAAGTATGGAAGGCAGATAGGGCCAAGAATTTACATCTCAAGTATCAAATTAACAAGAAAAACTTCATGAACAATACTCTGGACATATCAAAATAGGGCATGGCGTAATGGCTTATTTCAAATAATAGAGTTATACTTTTATTCAATTTAATTCTTGCTATCTGACCTATTCAGGCAGTTTAAATTTTGTTTTTATATTAAAATATTTTCTTTCTTTTTATACTTGACAAAAAAATAAAGCACCAGCTGTATGGATAACCTTCATAGTTGGATGAAAGCAGTTGGATGCCTTTATAGTTTTAGCCCTCTCTCTCATCAAAAACAAGGTCTCAAGGTCAGTATATAAATCATGTATAATTTTTATTGAGCACAGCACAGCATAGCAAGTCTTCATCATCATGACCATTAATTAAGATGGTTTGGTTGCTAGCATCAGCATTAGCCTGCAAGTTGTGCACAGTATGGCGGTTGGAGTAGCTTGTTCTATGGCACTCTACAACTTTTTTCCCCCTGGTCTACTTCACCTATAGTTAGGTTCCTGACTGCAGTGTGGCCCTGTAGCTAATTGTCTGAGGGTCCTCTGCCCGCTGGGCCTGCTAATCCCAGGTCGGCTGGTCAGAGAGGTCTGAAGGTGTGACATGTGCGCTGTGGCTCACTGCTGCAGGTGTTAGCTTAGAGCTGATGGAACATGACAGGCTCAGACGGCCACTCCACATGTGCAGCCCACCTCAGTGTGTAAACTCAGGGGCTCTGCTCCACACAGAGGTGACCACAGAGAAGACAAGTTAAGTAACTGGGACTCTGAGCCCCAGGGCTTTGAAATAATTGGCAGTGGAGGGAAAAAAAGGCTCCTTACATTGATGCCCTGCGGACTGTACATCTGGTTGGCTGTGAGTGCTTCACTGTATCCGCCTGTCTGACTGATAACATGGCGAAGGGTATCCACCTGAAACAAACAGCACACAAAGAGCAAAACAAAGCAAGGTCAGAGTCATCACAAAGAAAAACACTGTCATGACATGATGACGGAAAAATAAAAGGATACACTGCTAGTAATTATGAGTAAAGGCTTCTTTAATTTGATCATATAAAAGTTAATTACTGTACACAACCTTCTATTCTATCACAATATAGGCTTCCCAAACTCACTGATTGATAATTCAGTACATGCATAAATTAAATAATTAAAATGAATCAATATTAATACTAATTGCTCAAATAAATCTGAAAATAAGGTTACTAACTTTTATGCTATTATTTATATGCTGAATTCTCTATTAAAATAATTTAGATAACAAAAAGAGAAAATATGGGTAATGTGACAAATAACATCAAACCCTTTAACCTGGGAGGATCCACTCCCAGGCCATGCACAAGTGTGATTACATACGTATACATCGCTGAATATTTGATCTAATTACCTATATTTATTAAATTGCGCGCATAGCTAGTGGCAATAGCATCAACAACACCGATGTTGCTAACATCTCTAATTTATTTCAGCACCAGGTTTTTCAATATATAGGTCTTAGTAGTTTTACACCTTTTATTCATTTATAGTTTATGAATTGAAGAGATGCAGTCTGTTAGCTAGCAGTCCTACTATTTTCTCCTCCAGCTTGCTTGTGGATGATGTAGCTTACATATCATGGAAATGACTGGTACTTGTTTTTAGCTATAACTTCTTAACTTACCAATGCAAGCACAGTTTCTTGAATATGACTGTATGCTTAGAATGTTTCCGAATCTACAGGCTCAGATTAGCTTGTGTTTGTTTTTGTCAGTGTTTGAAAGTGGGCTATCCTCAGTACCCTACCTGTGACTGAACGTTGGCTCCCACCTGAGCCCCCTGGTACGAGTCCCCGTTAAGAGACTGCACGCTCATGAACAAGTCGCCGGAGTTTGACATGTTAAAAGAGCCACCAGAACCTGAAAGGAGACAGGAGGCAGTGGAATCACAGAGAGAAAGAGGGCAAGCAGGCTAAAGCTAGCAGCTCATCATGCAGGTTAGCATTAGCTTAGACATCAGTCAGGCTCTGGTATAGTCCAGGGCCACGCAGAGCAGAGACCACAGCCAGGAGCAAGTTAGTACAAGGAAAATGGTCAGGAAGTGACTTGTAGCTGCCATTTTAGAATTGATAGTATGGTAGGTTATGCTTGGACAAAGCTGAAAATATGGACAACAGTACCAGTCCACAATTTTAGAAATGGAAAATAGAACAGGCCTAATTTTGAAAATATTCAAGATGTTTAGCAAGTAGCAGTACAATTAGCAATTACATTTATGGGAGATCTACAACAAACCTTCTTCTCAACAGTAAATTTAAATGAAATCAATTGCTTAAAGTACAGTAATTAAGGGTGTGTTCACACTTGTAGTCCACTTTATTGGTTTGCATCAAACAGAAAATGATCCATTTAGTTTGATTTGTCATCTAAAAGCCCTGGTCCGCCAAGCGTTCATAACTGGCATTTTAAACTGGGGACCAAACAGAAAAATGTGCATTTTTTTTAAGGAAAGCCGAAATGCTAATAAGGTATGTTACTATAGCATTTTACCTTCTCAATGCTATACGTTGGCTCTCTGCTCATTTTATTTAGTTAGACAATATTGTTTTGGTCAATTTTTTTTACCAACCTCGGGGAAACTAAGCACGGCCTTGCTCCCCCCTACCTCTGTAACCTGCTTCTCCCCTACACCCCTACACGCTCTTTACGATCCGCTGATTCCAGCCTTCTCGTTGTCCCTCGGCATCGCCTTGCTTCAATGGGGGGCAGATCATTCAGTGTTATTGCGCCCAAAATGTGGAACTCTCTCCCCCTATCACACCGTTTTGATAACACTATCTCTGAATTCAAATATTATTGTTGTTCTGTCTGCTCTCTTTGTCAATTGTCCTTATTGTTGTTTGTTTATTGTAAAGCGTCCTTGAGCTCTGGAAAGGTGCTATATAAATAAAACTTATTATTATTATTATTATTATTATTATTATTATTATTAAGCATTACGTTATATTTTTGTTGCCAATTTATGATGCTCTTCCTGTTTGAGCTTGTCTGTGGTCCACTTGAGGATCACACTTCAATCAAACCGTATCAGAGTTTACTTAGAAGCCCTCTGAGACCTCTGTTTTGAAGGGGTCTTGGCGTATGTTTGGTGGAGGTTTGTATGGAGCATTCACACTAATCAAAGTCAACAGCCCTAACTGAGTTTGTTTGAATTGCACCAAACAATGTCAAGTGTGAACGCACCCCAAGAATCACTCTTTCTTTTTGGCAACCAATTTAAATAGTAATTTTGTCTGTTTTTACTTTTGAGCAGGACTTTAAATAAATTCACATTCAAGTTTCCAAATACACCCCACACCTTTTAAATTCTAAAAGAACATATTACACAATATACTGTAAATGCTAATGGTATCTATACTAGAGTGAAGATATTTCCATTCTTCAGCTTGGTCTATAAAATGTTAAGGCTCAATTTGTGATATCCCAGTGGTAGAAGTGGTAAGACAGAGTTGTGTTATAGATATCTCCACAATTACACATGGGCTTTTCTTTGTATGTAACAGAAAAAGTAATGTTATTAACAGGTACTTTTCTGAGGAAGTTGCATTGTTGCTGGAAAATAACGACTTTGTTTAAGGCATGAAGTTAGTTTGCAATAGCCTCATGCTTAAATGCCACATAAAATTATACGTTGGTGGTGAGTTATAGGCTTGTGGAGGATTGTTGATGTTTTGTGAAGGGTCATTAAAATTGTCATAGCCATGGCAACTATGGAATTGACATCTACAGACAAATGATTAACAAGCACAGTGCGCTGCATTGTTGACAATTGGAAAAGTAGCTGGGATTTATCAGGTTTTTCTAGATATTCACCAGGACACTGGATAGTGTGAGCGTTGTGGTTAGATCTGGACACATGGTCACCAAAACCTAGATACCAATAGTATTGCAGACAGAAAATTATAGACCAGGGATGTAGCGATATAAAAATCTCAGGAAACGGTATTAACATGGTATTACCGCCACAGTATGATTTTTATTGTGATATTGTAGGGGTGGCCACAATAACAAAACAAATTGTACGATAATGCCTCAATTTCAATAGGCAAAACTTTAAGTCAAGTCAAGAACAGAAATAGCCACTGTTTCATTTAACATGGCTTGACTTTAAGAAGCATTTTTGCCCACTGGACTCGGCTACAGAAAGCAGACCTAAATCTTTGCTTCTGATTTCTCAAGCTCTTGAACTGTTTACTACTGTTAGGTAGTTGGCCAGTAAATGTTTCCTTCACAGCCTGACTGTACTTTTTTTTTTTCTGACACCTTCACAAAACCTTTTGGGGATAACAAGTTGCCAAGTGGTTTTCTTTCTTCTCCGATTTTATGCTCTGTTTGCTGTTGCTAACACTGGGCAATGCCATGTTGGCTGTACTGAATCTGAGCGCAAAGGATGATGATCTCTGTAGTTCTCTCCGTTACACTGCCGCTGGAACAAAACTAAGTTTCTACCGTTTGCTACCGTCACAAATCCACATCAATAATAAGACACTTTAGCTTTTGCAATATTGCCAGTATAATCAATATTGACACATTTTTTTTATAGACGCAAAAAGGCGAGAGGGAAAAATTGTAAACACTTTTGTTTTAGGAAATTTTGACAATAAAAAAATATGAAACATTCACACTTGTAGTTCATTGCCATACAAAATCACAAATACAGAGTTACACATCGTTGAGTGAAGAACGCGATTAGAAAGAAAAAAGCAAAAAAAAAGCAAAAGGAGGACTTGGCATGGGGCTCAGGTTGGTGGTTCATGTACTTTGAGGGTTATGTGTAATGTGCTAACTTTAAAATGTTGCACTGTGTGTCCCCTAACACTTTGCACTGAGCTAATGCACAGAGAGGAGTTGGAATAGCCGAGCAGAGCCAGGGACTTCCTGTCTCACCTGCAGAATTCGGAGTTGAGGGTGAATTTGCTTGGCTCCCGTGTGAGGATGCATTAGCCGCATTGACGGCAGTTCTCGCAGCGTACATGTTGGCTTCTTCTTGGAACTTACCAATGTTTTTCTTGTATCTGATTCTTTTATTCCCAAACCAGTTGGAAACCTGAGCAGAAAAACAAGAGAAAGTAGTTTATTGAGTGCAATACTAACACACACAGCTTTTCTGTATTTGAGGGCAAGCATCCAGGAGTAATCAGCCGGTGTTTAGCTCGCCTTGTCTTAATGTGTAACACTGCAGAGGGCTCAGTCAGAGGTAGGAGCAGTGTAGACTGGTGCTGTGAATCTGCATTAGTGCCAGAATGGAATGATTGCCAATAACAGTCTCATTATGTCACCATGACTGCAGCTATCATCCGAACTCACACGAGCTCCAATCAGTCAACATCGGCTAGCTCCCATTAGCGCTAATAGACTCCCAGATGAAGCTAGAAGGGGTAATCCCAGCGCTAATGATAAACAACATTAAAATGAAAACCGAATCAATCCTGCAAACTTTCCAAAGCGCCGGCAAGGTAAACATTCTGCTTTATTACGGCCACGAAACACGACAAATCACTCAGCTGCTGAGCGCCTTCCACAATCAGGCTTAGATGCATCTCCAATCATTCAGGATAAATTAACGAGAGCAACCGAGGA
Organism: Perccottus glenii; assembly: GCA_024416835.2. Lineage (NCBI taxonomy): Eukaryota > Metazoa > Chordata > Actinopteri > Gobiiformes > Odontobutidae > Perccottus > Perccottus glenii. The sequence goes on from CM044559.2 coordinate 6,925,153, forward strand.
AACGATCTATTTCCAAATGATGGATTCAAAACACGCACGGCTGTTTACCTTGGCGTTCTCATTGCTTTGCTTGTTATCAACTCTCCCTCACTACTTGAGTGCTTGGATGCAACGATAAAAGTGCCCAAGTATGGTAAGATATCATTTTACTCACAGGCAGGTTTAGTAGATTAGAATGTTTACAAGTTGTTAAGTTACTAAAAAGTATTTTTTTCTACTTGAGTGGCATGGTTCAGGTCGGGTCAGTAATTGTCAATTTACATTACCAAATGGAATACAAACCATCTCAAAAAGCATACCATAGTTACGACTTTGATAACACTTGGGCCTTTGGGTGAATCAGTGTAGTCCACTTGGGATAAAACTAAATACTGCAGTCTATTGGGCAACAGAGAATCCATTGGAGAAGCAAAAGGAAAAACATAAAAAAGCAATGTTTTCTCAAACAAAACATGTCTTCTTCTTTTGACTAAAACAAGAAGAAAACATGCTCAAAGTTGCACTTTTTTGAAAAACAAGCTGGCATTTATATGCAACAGATTTAAACAGAATTATAAACATTGCAATTAGAGCTGCATAATATTGAAAAAAACATGCCATATGCAATAACTATTGAGCTGCGATATCTGAATGCTCCTTGACAGAGTCAAAAGTTTAAATGAAAAAAAAATATATAAATATATTACAAGGCTCTGGACTAACTTCCACTCAAAGCAAGAGCTAAATCAATAGAGAAGACTAAACAGGTGAAAGAGGATATACATATATATGTATATACATACACCTGAATTAATATGCACGAACCTTGATTTTGAGTTCAGAATGGGCAGAGTTGTGTAAACAGGGCAGTCTCTCATACTGCATGGAATGTTTGCCAGATAAATCAAAGCTCTTGGAATAAATGTAGAAATTAAGATTTTTTTTTCACATTTATTTTTTATTTCAACAGCTGCTCTTAGGCATTTTCCGCTAAAACCTTTATTGCAGCCTTCTTCTAGGGTGGGAGTAGCTCAGTGGGTAGAGCGACCGTCCTTCGACCGGCGGGTGGTTGGTTCGATCCCCGCTCGAAACATCCCAAAACATCATAACATCCCGCTCTCCCCCACATACTGTCGTTGTGTCCTTGGGCAAGACACTTAGCCTCCATTGAGTGTTCTGTAACACTGGTAAATAGCTTAATCTATGTGAAGATTATTATTATTATTATTGAACATGTTAACATTTCAGTACTTTCTTTCATTGAGGTTCTTAATCATGTCAATATTGATTAATAATCTCCATACGGTTACTCCATCACTCCCAAAATGTACCTTCTTCAGCGCAGCCATTTGGACTTCTTGACCCCAAGCTATGTAAAGAAGTCGACAAGCCACTGGGTACTGCAGTTTAGGCGATAACAGCTGCAAAAATGTGCATACTTCACAAGTAAGCATGGGTATCTTTTGGTTAAAATGAGAGAACTGAAAATGTAGTTAGTGATAGGGTTAAGACTGTTCAAATGTTCAAAATATGTCTTAACAAAGTAATGGAAACTCAAAATCAACTAGATAACACTGCACACATAAGAATTAAATGTAGCATAAATCTCAACTTTGGAATTTTGTAAGAAGAATATCCACATATACAGTATGACCTATACCTGAGCTGATAGAGACAGATATAGCTGATATAGAAATTGATTAATTTCACGTTCAGCCCCTTTCTTCTATCTGACAAGTGTTTATGTGTGCACATTGTGACAGCAGTGTTGGGTACTGCTTCAATAGGAATAGTCAATGGTTTGTTTGGCTTGAATTTCGACAAATTCAATGCTTTGGCTGCTTTGTTATTTCAATAAAAGCTTCAACTGAAAGATTAGAGAGCTGTCTGTAGTTGTGAAGGGAAGAAAACATGTTAGAAGCAGGTTACAGTCTTCAGCAGCTTTGGGTGTTTTACCTGGGCCACTGTGATGCCACACTTCTTTGCCAGCTCCTCTTTTGCCTCCTCGCTGGGGTAAGGGTTACTGAGGTGGGAGTAGAAGTACTCATTCAGGATCTCTGTCGCCTGCTTATTGAAATTCCGCCGTTTTCGTCTGCAAATAGAAATGTAAAAAGTTATAATTACAACAAAACATTTTAGAATCAGCTGTACTGTCGGACCAAAGTGGGCCATGGTCCTGTTTAGTGGTTCACATAAAAAGGAACACTAAATGTTCTCTGTTTGGCAAATATTTGTTATATATTTTTGTTTGAAACTTGGTCTAAAGCAGTTTTTTACTCAAAACGAGTAATATGGCAACTTATGTTAAAACACTCTCTTAATTATTATCTGGTGTTTTTTCTAGGAGCTATTGTAAAACCATTTCTTTCATAACAATAGATGCCAAATACTGTGCCTTGTGGCTCACCTGTAAAGGCCTGGACTTTAACCCCAGCTTGAGCCCATTTGTTAACCCATACTGTAAATATTATGTGACCTTATTGTGAGAGAACTACTTCTAAAAAGCCCATACATGTATTGTACACCTCTTAGTTTGAAACAATTTGAACCAGGGATGCACATTTACTACCAAAACATAATGAAAATGTCTCTCTTTATGGACTACTCTCTATTATCTAATAAGTCTTTCACAGCATTTATGTTGTAACACTCAGAATGTTCACATGCAGAGATTACTTCGACTATGCTCATAGCTTAAACCCTCTCAGCAGAATTTCTCACTTTGTCTGCAGCTTGAGAGAGAACCAAAGTACTGTGTTCGCTTGGGCTAATGCTGCATTTGTGTCCATATTTTACAGCATTGAGCCTTTGTTAAAAAGAGAAAAGAAGCTAACATTAAATCTGACTCGTTCATAGTGTTGAATACTAATATATCCAGCTGATTTGCTCACTAATCATTGAGTCATTAACAGATTTCAACGACACAGACTTAAGAACACATGAACACAAAGAACAACTGCGCCATCAGAAAGCACATGAACACATCATGTACTACGGTTGACTGTCTTGTTCTTTAAAACTTTTTACAACTAGGCAGAGCAAAATAATCAACAAACAGGATATCCAATGGCAGCATGACCCAACATATGTGTCTTCGCCTAAAAGTGAGTCTCTGTTGTTATTACTTAGGAGCATGCTCAGTGCGCTGTGTTGACCTTAATTGGAGTAAGCCGTAAAATTGCAGCATTAATCTGACAATGAACTGCATTATCTAGGTGTGTTAGTCCAATTTAAGAAATTTGAAAGACTGCTTCCCTAATCATAATAAGGTGTTTACAGCAAGTTTAAACTCTGGTTATAATTGGACTAAGAAAATAATTCAAATTTCTCTACCTGCAGGTATACGTACTGACTGACAACAGTATTCTTACTATACATATTGGATAATACGTCTCAGGAAAAGAGATTGTTGCCGACTTGAAAAACTAATAGAGAGTGCTGGTTCAACTGTGGCTGAGGTAGTGGAGCAACAGAGACACATATGCAATACTAAAAACATGGACCATCCCCTGCACCCGGCTTTAGATTCAATAAAATCATGATGAGAAGTCAGCTTGAGTATACATTTACATTTAATGATATAGTTGTATATGCTGTCCCTCTTAGGTGATTTTGGCACCTCTGAACAGAGTGCTCCATAAGCTGGAAGGGAAGCGAAAGCTCTTCCATGTTTCCACCACTGAGGCAGATTTGTTCCAAGAGCCTGTCTAAGAATATGTTAATGTGCGCAGCATGGGCCCCAGCAGACAGTAGATTAATCAGCGGAGCTCCACCAGCGAGCGCTTCCTCTCCCATACCGCTCCGCCGCACTCATTTACGAGAGAATAGATAGGCAGCTTTGTACAGCCGCGCACGCCTCATCTGAATGTTATGCCTGCGACTCTGAAACTTTGAGTGAGATTTATCCTTGGAGAAATGTATGCAAATCCAGAGCGCATCAAAAAGAACAAGCGATTTACATTAAAAAAAGGAAGCAGTTAGTGTGATGAAGAGCACAGGATGCTCTTGTTGGCCGATATTGCTTGGTGTGCTGGTCCAAATGGCATCCGCAGGCACAAACCAGTCCAGCCGAGTGGCATGTTATAGAGCAGTATGTGTTACTGCATGTTTATGGCACAACAGCCTCCTACAACCGCCATTTACATGGAGATCAGCAGAGATGTTCCACTTACAGCACAGTGTGAGGTGCGTACATCTGAGGAACACGAGGGGTGGGATAAAGTCTCCATTGATATCATTTGAAGAAAATTGTCCAAAGCCAACATTATGATGCTATTAAAATAAATATGGAACAATATGGAACATGATCTGGTTTATCATGATGGCGCCGCGCACGGCTGCTTCAGTGCTTGGCTCTCCAGTGTTTGTACTGTTTTTGTTCGTTTTTCCTGTTTTTTGTTTAACAAACACGATCAGTTTCACCAGGGATGAACTGCTGAACATTCGGCAGAACACACCACAAGACCTTTTACCGGATTTAAATTATTCAGACGTTTTACTGAACGTTGTTATCGGAGGAGCGGCGGCGCTGATCAAACGCTTCAGGACGCGCGCAGGCGAAGCGAGCAGGAGCGCTCGTCAGACTCAGGAAGCGCGATTTGACGCCGTTGCTAGCATCCATCTCGCAAATCTCCGCTCTCTACCCAACAAAACGGACGAACTCCTTCTGCTCTCTCGGACAAATAAGGATTTCTCACTCTGCTGCTCTGTGTTTCACGGAAACCTGGCTGAATGACGCCATACGGACAGCGCTCCATCTGCCGGGCTTTCAGCTGTTCAGAGCGGATCGCGAATCAGAATCTACGGGAAATCACGCGGCGCGGACATGCTTTTACATCAATGAACGGTGGTGCACAGATGTAACTGTGTTAAAGAAGATGTGCTGTCCTGATCTAGAAATGCAGTTTGTCAACTGCAAGCCGTTCTATTCGCCGCGCGGGAGTTTCACTCGTTCATTCTGGTCAGTGTTTACATCCCTCCAGCGCATGTGAGTTCAGCTTTACAGAAACTCGCTGATCAGATCACAGAGACAGAACAACAACACCCGGACTCTGTTTTAATCATTCTTGGGGACTTTAATAAAGCCAATCTCTCCCGTGAACTCCCAAAATACAGACAGCATGTTACATGTCCCACCAGAGACAGTAATATATTGGATCACTGTTACACCACAATAAAGGATGCATACCACTCTGTTCCACGAGCAGCTTTGGGGCGTTCTGATCACTGTCTGGTTCATCTTATACCGTCCTACAAGCAGAAACTTAAATCTGCTAAACCTGTAGTAAAGACTGTGAAGAGATGGACCAGCGAAACAGAGCAGGATTTACAATCTTGTTTTTACATCACTGATTGGAGTGTTTTTGAAGCTGCTGCCACCGATCTGGACGAACTCACAGAGACCGTAACATCCTACATTAGTTTCTGTGAGGATGTATGCATTCCTACCAGGACTTACTTAACATTCAACAATGATAAGCCATGGTTTACAGTAAAACTCAGACATCTTCGTCAGGCCAAAGAGGATGCCTACAGAAATGGGGACAGGGTCTTGTACAATCAGGCCAGGAACACACTGAACAAAGAGATCAGAGCGGCTAAAAAGACCTATGCTAAAAGTTGGAAGACCAGTTTACTTCCAACGACTCAACTTCAGTGTGGAGAGGTCTAAGAGCCATCACAAACTACAAGACACCATCCCCTGCACTGAGGCTAATCAACAACTTGCCAACGACCTGAATGAGTTTTACTGTAGATTTGAAACCCCAACACCCACTCTGACCATCTCCCTACACAACCATTAACACCTCCTGCAATTCCCCTCTCCACACCTCCTGCTTTTCAAATCTGTGAAGCTGATGTGTGCCAGGTCTTCAAGAAGAACAAAAGAAGAAAAGCACCAGGCCCAGATGGCGTGACACCAGCCTGTCTGAAAACCTGTGCTGACCAGCTGGCCCCCATCTTTTCACAGATCTTCAATAGATCCCTGGAGTTGTGTGAAGTGCCTTCCTGCTTCAAACGCTCCACCATCATCCCCATCCCAAAGAAACCCAAGATAACAGGACTTAACGACTACAGACCTGTGGCTCTAACGTCTGTCGTCATGAAGTCGTTTGAAAAACTGGTTCTGGGTTATCTGAAGGACATCACTGGACCCTTACTGGACCCCTGCAGTTTGCTTACCGAGCAAACAGGTCAGTGGATGATGCAATCAACATGGGATTGCACTTCATCCTGCAACATCTGGACAAAACAGGGACTTATGTGAGGATCCTGTTTGTGGACTTTAGCTCGGCTTTCAACACCATCATCCCAACAGCCCTTCAGACCAAACTGACCCAGCTCTCTGTTCTAGCTCTATCTGTCAGTGGATAACCAGCTTTCTGACAGATAGGCAACAGTTAGTGAGACTGGGGAAATTCATGTCAAACAGCTGCACCACCAACACTGGTGCCCCTCAGGGATGTGTTCTCTCCCCTCTGCTCTTCTCCTGTACACCAACGACTGCACCTCTAAAGACCCTCTGTCAAGCTCCTAAAGTTTGCAGATGACACTACAGTCATCGGCCTCATCCAGGACGGTGATGAGTCTGCTTACAGACAAGAGGTTGAGCAGCTGGCTGTCTGGTGCAGTCTTAACAACCTGGAGCTGAACACGCTCAAAACAGTGGAGATGACCGTGGACTTTAGGAGAAACCCCCCTGCACTTTCCCCACTCACCATCACAAACAACACTGTGACCGCAGTGGAGTCATTCAGATTCCTGGGTACTACCATCTCACAGGACCTGAAGTGGGACATTCACATTGACTCCATCGTGAAAAAGGCACAGCAGAGGTTGTACTTCCTTCGCCAGCTGAGGAAGTTTAACCTGCCACAGGAGCTGCTGAAACAGTTCTACTCAGCCGTCATTGAGTCTGTACTGTGTTCTTCTATAACTGTCTGGTTTGGCTCAGCAACAAAATCAGACATCAGAAGACTACAGAGAACTGTTCGGACTGCTGAAAGGATTATTGGTGCTCCCCTGCCCACCCTTCAAGAACTGTATACAACCAGAGTGAGGAAAAGGGCTCATAAAATCACTCTGGATCCCTCACACCCAAGTCACCCCATTTTTGAACTTTTGCCATCTGGCCGGCGCCTCAGAGCCGCAAATACCAGAACAGCAAGGCACAAAAACAGTTGCTTCCCCCAGGCAATCTACCTCACGAACAGTTAAATGTTCCCCACTTATGCTTATGCAAAAAAAGTGCAATATCCTTATATTCATTTGTTACCCCTCCATCCTAGTACATCCCTGCATCTTATTCAATCCTATTCAATTATCATTTATAGCACAATTGTTTATATTGTTTATACACTTATTTGTTGTCTGTTTATACACTTATTTGTTGTCTGTGTGTTGGTGTCTCTGTGTACTGGTAGCTTATGTCACTAAAACAAATTCCTTGTATGCGCAAGCATACTTGGCAATAAAACTCTTTCTGATTCTGATTCTGATTCTGATATTCTAGCAGCGACTGACTGCAGCTTCCAAATACAGTTTCAACACAATTACAGGCTCTGTTCAGGATCTAAATCAGTGGTATCTCCTCAGAAAATATTGGCTCTCCCAGTACAGTGTGGCAGACACATACAGGTCCAGGCCTACATTTTAATAGATTAGAATTTTCAGTCCTGAATGGAAGTTTTGTCCCATCACAGCTCGCTTCTGGAAAAAGGAGCGCTCCCATTGGTTTACACCTCTTGTCAACAAGGAAGTAATAAGACAGAGAAAGTATATATTCAGCACTGGATATGTCTTATTTATTATTATATTTTTTTTCAAGCAGGCTTCACTTTAACTTTGAACCTACACAATGTTTAATGAGGCTGCTGTTGGGGGTGAATAAAGTCTGGGACAGCAAAAAAAAAAAAAAAAACTGGGTAATGCCACTTTAACACAGCTGATATGTGTGATGTCTTTAATGTTTTTGCTGTCTTTGTCCTTGTGGTGTGTGTGATTGTCCTTGGTTATTGTGCAGCTGTAAACCACTTTTAAACTGAGTCAGGTCCAATGAATTGTGTCATTGTTGTTGCTTTTAAGCTTTTCTTGTTAATAAAATAAATGTAAGAATGATATTCTTATAAACATTATGAATATTATAGAAAATTTATTTCAAGGGACTAAATTTCCAAATAAAATACTTATCTTCTGTCACAATTGTTATATATATACAAATGCTTAGTATAGAATATAATATAGAAAAATAAACTATAGTTATGGGGTGCACGTGGCAGAGTGGTAATCACTCGTGCCTCACAACAAGAAGGTCGTGAGTTCAAAAACCCGGCTGACCCAAACATTCTCGGCCGACTCTGGTCTTTATGTGAGGAGTCTGCATGTCCTCCACGTGTTACCGTGGGTTCACTCCGGGTACTCCGGCTTCCTCCCACCGTCCAAAGACATGTATGTATAGGTTAATTGGCAACTCTAAAGTGTCCCTAGTGAATGAATGTGAGAGTGAATGGTTGTCTGTCATTGTCTGTCTAAATGTGTCAGCCCTGCGACTAACTGGCCACTGTCCAGGGTGTACCCGCCTCAGGCCCAAAGCTGCTGGGAGGCTCCAGTCACCCGCGACCCCTAACGGGACTAAGCGGTAGAAAATGAATGAATGAATGAACTATAGTTATATTTTTGTGTGTAATTATTGTAGGGGAATCTGTACTCTTATAAAATACAACAGGGATATTTCTTGTGTGGTGGTTTGTTCTTTATCATAAAAAAACATTTGTTCCAGTATACCTTTAGAGGATATTCTTTTATACGTTTTGCACACATAAAGACTCTAGAGATCTGTCGCGTCAAAACTATTTTCTCTTGTATGACTGCGGCACATGTTATAAAACCCCACCTTCCAGTTTGTTCTTGAGATAAAAAGGAAGAATACTTAGCAATATTATATGTTTAAACATGGTTTATGTCTTTTTTGTAGACTCTTATTTTATGCCAAAATTTTCCAAAAAATAATGTTACATTTTTTAAAACAGCTTGATACATAACTATGCGCCTAAGGCTTTGTTACTCATTCTCATATTGCAAGATGATAAATACTATATATTGTGAAATCCTTGTTCAGAAAGTGGTGGTGGGAAAGCCCTCTAATGGTAGACAAAAGTATCTGTAATAATAAGTCTATGTCAGATATATACAGATATGGAAGTGCACAGACCTGGCATCGAGGAATCGTGAGCGCAGGATCATGACGGCCTCGCAGGTGCTCTGTTTGAGCTGCATCTGGATGGAGCTGAACTTGCGGTGGATGATGCTCACCATGCGCTCAATCTCTTTGGGGGAAATGGGCCGAGTGCGCGACTGCTCCCTCAGCAGGTTCATCACGTGGGTGGTGAACTCGTTACATGCCTGCAACACACAAACAGGAGGAATCAGAAAACACTGCCTCACAACAAACTCAACTTTCAATTTAAGTAATATTAAATCAGAGTCATTAAGTAATTTTGAACAATTGACAATTTGATACAACCCATTTGTAAAGAAGGCCCGGGTGTGTGGCATGGAGTACCAAAACGTCAAAGATACCACAATACCATAGTGCTTCAATCTATGCAATATCACATTTTGGGAATCTGTAGTTAAATAGCTCACGCATGTAATGTGTTAATGTCATGCACATTGGCGTGAGGCTTTGTTGGTTTTATTATATTTTTGCGCATGTTGCATGGGCACCCCCTCTCATTAACTGGTAGTGGTAAATGCTTGTGGCACCGTGGTCATGCTGCCATTTTTATATACTATACATCTGATAAGCTAAAAGATAATTTAATGTAGTAATGCCTGTAATGAGCCCCTGTCTCTGACTAATACACATTTTCTTTTATACAGATATTAAACTGCGCTGAAGGGTATCACCGTCTCAGAGGCGATTTCTTTAAGACTGCAAGGGAAGCTCGGCTTCCCTTATAATGTCACAAAATTAATGGTCAAATACTACTACTAAAGTACTACTAAACTATTGTATTAACATTTTATTGACTAAAAATGCGTTAGAAAACGTTCATTTCAAAGACGAGTTCCTTCAGAATCAGTTACATATAGCAGGTCGGCTGACTCGATTTCCTTCTCATACATTCCCGCAGCGTCACAGTGCATTTCCCTATTAAAGCCCAGCGTCCATTGACTTCAATGGGGCTGCTTTGAATGTTTTTTCAGCGCTTCGAAACTAGATGGTCATTGGATAAACGCTGCGATTATGTCCCGCCCACGGACGCTCAGCGTCTCTGGGGGTGAATGGGGAGTGGGCTGGCCCGGACTCCGAGCTTCTGCGTGATGATTGGAGGGTCCTGTCGAAAGACTGCATCTCCTTTTGACTGACAGCGATTCTGTACTATAAGGAATCACTGAAGCTATTCGCGCTCAGTCCCATCGCGGATTTCTCAAGTTCAGTCGAAATAAAATAAAATAAAAATTTCTTTGATATATGCTTGGCGAAAATGCTTGATTTTCATCATACATTTCACACAATTATACACCACATTCCTTGTTTCAGTTTTACAGAGTTTAATATTTTTTTTTAGATCGTTCATTCATTCATTCCTTCATTCATTCATTCATTCATATAACGTTAGTAGGCTAGGCTAGCGTTGTGGGTGAAACAGCGCACGATGGCAGACGGTGCTAATATTGTCGACCTGATTTTGGCGAAGCCATTTGAAAGTGTTCCTTACGAGGAAAAACTTAGAATTAAACAGCAGGGCAGATCAACACCTAAGATTGATTTAGTGCAAAAGATAGGGAAAAATAACAGGTATTTTCAGCTCTCCTGGTATGACAAAGTTAGCTGGCTGACTGGAAGTGCTGTGACAAATAAAATGTACTGCTGGCCATGCCTCTTGATGAAACCATCTCACGGATGTGTTGTTTGGTCAAAGGTGGGGTTTGGAGATCTGTCTAACTTTGACAGGGCATATAAAAGACATGAAAAGAGCAATGAACATGTGAGTGCATGTGCAAGATTAAGTTGCATGGGCAGGATCAGGGTTGAGCATGCAATAAATGAAGGTGCTCGCATTCAAGTGGCTAAACATAATGAAATAGTCAAACAAAACAGGGCCTTCCTAAACCACCTTATTGATGTGACATCCTTGCTTGGCCGGCAGGAGCTGTCATTTAGGGGACATGATGAGAGTAATGAATCATCCAACAAGGGGAATTACAGGGAGTTCACAGAAACATTAGCTAAATATGACTCTGTCCTGTCCACACAATTCGAGTCCTCAACTGTGTTTTCTGGTATGTCCCATACTATTCAAAATGATTTGATCTCTGCTCTTGCAGCCACCGTTTCTGATCAGATCAGAGATGAAATTCAGGATGCTCCCTTTTTTGGATGGCAGGTGGATGAAACAACTGATATATCCTGCCGTGCCCAACTCTCTGTCATTGTTCGCTATGTGGATAGTGCAGGTAAAATTCAGGAGCGCTTTATTGTATTTTTTGATGTTTCGGGGGGGCGAGATGCCCAGTCCGTTTTTGAAATATTAAATGAGAACATGCAGGGCTACAATTTTAAGGACAAGCATGTGGCACAGACCTATGATGGGGCTGCTGTCATGGCTTCAGATCTTAATGGTCTGCAGGCCAAAGTGAAAGCAATAGCCCCCAGTGCTAGGCCTGGGCAAAAAATCGATTGAATGAATTAATTCGATTTTTTTTGTGGCGGGCGATTTAAAAATAAGTAAATCGAGTTTTTGTGTAACAGCACATTTTGGCTCCCGGGCTTCCGTGGCGTTAGTTTCACATAGCAGAGCAGTACGGCACGCGACAACAACAACATCATAGCACACACAAAACAGCAACAGAAAGCGACAACATGGCTAACGGAGAAAGTGGGAAGTTTGTTCCCAAGAAAGGAATAAAATCATCTGTTGTTTGGAACTGGTATGGGTTTACTGCAACAGCGTGGATCAAGAGACCTCACGCTGCAACATTTGCCTAAAGCCCATTGCAGTCAAAGGCAGCAGCACCACAAACCTATTCCAACACATGAAACAGAGACACCTAGCCGAATATGAAAAATGCCAGTCTCTCCGAGACGAACAAACACGCAGTGACCAACAAGCCTTAGCTAAAAAACAGCTAACTGTAGCCGAATCCTTTTCACACGGCACCGCATATGTCAGGAAAGGGGCACGGTGGAGAACAATCACTAAAGCGGTCACTTTGCACATAGCCAAAGACATGGTACCCATATATACAGTGGAGAAGACTGGGTTTATTAATTTGATTAAAACCTTAGACCTCAGATATGAGCTACCTAGCCGCAAGTACCAAGAGGGTGTTCATTTATTTATTATTTATCCCAGAAATGGGGGTTACATTTGTCTTGCTTTTAAATAAAAGCAAAATTTGCTTTAAGTTGTCTGCCGTTTGTACTTATTGCTTTTCTTAATAAGTAGGGGGGGGGAATCGGAAAAAAAATCGTAAATCGAATTAAAAAATATAAAATCGGAGATTTCATTTTTAGGTCATATCGCCCAGCCCTACCCAGTGCAATGTTTGTGCATTGCTATGCACACCGACTGAATCTGGTGCTGTCACAGGGGGCTAAATGCTTGCCTGAGTGCAGAATATTTTTGCATCACTCTCTGGATTTGCCACATTTTTTTCAAAATCCACAAAGAGGACATCTTTCCTGGAGTCTGCAGGCTGTTCAAGGTTGCCCAGAATCGCTCCTACTCGATGGAATTTCACATCACGGATAGTGAGCACTGTGGCATACAATTATGATGGCCTCCTGCAGACATTTGAGAACATCATTGCAGATACAACAATGGATGATGATACACTGGATTGTGCCAAAGGCTTTGTGAGGAAACTGGAGGATTTTGAGTTTGTGTTCATGTTGTACACATATGAAAAAATCTTCTCTGAGACTGATGTGGTCTTTGATATTGTCCAGCAGAGGGCGATGGATGTTCTTTACTGCAAGAACAGAATTGAATCTCTTCTTGCATTTGTCAAAGAGAAGAGGTCAGAGGGGGCTTTCCAAGCCATTTATGCCAAAACAGCAGATCTCACATCAGACCCACGAGATGAGCCCATGAGAAAGCACCGTCTGACCCAATTGCAGGATCCCCAAGTGCGATACATGGCCATCCTTGATAACATCTTGGAGCAGATTCCTCGACGTTTTTCAAATTTGGAAAGCATGCTCTTCTTAGAATTAGTCAATCCAGGGAAATTTGATGACATGAGACAGGTATTTCCAGAGGAGGCCTTCCAAAGTGTCCTGAAAAGTTATGGCCATCACTTTGATTCAGGAAGACTGAGGTCAGAACTTCAAGTCCTGTATTCAGATCAGGACTTGCAGGGTAACAGGAGAAAGCTGTGTGATTACTTGGTGTTCCTTAAAGACATGGAGTTGGACAGTGCAATGCCTCAGCTTTACAAACTGTTCTCATTAGTGGCAACAATTGGAGCTACATCTGCAGGTGTAGAAAGGAGCTTCTCCTGTTTAAAGCGACTCAAGTCCTACACCCGACACACAATGGGCCAAGGCCGTTTAAGCAGCCTAGCTCTGCTGGCCATTCAGAGGACACTGGTCAAGTCACTTGAAAAGACTCCTAGTTGGTACGACAGGGTCACAGACCATTTTCTTGAAAAGGAACGTAGGGCAGAATTTAATTTTTAAATAAATAGACAATTTTATGATGTAGGCCGAAAATGAGCTTCCCCTCTCTGACAGACCAGTAGCCGCCACTGCACCGTCTCCAGTCCATTATTCAGACACAACACATACCACTAAATGGAAGTAGATTCAAAAAGACGAAGGGCTTACACTTGAACCAAGCTGAACTAAAGCACGACCAAGTTCAGCACAGTTACACAGTGATGCAGCACTGTACATGAGTTTTGTTGAGAAAGCCTCTTAAAGCGAAAAAAAAAAAAAGCAGGTCTTACATTTGTAAAGTCAATTAAGTGTTTTTTGTTCCACTTTGGTGAAATGTTTAAAAACACTGTTGTTAACCTCACTGGTGATGAGTCTCCCTGCCCTCCTCTGTTCCCCCCATTTGACCATGAGCAACGGTTTTCTCTGCTTTAGCTTCTTTTAAGTTGGCGAGTGTTGTGTATGTGTGTAGTGTCATTAAGCAATTTGTTTCTCGCGAGACCCGAGACTCCTGCTAGACTTTTTGAATTAAAGATGCGGCGGGTCGCCCCACACATTTTGCAAGGCTGGTTTTCCACTAAGAGGTGCCAGACGGTTTTGGGACAGACCCCGAAATTAACCCATCACAATGATGCCAAAGCTGTTATGTTAAGGTAAAAATCCTGTTAAGAGCCTCTTTAAAGAGTGAATTGAATAATATCATCTGAGGTTTTGATGTTTTATTATCGCCATGACTTATTTGCATACTAGTTTTTAACTTGAATTCAAATGTGTCTGGGACTCTGATGTCTATTGTATAAGGACGTGGTCACACTTGTATACTTCTTTGAGTTCAGACCACAAGAGAATATGATGTATTTAGTTGGATTCAGTGGTAAGAGTGCTGTTCCACTTTGCTTTCACAATGACATTTTCAACTGTTGCCCACATAACAGAACAGAGCCTTTCACACAGTGACACACTAAATGGTGGTGTTGGCAAAGAGTGTGAAGATGATTGGACATATTTGGTGAAGAAATGAAACAACTTCACTGTGACTTTAGTTGAACAAATGCATCCAGAGTCGTCAAAATTCAAAATAACAATATAACGTCTTTGCTTAAAGTAGCTGAGGGGCAGGTTTGTTCTTTCTTAGAGCCGTGGGGGAGATTCTGAGTTTTATCCTGATGTTATATTTCATATTTAACACGAGCGCTGACGGCAGAGCAGCCAATGACAGCTGCTCTCTTCTCAGACAAACACTTCCTCCTTGTGTAACACCATCTAGTCTCGTGCTGGGCCTGTTCCCGTTGCTCTCGCAGGATTTCGGGCTTTTGTGTGAGTCTGTCGTTCTGCCTGTTCATCTGTCTCACTCAAACACAAGCTTTTGTTGTGAGCGCACGGCCCATCAAGGCAATGAGAGGAAATCAGCCTCTGACAGACAGACACTCCGACATCCAACAGACTGACAACACCGGAGTATTCTGAGCTGTAATATTCCCAGATATGTACAGGAAAGAAGAGCTGCAGGGTTTTGTATGGTACTTTTATTGTGCTGAGTCTTGGAGCTGACGTCTCAAAAGCAACACTGAAGTCAATCAAATAATTTACAATTGCTGTTTTTTATATTTGATTTGTTTGTTGTTGTAGTTTAGCAATTCAGTTTCTACGTACTGGACATTATATCTTTCCTTGTCACTTTATTAAGAGGGCACATGATAGGATCTTTTGATGAACACTGTCCATGATAATATTAATATCACAATACAGCGATCCTGCAGACATTCATTTACATGAGATCATGATATTTGTAAAAATGTAGGGGAAACTACAGATTGTCAAAGTGGATTTTGGGTCATGAATTCTCTGCATTGTAGTTCTGCACATAACTCCTTTTGTGATACATTATCACAATATCTATTGTGATAATGTATCACAAAAGGAAAATGATCCAATAATGATACATCCAGCTAGTGTTTTAAAATGGTCAAGTTAGATTTAGCCTTTCATCTTGTATGTACTATGCAGATATAGAAAATGCTTTGTATCATACTCCCAACCCAGCTATGTTGTTATTAATTAAAAAGTAATTTTATTTTGTAATGGAGAAAATCATGCTTCCATATCTACAGTTGTATCTGTTGCATTGTCCTGCACAAATATTTAACAGAACAAAGTAATCAATTAAACGGCTGCAGCACTTAAACTGAATGTGAATGCTCTGTACTCATACACGTCATCCAGGGCCAACCATTTTATTCCTTTGTTTACTTGGTAAGGAGGTGGATGGTAACAGCTAACACCCAGAGTAGACCTGGAGTTGACTTTTACCATGCCTAATGAGCACTAAAAGGTGAATAGAGCTCCTGCACATTATGTCCACATTACACCTTTAAATATTATTATTAATTATTAAGTTATTTCCTCAGTTGTTATTTGAGTTTGAGTCTTGAAATGCTCCTCTTACCCCTCGTCTCCTCACCTGCTCATACTTCTCCAGCTCGGTGTGGTAGATCTGTCTGATCTGGGACAGCTTGGCCCTGTAGTCCGAGTGTTCCGTGGAGTTATCGGCGCCAGCTCCCCCCGAGGCGGCCGCAGCTGCTGCTGCCGCTGCAGAGCCCCCGCCCTTCTCTGGGCCGGACACCCCCTCGGCCAGCAGCATGTTGTCCAGTCGCATCAGCTGAGGGTCTGGGGGCTCCTCCTCCTGAGCGCCGCGGATACTCAGCACTGCGGAGAAAAGAGGTCAGAGGTCAGGCGCGGAGGTCACAGTTACAGCGAAGAGATGCGGCGTAACAAGCTGTCAGCTGAAACTTAGTGAGAGTTAGGCTGCAGGCGGATGTAGTATAAATAATGTCAGTCAGATTGTATGCTCCAACAGAGAGTCTATCTGTCTTTTATAGTGTTCAAACACCTTTTCCTGAGCTCAGCCCTTAGAAGTCTCCTTCCCATCAATTATTTTATTTATCCTCTTTAGTGCTGTCCCAAAGCTCTTAACTTTGCTCCGAGGACAGACGGAGGAGGCTTTGTTGTGGAGACGTGTGAGCACACACTGGAGATTCCTAATGGCAGAGGAGGAAACCCCGGCCACACCATGAGCTTCTCTCAGGTTTTGTGGCTGGTTAATGCAATGGTTCTTCACATGTAAATTTTATAATAAATCGTGTTTGTAAACTTTGTATTAATATAAATAAATAAATAAATGAAAATGTCATAAATATTTTCAACAAACCATCCGGTCTCACTAAATTAAATTCTGAAGTTAATTAGATATTTTTCTGCAGACCCAGTCAATGTTGTCTTAAACAGACTACACTACAGGTGACGGTCCCAAGGAGAGGACGTCCCCAGAACGAAGATGTGAGGAGAGGAGGCAAGCAGAGGAATGTGGATTCAAAATAACATACCCCAAGTCAAAAGACATGTACAATTGCCCCCTCCTCACACTATTTTATGTTATTTTTGCAGAAAAGGTGAGGGAGCATCAGCACTGTAAGTAAAGCCCATAAGAATGAGACTAAAGGTGTAAACTTTCTCCATTCTTTCCTTTTCCTTTCTGATTTGCCTAATTTCTCTAAATGTTTCCTGTCATTTTAAGCGAGGGATACAAAACTCGGCCTAACACCAAAAAGCATTGTTCATCAAACAATTATCTTTAAGTCCTTGTGGTATTGCCTACGTCCTCCACTAGAGGTCTCCCTTGCCATGCTTTACGGCAAAACACCCACCTTCCATTTTCTGAAGCGAAAACACTCAGTCCGACATCCATTTCAATAGAAACACTTTTCTTTTGAGAATCTTAAGAGTGGACATGGCATCATTTAATATAATTTTCATAACTTCTGTCAGTGATGCTAACAGAGATCCGACTCATTGACTCGTCGACAGCTGTTTAAAACAATACCCTTGGTGATTGGTCGGGCTGAGAGGCAGGGAGCACTTCATTAATTTGGAGACAATGGAAGTGTGCTTGCCTGCGGGTTAGGGAGATGGGGCCTGGGCTGGGGGTCAGTGAGAATGAGGCCTGCTGGGCTGAGAAGTAGAAGCCATCCCCCCTCCAGGGTTCAATCAGTGGTGTGGAAATGCAAATACGGCAACTGTTGGTGAGTGGGAGAGGTCAGAGGTCCAGGCCGTGAGTGCTGCGGGAGGTAGATGAGAGTGGGAAGAGGGTCGGTGGTGGGAAAGGGGGGGACGGGGTGTCTCATGAGGTGGTACTGTACAAACATCCTGGATCATTACCCATTACTTATGACACAGTCTCCAGAATCAAATCTATCTATGGGCCTGTACAATGTATGTTCATAAGGATCAATATAAAATACCGATCAGATGAAAGTGACCAATTGAATACAAGTTATACAAGCAATCAATAAATCATTCCTTTAGAAGGAGTTTTTATATGATGAGGGTTAAGTTTTGACATTATAATTGGATTATCCAATATGTCAATAACTCAATTTTGAAAATCTTTCTAAACTCTAAACAGTCAAATCCAATAGCAATGTTTAACAAAAATATTAAGTTAATGTTTTCCCAATATTGTACAGCTTTAGTATTAATTAAAATATTATGTATATATTAGCAATGCACAAAATCCATATAGCTAAATATGGATTGAATTGTAATAATACTACCTTGTCCCATCAGAGATTCAAATGAAACTGAGGTGCAGGAACTTTATTCAAAGGGTCATACTGTTATGTACCTAATGCATATTTCATGTTTTCCTTAAATTATACAGGTTCTATGTTTATGTTTAAAAAGAAACAAACTTAAATAAGGTTATGCAAAGATAGGGCTTTGTGTAATAAAGACATATTGTAAGACACATTGTAATATTTTCTAAAATATTTGTTATATTTCTATTATTGTGACCTTTGCTGCACTTTGAACAGCTCATAAAACTAAACTAGACTTTATTCTTTTTATATGAATATTTTAATAAAAAACAGAACTATTTGTTAACTATACAATTTAAAGTCTATGTGTTTACTGTGCATGTGCCCTAAACTGACCCTAGGGGATAAACTAAGTTATTTGAAATGAATTTTAATATGAGTGAATTCATATATGTGTCACTAAAAATGCTAAAGACAAATGTAATTATAAGGCAATTTTTTTTTTTTTATATAATGGTACTGCAATTTACACACAACTGACTCTCCACTCTCACCCTCTGCTGTTGCATGTCGCCATCACCATCGCCATCCTGGTATTAATGGTATAATGCTGGCTAACCCATGTGGAAACAAATTTAAGTCATATATGGGATTGGCCAATTATCATATCCTAAAAAGTCTGCAAACACTTTTATTTTCTATGCTAAAGAAACCATTACCAACAGTGCCACTGGGTCTCCACAATAAACACTGGTTTACAGTTCATAAATTACCAGATCTATTTGAAAAAGAAAAAAGTCTACAATGTAAATAACATACATATATACATATTTGGAATGGTAAAAATCTGAAGATGTAAAATAGGAACACTGGATGGATGTGAAGTTGCTTTAACTTGGCTTCGCTAACGCATGGACATGCTTTAGACAGGAACTCCCGAATGGCTTCACACTGGTCTTACCTCCTCACCGCTACACCGCACAGGGGCCTCTGCTGACCCCACACCCCCCTCCAGCCCCTCCTTAAACTCCCCAACTCTCATCAGGAACCAGAGGCAGTCTTTTCTGCAGTTACCACCTCATAAATACCCAAGTAAAGTGGGTGTTAAAACAAAAGCCCACCACCTTATTCCATGGAGAGAAACAAAACACCTCATAGTCTGAACATGAAGCTGAAGTAAGAGGCCATCCATCTGTATCCCAGAAGTCCAAATTTCTGCACACATTAAAAGAGAACTGTCCGTAAATATTAAATATCAGTACTCGGCACACAAATCGAAGGGAGTAGGCTTTGCAAAAAAATAGCTGCATTTCTTTCCGATCTCGTAAAATGTCTAGACTGTCAAATGGAAAGGTAAAAATTCCTAGTGTCCACAAAAATGATTTAATTCACGGCTGCCAAGTTCTAGCTTAAGTGTTTATTTAACTTGGCTTGAACTGGTCCAGCATCAGTCTTAAGAGCGAGCCTAATGTAGAAAAGGTCAATCGTTGGAACGGTGTTCGACAGGAAAGAAAAAAATGTAAGACGCAAGGTCGAATAGAGGCTCTGACAGTAAAAAGGAAAGGAGTGATGAATTATTGCGTTACCATAGAGTTATGTCTCGGAAAGTAATTGCTGAAGCTAATTATTGTCGCCACGTTGAGTTTGTAAACGCAGAAGTTGCCATTTTTGTAAGAAAGACAGAGTTTGGGAAGCAGAAGCAGGCCGGTTAAAAAGTTAGCTGAGGAGGCTAATGCTAACGGTCGGAAACGTATGGTAGAATTAGTGATGTAGACCGGTCTTGGTCTTAAGACCATTTTATATAGGTCTTGGTCTTGTCATGGTCTCAAACCCTAAAAGTCCTAGTCTTGTCTTGGTCTTGAACTCATTTTTACTTGGTCTCAAACATCCTGACCAACCAAAACCACAAATGATATAACAGAACATATTTGTCTGTTCTTGGAATTAGATAAAAACCTCAATCATTTTATATTCAATCACAAATCTCTTTCTGACCTCTATGAGTCTGGACCCGGTCTAAGACCGGACTAACTCTGTCTCCTTCAAACACTGACCTCCGTGAGTCTGGACCTGGTCTAAGACTGGACTAACTCTGTCTCCTTCAACAAACACTGACCTCCGTGAGTCTGGACCTAGTCTAAGACCGGACTAACTCTGTCTCCTTCACAAACACTGACCTCCGTGAGTCTGGACCTGGTCTAAGACTGGACTAACTCTGACTCCTTTAACAAACATTGTTTTTTACTGTTCCCTTATGTCTATTGCAGTGTATCGTACAGTGGTCCTGATCTCGACTGGATCTCAACCTGGCTTCGGTCTTGACCTGGTCTCAATCCCTAAAGGTCTTGGTGTTGACATGGTCTCTGGTCTTGGTTTTGGTCAGTGAGGTCTTGACTACAACACTTGGCACTACAGTCAAAGCAGCCTATGTTCAGTTAAAATGTATTTTAATAACTCTAAAACAGACAAACAAGCAAACAAACAAAAAGTCTTCAAATGTCTTCAAAGCTAGTGGCTAGGCTAGGTTTTGGCAGGTAACAATCAACTTACACTTCTTACATTTCTTCCGGGCTTCCATACATGGAACAAACAGGTAGAAAACATGTTAAAATGTGCCATAAAGTGACAATTAACAGGCGGGCTGACATGATCCCCAGGCCGTGCTTGTTGACATGTGTATAGCCTCACTAATCAGGCTCCTCGCTCCCTTCTCACTGCTGATCCAGCTGTCTTGGAAAGCATCTGTCAGGAGGGACCCAGGGAGGAACAATGCATTACGCCATGTTGGCTGTGTACTGTCATCCCTCATTGACAGCACATTGTCACACTTCCACAGCGTCCTCTGAGCCGGGGAACAGGCTAAGTAGCTGCTGCCTATAATATGGGCTCTTCCTGCCGCCTCTTATCATGCAATCTGATGGTTGCCTGCTCCAAGTGGGGTTATTATTCCGCAATTCGTCTTCAGTTCGATGTAATAAAAAAATCATAAGGGCAATTTTTTTGATGATGATGGGTGTGGTGCAAACATTTATCTCAACATTAAGAATTGTTATATTTTTTTTTAACATGGACAAACATTTATTCATCAAAACAAAAAAATGCTATGAAATTCATCATTCAACCATTTGATCTAAATAGAGTATAAGACGGACAAGAAGCGACATTTTCAAGTGATGTCAAAACCTTTATCCAAAAACAAATTACATTTCGAGCACAGTGGGGAATGTTTTTCCAAGTTCAGAACCAATTCAACCAAACTTTCTAATTCACTTTCAAATGCAGTTCTCCGGCTATTACAACATCTATTTTATTTCATTATTATGCATACCTCCATTTTTTTTTTTGTTAGAGTCCAAGAACAATGCCGTTTGAAGCCCTAAAGTATAACTATGCAACCTTGTCATTTTGGTTTAGAGAAGAGGATTACAGAATTGATATTGTAAGTATTTTGTAGATTTAAATGAGCTTACACGTGTAGTATATGACAGCTTTTGGGTCAGTTGATGTGTCACAGCACAATGCGCAACATTGGAACATTTGAAAAACAAAATTAAGACTCATTTTTAAGAATTTATGGAGTGTTATGGAATGAAATGGAAACAT
The DNA here is from genome assembly GCA_024416835.2 of Perccottus glenii. Taxonomy (NCBI): domain Eukaryota; kingdom Metazoa; phylum Chordata; class Actinopteri; order Gobiiformes; family Odontobutidae; genus Perccottus; species Perccottus glenii. The sequence continues at coordinate 6,946,996 of CM044559.2, forward strand.
TTATTTCACCAAACAAGTTTGACAAACACTTTAAAAGTCAATTTTTAATACTCATCTTTGTAAACACTAAAGCTAAAATTATAGCCTGATTATCTAGGATTTAAAAAATAGATCTAGAGCATTATAAAACCAGACAAATGCTATGATCTAAACATGACCCATTTATTCTAAACCTGAATCTACAAGATACAACCAATTAAAGCACATTCAAAGTCAATTTTATTACTTCCTTAAAAACCTTGAAAGTATCAAAATTGTCTTGTCTTGTTCAATTCAACTACTTTTCAAGTCTGCTTTCAGCACATTCCGCTGAAAACAATGTAGGTATTAATCATAACCTTTAAAGTCCTTAAAATGTTTAAAAACATTACAGATTACGATTAAAGACTAGTTTTCAGGGAGGAAAAGACCTGGTGATTTATTAAAATAAACAGAGGAAAAAGATTACATATTTATTACAGACCTAAACTTCTAATATATATATATTTTTTTAATCCAAGTTGGATTTTCAAGGATTTCAAGCACTTTTAAAGTACTAGTAATGTAGTGTTTTCCGCACTTGCCACAGAAAACCTTGTAAATATTTATAAAAAAAATTCAAACCACATTTTATGCGCTTCAAGCGCTTCCAATGTTTTACACATTGGAAGCGCTTGAGGAACTAACCCAGAACTGGAGTCTGGTAATATCAAACGGAATCCAAAAATGATGCATTTATTTTTGTTGTGAACCAAGAGGACATAATTAGAGCACGCAGGGATTATCACAAACAAATAAAATTAATAGAGAAAAGAGAGGGATAATGCGGCTCCATAAAATCGGCTTTGCTGTGGGTCCTAATTACACGACTCAGCGCGGGCCACTTTATTGGCTAATGGCAGCCTAATTGATTCGTCCTAATGTTGGTGGAGCAGTGGGTCCGCTGGGCACTGCCTGGCCGATAGAGCGGCTGAAGTGACTTAGCCACCCGCGTACAATACCGCCGCTGCTCCAGGGATCAACTATTATCTGTGAGTCTGATATGACCCCCCCAACCGCACCTGAGAGAGTGCACGTTTTCTGTATGTCTCTAATGGATGTCGTTTTCCCTCACGGAGGCGTTTCAGAGATGGCTTGTTGTCAGACGATGCCTTATTCCCCCTGACTGCTGTTGACAAGCAATTCTCACAAGCAGCCACACATCAGGCTTCATAACTCCACCTCATTTTGTACCAGAAAAAAAGGAACAGTGGCTTTGGTGGCACATAATTGTATTAAACAGAATTATAACCTTGAGGTTTATGTACAATAAAATGCAATAGTGTTACTGACAATGTGCTGCACATCTGTCTAATATGGTACAGCCGTACAGGAATAAGATATTACAACCATGTTTCTACGGAAACAGTATGGGTTGGGTCAGTAGCCTACGGGTCTGTATCCATTATCAAAAGGGTACAACGAATCCCAAATAAGTGGACCGTATCATAGCACAATTTCTATAAGGCAAAGCCAAACAAAAGTGTGTTGATGGACAATATCCTTACTAGGGCCTAAATTAGAAGACAAAATGCTGAAATAAAAACAAAGCTAGAAAGCTAGTTTCCAGTGTTAGTTCAGCTCTACCTAAAATTTTGATCAGCATTAAAGACACATTAAAGATTGAGTACCTAATATTTTATGCTCAGGGATTACCAGTGCCAAACCGTGCCTTACTGTAACACTAACTGAACAACTGTCCCAAGTTTGTTTTCTTGTATTTGCTTTTACATTTATTTGAAGAGTCCAATCAACTGACTTTCCAATTGGGGCTTAATAAAGTTGAATCGAATTGAAGACAATGAAGTCACACCATGCTTGCCCCAAGCACACCATTGAGCCAAACAGCTGGCTAACCACATGGCTAATGCTAATGGAGAGCACAAGCTTTACAACTTTCTATTAATGTAAATACTATTCTTGTCAGAAACTAAATTATAGCCAGCCACAAAACACTAAAACACTGAGAACCACTACGCTAACAGCCCAGATGGGATTACTTGTCTTTTTATGAAGAAAACAACAAAAAACAAAACAACAAGCAAACAAGTCTCCTGGTCCGAAAATGTGTGTATCTCGCCCTGAGCTCTTGTCCTTTGACATTTTGACATTTGTGTGCTATGGCAGTTCTGCACAGAGCAAGTCCACAGAGCCAAAAACAGGCACGCAAAACATACAAAATATAATTCATGCAACACAATTTACTGCAGTTTAGAGAAAATGACTATAGCTATACAAACATGTTGAATATTTGTAATGCAAGTATTTAAATTGAGTCTAGACAATTTACCTATGCAAAAAGTGGACGTCAAATGTTATTGTCACTGCTGTTATATTCAGCAGCCATTATTCATTTTATTCAGAAATCTTACAAACATTAAGTCCCATTGTTTAATGTAAACCGCGACCAAACCAATATATTGTGTAGTGTTACACCCAGAGTCCAAATACATATCTGAAGGAACTGGTGGATTTGGGTGTGCGCTCATCTCCCTTTTGCATGTCTCCCTCCTGCCTGGACACAAAATGTCAGCGACACGTCAGACGAGTGAACTCAAATTGGAGAACATGACATTTATTTAACCTCCGAAACATCTGGCCTTTTACAAATCAAATCGATATTTAATAAAAGCCCAGTGCAATTGGCTTTTGGGATGGTAGATGTTTAACTGTCAGCTCGTTTGTCTGGGAATATTTATTTTATTTCTACGAGGCCGAAGGAGGAAGCTCTCGCTCTTTGAGGATTAGCCGGCTGTATAGTGCTCGCAGAAGATTTACGTCCCTATTTGGAGAGAGAAGCTTGTCTATACCCCCCTTTAACTCCTCCTTCAATGCTTGTTTCAACGAGCACCCATGTAACGTTCTCTGCTTGCTGTCTATTAGTCATTCCAGAAGATTGGCTTGTAGCTTCATATGAAAATGGGTGTGCATATTAAAATATTAATTGAACTACAAGCAGCAGAGTAGCATAATTTTAGAGGAGCTCTGAGTTTAGGTAAGGCTTTATTGAACATTGAGTGTATAAACATTGAATATATAAACTCACTGTAACGCAGAAGACCATGTAGTTTCTCTGGAGGTATGAGCATATTGTATTAGAAATAATTCGTAAAAACCCCCAAAAAGGTTTTTGATAGCTATGTTTTGTATAGGAAGGCAACTAGACAAACCCATTTCACTGTTGAAAAAGAGACACAAGTGTAACAGCTTTTTATTATGGTAACGTGACAATTGTTTCATTACTTCATAAAACCTTCAGAAGTAGGTATTAGAAGGTTACAAAAACCCTGTGCTACACTACACATCAGTCTTAAGACTCATTTATACTCTACGTTAGATACACATTTGGATATAGAAAGGGAGCCTTCTGTCATTTGTTTATTTGGTCCATACTTTGGTCCATTGTTCCAAAGGTTTTGGATATGGACTAACAAAGCAGTACCTGTGGTGGGTGTAGGGGGCAGTGATGTGGTTTACTCTAAAGTTGAAGCGGTAGACAATGGTCTAACTTTCTGTTGAGCGACCTTGTGAGTTTGTCAGAAGTGTACAACGTGACTTCACTGGCAGCAAGTTGTTAAAAGCCTACATAGACCTTCAAAAGTGTTGAAAATGATGTTGAGAGAGAAACAAATTCTCCTCAAGACGTCATGCATTCAAAGGCCACTCAGACCAAAATCGTTCTCGCATTAAAAACCTTCTCCAGTGTGTCTTCTTATGACTCCATCTATCGCCCCATAAGACTGAAGTTGATGTAGATAATGCTTGGAAATATAAAGGGTCCCACAATACCAACATTTGCAACGGACGGATCTTATTGCGTACTGAAAGAGAGCATAAAGTTAGCATGATTCGCTACAATTGTCCTAGATTTTAGACACTGTCTTAGGCTATTTTTAGTCAAGTTCAGTCACGTGAGACTGTAGCTGTGATGAGAAATTTTGCCCTGATTAATGAGTTCATGTAAAAAGTTTTATGTATTAAGACATACATTCTATAAGGGACATCATATTAAAATAAAGACTCATTACTGTGGACAGTTAATTGTAAACACCTGCATTTTGTAATTACAGCAAGTTTGACACGTCAAATTCTTCATAATTGGCCAAATCTGAGCCAGCAGTATGGCTGACAGAATTGAATAAAATGTGACCCAATCTCATTAAAAGAAAATATCTGAGTTTCCAAGTACAATTTTTGGGATCGGATCAAAAGCTTGTCAGGATTACGATTTCTTCCAGGACACTGCTTGCATCTTCAAAACGATTTTCCTTTTTTTTTATAACAATATCCAAGTTTAGCACTGCATGCTTTGCGGTCCAGATATCTTCTCCGATCAGATAATCCCAGGCAAATGGCAGCCTGTCAAAAACCATTACCATATGTAATCCCATCCACATTTGGAAGCCATGTCGACAGGAGCGTTGGCAGCAGCCTGTCACGCCAATTGGTGATCGAGAGGAAGTCTGATGTTTAATTAATGATGTTGGGCCTTTCTGTCACACTCAGAAACTGAAGAGTTCTGACTGAGACTGAGACCTGAGCGAGTGGACACCTCTGAGGCCCTGTTCTGCACCGGCACGCTGAAATGTGATCCACGCTGTTATGTCAGGGACAGCACCGAAGGGAGCGCAGCCAAAAGTGACACACGGTGCTGGTCAGGTGACAGCGAGCAGGTCAACAGCAGCTCAGCGTGACAGTTCTGAGAGCGCTACCATTAGAACAGCAAGTAACAAGTGACAGCCTCAAGTGTTTACATATCACTTCAAGCACGTAAAACTCAAACAGTGCCCTGCATACCATTTTAAAGCTGTTATTGTGCTTTTATTTCTGTCAACTCATTTGTATTTCCTCTAATAATTCTCACAGTTATTATGCATTTTGTAGCATTCATTGAGCACTCTAGGGGTGTGGGGGTGTTAATTTGAGTGAAATGGGTCTGGGATCCCTTCCCCTTACAGCGATTACACTGGGTGGGAATTCTGTCAGACCGATTGTTCTTGTTTAATAAAATGGCACAGACAGGCTTTATGCAGTCTGTTTAGACGTTTATTCTGGGTATAAATTGGAATATGGAAAACCTTTTAAAAGTTTAAATTTGGTAAGCAAAGACAAGAATGTGTGCATGTACATAAGCAAATAAGAATTATTTCTCTGTTGTGGAATACTGTGTCATATGGCATAGGTCCAGTACTGCACTTCCAAGCATTATGTTAAGGATACTTTAAACAATAGTTGTATTTATTAAAGATAATTTTTCTTTACCTTAATTGGTAGAAACAATATTAAAAATTAAACGAAGGAGAAATTGTTGTCATAATGAATTATCACTGCTGTAGGCAAACCATGTGAGTCGTATCCATATCATAAAGACTGCTTTTACTAGGGATGCACGAATGTTCGGCAGCCGAAATTATTCGGCCGAAAATAGCCAAAAAAGCACTTTCGGTGTTCGGCCGAATAAGTAAAAAGGCCGAATAAATTTTGCCGAACAATGACGTTTTTAATGAAGCAATCAAATAACCCGCGTAGAGTGAGAGGCGCGGGCTTTATGCAGCAAACATGTCAGCAGTGTCGGAGAAAGAGGCAAAAACGGCCGTTTGCAGACATTGTTCTGCTGAATTGTCCAGAGGGGGTGCATCTGCAAAAACGTACTTCAAGCGAAACAGACCACGGAGTGAAAACAACTAAAAGTGCGCTCTTAGAAGCTGTCAGCATACGATTTAGTCAGGCGGACTCAGAACTCCTGTACAGCATCGTGAATGTGCTTGATCAACGATATAAAGATCATTACTTGGATGTGGGGAAAAAGATGCGCACACGAGAAATAATCCAGGCCGAGTTGGATTTGGGAAAGCCGTCAGGTGATGCACAGCGCAGGAGATGAAAACAGCGCAGAGAGTAAACAGGCTCGTACTACACATGAGCCGTATGGCAAGCCTAAAGGGCCAAAATACGTAGAGCCGCGCACAGTCTCGCTGTCTGACATGCCGCTTTCCCAACTGGCGCAGATGGCACGCAGGTAGGCTACTTGTATGGGAAATTAATTTAAGATTTTAGTTATATTTTGGATTATGGTAACACTTTATAAGTAGTTTCTATTTTTTAACATTAACTAACAATGAAAAACCCTTATTAAAAGCATTTATTAATCTTAATGTTAACATTTACTATGACAGTATTAAAATTAAGTATCACATTTGTAATTTTTGAATTAAAAAAGTATCAAAAGTGGTAGGCCTATTTGTTAAAATTGTGAATGCACTCATACTAACATGAACTAAATATTTTTTTTATTATCTTACATTAAAGAAGATTAATAAATACCATAACAAATGTATTGCTCATTGTTAGTTAAATAAATATTTTGAAATTTTATTTTTGTTATTTGATTTTTTTATCTGAAAAGCAACACAAAATAGTAAAAAGCAAATTTTTACTATTTAATTATTGTAATGTTGAAAAAATTGGCAAAATAAATGGAAAATGTGAAACACCGCGTCGGTATTCGGTATTCGGCCTTCGGCCAAGCATTTCATTATTATTCGGCTTCGGCTTCGGCCAAGAATTTCATTTCGGTGCATCCCTAGCTTTTACTGAAATATTACATTTACATTTAGTCATTTAGCAGATGCTTTTATCCAAAGCGACTTACATTTACACATTTTTAGTTGACGCTTTCATTTTAAAGCGACATACACTCACCAGTGTTACAGCTGGAACACCACCAGAGGCAAGGTGGGTTAAGTGTCTTGCCCAAGGACTCACAACAGTATGAACTGTGGGGAGAGCGGGAATCGAACCACCTACCTTCTGGTTGAAGGACGACCACTCTACCACTGAGCCACTGCCGCCCCACAATATATCACAATATTAGAATATATTACAATATTCAAACGCCAGAAGATCACACCTCAATGCAATGTATTTAAGAGACTTAAGTTGCATTGTGGTCTGACCAAATCAGGATGAAAAAAATATTGCAATTTAAATCGTAATTGTAAAGATAAAGATTTTGCAGCCTTATACTTAACTCTTTTTATAATACCATACCATTGTTGCTTTTTTAATTCCAGCATCAGGGCGTTAACCGTTTAACAACACACAATCAATGAAAAATGAGAATGATGCTAATGGTACATGTTTTAATGTATTATGTGATATCAAATATGGCAACATCTGTTCCGGCTCATTAATCAGGATCATCATTTTTAAAAATTACACCCGCATCACCATTAGCCGTTATGCGTTCCTCGTCGGTGCACAAATGTTTGGTGTTAGTGCACGCTGCGGGAATATGGCTCTTAGGGAAGGTGCTTTTAACCATAAACTCAATCGAATCCAATCACAGACAGGGCAAATATGATTCATGTGATGGAATACGTTGCGTATCTTTAAAACAGCCCTGTCTTTTGCATAATTAACCCCTTGCAGTCAGTCTGCGGTTGTGCTGGGATATACTATGACAGCACTAGCCCTATTTGTTTGCATCGGGTGCTTGAGTGGGCCGCACTTCATTGTGGCTTTAGCAGTTAATAAATCACAGCCAAAGCCCCCTCTCTCTTGCCGTGCGATGGTGGTCCTGTCACAGGGAAAGCACCGAAGCTGAAGCGACAGCTACATGCTAATTCAACACAGGCATAATTCATTATACAGTCGCGAGTGTAGTGGGACGGAAAGAGGACCGACGTACACCAGGAGAAAGATGTCAGGAGCGGCACGGTTAAAACCAGGTCTACTTAAACCCCCTTTTCTATGCCAACATCCAACCAACGGAAGAAAATTATAACTTAAGCACAAAACTGGCTTTGTGCATGAAAATAACATTACATTTTACTTCAAAGAGTACAATCTCAATGTTAAAGGTTGGATACAATAGCCCAGCTGAATGCACAAAGGAAACCCTGTCTTTTCATGAAATATGGTAATGTATACTGCCTGTAAGTCAAGCAAAAGCCAATGTAATGTGACATTCTAAAACGCTGAATAGGCCTAATGCACCAATAGCGAAATTTACCAAAAGATAAAGAAGCAATTAATGATCACAATAGTGGAGAGAAGTCCTTTTGGAACAGACATAAACTGAACACACTATCAGCTATTGAAAAATATGAACTCATTTAACCGCAGAACCATGGACCATGAAGGTGCATTGTGTCAAATTTGAGTATTAGCACAAAATATATAGTAACAGACATTAAAACTCCTAAAAATAAAACTGGGAAATTTAAAGTGCCATTGATCCCATTGGAAGAATATATTAATTATTGGTTCTGTTTTTGTTACACATGCCTCTATTTTGGAGCAAAGAATCTTGTGTTCAGGTCATTTATGAACTATATTGATTTTCTAAAATTTTGTTGATAGACAACAGTATGTCCCTGCAGAGCTACCATAAATGATGTCTATGGCATATGAAATGGATGGGTTAGAGGTGAACAATGGCAATCTGCAATATAACAATCAGATGCTGCTTTAATATGTTATTTTTTTAACAAAGCGCAGAACAAACATTTCATTCATTTGTTTTCTTCCGCTTAGTCCTGTTAGAGGTCTTGGGTGACTGGAGCCTATCCCAGCAGCTTTGGGCCTGAGGCGGTGTACACCCTGGACAGTGACCAATTTGTCACAGAACAAATATTTTCCCATTTTTAAAAAGGTTAAATTTACCACATAAACATCTCCACCTCTCTTGAGTAACTACTTCTGACACAAGAGATCTTCACAGTTGGACACCTCCAACCCATTTGGACATTATGGCTTTCCTAGCCAGCATCAAAAGCCACCTGCCAGAACACTTCGATCTCTTTACACTGCAAGAGATAATAATAATAACCTATATTTTCATATAGTGCTTTTCCACCTACTGTAGTAGGCCCTCAAAGTGCTTTACCAGTGTTACAGAACACTCACTGGAGGCAATGTAGGTTAAGTGTCTTGCCCAAGGACACAACAACAGTATGTGGGGGAGAGCGGGATGTTATGATGTTTTTGGAATGTTTCGAGCTGGGCTCAAACCGCCCACCCGCTGGTCGAAGGACGGCCGCTCTACCCACTGAGCTACTGCCGCCCAGATAATGGTCTCTAGTCCTTTTGAGTAGTTTACATTTAGGACAGTTTGGAGAAGCTCTTTGATATGTAGGAGAGATGTAAACATGAGAAATATTATATTACTATTACAGATAGATATTCAAGTAGGCAGCCGCAGTTTTTCCTCCCATGATTCAGAATCTAATCAGTCTTTAAGCAGTGTGTTCCAAGTTGTCAAAAAAAATGTCTGCCTTTAATGTCTGCAATTCAGAATAAAATCTGTGCTTCTGGCAGTCCAGGACAATCTAATGGATGTGCATCATCTGAGAGTTTCAACAATATTTATTTTTGTCGTAACATAATGCCTGACCTGAAGATACTACTTCTGTGTTATAGAAACAAAGACCAAGTTTGAGTCAGAACTAGGCCCAGTGCAAGATGCATGGGAGGAGGCAGTCCATGATTGTTTTAACAAATGAGAAACAGGTACATTGGCTTATTTACCAGTCTGAAGTTAACTGCAACTGACTTAAGCTATAACTGCAAGTGTTTTATCAAATCTCAAAACAAACTCCAATGTAAATGTGACGTTTGTGTTTATGGAACTAAAATAGGGGTTAGGGATGCTCATATTGACCGTTTAACTGTTAACCTAAAATAAAAATTTTGACCGATTAATACTATCAGTTAAACGGTTTAAAACTTTTTTTTTTTAAGTTTTTTTTTTTGTTTGCTGCATGGTTTTGCAATCTCACAGTCTGTGCGGCCATTGGTGCATATCCAGGTCCCGCCCGGTCAAAACCCATCAGAGTTGGCTGAAAAAGGTGTCAATCGAAGGCTAACACTTCCTGTTAGCATTTTAGTAGCTTTTTTCGCGGTCTCAAAAGGACTTATGGCTTTTATTATCAATAGAAATGACAAAAAATGTCGCAGCAGATTTCAAGTTGGAAATACTTCTCTGCAGTTTTTGAGCCTTGGAGGATATAACATGTCTTGTGGACCTAATTATTTTACTGGATATTATTCCCTGGACCTTTACGGACAGAAAGACACCAAGCTAACGTGGATTTGTTGCAGTTTCAGTACAAGAAAGCATCTTTGTGCTTGTCTGTAAAAAAGGCTTTGGTGTCGGCGCTGTGGTTGTAACGTGTTAAAATGGTTTATATCGTCTGAAAGATGAGACTTTAAGCTTTAATTTGGTATATAAATTGTTGGGGTTTGCATGACGAGGTGCAAGCACAACGGAGGCTTTCTTTTGTAGCGTGTTTACGTCCCGGGACCAGGACGTTGTACACTAAGCCGTTAATGTCAATTCAATAATATAATCTTATCAGTTAACGGTTAATAATCGATTAAGGAGCAGCGGTTGTCGGTCGGGAAAATTTATCAAAATGAGCATCCCTACTAGGGGTGCAACAATACAGCTAGTCCACAGTTCTATATGTATCTCATTTTGTTTCTCACGTTTTTTGATTCGGTTTGGTTCAGTAGAATTTTTGGTGCCATTATTAAATTATTTCATTTGATATTAATTAAACTAGGTGTAGTCATTGTGGGTGGAATTTAAAGAAAGAAAGGCTGTTTTATTTTTCAGATGGTCTTCATTTTACTAAAAAAGCATAAAACGTGCTCATAGAAAAACTTTGATAAATGCATTTAACTTTTCAAGTAAACTGATGCCTGTAAACATGAATCCAATACTGTGTGCAGTGGTACTTTAAAGTACCCTACACCAGTCATTCCCAAACTGTGGTCCGCGGACCACTAGTGGTCCGTGAGGGTACTGCAGGTGGTCCGTGGAAAGGCAAAATAAAATAATATTTTACCTTCATTTTACCAGGAAATTCCCATAAAAAAAAATAATAAAAGAATATGTAGGCCTATATTGATATAACATTTGCATTAAATTGTCAAGTTATTGTGCGATTACTAAAATAGGCCATTGGTGTTCGGCCGTGACGTTCAAGTTTAGTGTCGTTATGGATTGGTGGATAGCAACAGGTTCTCTGAAGAGAAAAGAGGCAGCCGTTGTGTGCAGTAAACTTTCTTTTAACAAGCCTGTTGCACACTGATGTGATGACTAGTTATAGTAGTGCTAGTAAGCCTATTTAGAGGTGCGGGTTAATTCAGGTAAGACTGTGTGTAGACATTTTATTATGTGTGTTATGAGGTGGTCCGCAAAATGTTTTGATTACAAATAGTGGTCCACACACAGAAAAAGTTTGAAAAACCCTGCCCTATACAATATTCAACTATTCTTGTGTATCAAGGTTCTTCTGTGAAAACATAAGCTTATCAACATTCTCTGCATCAAGGTGAGAGCGGGTCGCACTTAGAACATCTCCTCCAGTAGGGGGTCTGATTATTTTGATTGTTTATATTATATGTATAAAACTATTTTGTTATTACACTTAAAAAAACACTTAAAAAAACTTTAACATCCAGGCACAACATTTAAAAAACAACATTTATATGGAGGACCTGATATAATTCACAAAGGACCAAATTTACAGTGTCTAAAAATGTGATCTGATCTTCATCTAAGTCAAGGTTAAAGACACTGTGTCTAAAAACAATTACAAAAAAATTCTGATCTTTCATGTCTTTATTTAACACACTCATTCAACATTAAAAATGGCAGTGGAAAAAGTAAGAGAACCCTTAGAATTAATAACTGGTTGACCCCTCCCCTTGGCAAAAATAACCTCAACCAGGCACTTCCTGTAGCTGTGGATCAGACTAAGACAATGTTGAGGAAGAATTTTAGCCCATTCTTTCTGCAGAACAGCTTTAGCTCTGTCATATTCTTTGGACGTCTCATGTGTTTGGCCCTCTTCAGCTCAATACACAGCATCTCTATTGGTTTGAGGTCTGGACTCTGACTTGGACACTCCAAAAGGCGGATTTTGGTTTTATGAACCCATTCTGTTGTGGACTTGCTCCAGTGTTTTGGGTCGTTGTCCTGTTGCATCACCCACCTTCTACACAGTTTCAGCTGACGTACAGACATCCTCACATTATCCTGAAGAATTGTCTGATATACTTATGAATTCATCTTCCCCTCAGTGACTGCAGGCTGGCCATCATGATAGAGTAGCAGCAGTCCCCAAGCGTCTCCATTTGTAGATGGTTTGCCCGACTGTAGACTGGTGAATTTCTAAAGTCTTTAAAATAACTTTGTAACCCTTTCCAGCTTTATGTAAAGCAACAATTCTTGATTGTATCTTTTCTAAAAGTTCTTTTTGGCGAGGCACTTTTGGAGTTTGTGCTGCACATGTTTTTGTGCAGCGCAAACTCCATAAGTTTGAGGGGTTTTTATCAGTCAAAGTAGCTGTAGGCCACACCTCCAAACATATTATCTTAATGAGATGTAAAAGTATGTGAACTCAAGGGTTCACATAAGGGTTTTTAGACACATAATGTTTGTCAATAACCTTGACTTGATGAGGATCAGATCACATTTTAAGACAAATTTACGTCGACAGGAATAAGGGTGAGAGAGAGAGGGTGGTAAACCTATAGGGACATCCCTATCGTCACACTTAAATACCTACACTTTAAGAACATTTTCCCCCTTGACTAGCAATGCTGTGATATCTGAAATATTATAATCATGGCTAAGAAAATTAAGCCATGTCTTCCTCTGTTTAATGTAAAACACAGAACAATGCTTCAAAATGTCCTCCATGTCATTCTGTTTATTCTAAATATCATTTGGGAATAAATGGCCACAAATGTTATGTAAGCACTGATTATGTAAATGAAATCCATTGACCTTTGACATTCATGATGACATGTGATCACATATGTGTAATAACTGATAAGGTTTAATATTGGGCAATACATTCTTCTCTCATAAAGGACTGGTAGCAGTTCAAGAACCTCCACACCAGTGTCCCACATGAGCTGAGCAGCGTCCAGCAGCGTGCACCAGATCGAGTGACCCTGCATGGCCCGGGGCTGTGTGTGGACTGGGACTGCCATGTCATTACCCATGGCCTTGATCCGCTCCACCTTATTAAAGCCATTCCTTCAGGAGAGCAGACGAGCATGTCAGAGCCAGAATAAACCAGGCCATGCAAACCCAGGAAGGTGACCACACTACCACCATCAGGGGTGTGGAGGTGGGGAGTTGTTGTCAGCCTCAGCCCGGGCCCCCCTGATGTCCCTGTGATTCCTTTGTCAGTTTGAGTTAATGGAAGTCGCAGCGGTGATGCTCCTTCACATTCTTATCAGGGCCCTGCATCCGGCCTCACTGCTGCCACTGGAAGACCTCTGCTGTGGGAATATTGAATATTGCAGAAGGGTGCTCCGGGGGAACCCACCTGCCCTGGCGGAACCTTTGCCGCAGGCTACGCACAGGACGCCTGGAAGAACTGGCAGGTTCTGTGTCTGGAAGCTCTGTCGGTTGAGGACGTTGAGGACATCTATATGTTTGGATTCATGATAGCTGGATTCCTCCTTATTGGTCTGGGGAATGCCTTTAACTATCAGAAAATTTGCAAGACAGCTGCCTTCAAATCTACCCAGCCGCTGTCTACTGAAATTAAAAAGTGCTTTCATGACGTGGGTGAAAGTTTGAAAGGGCTACATCAAAGAGATGCGCAGTCCGAGGAGCTGGCCCGAGATCTCTCAGCACGGACTGCTGACATACAGAAAAGTGTTCATAACACCGAAAGACAGACTGGAGAGCTACTGTGCGGCTTAACTGATGTGAAGGGATTACATCAATGGGGCACACGAATCGAAGAGCTGATTCGCACCATCTTGGCCCGATCTGAGGACACTCAGAAAAGAGTGGATATCATCGAGAAACTGTCCGGTGAGCTGCTACGTAGTGTTTCTGGGCTGCATATAATGAAAGATACATCAAGGTTACTCCACGACATGGACTCACGAAACTGACGCTGAGGACCAGAACTGATTGATCACGATCCGGAGAAATTACCAAGATCAAATATATAAATTACAAATCTCTGCTGTGCTTCCCACCCCCACCCTCTTGGAAGCCTAGCTGGCAGCTGGGGTCTTATCTTATCCGCTTGAGACTCTCCGTTCCCAGCCAAGGCCACTGACTCTCACTCCAACAGACTGCCTATTCACCGCCCACAGAGGCCTTGGACTCCTATCCTATCCTAACACCAGCCCAAACCAACAGTCTGCCACTTTTACATCTGTCTGACCCTGTACTATTACTTGTTTTGTTGAAACTGCTACTGTTGTTTATGTTGTAACTGCTACTGTTGTTATAACTACCTGTCTGTTATGTCTGTACATGTGATGTTTGCTATGTTTGTGCAATACCTTATTTCATTTTCCGGAGGATCATCGGCGCGCTGTAATAGCGTACTGGTGTGGCCTTGCAACCTTTTGTGTTATCTATGTATAAATGTAATCAGTGGTGGACGAAGTACACAAACCAAGTACTTGAGTCAAAGTACAGATACACTAGGTAAAATATTACTTCAGTAAAAGTAAAAGTACTCCCTTTTAACTTTCACTTGAGTAAAAGTACAAAAGTATTTGCCTTCAAATGTACTTAAGTATCCAAGTACTATCATTTATTATGGCTATAATGCCCATATAATTTTTGTCAGTCTCTTGCCCCCTTTAGGCGCCAGGAATTATTTAAAAAATACAGATTTTTTAGATCCAAATTTCAAAAGGCTGTGGTTTGAAAATGATACGAGATAGAGTCCTACTCTAAACTACAAAAATGTCAGGTATGACCCAAAGTATTTAAGTAAATAAAATTTAAGCATCTAATTTGCATCTAATTTGCATACCATGAAATTATATATTGGCGGTTATGTTTTTTTCAGTAAATACACACTAATAAAAATATTAGAATAGTTTTTTTTCTTTTTCTGAAATAAAGAATAACTACAACTTCTAATAAACCATAACTAGTAAAACGTATGCAAATAGTTATGAGAAATATACACATGTACTGTATGTGTGTGGTTGCAGTTGCTTAATCTTTTCTTATCCATCCATGTGGCATAGTTAGTAGTTTTTTAGAGTGTGGGACCTCTCATAAAGCACAGCACACAGCCATCACTTTTATTACGATCGCTGCTTTGATTAGCGCATTCTCTCTGACTATGTTTACCCCTGCCTCTCCCTCCTCTACTGGGTGAAGTGTCAGGATGAACAACACGTATTTGTCCCAAACAGCATTATTGCTGAAACTCCCTATCACTACCGCGGCCACGCCGAGTAGGCTACACACGCCCCGGCTTCTATCACCTGCGCTAAAGGTAAAGCTGCAGGTGCTACGCACACGGCTTCCCTTTACAACAACATCCCCTCACGACTAGTTTGCTCCCGTTTCTTTCACTGATGTTTGGTAAAATGTGGGAAAAACAGCGTGTGCTTTATGAGAGACGCTGAGAAAGGCACGAGCATCGGCTCCGCTGTCCAAGCTACACACAGAATGAGGCGTCTATTGAGCCGGTCTTGACACTCCCACTGAGACACGTCTTTGAGGTCTTCTTCTACAAAAATATTTAACGGAAACACAAGGAACGACTAATTTTGCAAAATGTACTTGAGTAAAAAGTAAGATATTTGACGTTGAAATGTAGTGAAGTTAAAGTAAAAAGTATCCCTTAATGGAAATACTTAGTAAAGTACAGATACTGGAAAAAACTACTTAAGTACAGTAACGGATTACATTTACTTCGTTACTGTCCACCACTGAATGTAATATGTTGCACCACTAAATAAGCTTTTCGTTATAGTGTACTTTTACATCTGTAATGACAATAAATTGAATCAATCAATCAATCAATCAATTGACCGTGTCCCTCTGGTTAGTGCGGGACAAAGAACAGGCACTTCAGATCACAATACTGTAATAGCCTGTTCATATAAAAATAATCGTACCTTACCTATGGCTAATTACCATTTTCTATATTTTTATGTTATGTCATAATAAAAAAAAAATAAAAAAAATCTTATAATAATAAATTACTATCCAATAAAAAAATGTCCAATGCACAACAAATGATAAACATCATTCACAAATACTAGACTTTGATACAGGGATGATGTAATTCAATATTACAATGTGGTATGAACCAACACATTCCAACAACATGAGATACACCAAACATTCATTGATCTATTAGTCCACAATTACAATAAAGGTATTACCTAACGACATATTTCCAGGTGGTCAGTGCCTTTTACATAATATATATATATACTGTATATATATTTTCCGCTAAAGAAAAGGGAATTGCTGTTGGTTGAAAACATTATTATTTTATTGTGTTTACAAACCATATGAGCTTATATTATTACAAGGCTCTGACACGCAATGCAATTATATTTATACCTCTTTACCTCATTGTCGCACAATTACTATGCAATTACAGAGTCGCATTATTGTGTAATGAATATCACTCCTCAGCGTTATGGAAGAAACGAGTCACTTATGCATGTTGTTATTAGCAAATTAGCCATGTGTTCATTCCCTTTATTTTGTATTGGGTTAAATGGCTGCAGATTTTTGGGAGCCAACTTTTGTGTGATATCCGTCAAGTTGATGTTATGTAGTCAATAATGTTAAGCATAAAATAATTATTGCAGAATTCGCTGCAAAACTGGAACTGTAAATCACTGTTTCCAGGTTACAGACCCTGCATCTTGATGCCCTCTTCATCATATCAAGTATTATTTTGGAGACTGGTTGAAGCAGTGGAGCAACAGACACAACAGGACAGATGCTACTGAACAACATGGACAATCCCCTGCATTGGGCTTTTGAACAACAGAGAGCAGCCATGTTCGTCTGAGATCGGTGAGCTGAAGGACAGAACAACACAGGAACTCCTTCTTCCAGACTGACATAAGACTGTTCAATCAATCAGTCTGTGGAAAAGTCAGTCTGTGTCTGAATCAATTTGATTTCAGATACCTAACAATTGAATTTCCCTTTGGGGTTTAATAAAGTTGAACTCAATATAACACAATACTCTGACAATAGTAGGCTACACAATACTCATAATATTCTCATACAGATAAATGAATGCATCCTCAAAACATCTGAATTATGCTTGAGAACAATTATGGTGCTACTTTTACCACTATAACTCAACATTTCTGGCTTGTTTATTACTTACAAAATGCTGGTCAGACTTTTTTTCTAAAAATGACATTATGTTCAAACATCCTAAAACCTCAGCGGGGCTCCTGTTTAGCATCAGTTCATGGCCCTGTGCTCACTGACAAACTGACTCTTTTTTGAGGTTGACGTCCTCTGGCTGGTGTGCTCATGAGTAAGCGCAGAGAGGAGCCTGGTGGCCCATTCCATCCATCTGCACTTGCTCATGTGGAATTTCTCAACGAGCCGCAGCTTTCCCACTGCCAACCAGTTTATGTAAAAGTGATTAACAGTAATTAATCCTTAATCACCATGATTAGCCAAGTCGCAGTAAATTAAGCCACATCTGGAGCAGCTGGGGGCTGGAGACTGGCAGCAAGTGTGCTCAATGCGGTGCTGTGTGTTCAGTAGTTTGGACTAGGGCTGTACTAGAATAATCGAATATTTGTTCGGTGGGGTGGCATTCGATTTTTAGTTTTGAGATTCAAATATTCTTTTTTTATATATATATTTTTTTTGTGTGTTTTGTATCACTTATGCACTGTCCGTTTTCGGAGCATAAACCTGCCCGTGTAATGTGTACCGGAAACTGTTCTATTTAAAAGATTATTAAATGTTTATTAATATTCAAAGAATGTGTTCCACCTGATCATATTGCACCAAATGCAACACTGCATTCCACTGGGTCTGCCGCAACACATTTACGATGCCGAAGAGTGAAACGTGAAGTCGTGAAAGATGATACAAATGCAAACCGACTGTAATTCCCCCAAGTACTTTAGACACAAGTGGTTTCCTCTACTGATGAATTTATTAGCATCCGTCTTTCAATAGCGCCATAAAAACACCGTGAAAACTGATGAAACACACAGATAAAACAACAGTTAGCTTAACGAAAATAAGTACAATTGATACATTAACTTCTAGAAAATAAAACAGACAAAAACAAACCTCGTTGGCTGAGTACCATGAGAGGGATTAGCTTTGGAGATCTTCTGTCCTTTACCTTATAAATTTAAACTTTAACTTTTAGCGTAATTATTCTCTTAATCATGTATCCTTTCTTGGTTTCTGTGGAGATCGCTACTTCTGCTCTAATCAATCTACCACTGCGTATACAAGAGCCTTAGCCTAACTCTGCGCTACAGCGCCCTCTGGTGACACTTCACAAAACACACCAAATAACAGTTTACACAGAAAATTAACAGAAATGAAAATGCGGCAGTTACACCGACACTATTATTATATATTTAGCCCCACCCACCGAAGCTTCAAATATTCGATATTGATTGCCACCTAAGCTTCGAAGCTCAAAAAATGGCATTCGAAACAGCCCTAGTTTGGACATTCAAAAAATAACTGCACCCAATGAACAACAGGGGACCATTAAATGTAAAGCTGTGCTATGGAGTAATACTGCCTTCAATCAAACTGAACGCAGGACAGGGGTTCTGTTTTATTCACCAGTACTGAGGGAAACTGAGGGAAGATGGCAAATGACAAACGGCTAATCCAGTTATCGCTGATGAAACAGTAATGGTCCAAGCTAACAGCCATCTCTAATATACAGTGTTACAAAAGACACTGGGATCAGTTCTGACAAAAAGTAAAGACATTTCAGTTGAAATTGTGGCAAAGGTAGAACAATACTTACAACTCCCCTAAAATGCAAAAACAAAACTCAACTTGCTCACTTTTAAGCAAATACTGACAGTAGAAGCATAAATATAATTCATTTGAAAAATTCTCCAGCCATGTAAGATGTAGAACAATATCTCACCACTGTGCCATTCAGGTGCAAACTGATATATTGAGACAGCACTTTCTGAGTCTCTAATTGGTAACACAGCATCTTTGATATTTACTTCTAAACCTTAATGGTATATATTTCCAATATGTATTTATAATTTTAAACACAATAATTAGCTATTAATAAGCCACCATGTTTTAAGGTTTGTGGCATACTTCTTGACAATTTGTATAGCAGCTATGTTTAGCACCATGTGTCATTCCACAGTGGGATTCTTGAATCGACCACTAACCTTTCTCCAGGTCTTCAGTCATTACAAGCCTTTAATGATGTGACCTTCAACATCTCCTGTAACATCTCCAGACACCATACACACCAGAAGGACACACACACACACACACACACACACACACACACACACACACACACACACACACACACACACACACACACACACACACACACACACACGTTCTGGCGTCTGATTGGCCAGTGCCTGAAGACGTCCCGGTGCGTCGCAGTAGCTTTTGGCTGCCAGATAAATGATGCGGGACGCCTGGTTGTGTGCCTGGTTCCGTCACAGCGGGGGAGCAGTGTCTCTTAGCCCAATGTTTCTGTAGTGCCCCCCGGAGAGCTTCCTCCCGCTTCCCGTCTCTCCCCGTTACACCGCCCTGGATTAATTACACACTTTAATGAGCTGAATTATTAATGGGGCTCTTACTTGGCAGTTTAAGGAAATGCAGAGAAGACAGCGTCGTCGAGCATCGGGAATCAGGGCGCTCATTAAAACATCACACAGAGCCTCTGGGACTAAGGTTATTTAGCAAGAGTTATAATAGGATTTGTGGTTTACATTTCAGGAAAAGGTAAGTCTGTTTGGACTGTTGGCAGTAAATAGGAGTGGACTGAGAAGAGGCTAACATGGAGTTTTATGTCAAAAATAAGTGTTGGCCCCATAAGGTCTAGTTCACATTGACTTAAATTCAAAAACATTACAAGACACTAAGTCCATTTAATACAGTTGTGAAAAAAAGGATTCGACCATAACTGTTACATGACCCTATGTAATGGATTTTACTGTGATTGGCCGGCTCTACCATGACTTTAGTTAGTAGGCCCTTTTATAGCCACTTTCTGGGGGTTATTATTGTTGTTCTTAGACCCTACCTTCATCTAAAATTTACCTATACATCAGACTAATGGCAGTTTACACTAGCATTGCTTGTAGCTCACATACTGAATACTATGCCATTTAGTGATGCTCCGATTGATCGGCCACCGATCATGATCGGCCGATATTGACTAAAAATAGCTTGATCGGCGAACCCCAAAGCGCCCGATCAAAAAGCCGATCGCGTGGCGTAAATCATGCAACTTTTTCACACGTGCATGCATGCACGCGCGCGCACAGGTACACAACAGCAGAGCGGAGCTTGTCAGTGGCAACATGAGCTCTCCCGTCTGGAAGTTTTTCAAAGAAGACATCCCAAGTCTTGCGCAACTTCCGGGAGACTCCGCAGAACTTCCGGAGACTCCCGCAACTTCCGGAGACTCCGCATATTGATAGCGGCTCCTGATGCCCGCAAATTATTTAAAATCTCCCGGAATCTAGAGCGAGCAAGAGCGCGCATGCGAGAGTGTTTCAAATCTCTTCTCCCAAACTAAATTAATCAGTCTATCTAAATGATTGCAAAAGGCATGTTGAGGTGAGTTGATAAGTTTCATTTTCATGTGCATATTATTCAGGCTAGCAAAAAACTGCTTAGACCTGTTTAAAGTTGCAACAGAAAATCAATAAAAGCAGTTTAGCAGTTTACATAAATAGTATAAGCAGCTTATATAAATAGTAAAAGTAATCTACATATTTAAACATAATTAACGAATAATTGCATAGGCCTATAGCTTATAGAAATAATATTTTATGCTTTTATATCTTTTAGGGACCACAACATGTTAGGGAGGCTAAGCGCAGAGAAGGCTGCTCCAATATATCTCAGTTCTTCCATTCAGATAGAGCTGAGATGTATTTCACATCTTTTATTGTGGAACATAACCTGCCATTCCATGTGTGTGTGCACACAAGAAAGTTATTTAGGAAATAACTGTTCTGTTATATTCAGCTGTATTTCGGTATACAAGTAAAGTCATGTTCTGTGGTGAAATGTCATATACAGTTAATACAGTTAATTTAGAGTTAGTTTCATTTCTACAAATGGTGCAAACTCTGCATGATTATAGATAAAGGATTCCCATTCCCCTGCCATTCTGTGATCGGCAGTGATCGGCAATCGGCAGATCATGATTTTGGTGATCGGTAATCGGTGATCGGCCCCAAAAATGCTGATCGGAGCATCTCTAATGCCATTAGTTACAAACTAATGCTCCTTTACAGTCACATACAAAAAAAAGCAAAACAACAACAAAAAAAAACAAACAAAAAAAAAATTATGGTTTGTGTTTCTTTTGCCCCATTGAAAAGCAAATACAGTATACTCAATGTCACTCTAGAAGTCTGTGCATCTTTAAGCACAATTAAAAGGTCACAGTGGCTCCCCTTTTTTGCTCTTCAGCTCATTTCCCATAAATTCTTTGGAAGGACAGAAAACGTAATGTGAAGGAGCTTAGAGGGCCTATAAAATGTTTCACACAAGCATTACGGGCCTCAAAAGATCTTTTGTGTTTGTTAGCCACTCTTGCTAGCAACACCTAGCCTGCAAACTTAATAACAGTTGGTTCTACTTCTTGTGTGCTCCGCCCACCTACGGGCTTCGCTAGTGGTTACCTCTCTCTGGCGCGAGCCAGACTTCTGAGAAAGATTAAAGCATTCACCGCGCCAATCATGCCAGTGTACTGGCACAGCCTCAGGGGCTATATAAACCCCCTTGCCCAACGCTCTCCCTTCTTCTCTCTCAGCACTTCTGAGATATTAAAAGAGCGAAGATTACACTTGGATTAGAAGAATGGATTGTGCCCGAGATTTGCCACCTACCGGTGTCGGGCACCGCCGCTCCTGCTGCTCCTGGCTGCTGCCCGAGGATGGCCACGACTGCTGCTTCACCTGCCTCGGATGGTATCATCAGCTGGAGCGGTCTGCCTGCTCCGCCTGCCTCGGCCTTTCCAGAGAGGAGTCCGAGCGCGCGGCTTTCATGGGTCCTATTTCCCGTCTCGACCGACCTGCCACCGCATTCCATCGCGGTGTCCCCTGCCGCTACCCCACCTCAGCTGGATTGGGCAGCGAGTAGTGAGGACGGGGAGGCTCGTGACGATGACGCTGGATCCATCGGTACTGGAGTCTCCGTCCCTGATCTCCAGCCAGCTCATCGGTACCCGCTGGATGATCTGCCGCAGCTGTTTGCCTCCGCTGCGGCTCGTATGGAGACCCCGCTCCCGCCTCAGCAGCTTGAGACTGCTCCAGCGGACTTCACACTGTGGCTAGCGTCACAGGCTCGTTCTCGGCCACGCGTGGCGACTCTCTGCCCACTGATGACACCCATTGCCCATTATGCCCAGCGAGAATGGCACAGCCCGCTCTCGGCGAGGGGGCCCGCCCGAGGCTATCTGGGATATTGCAATGTGGTGGGCTGGAACGAGATCACCGGCGTCCCACCTGTTGAGGACGGGGTGAGGATGTGCCTGCTACCGTCATCTACCCCCTGGCCGAGCGGTAAGCCGGCTCTACCATCAGAGAGGGACAGATTGATGGCATCGCTAATGGATCGCTGCTACGCTAACGCCGCTCAGGTGGTGGCGTTGAATAGCAACATGGCTTTCCTGGCGGGCTCTTTGGACAAGCTCACACATGAGCGATCGGTCCTCACGCCCGAGGAGATAGATGAGGTTCAGACCACAGCGGCTGCTCTCCTGAGGATGTTCCAAGCTTTCGCCGTGGATGGGGGCCGCACCATGAGCGTGGCTCAGCTCGGCGCCAGACACCTGTGGCTCGGCCTGTCTTCCCTGAAGGAACAGGAGCAGAGACGCATCCTCGGTCTGCCGCTCTCCACCTCATCCCTGTTTGGTCCTGATATTCAGTCTCTTGTAGACCGACTTGAATCAGCCTCCAAAACGTCCCATCAGCTTGCTCCTCACCGCCAGCCGAGACGCCAGCGGCACGACATTTGGCGCCGTTGTGCAGACCGGCACCAGGTGTCCGCGACTCCCCGTGAGCGAGCTAGGGCACGCCCCACCGTTGCCGCTGCTGATCCTGTCCCCGCCTCTTATAGCGCAGGACGGGAAAACGCCGGGAGAAGAGGAGGTTTTCAACGTAATAGTGGCGCTGGCTCCTCCCGCTCCTACAAGTCGTCCTTTAATGAGAATTATGTCAGTAAAGGCCGTAGGGCCCGTTACTTCTCATTAAAAGAGCATGCTTCTGGGTCTTCCCCTCCGGCTCTTCATGGTCCGCCCCCTTCCACTACGCCACGCAGACGGATTGTGCTTGGCTTAAGTGGGTCCGGCGCACCTACAGCAGTACAGGCGCCTTCCATGCTGCCAAGGGAGGGGCTTAAGAGGCGCTCCCCCGCGCGCTCCTGTAACTCTAAGGCGGCTGGTAAACGGCCCAGATTCCACTCTGCAACTGCCAGGGGCGGTGTGCAGATATTGGGGGCCGTGGGCTTGCCCCCGCAGTTATTCAGGCAGCACCCAGTGTTGAGCTGCAAGGGCGGGGATGCTGACCAGGTCTCGCTACCCCCGGCCACACAGTCAGCTATTAGGGGTGCACCACCTGTAAAAGTGGGGCGACTCATCCTGGGGGGGCCCTGCCCCCAGCTCCCCCGGACCTAGGGGGTTCTAGCTCAGACAGCAACCCACCCCCAGTCACCCACAGAACCCCAGCAGTGCCCCCTCCCAAGAGGGTAGGGCAGCCCTTTCTGGGGTGGCCCCCCGCATCCCGAACCTCCAGTTGGGGTTGTGATGGCGGGTGGGCTGATACATCCTCCTGTTCAGGACATGGTGCGCCCTCTATCGCACTTCTTGGAGGCGTGGACACGACTTCTCGGCCCTCTATCGCCCTGGCTGGACAGGACGCTGAAGAGGGGCTATGCCCTTGCAGTTTGCCCTTCGACCCCCTCCATCCTGCCGGGGCACAGGAAATTTCTCAGGTTCGCCATCAGGGAGCGGTGTTTTCAGTTCAACCGTCTCCCGTTCGGCTACTCCCTCGCCCCACGCACCTTTTCCAAATGCGTGGAGGCAGCACTGGAGCCGCTTCGTCGTCAGGGTCTCAGGATCCTGACTTACATCGACGATTGGCTCATCATTGCTCCCTCTCGCCAGGAAGCCATACAGCATACGGACAGAGTACTGCGTCACATCTCAAAGTTGGGGTTCGTGGTGAACCAGGCCAAGAGCTCGTTATTGCCAGCACAACAGGTGACGTACCTGGGACTGGAGTTGGATGCACAGACCATGCGCGCACGGCTCTCCGTGGAGAGACAGGTGGTGCTCAGGAGTCTGGCTCAGAGGCTGGTGGTAGCTCCATCTGCACCGTCTTGCCTGGTACGGTGCCTACTGGGCATGATGGCGGCAGCTCACCCGGTGTTACGCTTGGGGCTCCTTCATACGAGATGGCTCCAACGCTGGTTTGCTCGGCTCCGGTTACATCCCACGCAGGACAGACAGACCCGGGTCTCACTGTCCTTGGGGGCTCGACAGGATCTGGAATTCTGGCTCACCCCGGACCGTCTCCAACTGGGAGTGCGCATGGGATGCGTCCCACACTATGTGGAGGTGTTCACGGACGCATCACTCACCAGATGGGGCGGGACCTTAGGCCGGCTCGCTGTGGGCGGGGCCTGGGAGCCAACGCTATCACACATAAATGTACTGGAGATGGTAGCGGTGCAGAGGGTGCTTCTGCACTTTGCCCCCAGCTTGAAGGGAGATCACGTGATGATCAGGTCAGACAACACAACAGTTGTGGCCTACCTGAACAGACAGGGAGGAACCAGGTCACCCCTCCTTCATCGGAGGGCAGGAGAGATCCTAATGTGGGCAGACACACACCTGGCCTCCCTAAGGGAACGACATGTGCCCGGGACACTCAACGCAGGGCAGACAGGATGTCCCGGGGTGGCCCTCTACCTGACTAATGGAGCTTGGCGCCCAAAGTCGCACGACAGACTTGGCGCAGGTTCGGTCAGCCTGTGGCCGACCTGTTCGCCAGTGCAGAGAACGCTCAGTGCCCACTCTGGTTCTCGCCAGATCGTCAGGACGACCCACCGCTAGGGGTGGACGCGCTGGCTCAAGAGTCATGGCCCATAGGCCTCCTCTATGCCTTCCCACCACTACGCCTCTTATCCCCTCTGCTTCACAGGGTGAGGTTGCAGGGCCCTCACATGCTGGTGGTGGCTCCGGACAGTCCGGGTGCCAGATGGTACCCGGACCTGGTGCAGATGGGGGTGACGGACCCGTGGCCTCTCCCCGACCAAATTCACCTTTAGCCCAACCCAGCCTTTCAGCCGAAGGTTATCACCTCGTCTTTCCGGTCCAGGGTGATCAGGATTAGAGCTCTCTGCCCCATCCCAGCCGGGACGACAGCAGATGCGCGGTCACTCATGCTGTGTCCGGTCAGGGCTTTGCGCTGCTATGTGGAGCGCACAGCGGGCTTTCGGACATCAGACCAGTTATTTGTGTGCTTCGCGGCCAAGGGGCGTGGGTCACCGTTGTCGGCCCAACGCCTAGCACACTGGATCTGTGGGGGTATTGGAGCGGCCCTCCCCCAGCCTTGATCAGGGCACACTCTACCCAGGGGTTGCCATGTCGGTGGCCCTGTGTAGAGGTGTCTCTGCGGAAGATATATGCTTGGCGGCATCTTGGTCCTCTGTGTCCACGTTTGTGCGATCCTATCTCATGGACGTGTCTGCGAGCTCTGTCACTCATTCAGGGTTGAATAGAGGCCAGAACCTCGTCACCTAGGCTGACGCACTCTGCAGGTGTTACTGTTATTGCGGCTGAGAACACTTATACCACAGCTTGGCGGTTCCTTTTTGGAAGTATTTGTCTGTGCAGCCGTGTGAGGGCCCGTGTGCTCTTGGGAGAGGCGATCACGGGCTCGGCGGGCAGGATGGATGCTCTTGGGAGAGGCGGTCCATCCCCTGACCACGGACACTGAAGTTGGAAGTTTGAACAGGGTGCC
This sequence comes from Perccottus glenii, assembly GCA_024416835.2. Lineage (NCBI taxonomy): Eukaryota > Metazoa > Chordata > Actinopteri > Gobiiformes > Odontobutidae > Perccottus > Perccottus glenii. Next base: position 6,973,027 of record CM044559.2, read on the forward strand.
AGGATGCTCTTGGGAGAGGCGGTCCTGGGCACAGCTTGATTAGGCTCACATAGGACGGCGACAGATGCTCTTGGGAGAGGCTGTTTTGACGCCGTGACCTATAGTGGGGCACGCTTGGCTGCTCTTGGGAGAGGCGGGCTGGCGTTGCTCCTGACGTTGTTTGTTCCCGCGCCAATCGTTGTGAACCGGTCCAGCTGGGAGTACATTTATCCCCTACGGCCTTCGCCTTGGTAGGTAACCACTAGCGAAGCCCGTAGGTGGGCGGAGCACACACGAAGTAGAAATTATAGTTACCTGATGTAACTACAGTTCTACGAGTGTGTGCGTAGCCCACCTACTCTCAGGCCCAGCTGGACTTCTTCCCTCTTTTGAGCTGGTTCGAAGAAGGGAGAGCGTTGGGCAAGGGGGTTTATATAGCCCCTGAGGCTGTGCCAGTACACTGGCATGATTGGCGGTGAATGCTTTGATCTTTCTCAGAAGTCTGGCTCGCGCCAGAGAGAGGTAACCACTAGCGAAGCCCGTAGGTGGGCTACGCACACACTCGTAGAACTGTAGTTACATCAGGTAACTATAATTTCCTGAACTTTATTCCAAATTTCCTACTTTCTACCTACTCTAGCTAGAGACATAGAGAAGAGCACTGCAGATCCTTGTGTACCTCATTATGTCATTATTACAGCAGTCCCAGAGAAAATGAGAGGCCATCGAATGCCGCACTAGAAAAGCTCCTCTTTCCTGATTGTTCAGCACAGATGGGAGCAATAGCCTCTGAAATGAGCTGGACTAAAGCTGCAGTCGTAAGAATGAGGAGAGGGACAATTTGCAGGTGAATATGTCTCATTCCCGTCTCTCAGAAGAGATCGCTTTTATCTGACGCAACTGTAACACTTCCAGCAGCAAGGGCGTTCATCAACATCAGGAATATGGAAAATGGCCATTATGAAAGCAGCATGAGAGAATGAGATTACAGTATTCCTCTAATATCACACTTGCTGATAAGAGAAATGGCACGGTGCGGAGACGGGAAGTGGAGCCAGGAAATGTGTGCCAGAGTTGTTCCTGAGAGTCTAAATTTATATTTCTGCTGGACATAAAATTAAGTTTGTTTCCCATGTTTGGGGATTTGTAAAGTGGACAAATGTTGGAGAAACGTTTTTGGGAAATGAAGCTGCTGATATGTTGGTAATCTCTTGGAAATTGAATAAAAACCTCCCTAGTACAAATTTTAGCAGAATTATTTGATAATGTCCCAAATGCATAAATCCTCAAAACATAAACTTCTTTTATAGAATCATGCCGCCACAAACTGATCAATGGCTCGGTTTTATTCACTGACACTTGCTTGTTTTGTTTTTGTTTTGTTTTTTTTCTCCATTAATTTGAATAAACAGATAAAAAACATTTTTTTGTCTTAACTAATTTTACTTATTTTATCTCGTAGAGTACATTGGTCACTATTTGGTTATTGTAAGGTTCTGTACACATACAATTGAAGACATTATTGGAAAATAGAGTTTATAATCTGACACTGCTTTGGGCAGGAAGTCAGTTATAAAGATGGTACTTTATATAACGGCCACTAGAACATTGTTCTAGTATGTTCCATATGATGCACTTTTTTGGTTGTGTGGAAAATGAAAATGAAGTATTGTTAAAGCTTGTATAAAGGAAGTGACTGTAGCACTATTTTTTTTTTTTTTTTTTTTGTGACAAAGCACCATCATCTTCATCAGCCTCTACTCCAGGTGCTGCTGTGTTCATCAACACACACCACTACACGTCTGTCTGGAGAGCTCCGAAACGGCTTTCACGCTCGATTGTGGAACCCACCGTGGGCTCCCAGGGGACCGCTGGCTCTGTTTGTGTACGAGCTGCTGCCTCTGACTGTTTTGCTGTTGGAGGAAACAATAACAGGCTCATCACACAGCAACAATCTGGCCACGGATTGGGATGAGACTGGGCTTTATTCCCATATTTCTGAAGGAAAAGTGTGAAGTCAGAACAGCACACAAATAACGATTGAACCGTATCTGATGAGTAGCGTATTGCTGGTGACGTCCATGGTTAACTCTGAGTAGCTCTTTACCAAAAAGTGTAACCAAAACAATTCATTCTCTTCTATAATTTACCTGCTGTAATCTATCTGCACAACAGTTCCTCTTCAAGTCTTCTAATTACAGCAGTACAAGTTTGAAATGGCAATGGTGCTCTGCTAGCAGTAATGCATAATCACCTCAATGACCTACTGTGTATTTGCACTATATTCACCAAATGCAATGACACCTGCATTGTAAAACCGTATTATTTTTTATTTGTGTTTGTCACGGAGCTCTTTACATACATAGGCGTAGTCGGAAATTGAGTGTTCGTAGATGTTTATTCTGCCACTTCCAAAGTGCCACACGAGTTCAACAATCCCTTTAAATGATTTCAGCAGGACCCACATCAGCCATGTTAGCCATGTTACCTTCAGTGTAACTAGTTCTCGCCCAAGGTCTGAAATGGGCCCTCTTATATCCCCCATTTGCCCCTCCCACTGGGTCTCAGTATTTTTTAAATATGAAAGAAAGAAAAAACATTGATTGTCCCCCGACATCAATTCATTCACAGTGTTCCTACTTTATACACATAATGAATAACACAAACACAATAAGACACAAGGGAAATATACATAAAGGTAATTAATGTCTCTAGTCATGTGATGCGCGCCACAGCGCAAACACAATACATTTAACGCACCAGGAAGTTATGGCCTGGTTTGACCATGCTGTCCCCAAACGGGCAGAAGAAGAGATAAAAAATAAGTTAGTCTCTGCATGTTCTGTATTTGGTGAAATGATGAACAAATGCGTGAAAGTGTGTGTATAGGCCGTCGCGCTGTCCGCGATCTCTGACGGACGTGCTCCGTCACAGTGATCTTACACCGTTTTATTATATTATTTATACGTTTTATTGTTACTTAATATCTATGTAGCATTGTTGGGTCTGAAAGAAATGTGTAAAACCTGTACCTTTACCAATCTGACCATCCGGCTTTAATGGAGTCCAGGAAATGCTTTTACTTTGAAAAAATTAAAATAAAATAAAAAATTATGTTTTATCAAAAGGATATTTTCAATAGTGTATGATCATCTCAACATACCCAATGTGTAAATGTGTCTATGTTTGGGGAAAAAAAATGGATGATACAATTAAGTGAATAATAGTTCCATTATTTTCTGATTCTACAGATGCCCACAGAGGACAAACATACCACTCATGAAGAAGAAGCACCCTTTATTCTACTACTATTTGTTCCTTGACAACAGCATGTACCTTTCAGGCTACCACAGCTGTTCACATGCTCTAAAAAAGAGGCGTGTGAGGTGGGGACTTATGTTAGCATAGGGCTGGGCGATATGGCAAAAATGTGATCTCGAAATAAAATATCCATATTGAACGATAACGATTTTCGATATTCGATACAAGTTGTTAATGCTTCCAGCTTAAAAATAGTATGCCTGAATGACTGAAGCCACAAAAATGAGAGGGTTCATTAAATTACACTTTAAAAGTATAGTTTATTAAAAAAAAAATTACACATTTCCAAAATGTAAACATAATACTATTGTAAACATAATTTGTAAACATTACAGTTTTTTTCCAACCAGAAGACTAACTGTAAACAGTGTCTGGCGTTAAGAGGTACATTAAATGTGCAAAATATAAACATAAAAATATACAACTTCTAGCAAGTGCACACAATTTGTAAAACTTTCAGTCGTATTTTTTTATTCTTTTTTTGCCAGGAAGACTGGTCTGTAAAACGTGTCTGGATTTAAGAGGTATTTTAAATGTGCAAAATGTAAACATGAAAAATATACAACAACTAGCTAGTGCACACAATTTGTAAAACTTTTACAGGTTTTTTGCCAGAAACACTAGTCTGTCCACTGTGTCTGGCTTTAAGAGGTAGATTAAATTTGCAAAATGTAAACAAAAATATTAAACTTTTAGCTAGTGCACACAATTTGTAAACTTTTACAGGTTTTTTGCCAGAAACACTAGTCTGTCCACAGTGTCTGGCTTTAAAGCTGCCCTGTGGCAGGACACTATATTACCACCTGTGCTAAAAGCACGCTCTGAGGGTGAGCTGGTGGCAGGAATACACAGGTTACTTTTTGCCAGGAGGCTCACTCTGGGGTATATTGCTGAATTGATCTTCCACCATTCCAGGGGGTCGGTCTCGCTGTCTGCATCTCCTTTCTGTTTCCTGTATGAGATGTGGCGGAATGCGCATGCGCAGGTCTACACAAAATGAACGACTCGCTCTCTGAGATGACTAGTTGTTCCCGAGTCATATTAAAGACTCGTTCAAAAGAACGAATCGTTCATGAATGACTCATCACTAGGGGTGAACAACTCCTGCTCTGACTGCAGCTGGGAGGGCTGCTGCGCGAGGACTGGGCCGACTATGAGTGCTTTGGGATGGGGTGGGGCCGCGGCAGCACCCGCTGCTCATTGATTAGAGTAAGAACGATGTGTGCTTTCACTTCAGAAAGTCTCCAAAAGTCTCCAATAACTCCAGAAAAAGTCGCTAGATTTGTCGCTAGTCGCTTTTTTGAAAATTTGTCGCTAGAGGGGTCTGAAAACTCGCTAAATATAGCGACAAAGTCGCTAAGTTGGCAACACTGCTGACGTGCACGTGCACGCTGCTGTCGCATATTTCTGCTGTGTGATTGGTTCTTGGATCAATCCATATCGAGTGAAAATGTCCGGAGCTTGTCATCGTTATCGATTTAAATTTTATCGCGATTCGATGTGATATCGTTTATCGGCCCAGCCCTATGTTAGCATAACAGAATTGCTCAATTAGGACCAGCCGACAACACATGATGGATCTTATATGTTATCTTATATACCTTGTAATCACAGTATTGCAAAAAAAAGCAAAAATAGACAAATAACTGTCTAAAATCAAAGCCTGCAAAACCATTTTCACCTTACCAGTCCCCAACTGATAATGAGAGAGGGGTAATCAAATGACCTCAAATGAATCAGTGTCTTTGTGCAGCCGCAGACACAACGCCCTGAGGACAGTGCCAAAGACTCCCCGCGGAGCCTGGGCCAGTGCCCACAAGTTCCAACTGAGGACTACAAACACGGGGGAGTAGCTCATTAGGTGATTCTTTTTTGGGTCAGGGAGCAGATGCAAATGTAGGTCAGAGGAACCCCGGTTGTCAGTCAAGACGTGGTGGTGAAGGGTGGAGATGAGGGTATCTCCCCCATGAGCCCCCCTTACCTTCGATGAAGTACCTAGACTTAGAGGTTTGATACATAGGTTTGAACATACAGCTGAAGTAGTGTTTGGATGTTTGTGATCCAACTCTCTCTCAGTCTGCTGTGACTGGCTCCATATACCATCACACCGAGCAGACAGGATGGGAGTTTCTCCAAACGTTCCAGTTTTATAATGCCAAAGAGATCTAAAGTGTGGCTACACTTTATAAAAGTGGATGCCGAGTCAGCAAAGTGCAACATATGCGACAAGTGTATTGCAACCAAAGCCGGCAATACCACAAATTTAATGAAGCATTTGACCATGCACGGGATCAATATGAAGGCAGAAAGTTGCACTGTATTCGACTGTAAAAAGAAGGAACCAGAGGAGCCTTGCACCTCATCGGAGTCAAACCTGCCCCCTTCAACATCATCTGGCATTTCTGACATTGTAGCAGGTAAGAAAGGAAGATATTACCTTTTTAGCGAACAGAAGTTAAAGTAATTGTATACGCTAACGCGAGTGGTTTGAATGTGTGGATGCAACTCTGCGTTGCGATGTAACGTTACCCAGGCGCTAGCTTTAACTTATTCTTTGACCAGGCAACATCTTTGTTTTTCCAACGTAATGTTAAGGTTTCACATTTTAGGAATACTTGACAGATAAGTGTAATTTCCCTACTTAAACCAAATGCATCCCCATGACGTTGACTACCACTCTATGTATGTTAGCTTGTGCTGCTAGTCGGTTGCTGTAGCGTTAGCGCTGTTATTTCCCCCTTCACATTAGCCTCTACCTCCTTTTGCAGAGGAAGACATGGCGATAGAAGTAACAGCAAACAGCATGACCAGCACCTCAGAGGAGATTCAGGGGGAGATACAGGTCTACAGAGGTTTGCCGTGTACACTCAACACTCAGTGAATCCAGCAACTTGGTGGTGGAGTAAGAAGGACACACTGCCAATGCTATCCAGCTTGGCAGCCAGGTTACTCTGTGTACAAGCCTCATCGACGCCCTCAGAGCGTACATTTTCTACGGCTGGGGACACCATTAGCCAGGAGCGGGCCTGTCTGTTGCCAGAAAAAGCCGACATGTTGATCTTTCTGAAGAAAAACTGCTGAGCGGTTAACCACAAATACAGTTTGATTTTGCACTAAAAAGTTTATTTTTATTTTTACATTCCTTTGAATTTTAGTTGGTTCAATATTAGGATGTACACAATATCATTTATTTATTTATTTATAATATGTTCATGTTGTGGCAAAAAGGTTTCTCTACGATGTGTGAAGTGTGAGTGTGAAGTGTTACCAGAATTTGTTTTAATTAAGATGAAAAATAAAAGTTTTGTGTTTAATGTATTTGTGTTGATTTTGAAATGGATTTTAAAACACATGGTATTGAAAAAAGTATCGTTAGGAACCGGTATCGAAACTGAGGTATCGAAATTGGCACCGGATCGAAAGATTTTGAACAATACCCAGCCCTATATAGCAAAGCAAATATCTCAGATGTATGTAATGGCTGACTCTAGTTTTTTTAAGGCGCTGACGCCACTGTGTCCGTCCTTCCCCAGTGGGAACACACTCCAAATCAGACCTGACTGTATCGAACCAACCTGACTTATGCCACTTGGTGGAAACAAGGTTCTATTTATACCGTCCCACTTTTGGCAGAAAAAATAGTAGAGCCTTCACTAAATGTGCACAGACAGAAAATCACAAACTTTAAAGCTTTTTTCGTCGCTTGTCCCTCAAGAATAAAAAGCAAACACCAAATGCTTCCTCCATTATTTCACTGATGTTACAGTTATGCTTTCTGCATAGAGCACATTGTTATCTCCACCTGGTTACAGACCTTGCAGGGCAAACACAAATCAAGGGCTGCTGCTCCAAACCCTAGCATTGTAAAGTGAACCCAAGTGCACTTGGTAGAAATGGTTGTGTATAAGTCACCTCAAAGCGTGATCTGCTGTCATCCCACTCACATTTGAACATACCTTTTCCCTGTGAAACGGCATCGTCTTTTCTAACTCTTGCACTTTTGGCCAATTCCAGCTCCTCTCTGAAAATATCTGCCACTGCTACAGCAGCAGTTTCTGTAACTCTGTAGCACTTCATTTCACCTCACACTGAGCTTAGATGCAGCACTAACTGCCTGGAGGTTGACACTTGTCTGAATAATGTTATGCTAATGCTCAAGTCTACCTGTATTTACCCCTAAGTGCAGCAAGCAATCTGTTGATTGCGAGAAAGCAATTTTCCTGAAAGAGGGGTAGAGAGATAGACTGAATGAGAGGCTAACAAGAGATCTTCTTTAGGCTGCGGCAAAGCAATTTACACAGGACGACAATTTTCTCTGGCTGTGAAAGGAACGCTCTCTAATTGTGCCTACGCAGAGCCATCAAGATGGGCTTCAGAAAATAGCAGAGCAGGCGGCACAAATCCCAGAGAGACTCCGAGGTATGAGCAGAGAACAGGCATAGAACCTCAATTCTATTTAGCCCCACGTTTTATTTTTAATAAACTGCAACCAGGTCCACACGTAAACAGGTATTTTTGTAACTGGATCTTTCTCCCAGAAGCACACAATATCTCAGTCTACACAACTAGGGGTGCACCAATCCGATATTAGGATCGGATATCGTCCGCGATACTGACAAAATAGCTGGATCGGGGATCGGAAAAATTAACAGATCCACGGGCCGATCCAGGTTTTTTTCTTCGCCGCTGCAGGACCTCGTCATTCGTCAGCTTCACGTGTCGCATGCTAGAAGCAACATGGAGCATCCCAGAGAGTCGGCGGTGTGGAGATATTTCCGTCTCAGTGGGAGTGTCAGAATGGCTCAATAGAAGCCTCATTCTCTACACGCGAGCTGATAAACATGAAAATGACAAATAAAAAATACACCTGTGATGAAGCTTTGACATTAGTAATGGCTGACTCTGATTCTGAGGGAGAACATCTACCTTTAGAGTCTTTTCAGCCGAGTGAAAGTGAGAATGAGCGAGTGAGTGCGTGTGTAACTTGGACAGCGCGCGCTGCTCGTGCCTTTCTCAGCGTCTCTCATAAAGCACACGCTGTTTTTCCCACATTTTGCCAAACATCAGTGAAAGAAACGGTAGGAAACTAGTCGCTCTGGCCGCTGTAGTGAAGGGGAGGTTGAGAAGGGAAGCCGTGAACACCTGCAGCTTTACCTTTAGCATCTGCAACTTTACCTTTAGCACAGGTGATAGAAGCCGGGGCGGGTGTACTGCAGTGGCCGCGGTAGTGACGGGGTTGTCGGGAATAATGCGGCTTCTATTGACAGCTGTTTGGGACAAATACGTGTTGGTCATCCTGACACTTTACCCAGTAGAGGAGGGAGAGGAAGGGGTAAACATAGTCAGCGCAAATGTGCTAATCAAAGCAGCGATCGTAATAAAAGTGATGGCTGTGTGCTGTGCTTTATGAGAGGTCCCACACTCTAAAAAACTACTAAACTGTTCTGGATGTTTATGTTCATTTAATTCTGTTTGACTCTTGTATTTGCACTTTTTATAAACTGCTTATTTGTTGCTAATAAAAGTTGTTTATATTGTTGTGCATGTTATTTTGTTATTGTTTCAGTATTAGTGTTTGCAGGACTTTGCACTTTATATTTTTGTTTACAATGTTTGGTTACTGTTTGATTACTATTGTATGTTCAACCAATGCACTGTTTTGTTTCTTATGGCTACATTTTATTTATTTTAATTTAAGAGTTTGATTACATTATATTTTAGATTTGAATGCACAATTGTTATATAACAAATTTATAAGGATTCAAATATTTTTGACATGTTAACAATGTTTGGTGACTGTCAGATTACTATTGTATGCTTGACCAATACACGAAAAAAGAAGTTTGATTACATTCTATTTTAGATTTGAATGCACAATTGTTTTTTAAATAAATAAGAATTCAGCACTTTACATACAACTGTTATTTTGTCTTAGTTATGTTAAGTTAGTAAAATCTGATGCCTTTAGTCTCTTCAAGGAAGGTATAAGGTGGAAGGTATACTGTTTATTATTAATTCAACAATAGTATCGGATCGGTATCTGGTATCGACAGATACACAAAGCCCAGGCATCGGTATCGGTATCGGGCCTGAAAAAGTCGGATCGGTGCACCCCTATACACAACACAATTACAAATGTTCAAGTGATAATAAACGGTATGTCAGAGTGAAGTCAAGTCATTCAGTGATGAGGACTGTTTGACACGATCCATGTTCACACAGAGCCACTCAAAACGCCGCCAAAATGATGTACATATGCCAGGCTAGTAGGCGGTGGATTTGTTTTTGCATCCCTCTCTTCTGTAGCGACGATGCTTGTGCATGGGTGTTGCGTCTATGACGTCATTGTTTTCACAATTTACAGTTTACTCAACTGGATTCCAAAGTTTGCGTTTTCCAAACTGTTTCTGTTTGTGAAAAACACAACAGAATTATTGTGTTTTTGGCAAAACGTGTTGTTGTGGAAATGGCCTATGAGTAAGGTGAAAACTGTGTAACTAAACAGAAATGTATGTTAAAACTTACATGGCTAAATAATAATGTACAATGTTTATGAGGATTACAATAGGTCCTGAGTTCAACTCCCAGGCCAGGCAGGGCCTTTCTGTGGAGTTTGCATGTTCTCCTGGTGTTCGGGTGGGTTTTCCCGGTTTCCCTCACCAACTGTTAGTAACATGACCAATTACTAATGCAAGATCTGGAGATGGTTCCCAGGGGCTCTTCTCATTGCACTGGATGGGTTATATGCAAAGAACAAATTTCCCCACAAGGATAAGAAAGAAACTTAAACTTGAAGTATTACTACTGAGATTTCTTAGATATTAGCTTATATGTAAGTTACATGAATGAGACTGTAGCTGTTATCTGTCTGTTTTAGTCACTGAATCACTGAATGCATTTGAATGCTCATATGTGAAGGAAATGACTTGCACTGTGTGAAACAAAACATACAAATAAATCAATAGTAAGGACCAGGACGTCTACTGATGAAGCTGGGTTGTAATGAATATTTAAAAATTACCCCCAAGAAACAGGTTTGGGCTCCGAAAGTACGAGAGCCCATTGTTCAGAATGAGACTGCAAAATAAGATAAAAGATAAAAAAAGAAGCTAAAAAGTCAGGAAACCAAGGAGCACCTTTCTTTTGAAAGTAAATGGAGCTGTGGAGCCATGTTGAATTATTTTCCAAAAGGGATCTGAACAAATAAGATTAAAATGTAGTAAAGCGTCACAAGTCCAAGCACTGCTAAGTAAAAACTGCCATTGCAGCCATTTTTTTTAGTTGGTGTTCTTACAAGTACTATTTTGTTCATCTCCACCCGAACAAATCTGTCTGTTTTTTGACCTGGAAATGTAGTTTGCTGTAACGAGGAGCTGAATATGTTAACAGATATGTGGCATGGAGCAGCTTATTCATACTGTTAATGATCCCAAAGAAGGATGACATTAGTAAACATGTCCGCCTGGGCTTCACTTCTGCAGGTGCCACTAATTACATTTACTTGTATTATATATAACACACTGGGAGCAAACGTGGAGACATGTTGCTGAAAGAACGGCCTGTATTCTGGTTTCCTCTGCAGCTCCTAACGCTGTGGTGATGAATAGCCACATTGTTCTTTTAATTTGTTTGTTGGTCCTCGTGTTGCACGAGAAGGCAGATGTAGAAATTAATTGCTCTTTCTGACAAGACTTTGCGAGTGTATGCAGGCTTCTAAAAATAAAGAGGCAGAACATTGTGTGTGTGGTGCCAGATTGGGCTCAGTGAGCGCTCGTCTGGCTCTGGCTCGACTTCTATCTGCCCGTGTGATAAAGCTGCTAACAGGCCTTTATCGGGGAGCAAGGGGAAATATGCTCCTGCCAGATTAGGCCCCAGACTCTGCCAAGGTTATAAACAGCCTGTTATCTGGGCCCCAAACACAGTAATCCACGCTCTATCAGCACCCAAACATATGGGCCACACCGCGCACAGATAGCCTCTGATGGACACTTGCTTTTAATTGCAAAGAGAGTCAGCCGAGAGGAAACGGACATAAAGGGCTGTGTTACTGTGGATGTCTCCCGTCGCTGTGTGCTGTGACCAACATTTACAAAAAAAAACTCACCAACCTTTGTGCATAAAGGCCCCTGTTTGTTTCCTCTTAGATAGTGAGCCAGTATCATCTAAAACCTGCTCTGACTTTTGGAGGATCTTTAAAAGCCCAGATGCATATTTACAGTCTTTCCCAGTTTCTTGGACTTTTCAAGGTGATCTACACAGGATATTGATGACTCCACAAGGACCAGAACATGGATAAAAGAGAGCGAAAGGACACTTATGCCATATCCACAAATACATAAACAGACATTATTACTCTACTGAGATCCGGTCTGTCAAAGTTTGAAAATGATTAGCATATATTTTATGAAGCTGTTCATTTTCTTGTTAGATTTCCAATTATTTTTCTTTTTAATTTTTCCAATATATTCTTCCAATATATTTTCTCGATTTACAATAGCCTGCATTTACCTGCATAAACCCTCATAGTTACTCAGATATCAATTATTGTATAAATCATATAAATGGAAAAGTCTGTAAATTTGAACATTACAAAATTATGAAATTTCTAAATGTGTAGAACTCTCCAGGAAACTATTAAAGCCCTGCTGCAAATTTGTCCCATTTTGTTTTGTGCATTTGGCCAATTTGGTTCTTGGCAGCAGTTAAGATGCGTTCATAAGATTAGCCACTGATGGGCTATTTTCACTTCTCACTACAACATCAGCTATTCTTCAACTGACGCTTTGCAAAACATCAGTTCTCAGACGCACTCTGTCTGTTTCCCCGGATCGATCCTAAACTTCCCCAGACGGACCCTTAGTAAACAAGAGCCACTCAGACTCTCTGCAGCCTCTCTGCACAGAGCGCGAAAAGTCGGAGTGAAGCCAGGACGCAGCCTGCAGCAGCTCTGAAGGGACTCAGAGACAGGCACTGACCAAATTAGGCCGGTCCCCATCAGCTTTGTTGGCCCCCAAATCATGTCCTTTTTAAAACTGAGCCCTTGCTAATAATAAGTCCTGTTCTAATACAATAGCTTGACATGAAAATATTTTTTAACATATTTCTGCGGCCAAAAACAAAAAACAAAACTAAATAAAAAGTTATTGATGAGAAAAAAAACTGTGACTAAATGTATTGACATTTTTGTCAACAAATATAAACAAAACAAAAAATGAATAGACACAGACGGTGATGTCAGACGGACACATTTGTCAGCCGCGGAAAGACGACAAGCGAGGACAGAACGGCCTTTAAATATCAAACCATGTTAACGTTTGTGAGGAAATGAACGGAGGACATTTGGACACATTTCACATTTGACGCCACGACAAACAATCGTGCGGAGTTATCGTTACCAAGAGGAACACATGCATGATTCTTTATTTTATTTTAGTTAACTAAATCTTAGGGATGCACCGAAATGAAATTCTTGGCCGAAGCCGAATAATAATGAAATGCCTGGCCGAAGGCCGAATACCGAACGCGGTGTTTCACATTTTTTCCATTTATTTTGCCAATTTTTTCACCATTACAATAGTTAAATAGTAAAAATTTGCTTTTTACTATTTTGTGTTGCTTTTCAGATAAAAAAATCAAATAACAAAAATACAATTTCAAAATATTTATTTAACTAACAATGAGCAATACATTTGTTATGGTATTTATTAATCTTCCTTAATGTAAGATAATAAAAAAAATATTTAGTTCATGTTAGTATGAGTGCATTCACAATTTTAACAAATAGGCCTACCACTTTTGATACTTTTAATTCAAAAATTACAAATGTGATACTTAATTTTAATACTGTATTAGTAAATGTTAACATTAAGATTAATAAATCTTTAATTAATAAGGGGTTTTCATTGTTAGTTAATGTTAAAAATAGAAACTACTTATAAAGTGTTACCATAATCCAAAATATAAATAAAATCTTAAATTAATTTCCCATACAAGTAGCCTACCTGCGTGCCATCTGCGCCAGGTTGGGAAAGCGGCATGTCAGACAGCGAGACTCATCTGTAGTACGAGCCCGTTTACTCTGCGCTGTTTTCATCTCCTGTGCTGTGCATCACCTGACCGTCTCCCCCAAATCCAACTCGGCCTGGATCATTTCTCGTGTGCTCATCTTTTTCCCCACATCCAAGTAATGATCTTTATATTGTGGATCAAGCACAGTCGCGTGTCGTGTGCTGACAGCTTCTAAGAGCGCACTTTTAGTTGTTTTCACTCCGTGGTCTGTTTCACTTGAAGTAGGTACGTTTTTGCAGATGCACCCCGTCTGGACAATTCAGCAGAACAATGTCTGCAAACGGCCGTTTTTGCCTCTTTCTCTGACACTGCTGACATGTTTGCTGCATAAAGCCCGCGCCTCTCACTCTACGCGGGTTATTTGATTGTGTCATTAAAAACGCCATTGTTCGGCAAAATTTATTCGGCCTTTTTACTTATTCGGCCGAACACCGAAAGTGCTTTTTTTGGCTATTTTCGGCCGAATAATTTCGGTGGCCGAACAATTTCGGTGGCCGAACAATTTCGGTGGCCGAACATTCGGTGCATCCCTACTAAATCTATTGTAGATATAGTAAAGACTAGACAAAATTGTGATGATATAAAACTAGACTAAAACTAATAAGGATGAGATGACTAAATTTTGACTAAAACTAAATGGCATTTTAGTCAGAAGACTAAGACTAAAACTAAATTTAAATTTGCCATCAAAATTAACGCTGGTCCAAATACTGTACATATGGAATAAAACATCACATTAAGTTTTTTTGGCATTTGGCCCAACAGGATTGTCACCAAGTGCAAATTACTTTGAAGGAAAGGGATCCCAAACCTATTTTACTTTGCAAAGTTTCGTTTTTCTTGAGTTTTGCAAAGAGATTTGGAGTTTGTAAAGCTCATAAACAATGTTGTGCCGTACCTGTCATACAGTATGTATAGCCCCAGCTCCTGACTGGGAGATTAGACACCTACTTAGCAGTTAGTTTCTTTTTTAACTGATAAAAATTGTGCATACACAGAAACACAGGAATGTCAGAAAATACACTGCTAACAGAGCAGTAAAATTAGACCACGTTGATTTTGAATAGATCTCTCTTGAAGACACGTTATTCAAGAGAGATACTACAACTCCTTCTGAAATGCTCCGTTGTTTCCCCTCAACAAAAAGAATAGGAGATAAAGATTAATAACCCACTCAAGGCCTCATTATGGTAAAGAGATTCTAAAAGACCATGACCCTTTTAAATCACATCAAATCATGGCAAATAACTGAAAACACACTCTTCGACTGCAATGCATAACACAATATTGTGTCTTAGTAACATACATTGGGGTAAATTTGGGAGAGGTCTAGCCCGTACCACTCTGTGCCTGCTCTTCCAAACAGCAGGCAGCTCGGTCTGTCTGTGAGCTGTGATCTGAATACTCCTGCCTTCATAAAAGATTCAGACCTTATTGACTTCCTACTTTGGTTTCCCCTCAGAGCCTACCTCCTCGGCTCTTTTTGAAATTCTGATCTTGCAGCTTGGCATGCACACCACACCTGCCTCTGGAAAAAAACAAAATGTCTTGAAATACAGGCCCGTTTATAGCGTGTGCGCATATAATTGGAGGTCGGTGCATCATTAGCACAGAAACAAGAACCAGCACTGTCTCCCAAATCAAATGTACGTGGATAAATAATATCGATCATATTGACTTGGAAATGCCTCAAATACAATTTCAAGCCCACACTAATATCACAATAAAAAACAAAAAAAAGAAACAAATTGTAACTGTAACTGTAACAGGAGCCATTATTACATACATACATATAAATTTTTTTTATTAATGTGTACCAGGAGTTTATTAATACAAACTTAAAAAACACCTATCTGCTATCCAGACAATACTTTCTAATAGACACAAGGAAACAGTAAAAAAAGAAAAATCCAAAGACTATGTCCAGACTAATGGAGGTTAGTGTTAAGTGGAGGAGGCAGATTAAATTGAGGTTTTCACTCAGTCCCAAGAACAGTCAAATGTGGTAATTGTGGTCTTTGTTGGTCTTGACGTCCAACACCTGGACAAAAAATGTTCAAGACTATGACCAAGACTTGTATGATCAATTCCATGTCAAGACCGAGACCTCTACAAAATACTCTTTAGACTAAGACCGGTCTTGAGTTCCACAACACTAGAGTCAAGTATCCCCATCCACTGCCATAACCTGCCTCTCACCTTTGAAACAGCTCATAACTCACCACACACCATTAATGAACCATGAGGAAATATTTGTATTTTTAGATGTAAACGTCTTCTGTAATTTTATGCTAAAACATATTTTGATGAAACACAATTTCCAGAACAGTTTTCAAAATAAACTCTTGCCAATGTTATTTCTTTATAAAATCAAGCAAAAGCCATCTTACGACAGTTCCGTGTTAACTGTACTAATCGCTGCGCTGTGTGATTTATGGAGTCGATGGAGGATTATTGGCCTTATTAAATGCCACATCACATCTGTTATGCTAAATATTGACATATCATGTTGGGTTTATTTGGGCATCTGTTACCTGCTCTTTACGACACATCATTACTGACTGACTGACTGCAGCATTAAACCCACACAGACCAGGCTCATCTGTCTGTCTTTACAATATTTCAAACAAGGCCTACACAAAAGGCCACAAAGTCTCATAAATTCACCATTTTATATACTGCCCCCAGATTTCAAAGTCCTGTTCAATAAAGTTTTAAATGTCATGAAGGACCTATAATGGAGTCAGTAAAACCAGAGCCAAGAAAACCATACTCTGTCCCTTATCTTTTTATCCAATAAAGTTTTATATCTTTGAATCAACTATAAAATGCTTTGGAAACTGTCAACATGGGGATAATTGGCCGGTGTTATTGTTATAGTGATACGTCCCAATAGACCCATTGCTCTTTTCTGACAGAAAATGAGAAAATGCTATTCTATACTGTAGTCTTTTCATAGACCTTTGAATCTGTTGGGTCTTTGTAAATCAGCCACAGAGTACATATTCTTTACTAGTGTTATTTTGGTTGATTTGACTGATTGGTTGACATTTTTGCAACTTTCCTCATTGCTACAGCCATTTTCAACTGCAATATAGTAAGTATAAATGCATTGACTACATAGCAATTATGCATTAAGCGAGTCTTAAGTGACACTAAAATGTAATTCTTATTGGTTTTGGTATTTTTTCTGTGCTATCAATTTCACTAAGAACCCCGGTAGACCTTGGTTGTTTGCGTACATCTACAACAGTCAGGTTAAAGTTTTAAGGCCCCCTTTTTGAATGTTAGTTTATTTTTCTTCTGTGAAAGCATATTAAACTGTAGCTGACTCTAGCAGGGCTAACCTGTCAGGTAAATGCAAACTTTGATGAACAACAGAGAACTTTTCTCACTGAGGCTGTACTGTTTCCATAGGATCTAGGGTGGTATGTTGCAGGGAGGTGCTGCTAATCATCAGTGGTTGTGCAGAACTCTGCACTCTGAAACCCTCGGCAGAACGGTGGCGCAGTGCACACTCTCACCAAGAATTTCGGGTTTGACTCCCAGGTCAGACAGGAACTTTCTGAGTGGAGTTTGCATGTTCTCGCTGTGTTTGGGTGGGATTCCTCTGGGTGCCCCGGTTTCCACCTAAAACATGCTAGGCGCCCCCCTAGTGTGGCTGCCGACTAGGAATTTCCCCACAATGTAACAATGATAATAATAAATAAATAAAAGCCATAGGTTTTTTTTGCAGTTGGCTGGTCTTGAGCATTAAAATGTGGTTAACAAAATCCAGTGTTCTTAGGGAAGATTTTGTTTCTACACATTGATTTGGTAATGGTTTTTGACCGTACACACACAAAAAAAGAAAACATAGAAAGACAAAGAGGTGGGCTTTACTATTTTCTAGAATCATATAAAATACATTTGTATAATCATATAGCTTATAAGATTTTAAGTGGTTAAGTGACACTAGGCATGTGGTGATACATAACATGGCTATCTCTGTTGAATACTGCAATGATAACATGACTCGTGACTAGCCAGCGCAGTTACCGACAGTGTAACATCACAAGTGCAGTGCTAGGTGGCCTGATATATCACTTTGTGCCACTAGCTGGAATTGTACACAACAACAGTCCTCAGTCAAAGATCCAGTCCAAATCAAGTAGGAGGTTTCATTACCACTGGGTCCTTTTGAACATCTTCACGTTGATGTGACAGGACAGGTACTAAGTGAGCTGTAAATCTGCGGCATACTATTTCAAATACATAGCTAAAGTTTAAGTTAATTTGAAGTCATAAAAGAAAAAAAAGTCTGTAAATGATTATTGATTGGATCTTTTAAAGATAAACTCGACTTATAGGATGTAGGTCAGAAATTGTATATAATAAACCATAAAGGCTGCTCTTGACTTTTCCCAGTAGCTCTAACCTTGTGGTCAGGATTTGTGGGCAGCCACAAACTAGTGGAACAAACACAGCAGACCAGCATCTCCAAGGCGCAGCATTTCACACTTGGGTAGAGGCAGAGGACGGGCTTTAATGACACACAGTCCCCCCAGTCACCTAGAATGAACATGCAGCGCTGGAAATAGACCGGAAACTCTGGCTTTATGCAGGCCAGAAACCTGGTGATGCCTGCCAAACACATCCTCCCACCACCGAACGAGACGAGCCTCCGACCACGTCTCAATCACACAAACACAACATGATCGAAGCATGTTATTCACTGAGTTATAATGCTGACACCATCACAGAGGGGCACCACCCTCAGCTGATGTGTTGTCCGCTCATGTGTGAGAACAGCGGCCGTGGCACATAGCCCATCCTCCGAATGTTCTGTGTACAGCCTTTTCAACAAAACACCACTCTGGCTGTGCAACAAAATCCTCTTCAAACCTCAGAGATATTCCTGTGGTTGATGCAGTGGAGATCAAGCGCGGCTGTCCTGAAATAATTCAGAAGCGAGGAATAATTTGGCAAGAGATAGACACATCTGTCAGTCAGCCCGAGCCGCTATAGGCCAGTAACAAGACAAAGCTTTTTCTGAAGTTGATGCCTCTTCTCTGTGCTTCCTCCTTTGTCTGAGCTAACCCAGAGCATTTCCATTTGGACTGCTTTTTTGTTCAGCAGAATATTCTATCTTTTTCTATACTTTGGAAGAGATGCTTTCTGTTTAAAAAAAAAACCAGCCGTATGAAATCTTAACCATGGTGAGATAGAGCGACAAAACGCAAATAGCATCAGTAAAAATGGCATTTAGTCATGAGCAGTAAGCTCTGTTTAATATTTGATTTGGCCGTTTATATAAAAAACTATTGCATGTGCTATATTTTATAAGCTGCACTAGACCAGTATTTTCCAAATTAGTCTTTGAAGGCAATCAGTTGTGACCCCAAATTTCGGTTAACAATTGTATGGCAACCAAAATACATTTTCAGTCTTGGGAAGCCTGTTATGCATCGTCTCATGACTCCACCACTAGTCATGAGCTACTCTAGTGCTCAGCTCCAGCCAACAGCCTAAATCAAACCGGAGGTTCGACTGTCACAAGGCTTATTAGAACATCTTGACGTTGGAGTGACATGATAGGTTTTCAGTAAACTATAAATACTAAACTGTTATTCAGAGTTCTGCACCATATTGAGAAACCACATTGGGGATGTTTGAAAACACTATAATATGATTTTGCTTTGTTTTGCGTCATGTTATACCACAATAACCACATCAGCAGAGGATATTTTATTCACAGGAAACAATATTAAAGGGCTATGGAGCTTTGAAAACAATAGGAAAGGGTGGTTTAATGGCCATATCTATTTGTTTTGTGGATTTTGATTTGAATCACTTGACTTGTCAGCACACTCAACATGACATATAGGCCATTTACCTGGTTTTAATACTGAGTGCTTTCCTATCGATTGTGCTTTCTTGCCTGTGGAACGCGACATGGCTGGTTGGCTGCTTGAAGATTTCAAACACTAAGTCACCGCCTCACCTGTGAGTGAATATTACCAGTATCGGATTCTAAACAAAACGGCTCGCATCAGTCTGCTGTGACAAAGGGAGTCAAGGGAAAGCAGTGCTGGGGTTAAAGCGCCAGTCTCCTAATGAGCCTCTCTGTTCCAGCGTGTTGCATAAACCCATTACCTCCCAGCACATTATCTCATTCATTTCTTATGTGTGGATGTCTCCCTTCTCCCGAGAGCATAGCATTTCACACGCTGCACATACACACTAGTAAACTAACAGTCTGTAATGATGCTAAGAGGCAAGAGAAACTGTACTGGCTGGAGATCTATTACTGTGAGAGAAGACAAAGAGAGAAAAACAGAGAGAATGTGAAGGAGAAGGGAAAATGTCTCCCCTCCTGCACTGGTATTATCTCGGTATGTGGCAACTATTGCAAAGCAGGATGAAAGACGCAGGTGGCACTGAGCTCCACTTTGCCTGGAGCTAATCTGCACATACAATCCACAGTGATTGTCCTCCTGACTCACTCTGCATGCCACATACAGGAGTGCACCACAGTCAATTCTGCAAAAAGACAAGGATTTGATCTGAGCAGGTCACAATACAACGTTGCAAGACAATCATTTATGATATATAAAAATATCTGTACAGTAAAAAAAAAAACATTAATTAATTGCATTGCAGTGTCAGTTTTAGTAAATTTGAAAGAATTTTCAGTTTACACTATGTTCTATTTAGATTAAGCAAGTGAAATGGCCAAAAAAGCCACACAAGGGCCACTCAAGGCTTTACATAAAATGTCAAAAGCAATAATTGCAAAAACATGAAATAGTTGATAAAAGGGGCATTGTTATTTTGCAACAACAATCAACACCATAGATCTCCCAACATCATGTGCATTATTTACACCATATTGCCCCAAACAAATAAATTAATGAGCAAAAAATGAATAGCACTAGCATAGATCCTAGTTAGATAGTAGTTCATTAAGCATTTACCTTTCAACATTGACTGAGCTGATCAATATGACCCTTAATGTTGCCAGGCATGTTTATTTTATTAAGAAAGCCAAGGAATAATGATCTATGGAAACTACACTAACACCGGTGCTAGACTCACAGTCTTTACTTACCACATAATTCTCAACAAGATTCTGTAAATCTAGTAAAAATAACATTATACATTTATTAATTTAGCAGACGCTTTTATCCAAAGCGACTTACATTATACACTACTGTACTGGCCTTTTGTCACCCATAATGGCAAGTTTATCAACAAAAAAGACTGAGAACTGAGACTGAAAACAAAAAAGAGACAGGAAATCTGCATGTGCATTATAAGAATCAATTAATATTTTGATTAGGGCCTTAGATTATTGAAAAATGTGTGATATACACATATAATTCATCATTCATTAATTTTCTTCCGCTTGGTCCCGGGCCTGAGACGAGGTACATCCTGGCAAATGGCCGGTTAGACATTTAGAGACAGACAGTGACAGACAACCATTCACTCTCACATTCATTCACTAGGGACACTTTAGAGTTGCCAATTAACTTGTACTTGCATGTGTTTGGACGGTGGGAGGAAGCCGGAGTACCCGGAGAGAACCCACAGTAACACAAGGAGGACATGCAGACTCCTCACAGAAAGACCAGAGTTGGCTGAGGATGTTTGTGTGATATACAATAACTATTTTAAATATTGTGATAACAACATTATCTGTGAAATTTGAATGATATTTTATGTACCTAAATCAGCATTAAAGATAATCAGTATCAAAGACTAAATAAACCAGGCCTTTTTTATTAGGACTTCTTGACAGAAAAAATCTATAAAATGGAAGACTATAGTTTTTTACATTACAAATCATTCTTGGCGATTTTTGGTTGATAATATCGTGAAAACAATACATTTGTGGCATATTGTGCGGCCTTAATGTTGATTAGACATTGATTGGCTTTTTGGACACAGGCAAACAGGTCCAACAAATCCACTAGAAACTGCGAGAATTGGGCTCAGTACCTTTGTAAAGATCATTTACTGATAATGTTTTCAACCCTATAACCTTATGTCTTTATAAAGCTATAACTCCATCCCAACTCTGCCACTGTCCATCCCATTTTAGTGTTAGCTATTAAAGTACTGAAGAACAATTGCTGATTTGTAATACTGTGAAAATGTTATTAGTGTGAATGCAGCCTGATTTAGTTCTACAATATGGAGTGTAGTGTTTCATTTGATCTCAGCTGGGTAATATCAGCTTTATAGTGTAAACACTTGACACATGCAGTAACATTAACTATTGTAACTGTTGTTGTCTAATGCAATTCTCCAGTAATTTATGTTCCAATATAACATTTCTCCACACCACTACAGCTGAGATCACAGTCTGTAAAGACGAATGAAAAGAACATTGTGGGCCACACTTGTACAAACGGAACAATCCGCAGAATTCCTGCTTTCTCTGTTCCAGCCCACTTCATATAGCCTGGTGTTGATTGATTGTGGACGCTGAATAAATCTTGTCAATTATCAATTAGCTCGTACTAATCCTCTGTCTTTCCCCAGGCTGAGACTATTTATGCCTGTGGGAGACAATATTAAATTACTGCGACAGCTTCATGCACGCTGCAAACCAAGGACATGCATGTTAGTGTGTACTCGCAGAAGGATTTATTCAAATTTACCGACACCTTCCCTGGAATCGGTTGAGGCTTAATCTCAGCTCGTTGTCAGAACACTTAATTTTGTCACCATAAATCAACAGTGAGCCCAAGAACAATGGGGCCTATTTCTCAAACAGCGGCTCAATCCTGTTTTGCAGAAAGCAAAGTACTCAATATGGCACCAGTGTTTACATGCGCATCAATATTTAATCTGAGTTAAAGGCAGCCGCAATTCAACACAGACAATAGATGGAGTGTTTTATAGATGCTCCTTCCAGCCAACAAACACTTTGGAAAGTCTGCATGCGTTCTTAGCCACCTAAATAAAAATAAACCCAGGCATCCCGTCCTGCCGGGCTGGGTTGAGCTGAGTGCATTAGTGAACTGAGAATACGGAATAAAGTGAGTGTTGTCTCGACCAGAATATGGCCATCGAATGTCTCGATGATCATTTGTTTCTATTACTGACAGTAAAATGGAGTAGACTATGTGGGTTTATGTTTAACACCAGATAACTTTAGAAACAGCCGCTGTCTCCTCAGGGGCTTCATTTTGAGCTGTATCAGTTAAAAGTAAGTGGCTGTTATGGATAAAGATACTTGGGTGACTTTCCTAATGTGTTTGGGTTTGGCTAATATTGTATATATACTGAACATTGCTGCTCTGTCTTTATTGTAACCACAACTCTTTGGCTTGAAGTGTCAGTTTACTGCTTCTGCTAAACATACAATTATAATATATAAGTAGAACACAACCCATGTATTAGCACCACTAACAGATACCCAATCTAGCTATCACATACTGGTATCAGATGGTGCATTGTATTATTGATACAAAGCGTTGGTTTTACTTTAATTTGGTCAATGATATTTTTATACACATGTAAATATGGTTCAATTGAGACTATTTTTGTGATGATATGATACATGAGAACACAGACAATACATACAATCTTTACATCATTTATCACCAGAATAGCTAACATTCCAATATCCCTAGGGGGCACCAGGGGTAAGTTTTCTCTCCTGCCACAACATAGCCAAGTGTCATACAACTAAATGCTGATGTGATTGTAAACACATCTTGTTTGTTGCTGTTTTAGAAATTCCACAATGTGTCAGGTAAAAATGACCCTCTTGTGGTTTTAGTTAGAGTCAAAATTTTATATCCCAGTATGCTCCAAGTGGACTGGTGCATCAATAGAGCTGGTGTTTTAGAATATGAACAAATTTACATGAATGTAACTTTGGGGTTAGGGTAAAAATTACCCTCTAGTAGTTTTTTGGTATAAAATCATAATCTAACGATCCCAGTATGCAAAGAATAGACTAGGTAACTAATAAAGCCAGAGTTTTATATTAATAAAGTCACATGAGAGTAAAACGGCTGGGTAAATATGACCCTCAAATCATTTGAGGTAGAAGCAATCATATTTAAAGATATATATATATATATATATATATATATATATATATATATATATATATATATATATATATTTATTCCCATAGGTTAGCAATAAGCAGTAAGATCAAAAAGATGGAGCTTTATACGAACAAGTTTACATGAAAGTAAAAATGAAAAAGGGGTAAAAATCGCCCTTTGGTGGTTTTAATATTAATTTGCTGACCATTTATCCCAAAATAAAACATGATCAATAACGCCTGCGCAATACAGCGAGAGTTTAATATAAAAAATGAATGTAAAAATAAAAGAGGGTTAAAATAACTGTAGCACTTAAACATAATACTATGGCTTCTGAAAGACTAACAGTTTATGTTTTACTTATTTTGACAGACAAGCTCAATACTGTATGCACCAAAAAAAAAAGTAATACAATTTTGATTGCAAAAAGATGCTGCCTTGTCTGGAGTTACTCCATCATTCACTCCCCTCACTCCTGTGGCACCAGCAGTGAGGATCTAACGTCTGTTGTTGGTGCTATTGTTTGTCAGGCCCAGTCAATAAGTAACGTTTCAATCGCAGCCATTTGGAGCCGGTTAGCGTTCCGACCGCAGCCCTCACACATCAATCAGACAAAACACTATGAGCAAATGTGTCCCCTGGATAATTGGACGCAGCCCTTTTTCTATCACACTGACAGTGAACACAGCGCTGGAAAACTGTAATGCAACCCGCAGTGAATCATGCCGTTTGAAGGAAAGGGGGGAGTTGTCGACTATATGAAATCCATATGAATGTTTCAAAACCTCCTCCAAGTTTCCACTTTGAGTAAAACAAAGAATGTAATAAATTGGCGTAGAGAATTGTCACCATCGTCAGGGGAGGGATATGGACTTGGCTAGGCTTCTCCTCTGAGTTAAAACACACAGCATCAAACCCCTGGCTTTAATAATTGAGCGGGAGACTGCAGGGTACTCGTTTCAGGCCCTTCTCAATGTGAAGAGTCCTTAAAAGATACATGGATGCGTCCCCAGAGGGAGGTGGAGGGGCTTTGCTGAGCCGAGACTGTGTACACTTAAAGATTATGTGTGCATCCGCTAAGGCGAAATGACCGCGGAAATGCTCACAGGACCATAACTCCCCACAGAGCACCAACCTGATAAGATACTATCAATATTCATGCCTCGAAATCAATTATATGCCCATGTACTTCAAATGCAAATCGTCTGGCAAGAGAAACCATTTGAGAGTGAGTCTGCGGGCTGTGAGAAGTGGATGGAGAGAGTATGAAGATAAACAAACACTTATGCAGACTTAGCTTTAGAGTAAGTGCTACAGGGATTCTAGTAAACATGTAGTAAGGTTTCCAAATGTTCACAAAATTCCACCACATTAATAACGTAACAATTAGAAAGGACTAGGTCCTGTTTAAGTCATATCCATTTGATGTTTGTAGAATTGTGTACTTTTTAAAATCAAGTTTAGATGTTGTTTACACTACAGAAGAAAGTGTCATTCACATCTGTTTGCAAAGTGAAATAAGTCCAGTATCCCATCACTGCAGTTTCCACTCAATAGAATTTTTTTTGGAGGCCAAAATAATATTGCAATACATTTAGTTTATTGCAGTATCAACATTGCAAATGCTTATTTTGTGCAGCCTTAATGTTAAATAGTCCATCTTGGGCATGGTTAGTTTATTTGGAAGTCTCATTCGGTTTAGATTACATGGTGGAAGACAGTAAAATATACATACTGTCTACGATTTCCATCAAAAATTTTAAATAATAAATTTAATTCCACTGGCCTTGTCTAGTGTTTGCATTGCATGTTTTTTGTCTGTCTTCTGAGTGGCTATTTTCTAGCTGCCTGGTTCCAGATTCCATATGACTTTAAGTTGTTTTTTTAATAGACAATCACTACTCATAATCTCACAGTACAAGGAATATGACCTCCACAAAAGAATGGGAATTCTATAAATGTATCACATGTTTATGACAAACACACTGATGGGTATCTAGTTCAACTCAGATGGAGATGGCTGTGCCTTTAAAATGTAATCTCTGACTCAGATGTATCACTTTCCCCTCAGCCCACCATTAAGGCTAGGGCTTAAATTATTGATCAGCCGGGTTCATCAGCATAGCAGTCACGTCCAAGCGCGGGGGGATCTAACTCTGGCTGGGTCCCCACGCTCCAGCCACTGAAATAATTAGGAGCAGTTCTCATTAAGGGAGAATGAAGGGTTGAGAAGGAGAACAGGGGGGTGGGGGTGGTTTGGGCAGCCAGAGGGCCATTCTGGGTGTTTAATGTCCTCCCCAGGGCCGCAACATCACTCTGATCAAATGGTGACACGCTGTTTAAAAAAACGTAGACATAGACTGTGTGGACATACAAATAATACATCATAAGACAGGCCTATGCATAAATGGAAACGCTACAGACAAATTAATAACATACTTTGGACCAGGATGAATGGAAAACTATTCAAAACTATTGATAAGCAACAAAAGTAGTGCTGATAGGCAGCATAATATATCTTAAATTTTCCGTTATCGCAAAATCTGCATCGCAATATCTGTATCGCAATATCTGCAAAAAAAGAAAAAAAAAAAGCTCAAACCCTCAGAATTTCAAAATAATAGCAGAAATGTGACCAATGAAAGTAAGTTTTTTTTTACATGCTTGGGTACTTTAGTGTTATTGAAAGGTGTTATTCTAATGCTCTATTGCCATAAAGTTGTAAGTCATAGCAAGACAGTAACACTGTGCTAACATTTCATCAGAATGTTGTACTGGTAGTGGTGTGGAAGAAGTGGAGCACTCCCTGCGCAGCTTGTTTTATATTTTCGCTGCCGAGGGAATCCACAGGGCCTTGGCGCCCCGAGGTAGTTTCTTTCTTAACGCTTACTGATTCATAAAGCCAAAATTCTACAGGGTGTATATATATGTGTATGTGTTTGCTGTAGATGAAATGCAAGATGCTGAACAGAAAGGTTGAGGGTTAGGAATGTGAATAAATTGGCAAAGACAGCATAATGAATATTTGATTTGTAGCTATTTATAGATGCCAAAGACACTTTAGAATGTAGCTTGTGAGCCAACGCCGCACAAAGCAACACAGTCTTGTTTAAGATGTGGAATCATGTTTCAATGTACCACGTTTTTCATAATTCCCTCAGAGTTTTGTCACGATGAAGCTTTTTACGCATTGACTGGAGGTTGAGGCGGGGGATGGGACATAAAACCTAGAACTATATCAGAGGAGATTAGGTTCAACCTTTAGTTACTATAGCTTGGTTTTGAAGATTATTAAACAAGTCAATTATGTAGTGTACTCATTTTCTACCATTGCAAAGTCCTGCTGCCTTTTCCTGAGCTGAACAAGATTTTTCTTTTATATTGTCACATCCAAATTGTTTTTTTGCTGCTACACACAGGACCTTAATGTAGGGCAGGGACATGATAACATTACTAACATAATAACTGTTATTGCCAAATAGTGTGGACTTGCAAAACCTGTAATGTATCATGCTTTTTCTATAATTCTATAAATTCCTATCATAACTGATAGAATTATAAAATTGTACCTTAGACACACCTCTGTTTGTATATGTGCATTCCTCTATTGCATAATTATGACCCTCTATGCTAACGCTTCTGCTTGTCTTTCATTTGCATCTCATTTTGACAAGTGAAGCTTTACAAGTGGGTAAAGCTAGTTTATTAACCTGAGTAAACCTGGCTTTTACCTGCTACTGCGCTAAAGGAGGTATGTCTTTCTTCACCTAATAAGCTCTAAACACTGTACAGGACTGGCTTTATTCACACTGGTAAACAATATTCAGTAGGAAAACAAAGTGGCATGAACTCTCCTGTTGGTCTGGTCTTGCTCTATTTAGCTGAGTCAGCTGTCAATATAAACCAAGTGTTCACTGTAACTGACTATGTGCCTCTTTGGACAGAGACATATGATGAATGGATACACCTTGAGACTCCAACAATAAAATAAAGCAATGTAAATTCAAAGCTTTAGCGACAATTGTAGTTTTCAGGATTTATCAGGATTTACTCTTAAGGAAGTGGTGTGTTTGGAACCAAAATCTTTAATATTTAAAAGGAACATATCCCAACATGTACAATCAATCAAATTTGATGAGTGAGGGAAGCCCTGTGGACAGGACTCTGGCAATTGTCACATTGAGTTAGAAATACATATTTGATTTTATTTCAAATACAGTGCACTACGTACATATCTTCATACATTTTTAAAGCAGAGTGCACTACACTGAAGTTGCATTGTCATGTCTGATGATGGAGAGGAACTAACTTTGTAATCTGCCGTAGTTTAACTGGTGAAGAATGGCTTTGACAGTGACTAAAGAAGTGCATGAATCTTTCCAGTGACATAGTGCCTTCAGTGTGGACTCCTGAGCTTTGTAAGTAGCTCAGTGCAAGGCCACACCCCTCGTTAGTGGAAGCGGGGGTGGGGGGGTTGTTCATTATGCAAATGATCCTGCTGGAGCCGTATCAACGAGGCGCACGCTCCGTTATCATTTTCTGCCGCCGGGGCTCTTCTTCTCCCCGATCGCTCATACGGAATCATAGCCTAATAGCATCCCATTAACATAATTGCCAGCACAACTAGTGTTCCGTGTCTCAGAGCCACTCCGCTGCTCCGCCAGCCGCGAACCAGAGGATGGGTGAGGGTGAGGAGGTGCTATGACGGGGGAAGTGGGGGGGTGAAAAAATTTAATTAAGCCAATGCCTAAGCCACTCCCCCTCATGGTCTGTTTCAAAGAGGAAAGGGCAGAGCTTTTGTTTTGCCGAGACCTTGAGAGTCTCCCTGTGCTCGTGTGAAGGCAGAGAGGTGCTCAATATTCCACTGATGAGCTCACAGCAGACGCCACCATTAGGTCCAAAACCAGTCTGCCAGGAAAAATAAAAACCCCATTATTTTTTAATTAATCCTTAATTAAAATATATTACACCACCAATTGCACAAATGTCTCCTAATGCGAGAATGCAGTCCATTTGAGCAAATTTACACATCTTTAATTAACACAGAACAATCTTTCAGACTAACAAGCTGTGGACGCTGAGCCAAGGTGGTCACTGTAGAGCTTCAGACATTTACCTACTGTGGTAAAGGTATTGCTTGAAAACCTAGAAATCTACAAAAAGATAGTTAATAATTTGTGCTAATCTTAAAATAGCCATAGTTGCATAGTTGTCAAACCGTATTATTTGTGTTTATAATCTTCAGTTATATCATGGTCTGGATGAGCACTCTCAAAATTGTGGTATATCATAGCAGCTGTAGATACTACCTTTTTGAACTAGCAATAACTATCAACACACTGAAGAAAAGGTTAGAGCAAATTTATCTGGACTCAGTTTTCAAAGTGAAGACATTTGTATCTAATTCCAAGAGATTTTAACAATTCTGAGATTGTTGTACCCAGTAGGCCTGTCACGATGACTACTTTCTGTTGTGCGATATATTGCACCAGAATTAATTCCAATAAACGATAGTATTGCAATGTTAAAACCAATTTATGCTCCAATGTGTCCTCTGGGCTAAGTGCCTCGGCATGGTGGTCAAAGGTTACATGACCCATTATAGGGGGGTTGAGAGTAGGGAGAGGTAAAAGTAATAACTCATCCAACAGTCTACATTATCTTACTGCATTCAAAATATTTTAAACTCTTTTATTTTCTCTGCTTATTAAGCTAAACTGTGGACAGCTCTACCTTCATTTTACAAGGATTTGGGTCGGCATATAGCATATGTGTTTAATTAATAATTTGAATTAATAAAACTCAGTGGTAAAACTCAAGGCCTTCTCTGCTGGCCACTGTTTATCTAGCTCTCAGTGGATCGTCTTTTGGCCACTTATGCCACTCTCCGCTCGGCTTTACTTTGAGGATCATTCTTGTCTGCTGTGGAGTAGATGGGGACAGGTGAATGTGCCCTGCCCAGTATCACCGACAGAGCTGATAGAGGGGTGGACAGGTGCAGAGGAGTCTCGTGCTGCGTGCAGCATGAACCTGCCGCAGGTCGGCCAAACAGCTGAATTTATTGTTCTCTACCTTCATCTCATCTGACTCTGCTCTGTGTCAGTCTGCCTGCGCGCTCCGTGTGCTCTCTCGGTGAGCGCGCAACTCCATGTGCTCTCTCTGTGAGCGAGCAGCTCTGTTTACTTGGTATGTCTCTGCACGCTCCCGACTCCTGTCAGCTCAAAACAGAGAGAAAGAACAGCGCAACATGTGACGCTTTGTGCTCAATAAATAAATAAACACCAGAAGCAGTTTAAATGTAGTAAACTAAAACTCATCACAAAATAAGCCTGTCAGTCCATATTAAATCATTCCCCATCTTTTAAGTAATAATGTGTGTAGCCTACTGAGCATTTAGGCCTATGCATATAGGGGCATGGCCAGGTGAACTCAAAGGGGGACTTTATTGCCATGAGAGTCAAGATTCAGGTAAATGGATGCAATGGAAACACTTTGCTGTGATACAGTGCATCAGTTAAGTATTCACAGCGCTTCACTTTTTAACATTTTATGTTACAGCCTTATTTCAAAATGGATTTAAAAAAGGTCATAAATTATTTATTTGCCTCAAAATTACAATACAATACAATTAAAATACAAACAATACTCAATAATGACAACGTAAAAGAAGGTTCTTTGCAAATTTTTTAAAAATAAAAACCAAAAAAAGTGCATGTATTCGGGAGCCTTTTCCATGACACTCAAAACTGAGCTCAGGTACATCCTTTTTCCACTGATCATCCTTGAGATGCTTCTACAACTTGATTGGAGTCCACTTGTGATAAATTCAGTCAATTGGAAATGATTTGAAAAAGCACACACCTGTTTATATAAGGTCCCACAGTTAACAGTGCATGTCAGAGACAAACCAAGCCATGAAGTTAAAGGAAGTGTCTGTAGACCTCCGAGACTGGGATGTATCGAGGCACAGCTCTGGGGAAGGGTACAAAAAAATTCTGCAGCATTGAAGGGTCCTATGAGCACAGTGGCCTCCATCATCTGTAAATGGAAAATATTTGGAACCACCAAGACCGCCTCTTAAAGCTGGCCGCAAACTGAGCAATCAGGGAAGAAGGGCCTTAGTCAGGGAGGGAACCAAAAACCTGATGGTCACTCTGACAGAGCTCCAGCGTGTCTTGGAGAGAGGAGAACTTTCCAGAAGAACAACCATCTCTGCAGCACTCCACCCCTCAGGCCTGTATGGTAGAGTGACAGATGGAAGCCACTCCTCAGTAAAAGGCACATGACAGCCCACCTGGAGTTTGCAAAAAGGCCCCTGAAGACCATCAGACCCTCAGACCATGAGAAACAAAAATCTCTGGTCTGATGAAACAAAGATTGAACTCTTTGGCTTGAATAACAAGCGTCATGTCTGGAGGAAACCAGGCACCGCTCATCACTTGGACAATACCATCCCTACAGTGAAGCATGCTGGTGGCAGCATCATGCTGTAGGCATGTTTTCAACAGCAGGTACTGGGAGACTAGTCAGGATCAACAGAACAATGAATGCAGTGATGTACAGAGACATCCTTGATGAAAATCTGCTCCAGAGTGCTCTGGACCTCAGACTGGGGCAAAGGTTTATCTTCCAACAGGACAACGACCCTAAGCACGCGGCCAAGATAACAAAAGTGTGGCTACAGGACAACTCTGTGAATTGAATTGAACTTGAACCCAATTAAACATCTTTGGAGAAATCTGAAAATGGTTGTGCACCGACGCTTACCATCCAATCTGATGGAGCTTGAGAGGTTCTGCAAACAAGAATGGGAGAAACTGCCCAAAAATAAGTGTGCCAAGCTTGTAGCAATATACTCAAAGACTTGAGGCTGTGCCAAAGGTGCTTCAGCAAAGGTTGTGAATACTTAAGTACATGTGCTTAATTTCTTTTTTTATGTTTAATAAATTTGCAAAGAATTCAAACAGCCTTCTTTAACATTGTCATTATGGGTATTGTTTGTAGAATTATGAGGCAAATAATTTATCCATTTTAGAAAATGGCTGTAATATAACAAAATGTGGAAAAAGTGAAGCACTGTAGATACTTTCCTGGATGCACTGTATATCGCTGCACAAAATAATATTTAGTTCCAGTTCAGTTCCAGCCGAACAGAGAAGAGAGAAAGATCATGGAATGTAGATTGCGAATTGTTGATGATATGGCTAAAATAAATAATGTGTGATCAAGATCTACAACATGTGGCTGAGCTGAAACCCAGTGAACAGTAAGGATCGTATCAAAAACACTGGCCCACATTTTCATCACGTAAAACGCAAAGTGCTTAGTGGATGAAAAAATATATATATTTAAAAAATATTTCTTGGACTTTAGACTAGTTACAAAATTCATTATCAATACAATTTTTAGATACATACGTTTTCATTTCATTAATTCATTAATCCATTGATTAGATACATACTTAATATTTTATATTATTATTATTGTTTTATTTATAAATCTTAAATAGTGTGCTCCTTAAATACCTGGCCAGGTTGCCAATACTGAGATTCTGGGGTGGAGGAATATATTCATGAATATATACTGAATGCTAGTTTGAGAGTTTTAGGACAGTTAATTGACTAAAAATGGTTGTATATAATTGACAGTTTTTGGATCGTGCACAGAGAAAGCGTGATTTTACAGGATTTAATGGGTTGTAGGACATGAAAACAAAGCAGAATCCAAAATACCTCTAGCATTATAAGAAAGTATGAGCTTCGAATAAATGTACTGAATAAAAGAATGAATATACTGATTGAATAAAGAATATTTCAACTCATACATGCGAGAATGACAACATATGTACTCACACAGTATGAATGTACTAAACTAATGTAATGAATGAGTGAATGTAAGTAATGAATATATGCAATAAATCTAATGAAGACATTATATATACTTCTGTATGCTACTTTTGTCCAAGTCACTTTACATCACTGTCGCAAACAAGTGTAAATACAAGTGTTACATTTACATTTACATTTATTCATTTAGCAGACGCTTTTATCCAAAGCGACTTACATTACATTACATTACCAGTGTTACAGTCACTGGAGGCAAGGTGGGTTAAGTGTCTTGCCCAAGGACACAATGACAGTATGAACTGTGGGGCGAGCGGGAATCGATCCTACTACCTTCCGGTTGGAGGACGGCCGCTCTACCACTGAGCTACTGCCGCCCTTGTTATATGTTATATAAAATGGGTGTCTCGCCCTAAAATTGGTTGTCTGTTTTTTTGTTTGTTAGCTTTCAAAAGCCTACCATTGGTAACTTTGAGCAACCAAGACCAGCTAAGACAAATACCTTATGTCTTAGCTATAATAGGGTACCTAGTACTATTTGGATAATCTAGGTATATAAATGTAGCTTAAAAAATGTGTACAAATTCAAAATGTAATTTAAATCTAGATTTAATTTGGACTATCACATAATTTTTTCTGCTTGTCAGAAACAGACAGTTGTGCTATCCCCACCCATTGTTGTGTGAAGGCTTTCTGCAGAAATCTCTGCTCGTCAGTCAGTCCATTAAGACACTGCAGTATCAGCTACAGCAGGAGGCAGCCATAATCATGCACTGTGCTCCTCCTGCCGGCTGCCATTACCACGCCCCCTCTCTCCTGGGCCCACAGCCACCCGGGTGGCGCTGATGAATTGATTGACACCATTTTCCATCTTCCAGTGCTGTCAGAGAAGGAGACACACACTGTGAGGCTGACACTCAGCAGACTGCTGCAGTGGTCATTTCTGAAAGCTGGGAAATTGACTCATGGACACAAACAGAGTGGCCTCACTTGACCT
This sequence comes from Perccottus glenii, assembly GCA_024416835.2. Lineage (NCBI taxonomy): Eukaryota > Metazoa > Chordata > Actinopteri > Gobiiformes > Odontobutidae > Perccottus > Perccottus glenii. The sequence continues at coordinate 7,006,287 of CM044559.2, forward strand.
CAAATACACAGCGTTAAAGATTGTATAGATTCACAGGATATCATACAAAAGAGAACAATAGTTTTTAATTAATGCTTCTCCAGACGAGCGTGCCTTGATCTTCTTGTAGTGTGAGTGTATGTTATTATTGGTACTGATGAACAAGAGACCCACCTACTATGATTAAGCTCTTGCTGTTTAAACACAAATGCACTATATGCAATAGGAGTCAATCAAATCAGTGGCTGACAAACTCAGACGAACATTGGGGCCACATTGATTGAAACACATACATTTAAGACATACTACACAGAACATAGTTTTACTGTCAGTGAAGTGTTCAGCCCGGCTCGGAACACACTTAGTGTCCCTCATTGACTGCGTCAGATCAGAGCCTTGCTATACTGTTGTTTGCGGCATAGAGCGAGGGTTTCTTGCCATTGCCAATTTGCAATGTCAGGAGACGCACCAGGTATGTATTAAAACACTATTTACAGGGAGAATTTTCAAAATACTTAAAAAATAAAGAGCATTTTGTGTAAAAAATCTCCAGATAGTCAAAAAGACACAAAGGATGACCATGTAGGATTAAATGGTTTGTATAGCATATAAACAAGAACTGCAGAATGCTTTTAACAAGATGCTATAGAGAATACTGTGTTTGGTATGACACTGAATGCTGTGACGTAAAATGACCAGGTTTGGATTTTGGATCAACACTACCCATCACTACAGGGATCAGACTGATAATCCATCTGCAGTTACACAGGGTGAATGCAGTTTTCTCTCTGCTGTCTCACAGCTCAATAACACGTCTAAACTCGTTACGCTTCTCACAATGACGACTAAATAAGCACAATTAGCAGTCACTCAGGCATCCTCGCTGCATCTGATTCCACTCCCCAAATGATCCCAGTGTTCCAACGTTCTACTTCCCAGAAAAATATAAAAAATGTAAAAATACAAGGCATTGTACAGATAATAAAGAGAAGGGAGGTTAAAGCAGCATGTTGACTTCAAACACAGCCATTGTTTCAAGATTAGTCCTATCAAACTCATTGCCACAGCGGAGACGTGCTTACTTCAGATCTCTAATTAGAAAGTTGAAGTGGCACAATGCACCTCGTGCGATATGTGTCATCTAATGACACTTGTAGGAATGCCATTTAAGACAAATTAGACAAAGCACATGTTTATTGACAGTTGTTTGGAAGAAGCTGTAGAACAATTATGACTGTTTTGAAAAATGTGTGGATTTTGCGTGAATATGACTCTAGTTGTGTCCAGTGTTGGAGTTGGAGATCATGTGTAAGTTAGTTCCAAGATGCTGTGATGCTACATTCAAGATTATTTCATTACATGCCAAGTTTTATAAACCTATTATTATTGTTATGGAAATATATACAAGTTTGTGATATGAGATGGATCTATGTATTTCGTAAGTTGTATGCAGTCATATGTCAAGCAGAACTGTCGGGACTGGAAGAACAGGACACATGCAGAGATGTGCAAATGTCGAATCAAATTGCATGGTTTTATAAGTTGGGAGATCAGCCAGGTGCACTTCTCCACACACACTTTAGTGACACAACTTTCACATGTGACAGCGTGAAACTGAGGTAAGACATACAGTAGCTATCTTATACCAGACAAGCCCCATTACACAATGAGTTGCTGGTAAGACTACTGTTACATTGGAATCTTTTATGAAAATTTTCAGGATGTACACACTGCTGTTGATTTGTTGCTTAAAAGGATATGTTATATAGTTATGTTGCATTGAAGTTTGTGGGTTGATAACAGAATATACATTTTGTGTTGGTATCATTCATGTTGCCAATTTCACCAATGGATGTACTGCAGCAAAAGAATCCCACGCAGCACAATGGAAAATTTCCCTATAGTAAAAAGCCACAGATGTTAAAGTTTCATATCTTCAACATGTATCTGAACCTTTTAATAGTAACACCACTTTGCCCTACCTTTGGGTCCATAAGCCAGAACCAATCACAAAGAATAGTTGGATAAACATGAAGCAGCCATAGGGCCCTGCTCTATAGGCCGCATAACATGTCAATAAACCTCAAAAGTGAAAACCTTTTTGCCATATGTACCAGTAACCAAAATGAATGGTAGCCATGACTGACTCGACATCAAGGCTGTTGATATGAATGGTGGTATAAAGTGGGTTCCAGGCAGGCAACCATAGTGGAGTAACTGCTGAGTCTGTTCCAGTGTATTTGAAAAATTTTCTTGCTGTTTAATGTTAGGGAACCAATTACATAGTGTTTCCTTAATTTAGCTTATTTGCTGTTAGTGGTCAGGAGAAAATCCCATCTTTCCCATTCGTCGCCACTTAAAACAAATGGTCGGCCAACATCATAAATAATGCATTAGAAAGACATACAGTGCTGTACATGTGGATGACAAACACACATCTCTACAAGTGCAGCGCCGCACTCTTTTCCCACCGCGTTTTAATTTGACACCTTGAGCTGGGGTAACTAGGTGGGGAGTGAGGAAGCCGCAGAGGAATTCATTAAGGCGCGCCACTGCAGGGTCCTGGCTTGCAGCGTTAATGACATTGGAGGATAGGGAAACGAGACAGGCCAGACGCAAAATGAAATAAACATGAGGACTGTCAGTTCTGACAGCCGCGGCAAAAGCGACAGAGTCATTTGGGCCGGAGACCTTCAGCCCTGGAAGATCAGAGCAGACGGCTTACGGACCAAAACAATATTAGTGTGGGAGCGCAGTCATCCTCGCCCAAAAGCCAGATCCACTTTGTCAGAAAGTGTGTGCGTCGCCATTGATCTTTCAGGGCTCCACTCTGGATATCATTAAAAATATCCATCACTTTAGCTGCCTGCAACATTCAGATACATGGCTGCAATTAAATTATTAATGTCACAGCAGCTTTTATACAAACTGCACTCTTAATGTGACCACAGAAATACATAAAATATACAGCAATCTTTGTCTGCCATCACTGTGGATCCATTTAGATGACGACAAAAATAACACGCAGTGAGAAAATCGCCACAGACTGTGAAGACATTGGGACCAGGAAGAAAGGTAGTAGTATTAGTCATATTTTCTCACACTGTTTCATGTCATTTCATTGAGTTGTGCAGTGAAAAATAGACAATTTCTCCTAAAAATGATGGAACATAATGGATTTTTATATTTTGCCTTTATACAGACAAAGAAGGAAAAAACAGTAGTATATTTAACGGATTTATGTATGAGTAGTGAAGCCCATATACTAATGTATCACCAAACTTTCTATTGTCACACTGCATTAAGACCGACTTAAAGGTGTAACATGTTAAATATTGTAGTATACAGGTAAATACAATGAAAGACACCAGTCAAAACTATATTTTTATGTACTATATAACAACAATTGTCTAAGCATTTTGTCTATGCAATAATAGACATTTAATGCTATATAGAAATCAAGGATGTATCAGAAGAACTAGATGGAGGGCCACTCCATCTGTTGTCACCAATTCCACCAGTGGAGACTCTTGCAGCAAGGAAATCCCAGAAAGAGTTTTCTGACAGACCATAATGTAAAGTTAGACCACTGGTGTTGGGCTGATATTTTACAGCTTAGACTTTTTCTCCTGTTAGAAATCCTCTAAGTGGCTAAAAAATAATGACCGTGTAACTGTCACTTGCACAGTCCTGCCTACGAGCCCATTGGTCAGAACCAATCACGTGAAATGTCACAGCAGGTCACAGCACGAGACCTAATATATAATCAAATATAATCAATGACTCACAATCCAGGTCTAATAACTGATCCATTGTGGTACCAGTACGAGAAGGCATTAGGTTCATTATTTCTTGTTCCTACAACAGCCCAGAGAGGACAAACTGAGGAGAAGAACACTTATGTTTCTTAAATTTCCACATGAAGGCTAAGGACATTTATGAACTACACACACACATATATATATATATATATTTTTTTCCCAATGATTTTCACAGGGACTGTTCATAGACAACAGCATGTCCCTGTAGAGCTACAGTAGGTGCTAATACTCTGTTGTAAAAGAGTGTGCGAGATGCAGAATTACCAAATGTTTGGTTGCCGTGATGCTAAAACTTTATTGTGTAGCTCTTTTACTAATATTTTTATATTAAATAACTGTTGGCTTCTTCTTTGGCTGCTTTTGCTAAAATATATTTAATGATCCATAGGATCCACGCATTGTTACTCCTTAACATTGTTGGAGTGTATTATCTTAAAAAATGAATGCTAAAACAAGCTACCTTGACTAAAACCTTAGCTGTAGTGTTGTATTTACTGCCTGTTAAAGAAGAAACACTTGAGTTCTACTAGCACATCTAAACTATGATAATGGGTTGATAAATCTTTACATTTTTAAAAAATAATGAACCAAAGCCTTGCCACGGCTACTTTTTTCTATTCATTGCTGTTTTAGTTAATTGTACTAAAAAAGCAATGGATAGAAAAAAGCAGCCTTGTGTTGTCATAGTCTGCAGAAAGATACAACAAAGCAAAACAAAGGAGAGCACAGTTGTTCCCAAGCACGACTGAGCATAGTCTATGTTTGTAAGGCCTTTTCACGAGAGCCTTTCATGGCTGTTTCTCAAAGGACACAATGAAGCTGTCAGTCAGAGTGTCAGTCAGTCACGACGCAGCTCTGGGACCGGGCCGCTCTCCTCTGTGGCGCTCTGTGTGTGACATGAGCGCTCTCCCAGCCTCATGGAGCTCCTTACCCTGATAATATGTGGCCACTGTGGATGAGTGCCACACAAGACCCTTCCTTATAAGACGCACAGCTTCAAGTATGTGGCCGTGCGGCAGTCGGCACCTGGCAGAAGGAGCGGAGACAGGGGTGTGGTCAGGTACTAGGGGCTGCTGACACCTGTCTTTGCCAGGACAGGTCTGCCGTGGAGACGTGGGAAAACACCACCAGACAAATATGACAGAGGCGCTGACAGAGGCCAGGCCACACACATGTCCAACAGAAACAAGACCTGTGCTCTGTGGACTAGGTAAGCAGCAAGAACACTTGCAATAAAAACAAACAGAATAACAAATGGCAATAGACGTCAGAAAGAGAGACTTAGATGTTAGATAATTTTGTATTTCATGGAGCTGAAAATGACTGCGCTATATATAATGGAACAAAGTCAGTTCAAAACCTAGTCACAAAAAAGTACAAAAGTACAAAAAAGTTAAAAAGTATTACTGGAGCAAACTGTAGATGGTCTACTTTGGAACTTGCTTGTGGCATTACTTCAGGAGTGGGGCAAGTGACAGTTGATTCACTTATTATTTCTCTTCAAGGAGTATTGCAATGAAATAGTTATAGTTAATAGAAATATGAAATAGTTCTCTAAGCAAAAAGGGGCCATAAAGGATTGCTGTTTCCATATACATTTTTTTCCCCAAACTTTAATGTTACTGTATGCTTCTGGGATGAAAAGACCAAAGGCATCAAAAATCTTTTCAAGTTTTAGATGTGTATACATCACCGGACAAAACAAAAACGCTTATGAGATTACAAAAACTGTCATTATGTCTTTTCCAAATGGACTCAGATGTATAATAATCATGTGCATGGATTTAGGAATGAGCTGCCTACTGTGCCTCAAGTTGAGGTTGAGGTGTCTATTGTGAGCTCTGTGTACTTCCTGCAACTTTGAATGAAACCAGAAGTGTCAGTTTTTGCAGTGACAATTGCATTTGAAGTTTAATTAGAACAGTAATGGACTAATGAAAGGTCATTTAGGTCAAAAACAAAACCAACTCACTGAGGTAACAAACATCCATAAGGCTACAGTAGAGACAAATCTAGCTCTGTACCTGCTGCGCCACCTTTGTTTGAACCCTGTGAACGAAACACATCCAGCCTCTTTAAGCAATTCCCTTTTTAAATTTCAAACAAGTAAAAACGGCACCCAACCTGCCTTTCACAAGAGCTTCTAACCTATCTACTAACCCCAGCCACTCCTCTTTACTGTCAATGAGGGATCCCCACATCCGGCAGTTTTTTAATTCCCCTCCAGTCGTCCTCTGCCCTGAACACTGCTCCTCACAACAAAACACCAACACTCCAAATCAGATGCAGCTGTAATTTGATGTTAGTGGCACAGCGGTTTCCCAGAGACTTCAAACTGGAGCAGACACATGAGTGCCTTCCTCTGTTCATTATGTCGGCCCTGCTCGGCATATTTCTGCGTGCCATTCAGGAGCAGACACCTTCTAATTGTTATCGGCTCGGTGTTGAGACAGTGTGAGAGCAGACGCCTGATATGAAACTCCTCCACACTCATGGGACGGCTCACACACAGTAGTTCTGGGCGGATGCAGGTACAGTGGAGGATTGTGGTGGCTGCTCTCTGACCACGCGTTTTAACAACATGACAAATTGGCCTACTTTTGCTTTTAATTAATCATGGCGGCGCTGACAGCTACCTGTGCCACACATCATCATTAGTCGAGAGCAGAGGAAGCCCCAGACACATGTGATAAGAGAGGAGGATACACCTCATTAACTAATTTTCCCCGTTTAGTTTTTACAGAAACAACACAATCAAAGAAAGAAGATTTCACACCTGCTTCTTTATTGAATCATTGTTTTTGACAACTTAGCTCTTTACATAATTAAAGTACATTTGTGCCAGTGTGATAAAGTACAGGAATAAGTCGGAATTTTCTTGATTTAAGAAATATATACTACTTTTTAAAAACAACTATAAAGAAAATGTAAATACGTACAAATGGAAGCCATGTCATGGTTCAAACCAGGTGCATGACGAGTTTATGGTGTGGAAAAAGCTACAAAGTGAGATTGACCTAAGTCATGTTAGCATTAGCATACGATTGTTTATAAGAGAGATTTAATACTGGTTACAGCATAATTGTCTCAGATTGACACAGTCTGGTTGTCTCGGTTGTCTTTGATCATATCACTGTACAACCAGTGAGTCACGGATATTGTATCTTTTTTGAGTCTAGAACCAATCCGAGATGACTTATCATGTTTTTTACCAAAGTCAGTCTGTTCAACATAATGCTAGCATTTCTAAACTGCATCCACAGCTCATTTTCATAGGTCTCTACTTTTGCTTTCCTAAAATGAATAATTAGTTTGGGCACAACATAAAAATGTATTTTGATTTAAAACCATTAGTCTAAAAATGATTACATGAGTACATTCTAATAAACCTGGGTTATGTAATGATTTGGTGATGCGGTTTTAACTGGTCATCAAGTATGAGTATTTCTCGACTAGGCATGGGACGTAATGAAACAGTGTAATGGTTACTGCTTTAAAGCAACACTATGGAACTTTTGACCTCAAAATATGGAGTCTGAAAAAATATTAAAATTACAGCCTCAACTTCATTTTAATGTTTTCTTGACATGAAACTAATAATAACTCCTTATTAATAGACAGTATGCCTTGTGTGACAGATACAACAATTTGTAACTTTGTGACGTGTCAGAAAACACATCTTGCCAGAAAACATCACAATTTAATCAAACATTTTTTTTACAGTATTTATGGAAAGTCTTAGTCTGGCCATATTCATACAGATCCTGAATATGACTTTGCATGACGTGATTTAAATGCTGAAAAACTCAATGGAAAAGTTGCAACCATCTCACTGTCACTCTTTTATTTGTCTTCTCTGAGCATCATAAAGCCATGGCATGGATTTAATTAAAGGCTAACACATTGTCCCCTAGCCGTCCGCAGAAAAGCCAGTGTGGCGACAGAACTCATTGTTCTAGCCTCTCGATGAAAAGTGACACTGCCTCGGGGCCTGTGCATGATTGACAGCCCCATCTTTGGAAGGGCCAACCGACAAAAACAGGCAGAGAAAGAGAACACGGACACTAGTGGATAGGAATGCAATTGTTAATGTTGTTAAAGCATAAACTACTGTGGGTTAATGTTCAAGATGGCTGATGTAAAAAAAATACATAAAGTATAGCAGTTAGTTCTGACACACAATTTCAATTTTATATTTAACAATGCAGCTATGTAAAATCATCTACAAGCTGTTAATATTTCATAAGTATAGCTCTATTTTGACACTGTCACCACGTAGCTCATTTGTATGGAAGAAGGAAGCCAATGTTGGTGGCAGAAACCAAAGAAGACACAAGGTAAAGGTAGAAAACTGTTTCCAAAAAGACATCAAGTGTGTGGCTGACAGTGAATTTTTTTTAGGGGGAGTCGGCATGGTACAAAGAACATTTGAAATGGCCCATTTAACAGCACTGTACTCCACTCCCAGCCGATGCCACCATTTGCATACTTCATATCAGATGAAGATGGATGGTGGAAATCAATGTCACTGAGATGAGCGTTTTATCAAGGTTACACTATCCTCCAAACTCCTAAGAACCTCTTTATCTCAGCCCTGTTGTCGGAATATTAACTTATCAATACCATCTCTTTACAGCAGCTGCAGGAGAAAGGTGGATTTATCAGCAGCAGTACTTTTGGCTGGGCTCAGTAGGTTAAGGTGTTAATAATGCATTTATTCAACATACAAAATATTCTGATATCTCAAAATTCAGATAAATATACCAGTCTAGTTTAAATTTGATACTATTTTATGTGCATTTTGTAAACTATTTTTCCAATGACTATAACTCAGCTGAATAAAACGAGCGTTAGTCTGTAGCAGTAGGTCTAAATGCCTAACATAATGTGTTATGATAAATATGGAGGCAGACTGTGTGCTGTAGTAACTCGTGACTCCATCTAGTGGTGCGAAGTGACATAAGCTGCCTGAGATGACACGTGTCTGCTGTCAATACCTTTTAAAACAATACTCTTCAGGGCTCTAGAGTTCGACCAGTTTGGTTGCACATGTGACCTAATTTCTCAATGGTACGACTAAAAAAATTGGCTGTTTGAGAAACAAAAAAGCAGAATCTGGTTATATTATAACTCCAGATTCCTGTTCCTAACCACTATTACTTAGCCTTTGTGAGCTACGTCATGAGGTCAACAGTAAGACAGAGGATATCTTATTAATAAAGGAAAAGGATCTTCAGCGTTTTTTCTACAATACAACTCCACTTGCATCTCAGAGAAACACGAGGGGAAGTTACGTTGATGCACAGCGGCATAATAAAAACTACACATCCCATAAATGTACTACAACAAGCGCACCTTCTCCTCCACCAAGCGCTGCTTTTAACGAGGAAACAGCACAATTTAGAGAAATAATGTAAGCGAGTCCACACCAGTAATGTTTTTCCGTTTTAAATACAACACTAAAGATCATCATTAAATGTTTTACAACACACAACAGCACAGAGTGTGTGCATGTAGCCTATTCAAACGAGAAAAGACTCACCGACCGTAATAGTTCCAACAACTATAATCCACCCATTGTCCTGGTCTGGTCCTGGTCTGGTCCTGGTCTGGTCCTGGTCTGGTTCTGGTCTGCTCCTGGTCTGGTCCTGGTCTGGTCCTAGTCTGGTTCTAGTCTGGTCCTGGTCTGGTTCTGGTCTAGTTCTAGTCTGGTCCTGGTCTGGTCCTGGTCTGGTCCTAGTCTGGTCCTCGTCTGGTCTGGTCCTGGTCTGGTTCTAGTCTGGTTCTAGTCTGGTCCTGGTCTGGTCTGGCCCTGGTCTGGTTCTGGTCTGGTTCTAGTCTGGTCCTGGTCTGGTCCTGGTCTGGTTCTAGTCTGGTTCTAGTCTGGTCCTGGTCTGGTCCTGGTCTGGTTCTAGTCTGGTCCTGGTCTGGTCCTGGTCTGGTCTGGCCCTGGTCTGGTTCTGGTCTGGTTCTAGTCTGGTCCTGGTCTGGTCCTGGTCTGGTTCTAGTCTGGTCCTGGTCTGGCCCTGGTCTGGTTCTAGTCTGGTCTGGTCTGGTCCTGGTCTGGTCTTGGTCTGGTTCTGGTCTGGTTCTAGTCTGGTCCTGGTCTGGTCCTGGTCTAGTTCTAGTCTGGTCCTGGTCGGGTTCTAGTCTGGTCCTAGTCTGGTCCTGGTCTAGTTCTAGTCTGGTCCTGGTCTGGTTCTAGTCTGGTCTGGTCTGGTTCTAGTCTGGTCCTGGTCTAGTTCTAGTCTGGTCCTAGTCTGGTCCTGGTCTGGTTCTAGTCTGGTCTGGTCTGGTCCTGGTCTGGTTCTGGTCTAGTTCTAGTCTGGTCCTGGTCTGGTCTTGGTCTGGTCTTGGTCTGGTCCTGGTCTGGTCCTGGTCTGGTCCTGGCCTGGTCCTAGTCTGGTCCTGGTCTAGTTCTAGTCTGATCCTGGTCTGGTCCTGGTCTGGTTCTAGTCTGGTCCTGGTCTGGTCCTAGTCTGGTTCTAGTCTGGTCCTGGTCTGGTCCTGGTCTGGTTCTAGTCTGGGTCTGGTCCTGGTCTGGTCCTGGTCTGACCAAATAATCCACCAAAGCCACGTTCTTTCTATTTATTAATTTGCGTTAATGACACATAGTGAATGTCATTGTGGATTTATTTAGTTTAGGTGGTTGTGCAATCAATTGTGGGACGCTGTTAAAATCCTAGGCTGTGTCCACTATACAGTATATAGTGATTATGCCTTTTTTTAGTGGCATCTGAATGTCTTTTTTTTTTTTTATTGAAAAATATATGGGCAGTACAAGCAGGTACATACAGTATATGAAAATACATCTGCCAAATACAATAAAAGAATGGCAGGGGGACATGACAAGTGCTGACAAAAATAATTATAAATAAAAACAAAAAATAAAATAAAGATAAAAAAATAAATAAAAAAAAGATTTGGATACAACTGAACACATACTGTATCTTACACTTCCACTGGTCCCTAAGTCGGACACAACTACAAAAGGGCATAATCACTAGTGCCCTATGAAGTGATTAGTGTGTTGACTCAGACACAGCCAGATGTTACATGCAATGTGGTCAAAAATTGGGGTGCACCTAACTTTTGTGCTGGCTTCACAATATATCACAAATATATTGTTATTGCATTATTATCAATTGTGATAATGACATGTGGCGCAATAATGCTATACTCTATTTTTTTTTTTGTTAAAAACATCCAAAATTGTCCAAACAAAGCTTTAAATAAAACTATGGTGGGTTCAGATGAAAACATCCTAGTTTAGACCTGTTTAAACCTGTTTTAGTTCTGAAACAATCTTTAACACTGATTTAGCTTCTGCTTGGATGAGTGAGAGTTAACATATTTCAAATAGTTTTTTTGTATTGCACATTTTTCCAATATTGTGCAGCCCTAATTCAAATAAAATATTGTTACTAATGTTACTACACTGATTTAATTACACTTCACAGAGGCATCCACCTGCTTCTACTTTAAAGTAATTACTTATAAGTAATTAATGTATTCACACTACCAAGTTAGTTAACCCCCATTGATGTAGTCGCTTTTATTAGTTTTACTTTTTCTTGCCATAAGATCACAAAGCAGACATACTAGCCACAGTTTTACCAGGCAGAATAGTAATTCAGTTTTGCCCTTATGACCTCTTCTAGACATATCTGGCTCAAACACAGTGCAATTACAACCCCTCGCCCTCGACTAGCCATGTTTAGGGGAACATCATTAATGAGCTCACCTCTCTGACTGTCAGACTCTAGCCCTGCCTTTTCTGCATGATTATCTGTGGCTCCTCATTACAGAGGCGCACGCTCAACTTCCATTTTAAGCTCTGCAACGCTCACCTTTTACTTCAGACCACTAATCATAAAAATGTCACGGCCAGCAATAGACCACACAGGCCACTATTAGATCTGGCTGTAATCACATGCTCAGGAGCCGGACGACTGAGCAGACACTGTTACACTTTAGAGGTCGCTTTCAGAGGAACCTTCACCTGTGACTTCCACATCCTCAGCCCTGTTCCCACCTCCAACACCGGCCTCAAAGCACACATCCTGTCTTCCCCGCTGCTGCTGGTGTAGTGTTGCAGCGCACAGAGAGAATGACAGTCCATTTATAAAACAGGAAGAGGAGCTAACTACAGTAAGCAGGAGCTATTTCTGGAGAGGGGTGTGTGCAAATAACAAAGAGCTGTCAGATTCAAACAGGTCTGCGCTCAGATGACATCCAAATAAATAAAACAGCACTTTAGGCTAAATGCGGAGAGAAATTTTGGAGCCTGCGTCGGGGAGAACACCTGCTGTGACCCCCGCTGAGGGTGCAGACGAGCACTGATGCACTTTAAGTTGCTCTTCATGTTGCTGGTTTATGCAGAGGCTGTTCTCATTACCATGTGATATGTTAGCATGTATGGTTTCAGTTGCCGTGACACAGAGGTGAAAAAAACACCCAATGTCAGGTGCAATTAAAACTGTGTGCCACAAATACGTGCCACATATTTGCTAAAAATACAAATGAAAAGAATAAGAGCATTTATTGGGTTCAAAGCTGGTAGAGTTACTACCAAAGAGAGCACATCTGTAAATCAATCAAAAAAGACGCCATAAGCTACAGATATACCTTAGAACTGGGCAGTTTTGTTGATGCATTTCATTCATTCTATTTAAAATGTTTTTCAAGTCCGTACATCTGAAACATTTTATAGATACAAAAATAAGTACAATTATGCAATGCTTTATGCTGATATCTACCATTTCTATTATTTGATCAGATAGACTATACATTTTTTTTTCTAGTATTGTCTATCTCAACTTACTCCCCTATAAATAATAATAATAATAATAATAATAATAATAATAATAATAATAATGATAATAATAATAATGAAGCACAACATATCACACATTTATTTACCACAATATTAAAAATCACAATATCCATATCATAAACACTACTTGAACTGTCAAGCCTTTGGTCAGTAATAGGTTAATCTGAGTCTAAATCCAAATGTGGCATAACTGAAAGTTAATGGCAGCACTTGAGCACAACATATTGCAAATGTATTGTTAGTTTGTATTATGTTTTGTATTATGTATTATTGTTATTGCAATATCTGTATCACGAAGAATTAATGGAATTGCAGTTATGGTCTTCTCTGTGATTTACTTTTTGCCTCATAATTATCGTCCAAACAGAGCCTTAAATCAAACTGTGGAGAGTCTGAATAAATTAAAAAAGGTCCTATTTTAAACTTGGTTTATTCCTTCAGTTAGTCCTACTTTAGACCTGTTTAGTCTTGATTTAGTCTTGATTCAGTCTTTAGTATTGATTTAGCTCTTGTTTTGACGAGTGAAGTTAGTCCAGAGCCTTGTATTTCTTTCTAATTGATTAAACATTTTTACTTCTGTACGTCAAAGAGCATTTAAATATTGCAATATTCAAAATAGTTATTACATTTCACATATTTTTCTAATATTGTGCAGCCTTAATTTTTACTGTGCCAAAGGGGACATCTGAATATTGCAAAACACGCTCAACCTTAATATTTAACATAGTTATTGTATATTAGGGCTGCCCCCGACTAAAGATATTCCTAGTCGACTAACACTCCTGCATTTTAGCGATTAGTCGAATAATCGTTCATTTATGATATTAATATAAAAACTTGTGTATATACAAGGAAAGGTATAGTCCAAGTTGAAGTTTAACACTTCCATATGACAGAAAATGCTAAAGCATGATATTAGCGCATTCACAATGAAAATTAAGCGCTTAAAACAAAATAGTAAAGCATTAAGTTAACAGCGCAAATGTGTGTGCTGTCCTCGCCCCAAGCTACTGTCTTTGCAAGGCTAGACTGCGAGATAACGGCGCTCCAATAAACAGACTTTGTTACTTTTTGCTGATTTATTAGAGAATGGCATTCAACCATTGTCCTCTTCGACCAACCGTAAAACTGAAATAATACAAAATGTCATATTAGCTGGACATTAATACATAGCACACGTAACATATGCTAATGATTGCTAATTTTGTGCTAACATATCATTTAAGCATTTCAACTAACGTAAATCTCATAAAAACAAACATTTGTTACATCACAATACTCACGGACAAATATAGTCCAAGGCAACAACATATTTTAAGGAACTTGAACTTTCAACATGAGCAAGTCGTAACCGTCAAGATGTTACGTTCGCCATCTTGAGTTTTTACTTAGTTCACCAATTTACAACAATAGCACTGCAATCACACGAGGCGCTGCAAAGCAAAGTACAAACCCGCACCACCCAAATACCACATCCCCAGAACGGGCAGAACATATCCTTATTGTTAAAACGAGGGGCCATGTGGTGGTTAACGTTACTACTTACATGTTTTAAATGATAAGACATATTCGATGTTGACGAGTGATAGGCAAATGTTTGCCTGCAGAGTTTGCAAACAGCCTTTTTAGGGTCGTCCTTCGACTTTTCAAAATGATCCCACACTTTGGACTTTTTCCCTGACACAATTATTAGCATCAGCCAGACACCTCTCCCACAAGTGTGCTTTGGTATACCACGAGGCACGAGATCTCGTTGATCTCTCGTTGCTTTGATGTCATGTCATACACTGACTGCATAATTTTTTCACATGATTTTTTATTTTTATTTTTTTTTTGCGACTAACCACCTAATGAAAATGTATTCGACCAAGCCCTCTTCATATCGACTAACGTTTAGTCGACTATTTAGGGGCAGCCCTATTGTATATCACGTTTTCCTAATCTCTTGCAGCCTGAGACCACATCCATAAGACAAAACATGCATGTGTTATTTGGAACATTTGGTTTCCTTTCAGACAGGTGTGTGTCCCAAACATGCTCCCTCTACACAAAGCCATGGTCATACATTGCATGACAGTTTATTTTGGGAGGCGCAGGTTTGGCACCTGAGACACAGCGCTGACAAAGCACTGGGTGTCACTCCGATGAGGCCGGTCGGGGCTCTGACAATGCCTCTGGCCATTCAAACCTCGAAGGTGGACAGAACTGCACCGACTGGGGCTGGCAGAGCACGAGGAGAGCTCAGCTGGAAACGGCCGTCTAAATGTGAATGGGAACGCTGCCTCACATTACTGGACGTTAATAAAAAGTGAACTGTTGTGATGGACTGTTTGCCAGTTCAGGGTGTTCCCTGGCTGCCAACCAACACATACTGGGACTGGGTCCAAGACGTCTAGCTCCAAACAGAAACAAGTGGCTGTACACAATATCTGGATCAACATTTTCTAACTAATACAGCAGATATGTACTGGACTCAAAAGTGACGGGGACATAAATCCTTCTGTGTGTTGAAAGAATGTGGAAACAGAAGGACACAAATCTGTCTTACACAGCTGTACATGTCAAAGTCAAGGCCAGAGGGCCAATTCCAGTCCTTTTGGAATTTATATCCAGCCACAATACATTCTGGTTGCTAACATGTTGGCCTGTGTTAATAGCTAAAGAGCTAAAGACATATTTCCACTGATACGTGTTGGAACAATGTGATGCATTTGTAAGTTAGCTTTAACTTATTAAAATGGACATATACATTATTTTATCATTAGTAACATTACCAAAAGCTAGATTTTAGTACAATCAAGGGACAGCAATCTTTCTCTAAATAACATTATATTTAAACATATGATAAGATTTACAAGAATTGAGAAGTGTTTTTTTGTGCTGAAAATGGAGATTGCGGTTCCACACCTTACACTCACCGTATTTTGAGCAGGTGAACAGCTATGGTAGCCCTGCAGGGACATGCTGTTGTCTATAAACAAACCCAATTAAGCAAAAAACCTTCAGCAAATATATGTGCTCACATAGAAATACAAGTGTGCTTCTTCTTTCAGCAGTGCTCAGTTTGTCCACTCTGGCTCCTTCCAGTGGGTCAATGGAGCTTTACGTGTCTATCGTTTCCATTGGGCAAATGCAAAGTATCATTATGAGTATGAGTAACGTTTTGATCCAATTATACACTACAGTTTTGCCTGATGAGTTATATTTTTCCATTTGTATATTTGACACAGTGCACCTGTGATTAGTAATCTGTTTACTTGTGTGGCATTATAAAATATTGACATGGGTCCACTTTATTCTGACAACTTCCAACAACCATGCTTAGGAACAGAACATTTCCATCCACATCATTTGTAATATTGCATTCAAATGTATTTATGGAAATCATCAAATTCACAAATGTCCTGAAATTATTCCTTGGCCCAGTTCTAAACAAAAATGAAACAGAAAAATGCTATATATATTTATATCCTCGATTATTTTTCTTTTAACAATACTATAAAATTTTACTTCAAATTTACATACATCAAGAATTTATAATTTTCGATAAAACAACCTTTCTATGACCATCATTTCACTCTACCTGCATCATGCGATGAAGAGATTTTTTAATTAACTGTAATCCGTCCTAAATCACGATTATTAACGACACAAACTACGTTCACAGATGGACACGACGTGAGATATAGCCTGCCATTAATTTGAGGTATGTTTCTTCCTGATGGCCCCTCTGAGTGTGTTTATAACAGAGCTGGTGACAAAGAGATAAGACACGCCCCTGAAATCATGGACTACATTTGCTGCAGGAGTGTGGAGTCAGCAGATCTGAGGCCGCCACTGCTGCCACTCAACAGCACTCACATTTGGACTGAGTCTTACCTATTTTAGACTAATATTGTGGAATATTGTAGACTAAACTGGAAAACTGGTAAGGTCGCACTTTTAGGTTGGGGGTAACTAAATTATTTTCCCAATTTGACTTGGTTCTATTTTCCATGAAGTCTCTAGGGCCTTCTTTAGCATTACTGTACAGGTTCATTGTCAAAATGAGTGCAAAGTGTGCAGAAAAAAAAAAAGCACATACCTTACCAGTATCATACCAAGTTTGGTCACCCCAAAGTGAGCGTGTGGTTATGAAATACTGCAGTTAATTTATTAGATGACAGATTTCAGACTCCAAAAGAAATATTCTCAAAGAAAGGTTGTCTTGTTCTTGTCATAAACATACCTAGTAAGTATTACAAATACAAAATGGAATAGACTAAAAAACTAAGTCAAAGTGAGTATTGCATTAGATATTATATTCAGTTCTTAAATAGGACAGCATTAAACTACATCACATTTATTCCAAGCAGAACAAGTCCAGTCACACATGAAATTTTTGTACAGTTAGAATATTATAGCCTCTTCCACAAGTGACATCAGCAATAACCGCACAGGCCTGACGGTGACGGAAGCACCAGACTTTTCCATTCCATCAAACTGACTCCTTGTTTTCCATAACGTTGGTGAGAAATGCAACAGTAAGGCTTCTGACATTAAACACATGTTGTGTTGTTTGGTGGCTAATGTTAATTCTACCATTGAAAATGTACTCTGGTCTGCATAAGTGACAGCCCCGAGATGCACACTCAGCTTATGTTGTTCACAAACACAAAAAAGGTCTATAGCACTAACATCAAGAGAAAAAACACCATGTCATTTGTCAGCGTAAAATGTCATGTCTCTGGGTTGCTTACCTTCACTTACATAATGCAGTTTCTCAGCAGCCAATGACCACAACAAGGGGCTATTGGATCTGTCAAGGAACCATCCAAATGAGGCCACACATTTTAAGATAAAAAGTTATGTGATGTTTCTTTAAAGACACATTTCTGGTTAGCGTTAGAGAATGCAAGTGTTAGTGTAAGTGTCATTTAAAAGATTCATGCATAAAAGTTTATTTTTTGTTGACTATTATTATTATTCACACTGGTAAAATATGTCTTTATTTCCTTAAGATGCAGTAATATGTTGCAATGTACAGTTATACATCAGTTCTTTTCTTTTGGCTTGATTCCGCTAGTAACACGAGATTTAAGGGGAGCTTAAGAGACTATTGGGCCAGATACAATAGACACATGCTCAAGACTTTCAGAGCGAGAGCCACGCTTAAGACAGCTTCCAACGGTTAGCTAACCAGCTGCATAAGGTACTTGTTTTGTACATGTAATAACTGTAATTGTAGATTTATGTTCTGCAGATTACACTGTTCAATGTACACAGCTAGAATATGCACATATTGACTGAATATTGACCTTTGAAGTGACAGGCGACCACGACGTAGTAGCTAATTTTATTTTCTTTATTCCTGCTACTGGCAGTTGCACATACATTCTTAAAGACCATGTATTTCTCACAAGTTGTAAAGCATCACTATTTTAAAAGTGGAAGCTACATACTACAGTAAATTCTAACATTCGAACAAACAGGGGTTATTTGTACCAAACTGTGCCATAAAAACGCACTCTCCAGAGTGAATGCATAGCCTGTTTCCCATAATGCAGCAGTGAGTTTGGAGTCTGAGAGATACGATTACTGACTGGAAGCGCTGCCTACACACACACACACACACACACACACACTGGTGCGACAAAGTGACAGAGCAACTGCTTTGCTGTGTTAAATATCAGATGCAAATGAAAAGAGAAAATCTATCATGACTTTAATGCGGCCTGATGGAGGGGGTGCTCTTCTGTGAGGGGCCCGCCGTGTGAGGAGGGTGATGTATGGAGGAGCTGGATGAGAGGTGAAAAGCGTAGCGAGACGGACCCAAAGCGGCGAGGAAGGCAAGGGGAACGCTGGAAGGGAAGACGAGGACGAGGGAGGGGGGGCTGCGCAGTCCTGCCAGACTCCTGAGAGCCCAGGGCAAAAGTGGAATAAATGTTGATTAGTGTTGATTTTGTCCAACGAGCACCCGGCAACTGACAGTGGGACTAAGCTGCGGCGAAAGGGAACCATTAATCTTGGTCTGCTTTAAGTAGTGTATATTAATTTGTGTCATTTCCACTCCTCTTGCTCGGGCTTCTCCTTCTACCCCGCCTCAGTGTCTTTCAGGGCGACGCTACATTGGAAGCCTGGAGGTGGCGTCGGTAAGCCACGGTGGGGAAGAGTGGAGGAAATGAGATTCCAAACAGTACATTATGGAAAATGAACTCCTGGGGGGTTGGTATGGCAACCACATTTAAAAGTGCTATTGCATGTTCAATTTAACGTGCATAACAAATTTGCAGACTTGATTGAATTGGTAACATATTAAGGTGGTGGGTGTGGTAAAAAAAAAGGCAGATCTGCAGGGACGAAGATTGCTGAGAGGCTTGAACGAGGTAAATGGCTGATATTTAAGCAGTCACTTCTCAGCATAGAGCAGCTGACAGGAGGCTAAAATATTGAGGCCCGTGCTCTTTTACTACTCCTCCTGTCTGTAATCTTCTACACTTGCAGCACAGCTTGGAGCAAATGCAATTTTTTTGACAAACAGAATTCCAACGAGCCTTCAAAGAAGACCAAGAAAAGTATTCCTCAGCTGTGACAATACAGCCGTTAATCATGTCAAAAGAGGCAGACATCAGGTTGAGAGGAGACTATGACAATCTTGAAACTAACTGTGGAGTTACAACCATGTGATGTCAGTGTTAATTACTAACACTGGAAGTACAGTTCAGTTCTAACTAAAAAATAACAGGACAAACACATTGCCTCAGCACAGTAAACAATGCAACAGTTGAGTTTCAGTTTGTCTCCAGGTGTACGTATGTGCATGGTGTTGCAAACTGTCACAAGTGCTGTTCTTTGGATTCAGTCAAACTCATTAGTGTTTTGCTAATTTCTGGTTACTGTTACATCACAATTAAGTCTTCTATGCACGCTTAAAAAAACAAAGTGGCTGGAGTGACTGTTTGTACCGCATCTGTTGCAACAGACAGACATGATGGTCTCTTAGATTGAGATGATCAAGGTTGTAACATTATTCCAATCAATTTTGATTTCGGGTCGAGATTGCGACACCTCAAAAGATTTGCTAACTTTTATACAGTACATGACTTGGTGTTGTCCTGTCTTTCCCATCCTTAACCAGGCCTGCCTTTTTTTTGCCAACCTGCCTTTTGTCTAAACATAAAAGTGTGTTTATGATCTTGAAGGCAAATTTCTTGCACGTTTTTTTTTTATTTTGATAAAAAATTAGATGACTCAAGAAATATCTGTTTATGCAATGTAAAGAAAATATCATCAGGAGCGTACATTCTTCCAGTCCACCATTTTTTAAATGTCATATAGATACATTTGACTTTTTAATTTTATTTGGCTTATCACTGTAGATGCACGAATTTTTGCTCAAAATTTAGCACATGATGTCAGTGTTAATTACTAAAGCCATCACAGTAAGATTCCTATAATTAAGCTCCTTAATATGATTAACATGTATCAATTAGGCCACTGACAATTTGCATAATGTATAATGTAAGCACATTGTTCTATACGGTAATGATATTAACACACCATTTACAACACTGCCACTGATACCGATTAGGATTCTGCCTCAGATTCAGCTGAAGTCACAGAGAGCAGCTGTAGTTGATAAAAATACACACAGATCCCAGTTGTCTGTTGCAGAATTAGACTCCGGCTCTTCCTCTTTCTGGGAGGATGCTTAAGCAGAGATGAGGGAAACAGCTGTGGTGCCAAGCTTGGCATTTCTCCCCGAAACGCTGCTGTATCAGCATCGAGAGGAAGGATAACAGACAAAAGGGGCGAGTATTACAGTCAGTGTCGTCAGAGGGGTGCTCTATCAGAATCTACAGCCGCTTAGAATACACTGGTACTACCTGCTGCAAACAAGCCCGCTGTAGCACTCCAGACAGGTGCCTGCACACTCTCAATGTTTTCTACTGTGTCACTTTTGGACTAACTGTTCCAAATACAAATAAACAAAACATGTTTTTACCAATGGAGAAGAAAAGAGAGCTCTAATAAACTCTTAATATAATGAATGGCAATGGAGGTGGTTGGATGCTCTGATGAAGACTCATAATGGAACATTTTCACATGGATGGATCATGCCACATGTTTAGGAGACCTGGGTTCGACTCTGCTCGGGTCATTGCCAAATGAATCTGAATGTAAACAATTTACCAAAAGCAGAAATAAGTTAAAGTTAAAGTCTTTCAAAAGTGTAGAAAAATTAATTACCAATCACTACGCACCAGGATCAACTCTTTTCTTTAAATTAATTATTGGCAACACATAATGTTTAAAAATCAGCTTCAAATATATTATATAAATTATATAAATGATCTTTTATATGGAAACTTTTAGTGCACTTGTGTGACACCAGTGTAGCATATGCAGATCTCCTGGTCCCAGCACAATGGAAGCACATGCATTCTTTAAGGGTTACACAAACTATCTGTGCTGTACTAAACAGGTTTAGCCTGGGACTAAATATTGAAATGAACCAGGGTTAAACCAGCACTGCTTTAATTAGACACTCCCCAGTTTGATTTAATGTTGTGTTTGGACCATGATTTTGAGGCAAAAAGTAAATGTCCATCACAAGGAAGTCAACAAGTCCTTTTTTGTGACACGGATATTGTGATAATGATAATAATGCATTAATAATGAATTTGTGACATATCGTGCAGGCCTATTATTGTACTTAGTTACTCTTTGGAAAATGTAACATAGCCACATGGTATTTGAAGAGAGGATTGTAATTGTTATTTGACCTGGCTAGTCACTGTGTGCACACTGTGTTCTACTGTATGTTGAAGCATGAACTCTCTCTCAGTGTCATGTGCACACGGCTGGGCTGAGTTATTCTGTGTAACACAAATAGGCAGATGCCAAGCAAAGTGAATGAACTGACGAGTCAACGCGCCGTCGGCCTCCACGCACCTCCTGTAATCAGACCTCTGGCTCATTTCATTCTGTCAAACACCGCCCGCCATGAAACACCCCGTTCTCACCCTTCAAAAAATAACATTACATCACCGGGCCCAGTCACTTTTATAAATGGAGGATTCCCGAGGCTCGAAACCTTACACTACACAAACACAGCCCGCAAGAAAGCTGGCCTTTTGTTGAGGTTGAGGAGGGGAAGAAAAAATTAAAGAGCGAGTCAGAGCAGCGCAGTTACGGAGCGGCTCGGTTGAGGAGTGGTTTTGTTTGACACGGCGGGAGATTTATGACGTCGGTGAAGTGTTTACTGAGGTCAAGGCCGGCTCATTTTCCCAAATCAGTTTGTCAAGAATTTGTTATCTGAAGAGGTCGTTTCATTCATCACAAATAGTCCGCCTTCAAAATATACATGTCGTTTTTACGCAGACAGCTATATTAGACACATAAATATAAAACATTTGGATTGGGCCGTGACAAGATAATTAATATATCTGGAAAGGGCAGACGGAGTGCTTGTTAAGTGTAGTCTAATGGCAGTGAGTAGAATGAGTGAAACTTGAGGATCAGAAAACATTACCACAATAATATCACTGCTGTTAAACGTTTTCAGATTGTGAAGCTTTGCAGTAGCCTCGTTTCCACTTGGGGTCAGGTCAGTTTGCAAAAGTTAAGAGTTAAGTACAAAGTGTCCCAAATAAGCACAACCTTCCAAACTAATTTGGTAAATGTTTATATGGTTGCCTTAAATCAAGCTTGTCTTGTCAAGACTGTGTTAAAATGTTGTACTATTTCGGAAAAAACAAACTAGTGTTTAGTGGCAACAGCTGTTTGTAGTTTGGTGCTCGAGTATGTTTTATTACCAGTTTACAATTCACATAGTTCCAGTTCTGTATTCTTTCCAGTTCATTTTTTGATGTGCTACAAGAATAATGGAATACCAAACAATTTCAAAATGTCAAAATCAGACCCCTTAGGATCTGCCTACCTTCCCCTTTGGCTCACCCTGTTACATTCTCACTCAGTGTTAGATAGTCGGCACTTTAAAGGTGTTGCTTTGTGCGTTAGAAGCACTACATTAGCCATCTACACTGTATTTAAATCCTAAAATGTCTCTTTGAATTTAAAGCTATAAGTAAGCTGGGAATAAAAAGGAAACCTCATTTTCTCCAACTATTTTATTGCAGCAGTATACAGCTCTACCTCTATCCAAACCAAACTGTTCCGACCTGACCCATACCACTTAAAATGTAATATATACATCAACAGTGGCTATAAAGTGGACTATAGTGACCTTTCTGACTGACAGAGGAGACCAAAGTTGAGTTGTAAGACCAAAACCAAACAACATATCACAAATACATTCTGTGACCACAAGGTGATGGGGGTCTATTATTTGGGCTTTTTTTGCAGCCTCAGGACCTGGGCACCTTGCAGTCATTAAGTCAACCATGAATTTGTGAAGCAGAGTATTCTAAAGGCCATTTATATCCACAAACAAAAAATAAAATAAAAAAGACCCAACTCCACTAATCTAAACTAAACTAATCCATGGCGGGACCTTAAGAGAGCTGTGCATAACCAAATGCCCAAACACCTAAATCATCTGAAGCAATGTTGTAAAAAAGAACTGGCCAAAATACAAGAAATTTGGGATTAAAAAAAAAAAAATAGGAAGCCATTATTAAAAGTTATTGCTGCTAAAGGTGGGACTTTATTAATTTTTGCTTTCATTTCCGTTAAATCAGTGAAGACACAAACTAAATACAATCAGAGTTTCTCACAGTTTTAAAGACTAGGGAGTACTTTTTGACACGACTCTACTAAAACTAAATGTAAAGTAAGGGTTACACATTCCAGACCCATACTGTAATAAAATGAATATGTTTTTATACTTTATGCTTCATCTCTTATTAGGAATGCTCTCTCTCTCGCACACACACAGACACAGAGGCGAACATCTGACAAATGGTATTCCTTTGAAGTCCGAGAGCCTCAAGTATGTTTGGAACGAGCGCAGGTAGAAGAGAAGGCCTGTGGTTTTAAATTAGGTCTTCCTTCCTGTGCGCCATTGTGTTTATACAGCGCAATATTTCGGAGTGCCATCCCACTTTTCATCCTGGTAAAAATACACACACAGGGGTCAGGAGTTCAAGCCCTAGATCAACACAGCCATTGTGTCCTGCAGGTGCTGTCAGCTGCCGGAAATATATACACACAGAGTGAGTAAAATGCACCTCTGTGGAGGAGCCTCTGCGATTCTGCGAAAAGAAGAGAACTCGGTCGAACATTAGAAATTTGGACGTACTGGACGTCGGATTAACAACTCTAAAAAGACACCGAAACGATAACAGAAAAGAAAGTGTCAATAGAAAGAGAGAGAGCAAAAAGTAAACAGCACTAATTTAATATTAAGTGGCAGCTCTATATTTTATGAATTGATTTGATGATCTGGACCAAAACAGGATTAAAACAGATCTAAATTACACTCGAAGAAGAATATGTCAAAATAAAAAGCCATGCCAATACTAAACGTGAACACCATAACACTAAATTAATCCTCAAGCCAGGTTGAACAAACAAGGTTTTATTTAAACTATGTTTAGAGCAAAACATTGTTTAGTAAAACCAGAATCAAAGTTAGGCCTGGTTTTGTTACACCATTTAAATTGGAATTTTGGTTTAGGTACATTGAGCCCAGTTTAACAAGCCTGGGTTTGTAATAGAAGCAATATTAAAATAAATAAAGTCATTCTTTTACCAGCGTTAGTTGGATGAAGGAGCTAAAAACACAAGTGCAGTTTTAGTTCTACGGTAAGTTCAAACTTACCAAAAGATGCATAATTGTGTTTAATTGTCTTCTAGTCTAAGCCCAACCTGAAACCATTGTCCTAATGCTGAGTCTACACAATCAAAATTGTCAATGAGATTTTACAGAAAAACAAAACTGAAAATAGTACAAAAAAAACGACTGCAAAGCCCACATGTCCTCTGTGCAGTTCTCTAAGCTTCTCCTTGCAATCCCAGGCTGCCAGCTGAGCGACAGAAGAATGGCTGTGCAGGCAGGAAGAGGTCCAAGTTACTTTGTACTCTCCGCAGACTCGAACTTTGGATGAACTCCTGAGGAGCACTGGGGAGTAAAACGCTATGCATAACTGTGTCACTCCTCCACTTTTTGCAAAAACCTACCATGACAACAACCACCAAAAAAAAAAAATGAAGAAGAAGACGGAGCCAGGAGGCTTCAAACGACCCCCTGCTCTTTGCTGAGGCAGCAGCCCATTCAAGATAAACTGCTGGGTTGGAGGGGGATTGTGAACTTCAATGAAAACATTTGTGAAAGCCCCAGACAAGAGGAAAAAAACAAACAGCTGCAGACACCGCCACCGCCGCAAAAGGTCAAGTGTGAGCAAGTGTGAGCAAGTGCGACTGCGGCGACGACCAAAACGCTCCTCTTTATGGAGCGTCCTGTGCCTTAGATTTCATACACTAATGCTGTGTGTGAAGAGCCTCGCACCATAAACTGACACGCTTTAGCAACTCACTCACTAATACTGTGAAGGAACAGCCTTGATTTTTGACATGAGTGCATTATTTTACATTACTTACGTTTACAGCATATGTTTAAAAGTACGTTATCTAGAGTTATGAGCACACTGATGCCCAAACACATTCAACAATAAAGTAGCTTTGAAAAGACATTAATGCAATATTGTTTGGGCTGTCATTAATCTCACCTAAACAACACAAACGAATAAAAAAAGCAGTGTTTTATTATGAGCACCTCACTACTTGCGGTAAATTATATGTAGGAAAAGGGTTAAAGGGTAAGTTTTATAAAGGAACTTCGAGAGTTGCAGGTCCAATTTGAAAAATGTACGTAAAAAAAGTATAGAGAAGAAATATGGATTTCTTTATAACAGACTGTAAATATGCCATAAAATAATCCATCAAAGATAAGAGAGAACTTTACTATAACATAAAATTATACTGTATACATTGAATATTGTGATGTAGGTTTAAGAGCAGACAAGACATTTAGAATTGTAAGGAAGTATAGCAAAAGCACATGTGGGGTGGTTGAGTTCACCTGATGGTCAGTGTATTATTTCTGCCATCTCTGACAAACAGTTAGTTGTGGCACAGGAACCTGTTGTATATACACTATTATACACTGGTGTTTTCCGTCCAATTCTAAATCCTGGTCATTATGTTATTACCCTTTGATCTGCCCGTTAGTCTAGAGACAACAAAACTGATTGCATTAAAGACACAAATGAAATCCAAACAGTCAAAGCAGTTCAAATCATAAAGACAACATGGAGATGATAAGAATCAGAATGTACACTGGAGTGCACATATCATTGTTCTCCGTACATAACTGTACAGTAAAAATATCACACAAATCTAAAATACTGGAAAATAAATAAATAAAATTGTCTAATGTTTGCAATGCAATAGAGTACAGTTTTGTAATGTTCTAAAAAACATAAAAAAGGTCAAAGTTTGGTACAGGTTGGTACACATCATTATCATTAGCACTGTTATCAATTACCTTATAACTAGGGCAGGACAATATATCACAAATGTATTGTTATTGCGATGTTATTGATCGCCATATCTGTATTGCATTAAATGGCATGTCTCACCTAAACGTTATGGTCCACCATGTGGTGAACATTCCCTTTTTTCCTCAAAATCATTGTCCAAACAGAGCCTTAAATCAAAATGTGGTGCGTCTAATTATAGAAGTTCAGGTTTAGACCTGGTTCAGTTCTACATAGTCCTGCTTTAGACCTGTTTAGTCTTGATTTCTCTCTTGCTTTGATGAGTTAAAGTTAGTCCAGAGCCTTGTATTTCTTTATAAGTCAAATTTGATTAATTAGACATTTTTAGAAAATTAAATATTATTCATATCTTGCAATATTGCTGCTTGTATTGTTATCACACTATTCAAAACATGTATTGCTTATGTTTTTCTGATATTGTGCACAATATGACAATTAAGGGTAAACTAGTTAGTAAATCTAATTAGTCCAATTACAAATTTTAGAGACAACAGTGATTACTATTTTTTTTCCGGACCCTCATTAGAATCCCGCTACATTGCTGTAAACATGCCTCTATAATCCAACCACAAGCTTGTTCTGAATTACTCTATAGCCTAAAAGCCTTAAGACGGAAAAATTAAACCAGTTAGTTAGTTGTAAAATGGCAAATCTGAACAGTCCAATGGCAAAACACTGACAACTGTGGCTAATTTTAATCCAGTGTTTTAATATCTTTAGAATCACTATACAGCCATATAAAGACATGTCCATACACTCTTGTACAGTCCTATAGCACATTCGTCTTAAGTCTAAATAAATTTATCCAGCCCTTAGCAACAAAATAACAACTGAAATTGCAATTTAATTCCAACTTTAAGACAACTGATCTTTAAGGAATGGGGCAGGCATGTACAGTATATATGTCCATACACTACAGCACAGCAAAGAAGATAGCAAAATACACACTATCTGCTTGAAGTGCATGGATTTCAAAAAGGGGTGAAGAAAAAAAACATGTGGAAACCCGACTTACGCCTCCAATGTTCGATTATTCTCTCGAAGCAATTACTGCCGCCACGCTCCCCTCACCAGCGCTTTAATAGAGAGACACAATGGAAGGAGACGCGTTCACTTCGACTTGACAGTTAACTCACAAGAGGAGACGTCAGCGGGCTCGTGACAATTCCGCTCGTATTATTCCACAATAGCCTCCAAAAAAAGAAAAAAAAAGCTCTTTCTTTTTTTTGACACCATAATTGATAAGTGCCGTTGGAAGGTAATTTTCCCTGTGTTGTGAAAAGAGTTACTCCGGGACAAGAGGAAACACATGCCTGGAGAAATGTATGCTCGATTGTGTTGTGACTGGAAATCTGCCGTGAAATAGAAAATAATCCCTTTCTGATCAAATGAAATAACCCAAGTTGAACTGGATTCGCGCCACATTCGGTGTTGAATACCGTGCCGTTCGTCTGGTAAAGTTATGATATTTCTTTGCAATAATACACCAGCCTGCAGTGTTATTCGTGTTGCTGTTTGAATGAGGTAAAAAAAGGGGGACTTACCTGTTTTTTCTTTGATTTCACACAAAACGTTGAAAAGGGCTGGCTTCATTCTGTGACAGTTGAGAGCGTGTTTCCTGGAACAGAAAAGCACATCCATAAATAAAGTCTGTATCATTTTCAATCATACAATATATGCTTTGTAAATGTAGAGCTATTTTCAATGTGTGCTCATTGGACTTATCTCTAGATTTTTTTTCAAACTTCACTATCTCTCATTTACAATAATATGTGTTTATTGTCATATGCACAGTAAGAAAATATATTACCTGTACAATGATATTCTTTCTTTGCTGCCAATGCCATAACAAAGAAAAGTATAGAAATAGATCAATAAGGTAATAATTGAAGAATGTCAGTATGTAAAGATAAATATTCATGTGCAAAGATAAGTGTGCAACATGTCTTTAGTGACAAACTTCAATCTGGTCCTCGTGATTTAATTCAACAACAATGCACATAAATAACAGTCTTTAAATTTTAAAACGTTTTCAGCATTTATAAACCACACATATGTAAATATATGCATATATTTCTAGTGAATAGCTTAAATGAATTATGCATTACGAGTCAAAAGTTGCTTTGCATTTACGCACAAACAAGAGCCACACGAGACACACTGCTGCTCTGATTACGCTTCAAATTTAGAAACGAGCTTCTGCTTCAAAACGGCATTCTGAGTGCTGTCAAAAATACTATAATTGAAAATATAAAAGGCTGGATTTTTACCCAGAATGTGGCGTATAATTTCGTTTTGGCGTTAACGACGTATCCAGCTCAAAGTAAAGTAGCCTAAAGAATCTGCGGATACGCCGTGCCTGTTTTTTAGTTTATACGCGCCTTTTTTCCCCGGATAATAACACGAGTTCTATCACGTTTCTCGGTGTTTGTTTGTAAATGTTCCCAGTTTGGCGCGTCTTTTCGTGTCCAGTGCAGTGCGTTTATCTAGATTTTATTATTATTAATTTTTTTTACCTGGCTTGAGCTTCGTCCAGACTCTGATCCGTGATGGTCATTATTTGCTGTAAAATGTCTCCAATGTCCTGCTTCCTCCCGTCGCCGTCCGCTCCGGTGCCTTCCTGCATGTGCTGCGGAAGGCCGGGGTGCCCTGCCATGCCTACCCCCGCGTGAGAGTGCATCAACCTCGGCTGCTCGTCCATCGCCTCTCCGCTCTCTTCTCTTTTTTTTTTTTTATTTAATTTTTTTTTTATCTACTAAGTCTCCGCGTCGCTCGCGTAGCAATCCTGCAAGAATACATACAACAACAAAAAAGAAAGGTGGAGGTGGAAGGTAGGAGATCCTTTGCAGTTTTTTTCTCTAAACTGAAAGCGGAGAAACGAGCCCGCTTTCCCCTCTCAGTCTCAGCTGGTCAATGTTGAAATCTGATCTGAAGTGCTGAGGAGTAGGCTGCGCGTAAGAACAGAAGCTTCTGCTGCTTTCTGCGCTGAAGAACAAGAACAAGACGACCTGGTCCGAAATAGTGTCGCTGTCAAATTAAAAGAGCGAAGTGTCTGCTACGGAATCACAAGAGTGGATTTATTGGGGCTGTCTCCATCCTTTCGCTTTTGTCATGAAGAGTACAGTAGAGCAGGAGCTGGAGCAGCACGCAGCGTGAGAAGTCAGGCCCCGCCCACTCCACATGATTGGGAATATAAGACCGTTTAGCCCCACCTTGAGGTTGCCTCTCGCGAAACGTCCATCACGGCACTGTAAGAGGTGGGGATGCAGAGGAGATGGTAACGCGGTGATGGATCGAGGCGAAGGTTCCAAATAAATAATGGAGGATGAACCCCCCCCTTTGACCTCAACAAGCCCCCTCTGGATCCATCGGACGCCATTTCATTTCAGAGCGGTGCCAAGATAGAAGCAGTACCCATCACCAGCATTGGCCCGGCCCTTTCATTTGTTTAAATGATGAGGTAGATTATGGTCAGAGAGAGTTATGGCCGGACAGGTCCATTCACTGATGAGGAAAGGTGGGACGGAATATTCATACATAAATACATCATAGGGTTTTTCTTTCATGATGCATTATTGATATGTGTGCTGCAGATTTCGAGTTACAGTTGCATCCTCTCAATGAATTCTATCACGACCTATTTTTTGTAATCTTGACTAACTTTATAAACTATTCTTTCCATTGGCTTTTGGCTTTATTGATGCTGCAGTCGGATTTGTGCCGATTTTACTTTAGACCGCAAGGGTCATGACCTCAACATCAAGACCCACATGTCGCTGAATGAGACAGTGGCTCTGCTGTTTCCCATCAACATTGTTATTATACCTTATGTCTCAGGTGAGCTGCTGACGAGACTGTAATAAAGAGTGATCTTTGAACATGACCGCTGTCACTGCCGGGATTTGAACCAGGGTTCTCTCTGGTGGGGCTTGCTGTGCCTTAAAGCATATGTTCTGAACATTATCACCTATTAAAATCCTGTGATAATATAGCCTAGATCTTAAGTTTTTTTTTTACTGCACTCATGCAAGAATAAAAATACATACTCTTCTAACAGGAAATGGCTGCTTGGATATAGTCGACCTGCAAAGATACTGACCATTCATAAGGTTGCATCCTCTCAATGAATTCTATCTATCACGAACATTAGCATCATTTAGATGCTTTTACACCACTGTAGGCAAGGTGGGTTAAGTGTCTCGCCCAAGGACACAACAACAGTATGAACTGTGGGGAGAGCGGGAATCGAATCACCTACCTGCCGGTTGAAAGACGACCGCTCTACCACTGAGCCACTGCCCCACACATAAATTACTTTGTTGATATTTCAATGGGGATATTCCCTTGTGATGGCAGTTCACAGAAAGATAAAGTGCAAAAATTGTCCAAAAAGTGTGCGTGCAATAAAATTAAAATAGTATATCAAATACTTTCAAAAATAGAAGGACAAAGCAAGTAAACGAGTGAGTTAAATTAATGCAAAAACAAAAAAACAGTCTATGTACATACATATTTACAAAGTCATCCAGGGATTACACACTTTGACAGTTTGTGTGAACGAGGAGAATTAAACCACCACCTTCCATTTATCGAACAACCCTGTCTACCTCCTGAGTCACTGTGGAGGGGTAGGTAGTGCTGACCAACCCCACCACTCTGCCCCACAAATGGCATCTGTGTGGAGTCTGCACGTCTTCCCCTATCATCGTCCCATGGGGTTTCTACGGGCGCTCCAGCTTCCTCCCACGTCCAAAGACATGCATGTACAGCAGCGAGGTGAAGCTGAACTTGACCCTAGGGAATAGGACGAATAAAAGTGTTAGCCCTGCATTAACTAGCCATAGACTGGGGTCTTACCACACTTACAGCTCAAAGCTGCTGGGATAGGCTCCAGCCCCTCTGACCTCATGTTTAGCTGAGGAATTGTTTGGTCTCATCCTTCTATACATATTTGGGAATTTTTTTTTTCTTTTCAAGCAATATCTTACGGCACAGTGGCAGAGTGGTTAGTGCTCCAGCCTCACAGGAAGAAGGTCCTGGGTTCGATTCCCATTCAGGCCAAGGCCTTTCTGTGTGGAGTTTGCATGTTCTCCCTGTGTCTGTGTAGGTTTCCTCCAGTACTCTGGTTTCCCCTACCACCAAAAACATGTACAACAGTCCCCCCCCAAACCCACATGGGGCCAGGACTCCCCTGCAAAAGAGATTTGTAATCTCAGTGGGACAATACTGGTTAAATAAAGGTTAAAAAAAAACTCCTGCAAATTTGGGACTGACACGGTACAGTAATACATGACAATATTACCTTTTGTGCAGATATATATCCGTACAAGACCTATAGCTGAGTTTGCTGTTTGCTTGAGTAGTAGGCTGTGTATAATGTTTTTGTTGTACAAATAATGTTCTCGTTGTACAAATGCTTTACTTCAGAAAAAGAGCTTTAATCAGAGTTATTTGAGACTTTAGATCGCTAAGATGTTGAAAAAAAGAGCATTATATTTCTCATAGTCTGTACTCATCTGTAATCATCTCAAAACACAGTGAACATTTCAGAAGCTAAACCTCGACCTACTGTCAGCCAGTTGTAAAAACACGTCGTCTTTGTACTGTCTCTATTAGCCACGACATAAAGAAATTATATTATTATTATAACAGCCATAGAATCAGAAGCTCTTGTTATTACCAGAAATCACACTGCAGCCTCTACTCTCTTTAAAAACATTACACTATATGAACATAGGCCTACATACCATCTGAGATAAATCAGACATATATTAATGGTACAATACATGAGACACAGCCACATGAATGTAAACATGACAGATTGTAGCCTTAGGCTAATTTCCATCCGTTGTCCCAACATTCTCACACATTCACACACCAGTTCTGTGTCACTGGAGGCAAGGAGGGTTAAGAGTCTTGCCCAAGGACACAACGACAGTAGAAACTGTGGGGAGAGCGGGAATTGAACCGCCAACCTTCCTGTTATAGGACGACCACTCTACCACTGAGCCACTGATCCCATCAGTTACATACAGTTAGTCCTGTTAATTTCCACTAGAGTTTGGGGTTTTAGCATGTTTGAAATATATGTTTCTTTCCAGTCTTCATCAGCTTCAGAGACAGGAGACGAGTGAGGAGGAGAGGCTGCAGCAGCTATAGGACAGAGACACAGCTCTGAAGCATGTGTTTTTTCAAAACTGTATTATAATATACATTTATGTTTGTGTTGTAACTATAGTTTTATGTCCTACAACAGATTCGTCCAGGCCGACTCTAGAAGGACGAAGAACAAGAGGAAGAGAGCCCTGTTAAAGACACAACCCACCTCATCCAGACCCAGACACAATATACAGTCCACAGACTGAACAGAGACATACTCTCATGATGCATGAAGGAGTTATTTGGTTTATACGATTTTTATGTGCTGTTTTTCATAATCATGTCAGGTACAGCTGATCAGAACTGGACTGTTTAGTCACACTTCTTGTGCTGCTGTAGGTCTGTGTCTCCTGCTGGAGTCACCTGCAGAAACAACACAGACTGTAATGCAGTTACCTCAAAGTGTCTCATTTAGACCTCATCAGATTTGTTCAAGACACTGCTGTGGTTCAAAAGACTCAGGTTGTAGGCTGTGATTGTAGGACTTTGTTTTACCTTCTCTTTTCTTTCTAAAAGAACAGAGAAAAATAAAGATTATTAACTTTCCACATCAGTAAAGTAACCAAACAAACCCACTGTGTGTGTGTGTGTGTTACTGTATGTTACACTTTTATTGTCTATTTACACTTTCCAGACCCTTACTGTGTGTGTGATGTATTGTTTTTTTAACTTGTATTTACTTTATTATTTCTGTAAAATGTCTCTACTGTTGGTGGAATTCTAATAAAACATAATCTTGACTTGTGTTCACCTGGATAAACCAAACCTGAGCACAGCACAGCACTGACAAAAACTAAAGTCAAATGTTTTGGACAATACATTAGCTTTTATGCCCTTCTGATGGTCCACGTTCTGTCCAGGGTTTCATGGAGGATACAGGTCACCATCGACAGCAGCTGGACACAAAACAGAAGCTGTAAGCCGAGCTAAAACACTAAAAAGACATTGTTAGCGCTAACGTTGCTAATGAACAAGCTGCTGCTCAAATACATTAATACAGACCTTGTATTATTGTATAAAGCTTGACAGAAACAAGAATTATTTATTGACATCAAGTGTTTTTGCGACCGATGGAAGGTGTAGGTATAAGCTTGTTCTTTTGAAAAGGAGCTGTCAGTTGTGGACCATAAATTGGTGAAAACCTTTATACAATCAAAAGTGAAAACAAAGAGCCATTACTACAGAACTAAATAAACCAGGATTATTCCCTCAAATCCTTTTCTCTTGATTTTATGTTTTATGTGTCTATTAAGTGTGTATACCATAAACACTTAATATTACCATAATTGAAAAAATCAGGATATCTTGCAGCCGCTGCCACCATCCCAGATGACTTTGAGGCTTTATTTTTATAGGTTTAAAATTGCAATGTGGCTCATTAATGTTCAGGGGTTTACATTTCTCTTTGCCATACATTTAGTTACAGATAGATTTAGTCCAATTCTGTTAAACTGACACTATAGTGCTTTACCGTTGTAGGGGTATTCTTCTTATATAAGAGAATGTTAAAGCAAAGGCATGGACTAGGTTTTCAAGGTGAAAATTCTTAAGTAGACTATTAAACAGCCATGTCCTAAGAACTGCAGAAAGTCCGATTGACCATGACTGTTTTGGTGCAGTGAATGTTGAAAATGCTGTGTTGTGCTGTAGACTGTGTTGATTCCTTCCCAGGTATGTTGCAGGCTCCGCTCGACTGGCTTTGGCAGGGTCCCTCTAATGTAAGGCAGTGACCCATGTTGCGCAGCCAAGCAGCAATCCCCGAGTGTGTGTGTCCAGGCTGAAAAGTGCCCTTCAGGCCCAGCGCTGCCTCACTGCGTAGCTCCTCTTCACCACCAAGTGCCATTCTGAAGACAAGAAGAGGAGAGGCACACAAGAGCCACTCCACATCAAACATTCACATTAAACAAGAATATACTGTATTTCATGCATCCATCAGTGCACAGCTGTAGAAACAGGAACAGGAAGCAATGGAACAAACTTTGTCCTTCCTGGTTCTTTAAAAGTTTAAGGTTAACTCTGAATACATCCACTTATGGAGTAAAGTTTATAACTCCAGCTGTCTTTTGGAAGGATTTGTAATCTGGTCTTTGTCTATTTATCCAAGGCTGACAAATGCACATTATACACTTTGACAAAGCTTTAACATGTTCCTTTAAAGAAAAGTGTTTAAATGCCTACAGCTTATTCTAGCACTGGCTACAACTGCTCCGAAAGAAAAACAGATTTAAAGAAAAAAGAAGCAAATACAGATAAATTAGTGTTTCCCATAGATTGACAAGTCTATGGTGGCCCGCCATAAACTAACTGACCCCTCCATCGACTCCACACAAACCAAACATAGACTATAATGTTGGATGTTGCAATGGTAAATGACGTATAATGTTGAAGTTTCAGAGTCTGCTCCATCGACCCGTGTCTATTTTCTAAGTGCTCTGACTCTGAGAAGAGCTCAGTGCAGACTCTGGACACGCTGCTGCTGACAGAGAGCTGCTGTGGGTACTTTTGAGCGAGAGGAGGCGGCTTCTTTTGGCAGCAGAAAAGTTGGCACTAGCTACAACTCTCCAGAAAACCAGCGCTATCTCATCTTTTGTTTCTCTGTGACACAAGCAAGGAGTGGTGGATACAAACAGAGACAGAGGAGAGCTGCTCAGCTGAAGGATTAGCAAAACATTAGCAACGTTGCCAAAGTTGCTAAAGTTACCTCCTTCGCAGCAGCCCTCACCTTTTAACTGATCCAGCTCCAGATGAACCTGCTGTTTAATGATACCAGCCTTGTGTTTGCAGGGACAACGTTACTTGTGGCTCTTTTGCATAAACATGTAATTAATACAAACAGTAAAGTTTGTATCAAATGTTAATGCAGCTCGATGTAGCTTAAACAGTCAACTCTAAACTGTATTTTGTGTTCGCTTCTTGGTCTCTTTTTTATTTTTATCAAATAAAAGCAGAAAAGTGGGTGAGTGTGGTTGACACAGAGACCCACAGAATTTCTGGCTAATGCAGCTTTAAAGTTATTTAGATAAAAAACATTTATTTGGGAGGGCCCTAAAGCTGAATTAAATGTGTGATAATAAAATCTAAACTGAAATGTAACTATCCCAAACTTATTAAGCTCCAGATTTGTGTTTCTGAGGATTTCCAAAAGCACAAGTGGGCTTCACCCAGTGGGGCTGGTGCTAGGACCATTAGCATATTTGAGTTTGAGCTGTAGTTGCAGTGACATGTCAGACAGTCTTTGTAAACCTCAGGTGGAGCGCCGGTGTGCTTCTGGAGCTGGCTGCTCTCCCCTGTAGGAGCTCCTGAGAAGCACTGCCTATGTAAATCGGGAGCGGAATATGTATGATGGATAATGGTAAGTGCGCTAAGTTTCCCTGCCATCTGCTCACTAGTGGAATAATGAGAATACCTGAGGGGGTCTCTGTTACACCAACATCCGTGTGACTCCCCGACATCTGCTCCGTTACATCGGCGCGGCGTTTAGAAAAACTAAATATATGCGGATACTTTGAGGCGATACGGCTAAGGCAAACAAATCACAGCGCCGCCGGTGATCGTTGCCTTCTCGTCCGCTCTGATGTACGAGCGCTACTTAGCCTACTCGTGATGAAGCAGGAAATGCTAATAGATGTCCTAATGTGCTGCTGACGTGTAAACAACCCATTAAGGCCCTGGTGCAGAGCTGACACACACCCTACCATCCACACTTCTGTATCAGTGCTATTATAAGGGACACGGGCTCACTCGAACAGCAGTGGCAAATATAACACTGAGGTGACGCACGGAACGGCCGCTCTGGTTTGCACTCTTGAAGGACGACGCAGAAGGTATAAATACAGTTGGGCCACTGAGGGCTCACAATGAGATAAGCTTAAGTGAATTCATTAAGTGTGGAATAACAGGATCTTATCTAATATCCTGAGCGTTAACTGCAACTAATTATAACCAATTCTTCTGTCAATTAATTTCTTCATTTATTGAATTACTGTTTGCTCTACATTTCCAAAGCTGCAAAAAAAAAAAAAAAAAAAAAGAAACCCATCATTTCCAGGTTCTTTAATTTTCACGTATAATGGAGGCACCATGGGGTTTAGAAAATAAGCTACTGTTAATTGAACCAAGATGATTTTTTCTTAGAAATATAAAATATCAATGTTCTGTGTTATGGGAAGGGTTTGTCTCATTTTATGGAAAGGTGCAATATTGAATGTAAAAGATCATATGCCTTTTTGTATTATATTTTATTATATATAAAGAGACAATACACTATTTGAAATAGTTTTATATTTAAATATAGCCTTCTAATGAAAGGGACTGTCTAGTATTTTGTAAATGAGTCTATGAGGTATTTAGAGATGGATAACTTGGTAATCAGTGAGTAAAGGTGAGCACACTCCACGTTTGGAGAAGCAGACAGGCGCAGGCTTTGTGTATGTCTGCTGATGGAGCCAGAGAAAACCCTTTGAGAAACAACTAACAAGTTCAAAGCTACAATCAGTGAAAGTTCAAGATGGTATTTATTACCTGCATTTATTTTGACATTTGCACAACACATAACACAACAACCATTTTCTTCGGCTGCTCGCTTCAGGGGTCGACACACTGATTCATCTAGGGATTTGCATATTTAGTCTGGCAGATGCCCTTCCTGATGCAACATTCTCCATTTTTCCGGGCTTAGGACCAGCACAAAGGGTGACCCTTGTGGCTGGTGTTGGCTCCTCAAGGATTTGAACACTGGTGGAGAAATAACCACTTCATTTCCTAGCAACATATATTGTGGAACTACACATTTAAATGAACTATGAAGAAGTTTAGTGTTTTAAAAGTTAAGATTTCTTTTCCAGGTCCTTCTATCAGGAGTACGTGTTTTTTAACCTCTTTAGGGTTGCTTCTATTTCCTTTTCCAGACTGGAGAAAATACATTAACTATCCAAAAGTATCTAATGGAGTTAAATATACAAAATATGAAACTATTCATTTAAAGGGTTACATCCTACACCCAAAACATTAAAGAAGAGACGTAAGTGATTAAGTGATGTCCAATAAAACCAGCCTTTGAGAACAAATCTAACCTACTGAACATTCATATACTGTACAAATACCGCTCACTTGTCACCTGTCTGTAGAGATTATTAGGCTGTTTTTACACTGGCACTGTTTAGGTCGGTCCAAAGGAGCTTTTGGCCTGAGTATGGTTTGTTTGGGTCTGTGTGAACACAACAGCTACACTCTGGTGTGCACTAAACGGCCATACTGAGACTGCTTTAAACTGGTGGTCTTGGTCTCAGAGTGCGGTGTATCTGTGGTGTTAAAGTTACCCGACCTCGGGCCGAATCAATTACAGGAAGTTATTTTTTGAACCACTGGGCTTCCGTCATGAGCGGGGTGTTG
Organism: Perccottus glenii; assembly: GCA_024416835.2. Lineage (NCBI taxonomy): Eukaryota > Metazoa > Chordata > Actinopteri > Gobiiformes > Odontobutidae > Perccottus > Perccottus glenii. The sequence goes on from CM044559.2 coordinate 7,043,975, forward strand.
TATTGTGGGTAAACAATAAACATAGCAGACAGTAGCGATCGTTGGCAAACTTGGTCTGTTACAGAGATTTGCTGGGGTCATTGAGGGTTGCACAGTTGTTGGAGTATGGCGCTGTGTTTGGGGTACGGTAAAAAGCACACTTGTGAACACAAACCGAACTAACTGAAAAATTATACAATTTGATATAGTGCGCCCCAAGGCCGCATCACGGTGTCACATTGTATCATTTTTCACCAACATGTGTAAAAACAACCTTAGTCATCCAGGTCATAATTCTAAATATTTTACGAAGGTGCCTTGCCTTCTTTGTACCCATCTCACCTGCTGCCAGTGTTCACCTGTTCCACTATTGTTTGAACCCTGTGAACACATCACACATTTTCTTATGTCTTCCCCTTTATGTTGTGTAAAACAGAACAGGATGCTAGAAAGTGAATACTCTTGTTTGTTGCAAAGCAGCCATATTACAGACTGAACTCTATAACACTGAAGTGTATTTGAATATGAAGACATTTAACCCTGTTATCAATATGTATTCAATGGGAGTGAGTGCATTGTTGCATAAATGCTAACCATGATGGTAGAGAGTGCATTGTTCTATATCAATATTATTAGGAACTATTATTAATAATCTCACTTCTTATTCATTTTGATTATATAATGAAAAAAAAAAAGAAAATCCCCGAGATGTCAGGGGTGTTGCCAAATCATTTTGCTAACTACAAGTAATCATAATGATATTAATTAATTATTCAGCCAATTAATTTCTTCATTAATTGAATAACCATCTGAAACAAAGAGAAGCCCTTGATAATTTCCCAGTTCCTTAATTTTCACATTTAGTGGAATTACCTTGGGGTTTAGCTCCAACAAATGAGCTGCTAATAATTTCACAGAACAGCCCCATTTTCTCTGTGCAGAATAAAACCCATTTATTTCAACTCGATGTTACTTTTCATTTGAGCTTTCCTTTCCTCTGCCTGGGAAGTTTGGACTCACTTATCTGGGGGAGAAGCGCAGAGGGCGACTGGAGGGCGACAGGACAGGAGCCAGAGGTGGGCCGGTTTCCATGGCACCTGAGAGAGAGACCTTTCCAGTCCGGGCCCCGGGTCACACCATGTGACGCGGCTGTGCAGATAAATCCTCCTTTCATCCTGACGCCTTTGGCCTGTGTGGAAGAAGAAGGCAGCGCTAATGGGACAGATTTGTACACACACTCTCTTTGAGTGTAACATGTGCTGACTGAGAAACGAATGCATTAGAGCTCAGTTTTTGATCTGTTTTTAAATGTATAATACTGGGCCCCAAATAAGAATTATTCAAAAGGTAATGAGGGTTTGCTTTTTAGCAGACACAAATGTCATTATATTTGACTATTATTGTCTTAAACAGAAGAGGACTTTCCCATGACCACTTAAAGCGTTCCACTGCAAAGTAAGACATATCTGCATCTGTCTTGAATAGAGCACATGTCATAAATGGCAGATTGGTCGGTTCAGCTGTCAATCATCTACAGAAAAAAAACCCACTTGTGCATTGTACTTATGTCAGCTTTCATAAATACTTCTATGAAAAAATATAAAATGCTTTGAGAGATGAGCTTTAGTTTTTGCTTATGTTGCTTGTGCTGTGTATCAGACAAAACTATTGCATACTGTATTTTACGACACAGACAGAAAGGTACAAGATGAGTTGGCAGCAAAGTCAAAACCACAGGACATGACAGAGACCGGATCCTAGATTGAGAGTCTAGACCGACGCCACAGCAGGGCAAGACTGAGGCAAGACATATTGGATAGGAATATTTAAAGATCCTAAACAACATAATAATCTGGACAGACCATGACCAGTCTTAGATCGTGACCAAACTCAGGCATGGGTGATTGAAGATTAAGATAAAAGTATACATATATATATTTTTTAATCCAGTCACAAGAATGATACAAATAAATGAAGCTGCAACAACAAAAAAATTCCCAAGTTTCTTCCACCAGTCGTCTGCTTGGGTTGCGTTCTTAAATAAGAACTACAGTGATTGGTCAATATAGCTGTGATGCTAAAAAAAACTGCAGGGTCAAAAGGTTTGATACAAATGAATCTATGCACAAATACATAGATATAAACCAGACAATATATTTGGAAGCAGTTTTTCATTTAGATTAAAGAAACTTGAAAGTAAAGAAAGCCGTTGGGTAAGAGAATATTCTTGAGAATGTTGCAGTTTGTTGGATGTGAGAGCATTAAGGGAAGATCCATGGCGCCCGCTGGTTGGAGCAGAGTAGGCGCCACTGGAGTACATTCAGGAGGAGGTCTGAATGGATCAATACATCACAGAACAAAGGGGAACTGTGCTTCGGCAGGGGCCCCAGAACAAGACAGGCCAATTGCTCAAGTACTGTCACAGCAGACTATCACAGGCATCTCACATGCACCTTTTCAGCCCGGAGCCTCCTCCAACGGAACAGGGATAAAGACGGATGTGTGTAGAGCTGGATAAACCGAGGGGAACTTGGGACACCATCACAAGATTGACTGACAAAGTACCTCAGAAACAAACAGTTTCAGTCAGCACAAATGTTTGGGCCCAATGTCATGATATTGGAATGTTTCAAAAAATGTTATACTGTAACAGATTATTTTATTTTTATTTTTTATTTATTATCCCTTTAGTATCCCTGTGGGAAAATTCCATGTTGGAAATCCGGTGTACCCGGAGGAAACCCATTTACATTTACATCTAGTCATTTAGCACACGCTTTTATCCAAATCCACTACAAGTGAGGATAATAATGGAAGCAATTTTAACAACACAAGGTACAAAAAGCATAAGTGCACCAAAAACTAGTCAGTTAGAACCCAGCACAGTATACAAAGCTAAAGATAAGAAAGAATTTATTTTTTTATTTTTTTATTTTTTTAAATAGAGAAGGAATCAATAGAAAGGAAGTAGCCTTCAGTGTTTGTCACTCAGGTGTTGATGAAAGAGATGTGTTTTCAGGTGTTTTTTAAAGATGGCTACAGAATCTGCTGATCTTGTAAGTAAGTAAGTAAGTAAATTTTATTTATATAGCACCTTTCACAGATATAAATCACAAAGTGCTTTACAAAGTGCAATAAAAGAACAATAAAACTATGAGAATAAATATTAAAACCACAAAATATTGTAGCAGCAGGTAGATCATTCCACCAAAGTGGAACAGATCCAGAGAAGGTCCTTTTTGGTCTGGTACCACCAGACGTTGTTCATTTGCAGAGTGGAGGGATCTGGTAGGAACGTAGGTCTGTATTAGTGAGTGAAGATATGAAGGTGCAGAACCAGTGGTGGACTTGTAGGCCAAGAGCATAGCTTTGAATTTGATAGCCTAATGAAGAGAGGAGTTACATGTGCTCTCTTCGGTTCAATAAAGACCACTCTTGCCGCTGCAAAACCCGAAACCCACTTGAGCACAGGGAAAACATGCAAACTCTATCCAGTAATTTCAAAAAAATATTTTGAAAAAAACTGATCTGAGTTTTTTTTGACCAACTGTGGCTCACAATCAGATGATAATATACTGATTTAATAATTACATATGGTTCGTGGTTATAAAAAAATGAACTAAACAGACATTCATACTCGTTTTTTGTCCGTCTAGTTTGATATCAAGCCTTCACATAAAGGTTACTGACAGTCTCCTTACCCTTCACACATCACTAGCCACATGCCCTTCCTCTCATTCATTTTAAGACGTGTCTTTTTTAGCTACCTGTCATCGTCTTTATACTTTTGTTTATGCCTGTGTCAGTGCAGATATAACCACTTTTTCACACTATGTTATAGTCTAACAAGTGTGTGGCTGTCAAACAGAGACTTCTGGTTTTCCTTTTCCTCTAGTTCATTTTCACTGTGGTGATGGTGGGCTAGAGGAACTTTAAATGCATCTATAATCAAAACCCGAGATAAATTAGGAGGAGAGCGTTGACTCAGCGCTTTGTTGGCCTAGCGATCCATTGACCCTGAGGAGCCGGCAGCGAGAAAATTGAGAAATGCTGGTTTTAATGCCTATCCAATATATACGGCATCTACCTCGAGATGGGGCTGCGCAATCAAGCACTAATCCATTAGACAGAGATGTTTTTCATAGATTGACGTGTTATTGTGCTGCTGTCTGCACTGGCCCACGTTCAAGGTTAACCTTTTAGAGACGCCTGATTGTTGCGAGAAGGTTAAACAACACATTAACATGCATTAAAATATTAAATTATGGCTCCATTTAGTATATGAGGGAAAAACAACAACATAAAAAAGGCTTTTAAAAATATGAAGGCAATTGATAAAGTGGGTGGCTCGCAAAGGCGCTCAGTCTCGGGAGAAAACAGCGTGTGGAAGTGAGATGGTTTTCAAATGAGCCGAATGGCCGCAGTTCTGGCAGAATGAGGCCTTCGTTTATTGCCAGGTTAATGAACTGATGCCGGGGTCAAGTATTGAAGCCTTTGCAATTAAGGTGACTTTTCCCATAAGAGCCGGCCAATATCACAGATGAAAACAAATTGAAACAGTCACCTCTCTGGCTGACATTTTACTCCATGTTCATTTTGCAGCGGCACAATCTCAACGTGACTATCCTCTGAAAGAGTGTGTGTGTGTGCTAGCTACATATGGCTTCCATCTATCTTCCAGCCTGGCTGCGGGACGAAGCGGTGTATTGACAGTAGGAGGACGGTGGACAAGTGAAGCGCCCCGTCTGTCTGTTGGTAAAATACAGCCCGGACCTCGTGTCAGGGGATAACCAATTAACTAATCTGACTGTTACAGTAGGGCTACAGTGGCAGGCCACTTAAGTAAATGAAGGATTGGAAAGAGCAGCCCTTTTTATAAGCAAGCAATCTCATCATGAATATCTTCCCCAACCTTGTGCTGTTGGTCAGATGACAGTATTTTGTCTTTGAGCCCAAACACAGAATTGTTTCTACAAAAATGTATGGATATGTTTTGGGGCTTTTTTCAGTCTTTATGAGACAAACAGTATATAGAAAGGAAAAATGGGGAGATAGATTGAGGGGCATGGAGTAAATGGGCCTGGGTCAGGATTCAAACAAGCACCACTCTTTATGTTTACCAGCACGGCTTAGTCGTACCACACTCAAATCTTTATTAAGCTGTCTAACTGGACTTCTGTCTTTTTCTGAGTTTACATGAGCACAAAATGTATCAAACTACTGAGCCCATCCGAGGGGCTGCATTCATGTGGTCTAATTAGCCTTTCTGTCTCATTAAATAAAGAAAGAACATTAAAACTGCACATGAAAACCAACTTCTTTACTTGGAGAGTGCACCATCTGAGGAGCTCATGAATGCAACAAAAGCTACTGTAGCTGGAGCCCTTTGTATGTGAGTGGCCAAAACAACCAACAGGTAGCCAGCGGTTACACTAGGTAACTTTCTAGGTCTGACACTATGCCAGTGTTACTTATCTTCCAGCCGGCCCTTTAAAGCAGGCACAGAACTTTTTTGTAGCATAGCTCCACTAACAATTACATTTTAGCTCAACTAAGTTCTATTCAGACTAAGACCACCATTATAATTAGACTAAGACAATAGTTTAAATGATGTATCCTGTACCATTAAACAAAATTAACTTGATAATTTATTTATTTTTTTGGTGGGGACTGTGGTTTAAACCTTGAATAGTATATTGTAAAATCGTGAACATATATCAATCAATCAATCAAAAACATTCTTTATGATGCCATCTACTGTTTATAAAGGATGAGCGCGTGTACTCAGGGAGGTAAACCTTGATCACATGCTTGCAAAAACCACATGCTCAAACAACCTAAAATGTGTATAAATAATGTAAATTCAATCACATAAGGTTTAATGAGGGAGCAATAATTGCTGTTTTGGCGTTAAGCTAATGCTAGGCTCTAATCTTTAGTTTGATGTATTAGTATTTTGTGGAGAAGTTCCCTGTGACAAAAAAAAAATAGGTAGTGGAGCTTTAAATGTAGTGTCTGAGGTAAGGGCGTTAAAAAAAAAAAGAATTATAGTGCATTTAACGTGATTTTTTTTCACAAAAAACTGAGAAGTCACGCAACACCTCCATATTTTCATTTTCAGTCTGAGTGGAGACAGATGATGTGGTGCTTTCACTTTTATGGGTTAAGTTTGAAGTTGTTGTTAGCTTGAGGTGCATAACAATCAAGTAATTAAAATTTAAAGCTTTAGTAGTACAAATATGGAAAGGTTTGGATATAAACAACAACCTGCGATATTTGACTCAAAACAGATACACAATAAATCCATGAAAACACAGCAACATACATTTTGTGACTAAGTTATTGGAGCCAGCCCTCACATCCACATGAACTTCTTAGTCTTCTACTTTCATCATTCATAACATCTCTAAGCAAAACCAACAAATAAAATACATATTTATACAACAGTCCTATATTTCATCACAGTGTGCTTCTCCTCCAGCCATGCTCAGTTTGTCCTTTTTAGGCATCTGTAGAAGCAGGAAGTTATGAAACCAAAATGGATCCTTCCACTGAGTTCTGTGAGCCTTTCTATTTTTCCACGACAGAGAAACGCACAGTGTTATTTTGATGTGATAGTTTATATTTGACACAATGCACTTTAAATGACAGTCCAGATTTAACTTAAACTCAACAGTGGCCAGGTTTCACTCCAGGTTTGGTAACCGCACAGCCGACACTGCAGCGTTATTAGAGGAGAAATGGGGGGATGGGGTTATGGTGCGAAGGAGGGGATGTAAAAAGTGTGTGAGAAAGACGGGGAGAAAAGACAGACAGGACGACAGCGGAGGCAGAGGGAGCAGACCCTGTCACTGTGAATCAGCCTCACGAAGCAGGTGAAGAGAGATAAATGTCAAAGGACTCTCGGCCAAATAAAACAACAACTCGCCTGCACTCATCCAGGCAGCACGAGTCAGCCTCAGCTCGGAGTGTGCTGGCCTCTGCTCCGAGGAGACGCGGTGCACAGAAATACATGGGAAGCAATGTAAACAGCAGAGAAAATGGACGACAGAAGCGTCAGTCCACGGATACGTACTCAACAGGGGATAAGAATTGAAATGCAGATGTCTGCTTTTTGTAGACGTGGAGCTAAATAAATGGCTGGCTCTATTTCTATTTGCATCATTTAAAAGCATGAAGCATGTTTGTGAAACTGAATTCATGACAAATAGTTTCCTTGGGAATTTGTGGAAAGGTCAGAAGCAACAAAACTATAGCAACAAGGAACCAGGCCCGGATTGGCTAATCGGGAGCACCGGGAAAATTCCCGGTGGGCCGGTACGTTTGTTTGGCCGCGAGGGCCGTTGTTGTCATGGGACTGGGTTGAAATATATATTTTTTTATTGTTTTACCGCAGCCGCACTCTTTTTATTTATTATTTTACCGCAGTCCCACTCTTTTATTTAATATTTTCTCGCAGAGTGCAGCCTGCAAGACATTGATGACGTTTTGACCCCCTGGCCCCGCCCCGACACGGCCCCTTGCAAGTTGCTCAAAATAAAAAAAAAGGCGCATAAAAAAATGAATAACAGAAAGCGCAAAGGCGGCTCTGAAAAGGCCAGAATTTAAAAAAAAAAAAGCTTTGGAAACTGACGCGGCCAAATGTTCAAAGCTGAGCACATATTTTCTCAACAAAACAAACGAAGACGACGAGGCGGATAAGTAAGCTAACGTTAAGGTAGTTAGGAGCAGTGCAAGATGCTAGCGACCGTGCAAAACAACGTTGTATGTAAACCACCGTTCATGTATCAAAGTTTTTCTTGTAGCTCTTCAGCAGCAGCCGCCTCTAGCACCGTTTGCTGCCAACAGTGAAGAGCGAGGCCCAGAAACGTCCCCAAGCTCCAGTCATGAGCCCATCACACAAGAATGGGCAGGTAGGATTGCCATTCAGAAGAAATAATAGTAATAAAGAGCCCCGCTCAATGAAAATAATTTTCTTACTTGTTTCCAGTTCAAATATCCAAATATTCTTAACCCAAGATACATTTACAAGTGAAATGGCATGAGAAATTATGTCTTGTTTTCTGGAAAAAAAAACAACTAAAAATTAAGTGATTTTTGTTTTTTGTTGCTTAAAAGCTAAGAGTAAAACAATTATTTTTCTTACCCCATTGGCAGATAATGTAACTTGTTTTAAGCAAAAAAATTACTTAATTTTAAAGTGTTTATTCATACTTGTTCACTAAATCTTGATGTAAGTTTTTTTTTTGGACTGTAAACAAGACAAAAATACTGTAGAAAACAATGTGCCTATTGCAGACTTATATTCTTAGGTTTTAATTTTATTATTTTAATATAGTCAGTCGGGAACTAAAGTGGGCCGGTCTAAGGCATGAAACTCCAGGGCTGAAAATGAGTCCAAATCCGGCCCTGCAAGGAACCAAATAATTTGTCTGACTCCCAGCCGTTCTGTGTGGAGTTAGCATGTTCTCCCCATGCCTGGGTGGGTTTCCTTTGGTGGTGGCTGCCAACAGTGACTAAAGGATAATTCAAACTTACCAAAACACAGGTCAGAACCATACAAGGATACAAATTTCTGATGTTGGATACTATGTTTTCAATTCAATTCAAACCTTATTAGGGACACAGAGCATCTGGTCCATAGAAATAAAATAATAGAGATAATTATAATAGAAAAAACAAAAAAACAATAAATAAAGGCAGGATCACCAGTGTCTCCATGTTCTAGAAGTAAATCTCACAGCGCTAATATCTGGACAGACCAGGGCTTGAATTATATAATTAGACAATTTCATTAATCTGCACATAAAAGAATAAATACAGAAGCGTATAACGGCTGCACAAGCTCTTACACCACAATTTACAAACATTTCACTTGCACTTATTTATTCATGCTCATTTTTTCACAATACTATAAATATAATATCATATAATATCACATTTCAACCCACCGATACTCTTTACATTAAATCCTGTCCGACTGTTAATTTGTTTTGAGGTAGTTTTTCCACAACCCTTTTCCAGAGGTGATATCTTTCAGAACCAAAAGCATGACATACTTCGTCAGAAACAGTGGTCAATATCACCACCAATATATTTCATACACTTACTTTTGGCAAATCTCCTCCAGTATCTCTTATCTCACATTCATACTTCCATTTAAACGGGGCAATGTGACTCTTTTCCGATACGTTTTAATTTAATCAATTACTGAAAGGGTGTTAAATGTAACTTTCCAAATTCCACAGTAATGTAAAACCAAAATTATGAAAATCAGAGTTCAAGTTGCTATTAGAATGTTCAGTGGATATAGAGGACTAGCTGTTCTATTCTCAGTTTCGTTAAAGGTCATTACATTACCTCCCATAGATGCACCCATAGATCGATTCTGCATTCACAGTTTCTGTAGCCCCTGAAACTACATTAAAAACACCAAATCTTTAGCTTCTGTAATTAACTAATGAGATTGGATATTTTCCTTATTATATTTTGTTCAGTTAATTTAGGGATTATGAGTATATTTGTGCCATATGAGTACCTCCTGATGTTTCTTGGCCTCAAAATAGCAAAAAAACTAACGCATTCTCTTTCAACTTTCTTGATTATTTTAATAGGGCGGCTACAAAAGCTCTTTTCCACTCTTCACTATAATAAAATATACCTGATTGCCTTAATGGGCATAAGATCCTACCTTTTATTTGAAAGGGGCTTCGACAGTCCGGTGTTCCGGGTGCGTCCCACCGGGAGGAGGACCCAGGGAAGACCTAGGACACGCTGGATGGACTAAGTCTCTCGGCTGGCCTGGGAACGCCTCGGTATTCTCCCGGAAGAGCTGGAGGAAGTGTCTGGGGAGGGGAAGTCTGGGCCTCTCTGCTTAAACTGCTGCCCCAGAGACCTGGCCCCGGATAAGCGGAAGAAGATGGATGAATGGGCTTTGACAAATGCCCGTTTTGGTCCCGACTGTCACACATTACTGTTTAGTCCGGACCAAATTTCCAGGTTTGAAAGCTCCACTTGACTGGGGTTTAGACCAAACAGCTAGTCCCAAAAAGTGCATAGCAGCTATAGGCCTGAGGCGGGGTACACCCAACAATGGCCAGTTAGTTGAAAGGCTGACACTTAGAGACAGACACTGACAGACAACCATTCATTTATGTTATTATGAAGTGCTTTGTCTTTATAAGAAGCGTGTCCATCATTCATGCATTGTCCAAAATGCTGTGGATGATGTTATGGTTTAAATATGTCTGCTTCATTTAACTGGTCCCAAATTCAAATCCAAACTACCAGTTGTTGGTGTAACTAACCTGAGAAATACCTGAGAAGGACAGCTAAAAAAGTGCATTGAGACACTCCAAAATGTGTTGTGGGTCCCATGTGTGTGGAGAGTGTCACAGCTGCAGCGTGACAGGTCCTCCTGCAGGGCCCTATTCTCACAAACACTGCTTTTATTAACGCTCCCCCCAAAAATAACACAGAATGGAGCCAGGACTCTGGAGCCAAGTAGCTGTTGCTGGAATTTTTCTGGCCTCATTTGCATTAATAAAGAGGCTGTTCCTTGTCGGAATGTGTTTTATCCGGCTCAAAAAAAAATCCCCGGGCGCTCCCTCTCCGCAGAGCGCCGGGAGAATCCGCCTGTCAGAGCCGACAAGACAAATGAATCCTGGTGTCAGCGCCGAGTGGCTCTGCGCTGACAGATTGAGAAGAACTGTCCCTCCGTCGACAGGCATGCTTCATTTTCAAATTAATAAATCTGAATAAAATATTTTAGCCTTCATTATGAGTGTTGCGGCGGTGACAGGGCTGGGATGGAGATGGTGGGGGGTGGCAAAGGGGGGGTGGGGGGTGCTAGTGAAAACAGCTTGTGCCGAATCCACCTGGGCTTAGGCTGTGTGTATAATGTTTGCCTGTTTATGATGTGTAGGCGTGCACGCTTCCTGTGTCTTTATGTGGCTGCGTCCTGCATCGTTTTCCATTGATCCTCGGGAACAAACAATTTCAGCTCGTTCCCTCCGTACACCCCTTCCCCCATGCCGGGACAAACAAAAACAACTTGCAGCGGTTACAGTAGTGATAGATTCCTCACATGTTCTCCCCTCACACCTGTACAGCCATATGGAGACACATCAGCGCCACAAAGAGAACTTTTTAATAACTAGGTTTTGCCAAATAACAAGAAGACAATTTTGAAATATGGCAAACAGGAAAATTCTAGGTAATTAGGTGCATTTACCTTACCTGCACAGAGGTGAATAAAGTCTCCAGAGTAGTGACGTCATAGTCTGGAGGTGAAGGATATACTGCAAAAGTTTATCTTAAATTACATTACTTTTCATGTACATCATACATATCCACATCTCTGTATCATAATCTTGTGATTACGATACAGTTGGAATGGCAGCTTTTGTCTTGAGATGTATGGATAGTTTTTTTTTTTTTTTTAGCCAGGATGACCACTGAGATTACAAATCTCTTTTGCAGGGGAGTCCTGGCCACATGTGTTTGGGGGGGGGGACTGTTATATATGTTTTTGGTGGTAGGGGAAACCGGAGTACCCGGAGGAAACCTATGCAGACACAGGGAGAACATGCGAACTCCACACAGAAAGGCCTTGCCCTGAATGGGAATCGAACCCAGGACCTTCTTGCTGTGAGACAGGAGTGCTAAACATTTTGCCACTGTGCCGCCCAAAGCTTAGGTTAGGTTGCTGTATTCATACCCATAGGTCAAAAAGGTTTGCAGTATAAGGAAGGAAAAGAAGGCGTCCAAACCTTTTAACAACCATGCAAACAAACAAATAAAATACACACGTGGACAAAATTGTTAGCACCCTTCGGTCAATGAAAGAAAAACTCACAATGGTCACAGAAAAAACTTTATTCTGACAAAAGTAATAATAAATTAAAATTCTATGAATGTTAACCAATGAAAGTCAGACATTGCTTTTTAACCATGCTTCAACAGAATTATTTAAAAAAATAAACTCTGGAACAGGCCTAGACAGACAGAACTAAAGAAACTAAACAAGGAAAAAGACAAGAGAATAATAAATAAGTTAATTTAAGGGAAGAATACAATTTAAAAGTACAGTGTGTTCGTGCCGCATTAAAGAGACAGTTTATTACTAGAAATGGTTTGATTCTGTGGAATGGACTGGACAATAGTATGAAAGGTACGGCAACTTTACAACAATATAATAATAATAATAATAATAATAAAATAGTATTTTTAATAAATATACTAAAATGTAAATATGATTGTAAATGTAATAAAATATGTATACTTACTAATTTAAATTAATTAAATTATTTGATTTAAAAATAACTTAAATAATGATTATTAATTAATACAGTACAGGGAGGACGGGGCTGAAATGGTATTGTAGCATAATGCTGTCATTTGTTTGTTCATCTTTTTGATATGTGCTTTGATTTTTGTTGTTTTTTTTTCTCTTTGTGAAAGTAACTTATTATTTTCTATTTTGTTATAACAGTTGGATTATTAATTTAAATGTTAATAGGAGTAGGTTTACAAAAAAGTAAGACTTCAGCTTATACCCCTTTTGGTCAGTGTTGAATGGAAATGTTGTACTTTTTCTGTTTGTTTGAATGATCAAAATAAACTAAACTAAAAAACAAAAAACAAATGTGAGAGTGAATGGTTGTCTGGCAGTGTCTGTCCCTAAATGTTAGCCCTGCGTCTAACTGTCCACTGTCCAGGGTGTACCCCGCCTCAGGCCCAAGGTTTCTGGGATAGGCTCCAGTCGGGACTAAGCGGAAGAAAATAAATTAATGAATAAACACATTAGAACTCACATATCTCTCTAAATATTGGTCTCAGAGTTTAGAAAAGCAGGAAACTGCTGTTATTACAGAAGTTCACAATTACATTAACTTGTACAGAAGAACCATAAAAGCATAGAAACACACACAAAAAAAAATATTTTGTCAACATAAACTACACAGTGCATAATGTCCCATGCTCATGGCTTTTAACCACAGCAGATCATGTGAAGTCTAAAAAGTGTGAGGCATCAACCAGATCAGAGCAAAGAGTGTTTTACCCGTGAGTGAACACACGCATCTCCCGACGACACTTCAGCTCTAAGTAGATGTTGAGTGACAGATTGATGGGCTGAGAGACATAATTGCAGCAGATAACAAGAGCACAACTGGGGGAAGTATATATATAACACACAGGACTCATAACTCTACAATATTTACCCTTCAGGAGCGCGGTGGGTTGCATCCTCTCACTCATTCTGGATACAAAATTAATATGCAACAGCAAACACTAATATGCCCTTTGAGGAGCCCCGGCGTATTGTGTTCGAGACTTAGAGCTGTGGAAGTTGCCTGAGGGTAAACTCCGCTGAGGAAAAAAAAACAAAAACATCAAATTCAGTCTCCTGCTTGGTAAATTGTGAAATATAAAAGAAACTGTGCATCCTGTTATTTGCATTTTCTGCCGTTGTTCCTGTCACCTTTACAGAAAGTTAGAAGCATCATAGTGTCATTTGATACCAAAAAACTATATTCTGTGTTTTACAATGCTTAAAGGGACAAATTGAGTTTGTACATACAGAAGTGGTAAATAGTTCAGATGCAAGCTGAAATAGAGACAAAAGAGAACACAATTTAACCAATTAGTATGTTTCCATGCAGGGTCCATTATACCAATTATGCCAACAGCTCAATTAAGCCCTTTAGATCTTTGTCAAAATTATTTTCTTTATTTTTTTTGTTCTTATTTGATGGAAAATAATTACGCCTTCATTTAAAAAACAAACACATGTAGTTGATTGTCATTTGCCAAAACTCTCTTTTTTGTACACAATTATTTTGGTGGCTAATGCTTATTTGTAAATGTTTTTTTTTTAAAGATGTTCGTACTTGATTAATGGAGGGATGTTCACACAAACACTAATTTATTCCATATAAATCTTAACAGATATTTTTTTCTTGTGTTTTTAAAATATGTTCTTTTAATGACTCCAATTTAGACTGTACATTGTATCTCTGCAGTTGGCTCGCTCTCCAGACACACTCTTTACAACTCAAACACTTCATATCCAACTCATATTTGTATGTATTCTGTTATCATGAGCCAAACGATCGGTGGTTTGTCTTTGCTGCCAAAGCCTCTCGATGGGAGTCATGTAGTCGTCATAAACTGAACTGACAGTCCACTACACAGCAGCGGTGTACACTGTAAAAACAAAGGGGTCTGTTCAGTGTCAGTGCACCTCTGGTCGTACACTTGTGATTTCTGGGAAACTGTGGACATTCTGCAAAAAGCTACGCAGGAGCCATTTCAGGAAGGTATGTCATTTCCTTTAATCGAGCACAAAAAAAACACCAGCCAATTAATGTGCAGCAGCTGAAAGGTGTGTAATAATGACAGGCAGCACAAAGGGCTCTATGTTCCTCCTTGTGTAGGCCTTCAATATTTAAAGACGACGCCGTGTTTTTTTGGCAAGGCTCCGGCGATGAGTGTCAGTTAAAAACTTCATAGACGTCAGCCATCCCTGTGAACATCACATCATCAGACATGACATTTCATCAGCTAACGCAATAAATAATACAACACAGAGGGTGCCATTTGAACCGCAGGTGACAGCATCTGAGCAAATTGTCAACCCATAATTTGCTTTTCTTATGTCTTCTGTCACATGTGATTACAGTTATCACCTGTGTTTATATATTGGGCTTGAGTACAATAAGTCTATAGAAAATTTCAAGTGGATTATTGTCTTAGGTGCTCAGATAACACACACAGAATGAGCTGAGGGCAAGTCCACACATGAATGGATATTTGGTAAACAAACATTTTCCTCTGCTGATGAATCATTTTTATTTTGTTAACACTGGATATTACTGTATGGCTGTGTAAATTGATGGTCCTCAGTGTTTTTCACTGGCTGGTGGCACTCTCCCCACAGTTCATACTGCCGTTGTGTCCTTGGGCAAGACACTTAACCCACCTTGCCTACAGTGGTGTTCCAGCTGTAACACTGGTGAATGAAACCTTAATGTAAGTCGCTTTGGATAAAAGCGTCAGCTAAATGAATAAATGTAAATGTAATGACACAGACCCATGCGACACACTGTATGACCATAATTCATCAATTGCTAAATCAAATGTTATAACCAATTTTAGTTCATTTTGAGACAATGGTGGAGCAAATAAGAGCTTGTCGTTGTATGGAAAATACTGTTATTTATTTAACAATGCATATTGATAGACACACAAAACTGTATATATGCCGGATTTAGCCAATAGGCTATTTTTCATCTGCACTCCCAGGACATAACATGTTAAAATTCAGGCTAAAACAGAAGGAATACAGTTTTATGGTGATGGGGGTGTAATTCCATTCAGGAGCTGCTGAGACCATATTCGGGATATGGCATTTGCATGCATACAGAGAAACCTGGTTATTAATATTCCTGTAACATGTACATGACACACAATAGTGTCCCAGAATCTTTGTATGGGACAAATGACAAAGTAACATAGCCTTCAGACATTTTTTTTTTTTTTTTACCACATTTCCAACTACAGATGTACAAGAAATGTACAAATTAACACTCAACTTTGTGAAGAATACGGCAAAGAATAGTGGCTGTAGCAATAGTTAAAGACACAACCAGCAACAACATTAAACATGAAAGTGTTCGAGTGTTGGACAAACTGCACAGTCTTTGTGAAATGTCAGTTGTCTTAGTAACAATCTGAAGTTTTGAAAGCACCGTCATCATTTTGTTGCTTTATAAAAGTAGCTGCCTGCTCCGTGTTTGTTTTTCTGTGCGTCCCTGGACTCAACTCGCACATGCTCAGTTCATCAGCAGCTGCCAGAAACCAGGATACTGCGTATACATGGTTTACATGAGTTCTCCAGGTCGAGTATCCAGGTTTTTTAAAACCAGGATAGTGGGTTATTCTGGTTTCTGAAATCAGGATATGGTGTTTACATGCACAAAGACAAAAACAGGATACTTAAAAAAACAGACCATATCCAGGAAACTCAAGTGCATTTAAACGCACTCAGTGTTGTTTGTATACAGTACATCTGCACAGAAACATCACTGCAAACAGAAGGAAGGTCATTGATGTAAAGTGAAAACAATAAAGGCCCAAGAATTGATCCTGGGGAAGGCCAGTGGACAGACTAAGGGCTGTAGATTGATAGAATTGGACATGTTGGGAGCATATAACCAGGTAAGATTTGACCATTGCAGTGGGAGAGAAAATAAAGGTGCATAACTTAGAGAGCATGATTTTGTGATTTACTGTGTTGAAGGTTTTTTATTAAATCCAAAAATACAGGACAACAACCCTTACCTCTGATAGGAGGTAGCTGTCTGTTGAGTAATATGCTCTAAAGCCAAACTGCATTTGATGAAGGGCATAAGGTGTGGTGTTTATATGATTAGTTATTTGACATGCCATGATTTTTTCCATAATCTTTGACACACAGGGGAGTATAATAATAGGTATACTGTAGTTTGCCATGGACTGGGGATCTCCACTTTGGAAAATTGGGACTACAACAGATGATTTCCAGAGGCTGGGGGACATGCTTTGATGAATAGAGTCTACCATTTTAAGTCCTGGGGATTGAACCCATAAGGCCTTTGAAGTGTTACTTAGTTTTGTTTTCCTGTAATTTGTAAATGGCCTGTAAATGAGATGTTGCCAAATTACCTCACACCCTTGTAAAAATAAATGAAACACTTTACTTCTTCTAACATCTACAGTCTATGTTGCTTTCCCTTTTCCCTTGCAGAGTGTAACATATTAGGGGCTCGTCCAGGATCTAAAGCAAGAATCATAACTCTAGACCCTCTGACAACCCTTGCATCTTAATGATCTTTTCTTGTATTACTGCTGACAATGAAATACTGATACCTATTGGTCTGACAAACAGCCATGTGTTTGTATCGTGTTGATGAAAATATTTGTCAAACAAAATCAGAAAAATATCAATTTACAAAGATGTTGGGCCTAAGTGTCCTTCCAAAATAACTCCCAATCGATTGCCATCCTTGCTCTGTCCAGACAGATAGAATTCATGTAAACAGCAGACAGGCAGTGACAGCGCTGTATTTGTGATCTCCTCCAGTGGACGGGGGTTGTTAGGGAAGAGAGCCAGAGACATGTGCCAACCCTAATGCCTCATGGCAACTCACGCTCAGCTGATAAGACAATATTTCATGTGGGGTCAGGGCCAATAAGGGGCCTTTTCAGCAGCAGAGATGAATGGGGCCTGACTGCCATGATCAAAATGCCAGCTACATATATCCAGCTCTGGGATGTAAAACACAGACTGAACAGCACTAATAATCATACAAACAGCCTCAGACTGATGGAGAGGGAGGTGGCTGTGGTCTGATGTTGGGAGTGAGTGACAGGGATTGCTTTGTGTACTTTGTGTAAAGAAAAAAAAGAACTGAAATCAACTGGGACATCACTATGAAAACTGTGCATCAAAGTAAAATGTTCAGAAATTTATCATATTTTCAGAGGTGTAAAGTGCTTAAGTAAATGTACTTTGTTACTATACTTAAGTATTTTTTTGGCTACTTTGTACTTGTACTGAGTATCAAAAATATAAGCAACTTTTACTCTCTACTCAACTACATTTTTGATTGAATACTTGTACTCTTTACTCCACTACATTTGAACTGACACTTAGCGTTACTCGCTACATTGTGTTCGTGCACGTGAAGTCGACTTTGTTTGCCGTGGCTACAGTAGGCGCCCTCATTGGAATGGAATATCGCGAGTAGGCGTGGCTGGCGGGGGCGCCGTGAGCATGCAGAGCACGCAGGTACGTACAGTTGTCACAGTACGCACACCGTTGTCTTTGAAAGATGGATAACGCAAAAAAGCTGTCAGGGACAACCAACAGAAAAAGAAAGAGGGAAAAGGAGATGGAGTGTAGGATTTAAAGTCTGACGTTTGTGCTTGGAGGCTTGCAATATTCATGTTAACAGACTAGCTAGCGTTTGCTAACACTGGGAATATAGCAGCCTAATGGGGTCTGCTAAATGACTAAATGTTTAAATTAATGCTAGCTTAATGTGCAAAACCGAAGTTACTGAGCTGAAAACTGGAAAATATAAGGCAGCATGCCATGTACACTAAATTACAATCATTTGGAAAACAACTAATGCAATATCTCTGGTTTACCAAGATATCATGCAAAGATTTGCTCCAAACTTGGGGGCTTAATGTTAACAGACTGGTTAGTGTTTGCTAACTTTATTAATTAAGTTAATGTTGCTACAAGCTACATTTAGATTTTGGTTAAACCTTATGGAACCAATCCTATGCATGACATATCTCAATTTTATTAAGGTAAAATAGGCCTACTGGTAAATATAAGGTAGCATGCACAATAAATGACTAGAAGCTGGAAAACATAACTTATGCAATAAGTCTGGTTTACCATGGAATCATTAATAGAATTTGTTTAAGCATTAGCTGTTGATGTTAGCTGTGCTGTCAGACACACAGTCTGTAGTTCTACTTCGTGTGTGCTCCGCCCACCTACGGGCTTCGCTAGTGGTTACCTCTCCCTGGCGCGAGCCAGACTTCTGAGAAAGATCAAAGCATTCACCGCGCCAATCATGCCAGTGTACTGGCACACCCTCAGGGGCTGAGGGTGTGCCCCTTGCCCAACGCTCTCCCTTCTTCTCTCTCAGCGCTTCTGAGATATTTAAAAGAGCGAAGATCACACGTAGCTAGAAGAATGGAATGTGCCCGAGATATGCCACCTACTGGTGTCGGGCACCGCCGCTCCTGCCGCTCCTGCTGCGCCTGGCTGCTGCCCGAGGATGGCCACGACTGCTGCTTCACTTGCCTCGGATGGAGTCATCAGCTGGAGCGGTCGGCC
Source organism: Perccottus glenii (assembly GCA_024416835.2). Lineage (NCBI taxonomy): Eukaryota > Metazoa > Chordata > Actinopteri > Gobiiformes > Odontobutidae > Perccottus > Perccottus glenii. The sequence continues at coordinate 7,062,855 of CM044559.2, forward strand.
TGCTCCGCCTGCCTCGGCCTTCCCAGAGAGGAGTCCGGCGCCGCGCGCTTTCATGGTCCTATTTCCCGTCTCGACCCGACCTGCCACCGCTATCCATCGCGGTGTCCCCTGCCGCTACCCCACCTCAGCTGGATTGGGCAGCGGCGTAGTGAGGACGGGAAGCCCGTGGCGATGACGCTGGATCCGTCGGTACTGGAGTCTCCGTCCTGATCTCCAGCCAGCTCGCCGGTACCCGCTGGATGACCTGCCGCAGCTGTTTGCCTCCGCTGCGGTTCGTATGGAGACCCCGCTCCCGCCCCAGCAGCTTGAGACTGCTCCGGCGGACTTCACACTGGGGCTAGCGTCACAGGCTCGTTCTCGGCCACGCGTGGCGACTCTCTGCCCTCTTATGACACCCATCGCCCATTATGCCCAGCGAGAATGGCAGAGCCCGCTCTCAGCGAGAGGCCCCGCCCGAGGCTATCTGGCATATTGCAATGTGGTGGGCTGGAACGACATCACCGGCGTCCCACCTGTTGAGGACGGGGTGAGGATGTGCCTGCTACCGTCATCTACCCCCTGGCCGGCGGTGGCGGCTCTACCATCAGAGAGGGACAGATTGATGGCATCGCTGATGGATCGCTGCTACGCTAACGCCGCTCAGGTGGTGGCGTTGGCTAGCAATATGGCTTTTCTGGCGGGCTCCTTGGACAAGGTCACACATGAGCGATTGGTCCTCACGCCCGAGGAGATAGATGAGGTTCAGACCACAGCGGCTGCTCTCCTGAGGATGTCTCAAGCATTCGCCGTGGATGGGGCGCGGCTCAGCTCGGCGCCAGACACCTGTGGCTCGGCCTGTCTTCCCTGAAGGAACAGGAGCAGAGACGCATCCTCGGTCTGCCGCTCTCCACCTCATCCCTGTTTGGTCCTGATATTCAGTCTCTTGTAGACCGACTAGAATCAGCCTCCAAAACGTCCCAGCAGCTTGCTCCTCATCTCCAGCCGAGGCGCCAGCGTACGACATTTGGCGCCGTCGTGCAGACCGGCACCAGGTGTCCGCGACTCCCCGTGAGCGAGCTAGGGCACGCCCCACCGTTGCCGCTGCTGATCCTGTCCCCGCCTTTAATAGCGCAGGGCGGGAAAACGCCGGGAGAAGAGGAGGTTTTCAACGTAATAGGGGCGCTGGCTCCTCCCGCTCCTACAAGTCGTCCTTTAATGATAATCATATCAATAAAGGCCGTAGGGCCCGTTACTTCTCATTAAAAGAGCACGCTTCTGGGTCTTCCCCTCCGGCTCTTTATGGTCCGCCCCCTTCCACTACGCCACGCAGACAGATTGTGCTTGGCTTAGTGGGTCCGGCGCACCTAGCAGTACAGGCGCCTTCCATGCTGCCAAGGAGGGGCTTAAGAGGCGCTCCCCCGCGCTCTCCTGTAACTCTAAGGCTGCTAGTAAACGGCCCAGATTCCACTCTGCAACTGCCAGGGGCGGTGTGCAGATATTGGGGGCCGTGGGCTTGCCCCCGCAGTTATTCAGGCAGCGCCCAGTGTTGAGCTGCAAGGGCGGGGATGCTGACCAGGGCTCGCTACCCCCGGCCACACAGTCAGCTACTAGGGGTGCACCACCTGTAAAACTGGGGCGACTCATTCTGGGGGGGCCCTGCCCCCCCCCCAGGTCCCCCAGACCTAGGGGGTTCTAGCTCAGACAGCAACCCACCCCCAGTCACCCACAGAACCCCAGCAGTGCCCCCTCCCAAGAGGATAGGGCAGCCCTTTCTGGGGGGGCCCCCGGCATCCCGAACCTCCAGTTGGGTTTGTGATGGCGGGTGGGCCGATACATCCTCCTATTCAGGACATGGTGCGCCCTCTATCGCACTTCTTGGAGGCGTGGACCCGCCTTCTCGGCCCTCTATCGCCCTGGCTGGACAGGACGCTGAGAAGGGGCTATGCCTTGCAGTTTGCCCGTCGACCCCCTCCCTTCCGCGGTGTCCTTCGCACACAGCTCACAACCCAGGCAGCGACAAGGGCCCTCCAAGAGGAGGTCTCTTCACTCCTGCATTGCGGTGCAGTTTCGGAACTGGACCGAGGGGAGGCGGAGAGAGGGTTTTACTCCCCCTATTTCTTGGTCCCAAAGAAAACGGGAGTGAGACCAATCCTGGACCTGCGCATCCTGAACGCAGTATGTGACCACCAGGAGGTTCCGCATGTTAACTACCAGGCACCTCCTGGAGAGTGTCCGCCCGGGGGATTGGATGACCTCAATCGACCTGATGGATGCTTATTTTCACGTCTCCATCCTACCGGGCACAGGAAATTTCTCAGGTTCGCCATCGGGAACAGTGTTTTCAGTTCAACCGTCTCCCGTTCGGCTACTCCTCGCCCCACGCACCTTTTCCAAATGCGTGGAGGCAGCACTGAGCCGCCTGCCGTCAGGGTTTCAGGATCCTGACTTACATCGACGATTGGCTCATCCTTGCTCCTCTCGCCAGGAAGCCGTGCAGCATACGGACAGAGTACTGCGTCACATCTCAAAGCTGGGGTTCGTGGTGAACCAGGCCAAGAGCTCGTTGTTGCCAGCACAACAGGTGACGCACCTGGGACTGGAGTTGGATGCACAGACCATGCGCGCACGGCTCTCCGTGGAGAGACAGGTGGCGCCAGGAGTCTGGCTCAGAGGCTGGTGGTAGCTCCATCTGCACCGCCTTGTCTGGTACGGTGCCTACTGGGCATGATGGCGGCAGCTCACCCGGTGGTACGCTTGGGGCTCCTTCATATGAGAAGGCTCCAACGCTGGTTTGCTCGGCTCCGGTTACATCCCATGAAGGACAGACAGACCCGGGTCTCACTGTCCTTGGGGCTCGACAGGATCTGGAATTCTGGCTCACCCCGGACCGTCTCCAACTGGGAGTGCATGGGATGCGTCCACACTATGTGGAGGTGTTCACGGACGCATCACTCACCGGATGGGGCGGGACCTTAGGCCGGCTCGCAGTGGGCGGGGCCTGGGAGCCAACGCTATCCCACATAAATCTACTGGAGATGGTAGCGGTGCAGAGGGTGCTTCTGCACTTTGCCCCCAGCTTGAAGGGAGATCACGTGATGATCAGGTCGGACAACACAACAGTTGTGGCCTACCTGAACAGACAGGAGGAACCAGGTCACCCCTCCTTCATCGGAGGGCAGCAGAGATCCTAATGTGGGCAGACACACACCTGGCCTCCCTAAGGGCACGGCATGTGCCCGGGACACTCAATGCAGGGGCAGACAGGATGTCCCGGGGTGGCCCTCTACACGACGAATGGAGCTTGGCGCCCAAAATTGCACAACAGACTTGGCGCCGGTTCGGTCAGCCTGTGGCCGACCTGTTCGCCAGTGCAGAGAACGCTCAGTGCCCACTCTGGTTCTCGCTCAGATCGTCAGACGACCCACCGCTAGGGGTGGACGCGCTGGCTCAAAAGTCATGGCCCATAGGCCTCCTCTATGCCTTCCCACCACTACGCCTCTTATCCCCTCTGCTTCACAGGGTGAGGTTGCAGGGCCTTCACATCCTGGTGGTGGCTCCGGACAGTCCGGGTGCCAGATGGTACCCAGACCTGGTGCAGATGGCGGTGACGGACCCGTGGCCTCTCCCCGACCAACCCGACACACTGCTGCAGGCCGGGGGTTCCCTTCAGTCCCGACCATTCCTGACCTACGGCCAGGGCATCCGGCACCCGTTGGCGTCTCTTTGCCGCTTGGTGTGGTGACAGGACGTTGGACCCCTGTAGCTGTCCAGTTAATGTAGTCCTAGAATTTCTACAGGGACTTCTGGACAGTGGTCGTGCCGCATCTACTCTGGCGGTGTTTGCGGCAGCCATCACGACGGGCCATGAGGGCTTTGGGCGCTTCTCGGCTCGTAGTCACCCTTTGGTTAAGCGTTTTCTTCGGGGTGCACGCAGAGTGAGGCCCCCCTCTAGACAGGTGGTGCCTCCCTGGGACCTTCAGACTGTTTTGGATGGTCTGTCTGGACCCCCTTTTGAGCCGTTGGAGCAGGCGGAAGTCCGGCTGCTCTCCTTCAAGACCGCCCTTCTGCTGGCCCTATCCTCCGCCAAGAGGGCGGGGGACCTGTGCGCCTTGTCGGTTCATCCTTCGTGCATGTCGCTCAGTGAGGATGGAAGCCTAATTCACCTTTGGCCCAACCCAGCCTTTCAGCCGAAGGTTATCACCTCGTCCTTCCGGTCCAGGGTGATCAGGATTAGAGCTCTCTGCCCCACCCCAACCGGGACGACAGCAGATACGCGGGTTACTCATGCTGTGTCCGGTCAGGGCTTTGCGCTGCTATGTGGAGCGCATAGCGGGTTTTCGGACATCAGACCAGTTATTTGTGTGCTTCGCGGCCAAGGGGCGTGGGTCACCGTTGTCGGCCCAACGCCTAGCACACTGGATCTGTGGGGTATTGGAGCGGCCTCACGTGGCTCAAGGCCGCCCTCCCCCAGCCTTGATCAGGGCACACTCTACCCGAGGGGTTGCCACGTCGGTGGCCCTGTGTAGAGGTGTCTCTGCGGAAGATATATGCTTGGCGGCATCTTGGTCCTCTGTGTCCACGTTTGTGCGGTCCTATCTCATGGACGTGTCTGCGAGCTCTGTCACTCATTCAGTGTTGAATAGAGGCCAGAACCTCGTCACCTAGGCTGGCGCACACTGCAGGTGTTACTGTTATTGCGGCTGAGAACACCTGTACCACAGCTTGGCGGGTCCTTTTTGGATGTATTTGTCTGTGCAGCCCGTGTGCTCTTGGGAGAGGCGGTCACGGGCTCGGCGGGCAGGATGGATGCTCTTGGGAGAGGCCCATCCCCGACCACGGACACTGAAGTTGGCAGTTTGATCAGGGTGCCAGGATGCTCTTGGGAGAGGCGGTCCTGGGCACAGCTTTATTAGGCTCACATAGGACGGCGACAGATGCTCTTGGGAGAGGCAGTTTGGACGTGACCTGTAGTGGGGCGCGCTTGGCTGCTCTTGGGAGAGGCGGGCCGGCGTTGCTCCTGACGTTGTTTGTTCCCGCGCCAATCGTTGTGAACCGGTCCAGCTGGGAGTACATTTATCCCCTACGGCCTTCGCTTGGTAGGTAACCACTAGCGAAGCCCGTAGGCGGAGCACACACGAGCAGAAATTATAGTTACCTGATGTAACTACAGTTCTACGAGTGTGTGCGTAGCCCACCTACTCTCAGGCCCAGCTGGACTTCTTCCCTCTTTTGAGCTGGTTCGAAGAAGGGAGAGCGTTGGGCAAGGGGGTTTATATAGCCCCTGAGGCTGTGCCAGTACACTGGCATGATTGGCGCGGTGAATGCTTTGATCTTTCTCAGAAGTCTGGCTCGCGCCAGGGAGAGGTAACCACTAGCGAAGCCCGTAGGTGGGCTATGCACACACTCGTAGAACTGTAGTTACATCAGGTAACTATAATTTACATGTGTCGGGTGTAATTACAGGCTCACATCTCTTTCTCTCTCTATAAAGGTCTGTGCTATATTTTTTTAAATATATATATAAATTATTATAATTATATATATGTATATAATATACACATGGCTCATGTTACAATTTATTACGAACTAGAGAGTGCTCTAGAACGTTTGGTAGCAACATTGTTACTAGTATTGGGCTGAGAACTGGTAAAAATTGTTGCTGCATAGCCCTCTAGCACTGGGTAGTTGCGTTTTCGTTTGTCCATTTTACTGAAAATACCTTTTTTTAAAATGTTTTTTGAGCACTTGAGTTTGACTTGTTTAATCTGTTTTTTTGTTCTGTCATGTCAAAATATTGAGGTGTTCAATTTCTTTTCTATATATTAGGAAGTAAAACCTCATAAATAAACTTTCTTCTTTTTAACTGACCTACAATATCTCTTTGTGTTGAGGTCTAGTGCATCTTTGAGCCAACATTCAGTACGAGTAAAATACTTAAGTACTTTTAAAATGGGGTACTTTAAGACTTTTACTCAAGTCGTATTTAAATTGGTGACTTGTAACTTGTAGTGGAGTAATTTTTACAGGAAGGTATCTGTACTTTTACTCAAGTATGGCTTTCAGGTACTCTTTACACCTCTGCATATTTTTCAGTTCAAGTCAAATAACTTTACTAGTCCCCAAGGGCATCTTAACTTCTTGGGTCTGGGTCTGTAATTAGCAGCCTTTCAACTTTTTTTTTATAAAATGAGAGGTGAAAGCTTCTGATCTATATTGATTTGGTTCAACTGGGTGCCCTACTGTAGGTACTTTAGGATTTTTTTTTTTCACAGAGTAGGACCCTACCTAATTGAAGACTCAGATTAAAGAGCTTCTGGAACACACACAGTTGACCAGCACATTCTTTCAGAAGTTGTGGAATAATGCCATAAAATTGTTACGAGACGTAATCCAGGAATATATGCACTGATTTCTAAAATTTGACATAAAATTATAATTAATGTAGTTACCTCGGCAGTACAACATTTATTAAGATTTCATGAAAAAAAAAATAGGAAATCAGTGCAACGTCTTTTCTAAATTCATGGCCTCCCAAATATTGCAGCAACATAAACATTGTGAACATAAATTATAATTCCATGTCCATGATTGCAGCTTTAAAATTAACAAACAATGCCCAAATTTTATTGAAGCTTGGCTTCCAATTAGAATGTTTTTATTGACAGTCAGCCTTGCGACTAAATGGCCACTGTCCAGGGTTTACCTCGCCTCAGGCCTCAAGCTGCTGGGATAGGCTCCAGTCACCCGCGACCCCTAACAGGACTAAAGGTTGATTTATACTTCAGCGTCGTGTGTACGCCGTAGTGTACGTTGTAGGCTTGTCACGTAGGCGTCGCCGTCGTGAGCATTTATACTTCTGCGTATGTCTGTTACGCGAGCGGGTTCCACTGTCTTTACATTCCTCGATACTCGCAAGCTTCTACGAACAATGGCGACTGAAAGAGAGCGGATCATGTTGGAGCTGGAGCTTATCGAGGTCCAAAAACTGTTAATTTTAGTTAAATTACTAAAACTTGTTGGCTCTTCATTGAATTTTGGAATTTAAAAATGGCGGGCGGTCCAGAGTGCAGAAGATTATTCCGGAAATGCGTAGGAGGACACGTGATACTACCAAGCCGACCAATCACACATCTTGCAGTCCGCGTCGTCGCGACGCGTAGTTACATTTTTGAGGAGGTGCGAGTCAGGGTACGGCGATGGGTACGACGTATGGTACACGTCAATGCGTATGCTACGCCGTACCTACTACGCGCACCCGATGCAGAAGTATAAATTGGCCTTAAGTGATAGAAAATGAATGAATGACAGTTACAGTGTCCTTTGCTGTATTCTGTGATCATGACCATTGTCCAATTTTCTTACAGTTACATATTTACATATACACAAACACACATTAACATAATTGTATGTATACATAATTGTATAAATGTAAATTGAAATCATATCATTTCTGTTTCAAATCAAAGCCCTCTGTCTTCGTTCCTAAAAATCACATCCACATGACAGCACAAAGACATATTTGTTAATGGTGTCATGAGAATTTTATGACCTAAAAATGGAGACATGAAAAGGTTGGCGTCTGATTAGATTATCCTTAGATTAGATTACGACTGCAATGTGACCCACTGTGGTATGGCACAACTGGCTTTTACAGTTGATGATAGATGAGTAGATATATTTAAATATTTATTATTGTTGGCAACTTGCTGTTTGTCTGCACTGATGCCAAACCATGAGTAACTTTGAAAATCAAACAGGCAGATTTAAATATTTTAAAATTTGAGAGACTTCGTAAACTATATTTATCAAGAATATAGCAGTGGTGGTAAGACAAAGGTTTCTTGTCTAAAACTTTCAAAGCCCTTTTGTAGCATGATTCAACAGGTCTAATAACCGAAGAACCAGCGTATGACCAGCTGCTAATGCAATCCTCAATATGAGACAGTATCATTGAGTGTAGGAATGTGACCGCTGCTCTGTCTGTCCGGGATGCTCTAATATGTTTAAAATTCCTTATATTAAAATTTGTAGTTTTTACAATGTTTTGAACATGCTTTTGAAAGGATAAATGCCCGTTTAAAATCTATGAAAAACAGCGGCAACACAACTATTTCTATCCAAGTAAAAGCATCTGGACTCAGTTTTCAAGGTGAAGATGTTTCGTCTCTAATTCCAAGAGACTTTATCAATTCTGAGATCAACTGGTAAGAGAGCTGAGCTTATGAAAACTGAGTCCAGATGCTTTTACTTAAACCTTTTTTTCAAGATGTCCTGGACGACTGAGAACCTTCACAGACCTATTTCTATCCAAGTATAATTTAACCTTTTCGATAAAAACGCAGACAGCTGTTTCAGTTGAATGGCGAGACCGGAAGCCAAACTGCACAGGGTGTAGAGCTGGACCAACACTGTTTAGGTGTTGTGTAATTGATTTGGTCACCCATTTTTCTGCAATCTTTGAAATAATAGGTAAAATGCTAATAGGCCTATAATTAGCAGGGTCTACTTTATTGTCAGATTTGTAGATGGTAATTACTTTTGCCACCTTTATAGATATTGCAGAATCCTGAGGAAAAATAGATACAAATTTTCAGGAGTTTTGTTTAATTCATAGGATGGTTGCTCTTTGACTTATCATTTTTGAATTATTATGTATTCGCTGGTTTTAAATCTGGCAGTGGGGATCATACCACAGCAGCAGGATCCATACATCTGAAATAATGGCATATTTACCTGTTGTTTTCTGTCAAATTTTGCTATTATAGTTTTGTGTTCTTATAATCCGATACAAATATGTGTTCCCAGATATTGTCTCAAAAAACGTTGACGAGGTCAGTTAGATATGTCTGAGTTCAGTCAAAAAAACAGTTTTAACATATTTAACAAACATTCACAGGCGCAAGGGAAGGGTAAATGGCCCTAGGATAAAAAAATATTCCTTTAACAATTCCCATACACCCCCACCTGTCAGTTTTATCCAAATAATAATAATAAGAAGAAGAATAATGGATTGGATTTATATTGCGCTTTTCTCCCAAGGGACCAAGGGACTCAAAGCACATTACAGGCTGTCCATTATTCATTCATACACAGTCACACTGGTGATGGTAAGCTACAACTGTAGCCACAGATGCCCTGGGGCAGACTGACAGAGACGTGGCAGCCATTTTGCGCCTACGGCCTCTCCGACCATCACCACATACATTCTCTAAACATTCTTACACATTCATACCAAATGTCAGTTTATCAATTCAAATGCATTCTCATCACATATATTTTGATTCACTTATTTGACCTCATCTAGTTTTATCAGTTAATGTTTGTTACTCCCACGACTTGTGCTAATAATTGGAGTACACTTTATGGAAGGGGTTAAAGTTATAAAGAGATACAGTATGTGGAGCCACGCTGTGACCCGACGCTCTCCCAGGTATCTCCCCTGTCCAGGATTCTTATTCAACTTCAAACTGACAGTGTTTTTAATCTTTCCTTTACTCCCACACTGGAGATTGGGGAAACAAAAATCAATAGTGTGGCAGGCGATCTTGAAGCCGGTGAATTACAAGGCTTGGACCCTGCTCAGCAGCCTTGAGCAGGGGACCATGGGAGTTTCATTAGAGACCATGGGGAGGTCACGGGTTCAAGTTGAGAGCATAACCTCTCAAAGCAAGGTATTTACTGTCTATGCTCCAAAATGAGAAATAAGTTCCACCCTGCGTCAGGGGATTTGTTCACTCTTCATTTTTTCAGCCCTCCTTCCTGACAGTGGTCCTAAGTCTCTGCATGGATCCACTGTTGAATGATATAGTGTTCCAGAGCCCGTGATAATGTCCATGCTACAAATCTAAGCGCAAAACATATTGACACTGGGTCTGTCATTATCAGTGAATCAAACTGCTGATGTGCGTTTCAATCTGGGCGTTCTGGCAGCAAACCCTGCGACACACAAATAAATCTAAGGTTCTTTCATCTGAATTTCTTTAGGAGCTTCCAGCTGATCTTTGCACAGACGAGGAGGCCGTTTACGCATTTTACCAAAACATCAATGATTCTGTTACAGATTGGTCTCTCATATACACAAGGCCTGCGTTATTAGTCCAAATAAATGCAAACTTTTGAATCTGGCAGAGGACGTGCTTTTGTTTTTCTGTGGCTGCAGCTCTGCTAAGCTAATATACCTGGATCAAGCTAAGCTCACAAGGAAAGTTGGTCAAGCAAAAAACAGTAAGACACATTTATCTTTGAACCAATGAAGACACATCATTTATGCTATTTCTAACCAATAAGCTAGCTTAGATAATAATGCTGAAATATCAAAGGAAAAAATCTTTAATTAACATAGTCCATTTTTTACGGCAAATTAGTTCAGTTTAACCCTTTACCCTAAAAGCAGAGAAGGTCGCTATGCTGAGGGGTGGGTGTCCAGGATGGGAAAAAAATCTGGCTAATGCTTCTTTAAATGTGAGCGTAGCATGACTAAGCAGCGTGTATGAATGTATACAGTAATGTGTAATTATGCTTGTTGGGAGACACACAGGGCTAATATAATAACACACAGGGCTAATATAATAAAGACACAAAAAACAAGAGTTCCGTTATTAAAAAATATCACTAATGTTTAGAGCTCCATCTCAGACCACAAGTCTTTGTGCTTTCTCAAACTCTTTTTTTAATATAAAATATACTAAATACCACGGGCTCTTTATTGTTAACTAAACCACTATTGCTTGAAGTTCAGTGCCTATTTACTGTAGGTCATGCTGTGTTCTAGGACAAGACCCAAATACTTTTTATTGCAGATATGAATCAATTGAGAGTATCCTTGACTGTTTTTCTTATATTCATTTTAATGGAAGACACTAATTAGTGTCTTCCGTAATTTCAGTTTTTCATTACAACTTTGGGACTAAGTTTGTCATAATAGTTGTTATAGACCTTAAAAGTGCTGTCTTCTGTTAGCAGTGTGCAGCAGAAAACCTGCATTAATCACTACAGTTCTGTGGTTCTACATTGCATTGATTTCATGAAACAAATCTCCTTACTGTAGGTGTTAGTAGCGTTTAACTGTGAGTTAATATTCTGCAGCGCTGTGATGCTGTAATTACATGTGGACGTTTTGAACCCCATTGATTAGCCATCTACAGCCCGACTGGGCTCAAAACAGCTCATTTACAGCTTTGTCTCTGTGTCACCAACATCCACTCCTGATCAGGCAATAAGCTCACTAAACATATTGCTTTGTAAAGACTCTATTATCTTCAGATTCACGGTTTGAGAGTTAACTTTTTCCCCAGCAAAAATAATGCCTGATTAATTTGTGCTTCTGAGAGCAGCCTTAAGCACTCTGATCAATATGTGTGCAACTACCTGCCAATGCGGGGCTGACTGAGTAATTAGCCAATGTGCTCTGCCGGCCTGATGGGAGTAATGAAGTCACACAGGGAAAAAAAAAACTGCCAGCTCTTCTGATTCAATGACGCTTGCCCTTGAAGCCAGCCCTGGATGCAGTGTGCTGGCTTCAAACCCCTTTCAAATGTTCCACACATTTTGTTGTTGAAATAATTTTTGACAGTGTGCCAAAGAGGTCACTGCCTTGTACCCAGTGGTGGCTGGTTAATATGGGGCCTGTCAGGAATGAGCAGTGCAAAGGTGTATGGTATTAAGTAATGCTAAATAATATACACTACATCATTTCAAATGTATAGTAATATAATGTTCCTGGGTAGTACCTCTCAGTTTTAAAATGAATAATTAATCTCATCTGGTTTATCTTCAATATAAATAGTACATTTAATAATAATGGCTTAGCGCTCTTTTAGAGACTTTACAGAGTCCATTATTCATTCATTCATTCAACCTTTTTTTCAATCTTGAGAAATCATGGTGACCCTCATTTTCAAGTCAAGAGTACAAACACAGAGACAACAAAAAAACAACAGACAGAACACTTACAGTATTTAAAAGTGTTACATTGAAAGTTAGTGTAGTCATCGATTAAAGATTTAAACTGGTGTAAGTATCTGCAGCTGAGACACTAAAAACTGTTTTACCAAACTCTGTACGAGACCGGGGAACCTGAAGTAGGAGAGAGTTACAACTCTGTGTTACGTAGCGACACATAGACCTTTGTAAGAAAGAACTATGGTATGTTGGCACGTTTCCATTTAAAACTTAAAAAATGAAAAAACACCAGTGCTTATCCTTTCTTACTGACAGAGGTGTCCATCCTACCAACTAATACAGGACACAATGACGCTTAGGTGGCACCAGGTGATGAATCTTAGTGAAGAATGATAAACTAAGCATGTCTCTAAATGACTACAAAAAATTACTGACTTACCCTGATGTGGTACTACTGACCTGACCTATACCAGCGCTCAGAGGCTAGCTGCACTGCTGTTTCATAATCGTATTTAGATTACATTCATTTGTCTCTACCCACAACAGTGTTTTTAAAAAAAGCTGTAAAAAGCTCAGAAAAATGTATATGATGTTGAATTAACGAACTGAAGAGTCTGTTACTCTGTTTTTAGAATTCTTGAGCCCTTCTTTTTGTTCTCCTCTGATTACATTTTTGAAAGTACAACAACAAAAGCTATGAAGGTATAGGGTAATATGAATATTCTATAAGATGCTCAGACATGCTTTACTATCACAACATAAATCAAATTCATCCCCATTCGTTGACAGAAGAGAGGCCCTTCATTTGCACAAATATTAATTCCAGCCAAGATTGAGGAGTGCTATAAATATCTGCGACCGGCTGATTGTGCCAAGAACATCAAACGGAGACAAACAATGTACTTTCTAAACAGTTTGTTCTGAGAGAATTATGACAGAAGTAAGTGACAGCTCTTGATGAACAGGAACATCCAAAGATCAGACAAGTTTTTATTGCATCAGAAATTAATTCTAAAAATGATACATCACTCAATAGTGTATTAAAAGCATTGAAGCATTTTTGATTTTTCCTGACAACAGAGTCTAATTAGACCAAACACATCTCTGTTTGTCTGACTGAAATAACTCAATTATAGAAACTCCAACATCTGGCTGCACACTCGCACAATTGATTAGAGCACATTTTCCTCCAATGATTAAATAAGACAGTAATCGCTTTAGAGCCAGTTTTATCTCCATTACAAGTATGTGGAAGTCAAAAGACAGAGAACCTCGAATAATCCAATCAGCGCCGAAGACACGCTCCTCATTAAGTGCCGTTACACGTGAGGATGACAAATAATCAAATGCAAGTGTGTGCACAAAATAGCTTTGCCACACTACATCTTCACAGCTTCTCTCCTTGGTTTGTTTCTTCACTTTAGTGCCATCAAATTCTAAAGCTTATTAAGTTACTTCATGACAGATAACATTACAGAGTGCTTCAGCAATTACTGTATGTCTCTGGCAACACAATATACGTACATGCCAGATGTGATGTAAACTTTTTTCAACATTAGATTGAAGGGGTAGAAATAACACCATAACTTGAGGAAAAGACCCAGCCTCAGCCCCCTGACTGACACCTCTGTCACTACTGTGAACTCCTTCCACTTCCTGGGTGCCACCATCAAGAAGCCCCACCTGAGGATGTTCTTCCTGCAAGAGCTAAAGAAGTTCAACCTGCTGCTGAAGATGATGGTGCATCATAAGTCCATCCATACCCCCTCCATCACCATGTGGTAGGCTGCTGCCACTACCAAGAGACAGAGCCTGCAGCAGAGAGGGTGATTGACTGTTTCTAGAACACTGGCACACCTCTCAGTATATATGACATCCAGTGACATCAAGGTTTGGGTGGCTCAAATCTTTTTAATCTGAATGAGGGCAAAACATAAATAACTGTTTGGTCACATGAGCACCGTTCTAGACTTAGGCCCCAGCAGCCAGCAGCCTTGGCATTACAATAGGCAGAGATTTTAAAGAGATCCTTAAGCAGATAAATGCGATTGTTAAATCAAGTTTTTTTTAAATGTTTAGCACATTTTGAACATGTCATGTACGCTTTTATTTTGACTTGTCTTGATTACTGTAATGCTCTTTACACTGGTAATTAGATTAATCAGAATGCACTCTCACACTTCTATATCAAAATGTTTCCCACAGTTGAAGTTTTTAAGTCTGGTCAGGCCCACTTTTATATTTGGCTTTTAACCGAACATGAGTAGCCTGGCCAGCTGTGACTAACTCTTTTCCTATTCTGTTCAAAAAAGTTAGTCTGGTACCCTGTTGCATGCGTTCATTTTCAAGAGCGGGGTTTACAGGCGTAATCGGAGAAACGCCGGATGTGAAGCGAAAAAAGGCGACACCACACAGCCGTTTGTCAACAAGGAAGCCACCAGCAGTAGAGTGGACACCAGAGCGGTTTCATCTTTTTTATTCTTTGCTGGGTATCCTAAACCGAGGCGAGATTAGAAACAAATGGCCTTTTGGTAGCAGCGTCCGCCATGTTGAATGTTTTGGACTAATCGCATGAGCCAAGTTACTTGTGTATGATGTGCTCAGCAGACCGCAAAATCGCAGAGGAAGGGATTCACTATGAGAAAGGGACCAGATTGTCCTCCTTTTGACTAAAAGGAAAACGGTCTGGTATACCAGGCTACAACATGAGTTGAGTGGTCCTATAAACTTTGTGGATAAGTGGATTGGATATATTCACCTCACTTATTCATTCCATGTAACAAACAGCCAGTTTGTTACCGGGCAAAAACACTTTAACCCGGCACTCTTGCACTTTAGACTGTTTACACTGTAAAAGCACACAGCACTTTAAACACATGTCAATAAGAAAAGAATTGCACACAATTTGGTTTTAAAATGTATTTATTAAATTGTCTTTCTGTAGAGGATCCAGTTGACATTGAGCACTTTGATTGGTTTATGCTCAGCCCTGGAAAAAAGAGATACATTAGAACCAAAACTATTTAGGTGCAATATGTGTTATGTGGGTGTGTGACTGTAATTAAAGTGTTTCAGTGAATTGTGTGTGTGTGTGTGTGTGTGTGTGTGTGTGTGTGTGTGTGTGTGTGTGTGTGTGTGTGTGTGTGTGTGTGTGTGTGTGTGTTTGTGTGTGTAATGTTATTAGGTTATTCCATGTGAGTTTGTAGTGGTATGATCCAATTGGCAAAGAAGGTATTTAAGGCGTCTTGTTCATTGGGGGTTCTTCTTCTGTCTGGTTGTTCTGCTGCTGGAGAAACCATGGAGCTGTAGCCGCTATTGTATACTGCCTTTATTTTGTAATAATGGAAAATTGAAAAGACAAAGTTGTGGCCCACGCCATTTTGCCTCTGTCTGACGTTTATCTCCTCACTACTCCAACCGCTAACGGCCAGCTGCGTCACATTCCAAAACAAGAAGTAGATAAAGCATGTTTGTTAACCTGAGTAAACCTGGCTTTAAAGTAAAGTGCAAAAATAAAATACAAAGCAACAGACATAAACTCACTTTGGTAAGTGTTCGGGCTAATTAACTTAGTTAGCTTTCATTAAAATCTATTGTAACTGCTTGTGTCCCTCTTTAGAGAGTCGTCCAGTTGTGGGCATTATTATAGACTTGTCTTTTTACAAGCAGGTGCTATGTTTGTGGTCACTATTAAAAAGCAAAAGGGATTCTGCCTTCAAGCATTACAATGTTAAATAGACTTATTTAAAATAAATATCTGTATCATAATGCCCCATTAAAGAGAAGCACTGTAAGATAAATATGCAATAATATATGTCCCACTGCTAGAGCTTTGGCTTGGGACTCTTCGCTCCTGCCTGTAAAGCCATTCCCATCAGCCCATTACCACCAACAAAAGAGCGATGGAGGACAGTGCACATCTGCTGTAACAGCTAATTTCAGAACAAAGTGGAGAAAAACCTAATTGAAACTTTCTTCAAATGATTTGCTGCTTTATTTGAGGCTGGACTTTCCCAATGTCACAAAATCGATAGAGCCAAGACGGAGAGGGCCTAACTGTAGAGGGCTTTTGGATTTTTGTGCCGTGTGCAGGCAAGTGAGAGCGCCAGGGTTAAGTGATGTGCTTCTGACGCTGAGTGGGTCTGGGACACCCCATTCGCTCTGCAGCCCTCTGGAACTGGCGGCCTAATGGCAGGGCAAATCATTGGGGGGGAAGGGACTGACTGCTGGTGTGTGTGCTCGTCTAATGTGCCGGTTTGTTTGTGCCTCTGCGCAGACACAGTCTAACACTGCGGTTTATAAAGCCACAGGCCACGGCGCATTGACCTCCTCAAATCAAAATTAAAAACAACAACATCACCATTATTATTGTAATAGAGATGTTCCAGTCTGCCAGCTGCTGTCTGTGCACGTGCTCGTTTTAGTGTGGCCCTTTGTGGGCATCTGTCTGTGTGTGTCATGACCAGCCCTTTCTCTTTGTAATACTTTAGTAAGGCTTAGTTTAGTTAGGTTTAGTTCTTTGGGTTTTGTTTAGTCCAGTTAGTAAGTTTTAGGATTAGTTGAGCTGTGTTAGTTAGGTTAGTTATATTTAGTTTAGTTGACTTTACCATAGTCAGGCTTGGTTTAGATGGCTTCAGTTAGGGTTAGTTAAGTTGGGTTTAGTTTTGTTTTGATTTAGTAGTTGCCAGGTTCAACTTAGGTTTGATTCGGTTTGTTAAGTGAGGCTGATGGCTTATGTAGTTAGGGTATGTTCAACTCACTTAAATTGAGTTTAGTTAGATTAATTGGATTTAATTTAGTTGGGTTTAGTTTAGTCCAATTACTAAGGTTTAGTTAAATGGGGTTTAATTTAGCTTAATTAAGTTTAGTTAGGTTAGGTGGGTTAGGCTTTTAGTTAGGTTTTGTTAGGTAAACATAGTTTAGTTGGTTTTAGTTTGGATGGTTCAAGAACAGAAGTCTAACAAACAACTTCATTAAGCACTTTCATTCCTCAGTCATTGAGCTTAACTTCATTAAATCATTTTCCATAACCTGCCTTAACCTGCACCAGGCAAGAGTCTAGACCAATCACATAAACCTACAAACATGAACTGTTAGCTCTGTCCAGCTCTTTACCTGTAGCTGCTCCACTCCAGAGTCACTGAAGCATTAAGACATGTAAACATTTTTGAGGCTGTAGGTCTGTAAATGTGAAATCAAGAGATGCGAACCAAAGGAGCTGTATTTTATAACGTTACCTGAGTCTGAAGTAGCTACACAGCTACAGAGTTACGGTAGGATCTGATCAAATAGTAAAAAATAGTATATTACACTAAAGTTGTATATTTTCAGCTCT
The DNA here is from genome assembly GCA_024416835.2 of Perccottus glenii. NCBI lineage: Eukaryota > Metazoa > Chordata > Actinopteri > Gobiiformes > Odontobutidae > Perccottus > Perccottus glenii. The sequence continues at coordinate 7,080,070 of CM044559.2, forward strand.
ACCTCTGGAGTCCACTGCACACCATGTGTACCATCTACGTACACTTTTGCTTTTCTACTGATTATTTTTATTACTATAGTTCAATGTACAGATGTCCCAACGGCCTAAATTTAGGTTGTGTTATATCCTGGAGCTCTATATCTTTGTGTGCTTAGTTAGTTTAGTTTGGATTAGTTTAAACAAGCCACATATTGTTATATTTTGAACATAAAGCTTTATTATAGTTTTAGCTATGTTAGTATGTTAAGTTTAGTCCAGTTAGAATTAAGTGGTTTTAATGTAGTTTGGGTAGGTTAAGTTTAGTTTAAAGAACAAGCTACTTTGCAATATCACTGGTTTCTTAAGGACCCTGTAATCTTACAGCCACATACACTTCTTAAACACTGCAATGAGGTGGACATTCCAGTGAATGATAATAATGCATCTGAGGAGTAAAGGACTAGTCAAAGGTTGGAGCAGGACAGCCATAAGTAAAGGCTCTTAGCCAAATAAAGTAGCCATCGCCATTTGGGTAAGTAGGCAGCAATTACACATGAGCATGATTTAGGAGAATGCTCTCAACGTGGTGAGAAGCCAGGACCTCCGCAGATGAAATGAAAATGGCCCATATAATGGCAGAAGTGACAACGCAGCCACTTTGGATGGACTGACTATTACGGCATGTCAACACAGGCAAGAAAAAGAGCAAAACTATGAGGACGGCAATTAGAGAACATGAAGGAAAATGGATCAGGCTGGGGTTGGTGCTAAGGAGAATGTTACCGCAAAGGACTACAGAGCAGAACTTAATGCGGTGATTTATCGAATTTGTCATCACAGACTTGTATGTTATAAATTTCCTGACTGCAGTAATAGCCATAATGAGGTCACCAACTGCACAGTGTCAACTCAGCACTTTGGGGTTCAGGCCCTGTATTGAGAGAGGTTAACCCCCCAGCATCAGCAATCATTAGGAGAGCGCATCCGTCACCAAACATTACCTTAATGTGAATGTCAGTCTGACTTTGGGCATGTCTCTGTCTTGTAATGCCTCTTCATCGGGACGCTATGATTGGATGAAGTGATCAGTTTATCCAAGGTCATCGCTCAAACTGTACAGTAAATACATCCCAGATATGAGCATCATCACCATCATCATCATTACCCAAGCCACCATCATCATCATAATCATTATGTAAATAAGCTCTCAACACTTTGCAGTTTGGATCCCGGACAGCACAGCAGGTCCCGTCTTGCATTTGCATGTGCATATTTCAGTGTTTTCCTTAGAACGCGCCGCAGCAATTAACAGAGGATTAATTGGCATCTTTATCTCATTAGGGCCGATCTGATCAGAGTATGATGAGGTTTCAGCGCCCGGCCATTTGTTTAAGCCGATTGTGGTAATTGCTGTCATTATTATGGGCTCCTTAACGTCATCCGAGGGCCTCGTTCCCCCTTTGCCTGGACCCCATAAAGCTCAGCCATGTGTCGCGGCTCAGTTTAGTTAACCCCTGGAAGGAGCGCACTGGAGCCGGCGTGTGGTTAACGGCCGAGCGGTGATTAGCTCTCGTGCATCAACCCATTAACACGTCAGCCCTCCTCAAAGTCTGAAATGGCTTTTGTGTGCAATCCTAATTACGGCCCTACTTTCCCAAATAAAAACGTTACAAGTCCTGTGTGAGGAGAGACAGAGATCAACAATCCTTGGTTAAGTATGTAGTAATATGTTTTATACAACCCTCGGGCCACATTTGTCAATCCAATCTCTCTCTCTCTCTCTCTCTCTCTCAGAAGGTATGTGTTTGGGTAAAATTATATATATATATATATATATATATATGGTTCATAAATGCCACACAAAACCATAAATATCATATTATAGTCAAGGAAAAGAAAAACTTGTTTCCGTAGAATAGCCAACATCTACAATATGTTTTACAGCAAACTTACCGTAATAAATATAACTGAGATCTAAAGCACGCTGTATCAAAAGACACTATTTGTGAGAGTGGGAGCTATTACTTCAACATGAACTCGGATCTACGGCCCACCAGAGAGGGGAAGCAGAGGGACGGCCCCATATTGAGATATATTGCACAATAGAAACAGGGACGCATTGATCCCACTGAGTGCAAACTTTACACTGGCTGCTAAGTTCTCTAAAGGGAGCAATCAAATTTTACACGCTCGTAACTATTTCACCCCCCTCTAAATGTTAACAACTGTGCACTCATGCTATACGGCCCTTTGTTGATCTACCGCCGTGATGAGCCTCCTCTTCATGGATTTGCCGTAGAATAACCACTCGAGTCTGTAGCCTGTAATGAGCTACGACCCGTGTGTCACCGTGACAGCCAGTGTCTTAAAACTAAATTCATGGGGCCAATATACAAGCCTCACAAGTCAATCATGTCCGGTGGGTGCCCTTAAACACACGTAAAAGAAAGATCTATCCGTCAAACTCTTTGAACAAGGGTCGTGCTGAGACGCCCAGGAGGCACTCTGATGGATTGTCTGCTCGGCTCCGCAGGAACTTTTGCATCATGGGAAGTCTGACATTTTGAAGTAGTAGAGAGCGTGACTGTTTCTGTACAATCGAATTTTCAATGCAGCCAAGAAACTTTTAAACCGTGAAATTGCAGATGTTTCCAAGAACAATGTCTTCCTAACCTCTCTAAAAATAAAGATACTTTGAAGACATTTGAATTCAACATGATAATTTGTTAAGACAACCTTTCAGGAAACATTTAGGTGTGACTTCTCTAGTTTGCAGACTTTTTAATTTGAAGTAACACTAGGATTTAAGATAAGGCGACACCAATAAAGAGGCAGAGAATGTCGGAGTTGTGACAGCCCATTCCTCGTTTGACAGCGCCAGGCACCACTTGTACCCACTCACCTATGCCTCTGAGCGCAAACAACGCTTTGATTCCCGCAAATTTCCCCAAAGTAACCCTCCACCTCGGCGCTAACAACAACGCCTTGTCTGCGCTAACACAATGTGAGCCGGCGTGTAGCCATCTGTACCTCCGGGGGAAGCTACTTCGTCTTCAAAGAGCAACACGATCGGCATTATGGCATCTGAAAGACTCGCTCCGTGACTGCACAGAGCGAGTCACTCACATTAGCGCAGACTGACACACTCGGAGAAGGCACATCAACACCCACTGCAGACTTGAAACGGCTTTTGCCCTGTGGTTTAGGCTCTGATGTCACTGCTTCTGGTTGTCTTCACTTTGAGCGTGAGTCCTCGAGGAGCGTCAAGACAGACAATGCCTACAGAAGACATGAAAATGGAAGGTTGTACTTTCCAAATGATGTTTAGGATTATGGCTAGGCGATAGAGTTCGTCTCATTAAGAGGAAGTAACCTGGGGTTCAAGGTTGGCATGTGCATTTATAGGGATGCTTTTGTATTTTGTAAATGTTGTTCCATGTGTGGTCCAGAGAGTTTGTTGAGAAATGGTCTACATGGAGACAATAAAGTGCTTGTACAAATATGTAGAACGTTTTTTGGTATAGTTTTATACCAGTTAGTTAGTTTTATTAAAGTGTTTTGACTAGCCCTATCAGTAGACATTCACCCTCTGCCTTTTAGAACAAGTAATAAAATAATGATTTATAAATCATAGTAATAAAATTGTAATAAAAGTGATTTGTAACATAAAGTGTGTGGAACAATTTGAAAATGTGTTTTTAACATGTTCTCACTTATTTAGGTCATGGTATATAACGTTTAAGAGTTGTACAGTACAGTAGCTCCCCCCCTGCTGTGTACCAGAAGGCAGCACTGCAGTCCATAATGTAGCCAATATTGCAGTCAATAAACTTTGCGGGAAGCTTCAGGGTTTGTTCGCTCAATTACGGCTGAAGCTCTGCAAGGCACCGACAGTGAGTGCCTCTGATGCAGCAGAAATATTCATGTCAGCTCTGCCCTACAGAATCCAATAGGCCTGGCTGCCTTTGAGCTGAGACACATGAATAATCAGAGAGGGCGAGCGGAGGGGGATCCAACACCAGACAAGCTTTGGTGAAAGGAAAAAAAAGGGGAAAAAAAGTGCACACGCGCAGCAGGCTCTTGCTCTGCGGGGTCTTTGAAGTCCTTCTGCAGCAGAGTCTTGTACACAACGGCGCACAGCCTTCCTCCCTCCGTTCGCCCGGCCTCTTTTATTTTATCTGCTTTACATGCCTTATCTGTACCCTTTGCTCCTGGGAGCCCCTGTCCCCTGTTACCTACCCCTTGTTTTCCGGCCAGGCTTTAATATCTGTCCGCAGAAAGATCAACAGTGTGCTTCGGATCCAGTTTTCCGGCTACGTTGATGAGGCCGGGGCTTTTCAGCACTGCACTGACTTGCGTATTTGTTATTCATAGCCACCATCACTTCCCCAAAGCGCAAAGACATATGCATGTCGGGTTGACGTTATGATTCCTGTAAAACATGAAAAGTGAGCATACTGAGTGGGTTTGGGGTACAGTTCTGAACAGGAGGCAAAAAGTTCCTAACTAACAGTAAACACAAGACTCAGAAACAACTACATGGCAAAAATAGGCTGTACCAAAGATCTTCACACTATTGTTACAAGCTGTTTGCTAGGGAAGTGTATTGAGATATATGTAAAAGTAAAAGTAAACAAGACATGCAGAAGTTTGTGGTAGTCAGAGGGATTTAATAAAAATGTGCAACAGTGTGCTTCCTTCCAGATTTTTAAAATAAGATCTGATTAGCACACATCACTAAAGGCACAAAACTCACACTAAGGTAAAGTGCACATGACCTTTATAGATACAAGGATTATACAAATGCAGGTAAAGTAAGACACACATACTGCTTGAATGTTATGCACAAATACAAGAAGGCTATAGCTTCTCAGCGTTAATAGTAAACAACACAGATGCCAACATTCTCTAAATGGCTTAATTGGGGCTTTTAACTGGTGTGGTGGAAACAAAGTGAGAAATACTGTTTTTTTTTCGCAGTGGGGGTGTACCTTCTTAATGTAATTACTTGTGAATCTTTAGTCCATCAGAAACGCAGCAATATTTTTGACAAAAAAAATCCCCTTGAGCAAATTGTTCTACAAACCACATTTCTATAAATACATTTGCATACTCTGCCCATGTTATCTTGTGATATCCACAACCCTGTGATCAGTGCCTGTAGTCCTGTAGTCCAACCAGCCTCATACCGTAACATTATACAGCTCCATATTACTACAATGTTCAAAGATTCTCTCTGGCCATGAACACGAAAGCAGTCAGGCTCTTTCTCAGCAAAGGTTCTGCAAGCCTCCAGGCCTTCCATCACACCCGGCATGAATCATGGAAATGTCAAGTACAAAGTCTGCCACAGAAGTGCCACAGTAGAAAAACCTCCGTACCACCGTGCAGTATAGTGTCAAACCAGAACATGTCACAGTGATGTTGCTTAAATATATTCTGCAATGTTCTGGTTTGGGTATAACAAAGACAGCTGAGACTTTGCCCATTTCTGTGGCAGAACAAAGACTGGTCACTTAAAAAAACCTGTTGATGAAGGCAGCAGTGATTAAAGGTGACACCATGTTCCTTTGCTCTCAGCAAGGGCACTCGGCACTAACTTTTATGCCATACCACCTTGAGGAAATGGTAAAAGTATAAAAGTATTAAAAGTATAATTACTACATCAACATCTTACTTAAGTAAAAGTCATAAGTACATACTTTTAAATTTACTTTAAAGTATTTTTTTAAGTAAAAGTAAAAGTAAAACTCAGTTGTATCAATGTCTGGGCTGTTCAATTGTAACAATCACAAACAATATCTATTGTGTAATGGAAAGAGTTGTTGTGCAATACTGACACTGTAAAAATCTGGTTATTTACTTATTACTCAAATAATAATTAGGCTAAGCCAATTATGACATACAATTTATTTTATTTATACTATACTGTTAAGTAGCCTGGCTCCGCCCTCCTACGTACTTCCGCTCAATTTCATTTCGCTTCAGTACTACGTCTGGGATTGCTGTATAGTCTTAGGTTTCCAGAAATCAATTTTTTGTAGGACCAATCAGCGAACAGAGGGAGTGGCTGAGAACGATGACGTTGATGTAGTGCGTCAGTTTGCGTTGGATCGACGTTAGCGATTGGCTATGGCAGATCCTGAGTGACTCTGGGCAGATCCAATAGTTGTAAACTTCAACAGAGTTCCCGCATACAAGGAAGTAAACGCTTGTCAATGGAGCGAGGCCAGACTCTCTGTACAAATGAAATGTACGAGAGTCTGGTAGAACCAGGCTAACTGTTAAGAGCAGTAAAAAAAAACTTAAAAGTACACAGGTGAGTGTTATTCTGAACACTTTAATCAAATTTGTATGACCAGTTTATTCTGCTCAACAACAGTTGCTTTAGTCCTTTACGGGGAAAACGTAGCTAAAACTGCATTTGAGGCTTATACTCCATTGATTACAGAAAATCCAAAAGCATAAGGCTAATAATGTATAACACATTAGAATAAGAAAAAAATAAGCACCAAACAAAATTTGATATAGCAGTAGTTTGCTCATCTCCAAAAATGTAACGTACTAGCAAGCTATCGTCCCTGCTGTGCTAATAACCAGCTAAAGAAGTTGCCCTGTTAGGGTACCACTAACTTACGTCAAACAAATATTATACTGTGTGATATTTTTGTTATGTTGACATGCGTTTTTCAATAACAGTCATAGCACCATGTCATAGCAAGTTTGTAACTTAAATATTAATAACTAGCATTGCATGTCTTACCTCTATATGTTTCTTCAAATTTGAAGGGGAGTTTTTAAACGCCATCAGTTCTTTGCGTTGTGGTAGGCACTTGACACATTGAAAACGCCAGGAGTCATTCTTTGAACCTTTTAATTAAAATAACTTGCTTAAATAAGGCCAGGGATGTCTCTCAGAATCAGAGCTGCAGGGCACAGGCTCAAGCTCAGTCGACGTTGTTGGCTTTTCGTCCATGTTTGATATTTGGTGTCCACCGTGTCCTTTTCTTCGATTTACATCAGTTCCGCTTGTGTTGTTTCAAAACGCGCGCTGAGCGCGTGAGTTCTTTGACCAATCAGATCTCCGATCTGTTTCAACGTGCATTGGCCAGCAACGCCAAAACGTCAGTCGACCAAAATTTTTTTTATGCAAGATTCGGAAGGATGTAACAACACGCCTTTTAATAATGTAGTGGAGTACAAAGTACAGATAATTGCTGAAAAATCTACTTGAGTAAAAGTATAAGTATGCATTATTTTTTTTACTTAAGTAAAGTATAGATACATAAAAATTTACTTAAGTACAGTAACTAAGTACAAATACTTCGTTACATTCCACCACTGCCTATTATCTCTTTCTCCTTGTTAGACAATATCCTCCAAAAGTACTGAGAGTCCAATGTGTAGTAAACATAGACAACAATTTTCTGTTAATCGAATTGATCATCAAAACGCCACACAATGACAGCTCATATTCAAATTTAGGATTGAACAACAAAGACAATATACAGTACTTTGTGTCATGAATTCATTTCTTACATTTGCAGCAGTTGACAGTGACACAATATTTTTTTCACATTTCACATATATATATATATATATATATATATATATATATATATATATAAATAGGTATATATGCCAACATTCTCTAAATGGTATAGGTAGGTATAGGTATATAAAATTATATATATATATATATATATATATATACCGTATTTTTCGCACCATAAGACGCATCCGACCATAAGACGCACCTGGTTTTTAGAGGAGAAAAATAGAAAAAAAAATATTCTGAACCAAATAGTGTAATAAAATATTTAATAAAGTATAACAGAATAATATTTGAATTATATGACTGGAGTGAAGGGCATGCGCACTGCTGTGTACTGTAACACCGCCTACTACATGCTATCCTCCAATAGCATACGGCGGTGACACAGTACAGCAGCATCGCGCCTTCGTCGGCTTCCGTAAGGAAGGTGAGGGAGGACACGCTGCCGCTCTGCCACTACGGTAAGGCAAGGCGACACGGGGCGCTGCCACTCTGCCAGTATCTCAGTGGACTACTGAGAAGCCTGGACACGGGGCGGGGGAGGGATGATGCAGTTTCCAGGGACACGGAAGCTAGCGCGAGTTGCAAAGCGGCAGCGGGTCCTCCCTCACCCGCTGCCGCTCATCTTATGTTGCAGAGCGGCAGCCTGCGGACCATAAAAAAGTGCCTGCGGACCATAAGACGCAGGCACTTTTCCTCCCACTATTTGGTGAAGAAAAAGTGCGTCTTATGGTGCGAAAAATACGGTATATATATATTAGTGCTGGGTAACGATTAAAGCGTTTAATTGCGATTAATCGCACAATGTTCTGTGATTAATCGCATTATACATAAAATTTTATAGTGAATTCAAAATTTGTGTATTGCATACTTTTATTTTGAAAGTACTGCTATATGAACAAAAGTGCAATGACATTTGGTTTGCAAACACTTTAAACAAATAAGGTGCTTTTTACAGCAGTTACAAGTTAGTAGCATTTAAAATATTTCTTAAAGCTTTCTTAAATCTCAACTTAAACGTTAATGTAATCAAATTAATTATTAAACCCAAAATATTTGCTACTGCCAGGGCATTAATATTTTGTTTAGTTTGTTATAGAAAAACAAGTTATGTTCATAGCCTTGATCATAACATTATAACAGGCCGGGCATGAATATAAATGTTTCTTTAGTATTTTCATTACAGTCAGAGCGTGTTAATGCAGTTCTCACTGTTCATCAATATAACGCACTGTAACGGCGAGGTAATTATGGTTGCCTAGCGATGTCCAGTAGTCTCCGGTTGTAACGCCGTCGCTTTTGTAGTCCTCTCCTTTTCATACAACTCGTGTATTGTTCTTGTGATGGTGCGTCTTGAGGGTGGCTCATACGTACAGTCATTCGTTGCGATCCCAAGAATGTTCTTCAGAGCGACATCTTTCACAATACTACAGTGATAAATGCGTTAACGCAATTAATAACGCCTTAACTTGCCCAGCACTAATATATATATATATATATATATATATATATATATATATATATATATATATATATATATATATTAGGGCGGCAGGATATTGTGATAACGGTATGCTATATTTGAATACTCTTTGACAGAGTAAAAGTTATCAATGAAATTTTGATATATTATGTCTATGCCTTTGAAACTAATGGTCACTAGAAAGAAAATACACCATGTACACTATTACTACGTAAGAAGATATGTTGTGTTCATTTTAATAGGTAATGTATGCAGTATTCTTGAAACAACTCTAAATTATTATTCTTTGTCTGCAGCTGATCCCAAGGTTCACCACTACTGTCTGTGGTTGTAACTGAAACCTAGTTAAACTGAAAGAGAGAAAAACTTGGCTAGCATGGAGAGGCAAACTTCTGTATGGTGACAACAAATAAGCAAAGCATCAATTTTTGTTCTACGACAGCTTGCCAGCAACTGCAGCAGGTACAGTGTGCTATATGATTGCTCCTCCAACAGATGGATCAAAGATGTGCAGTGCACAGCAAATCTGGAACTCTTAATAATTCAGCAACTTCTTGTGTGACACTGACTGCAGTTTAGCTCCCTCTCAAACTGGGCACAGATGGAAAGGCAGACGCGTCTCTTACAGCAAACACTACACTAACAGGAGAAGTCCCCAAAGAGAGCCGAGAAGATGTGAAATAGGTAAGGACAGACAGACTGCAGCACGAGCCCCCTGAGACCTCGGAAGACTGCTCCTCAGCTGTGTCTGTGCGCCGCTAACAGCTTGAGCTGCTGTGCCACATGCTGCCAGACACTTCCTCCTGTTCACCAGTTTCATTTGTGCTGAAATCACGCTACAGCTACGTTCCTGTAGGTCTAAACAAGTGACCGAACCCAGGGCTGTGCACGTCAACCCTGTCACTTTTACAAACTGCATGTGAAACAACACACAAGCCTTACATAGGGATTTATTTCAGAGTAGGTAAAAAACATCATGGTAGCAATTTTAATGTTTATACTATATGACTTGTTCAGTAGTGGAGCCAGAAGAATCTTAATTTCCTCCATTATTTTCCCGTGTTATATCACCTCTTTTAAATTCTCACATAAAATCTGACAGCTGCACTTAAGTGATAACATTTGTCTGAACTTAAAACTAAACCAGCCATTAAGTGACGCCTTACACTTTATTACTCTGGTATCTCATTTATCTGTATCAAATGAAGTGCTCTAATTTTATGCTTGGTAATTAAGAAACCTAAATGCTTGTGTATGTATTATATATAAAAAAACAATATAACATTCCCCCACATATTAAAGTTAATTGTGTCATATTATCAAATCTTGAGGCTAATTTTATTTACCTTTATTTAACCAGGAGGTCCCATTGAGATTCAGAATCTCTTTTACAAGAGAGACCTGGCTAATAACTTGATATAAACCAGCGGCTCATAATTTGGTTACTTTATATTTGATATCTTTGTTGCAGTGTTTTTAATCAGTTAGCACACTTTAGACTAACTGAGCTAACCTTTAATTAGCAGCTCACTGACTCTTGAGGGTGGGATGTTGTCAGTAGGCATCATCACACGTCTCAACCAATGAGAGCATTAGGGACGGGCCTAAGACTGCTGCAGCACTCACATGGAACCAGAAAAGAACAAGAAAGATAGCAAAAATGGAGAAAGGTACCGAACATTTACATGAGCATGTTCATTTTAAATCTCTTATATATGGCGGCGATGATAGAACCAGAGTTGTTTGTAACCACTGCAAAGTTAAATATTCTTATTACTGGAGTACTTTGAATCTAAATGTTAACTTGCTGTTGTTTAAAAGTATGTAAAATAATGTGCTGTTACAGAGTAACTTGTTTTTCTAAAACAAACGAGATAAAACCTTAATGCCAGGGCGGTGGCGGATAGCTTTAGTTTTATATTTTATTTGATTACGTTAATGTTTAAGTTGAGATTTACAAGACATATTTGAACTGCTGCTGTGTAAAGGGAATACTGCTGTTAAAAAGCAACTTATTTGTGTTTGCAAACCTAATATTTTTGTACTTTTGTTCATATAGCAGTAGACTACTTTTGAAATAAAGGTGTGCATTACACTACTTTTGAACTAACTGACTAAGCGACATGTTGGAGAGAGAAACTCCTGTCCAGAAGTTCAGTGAGGATCTCTGAATGATCCAATGTTGACCTAAATGACTAATGAATAAATGGAATCCACCTGTGTGTAATAAAGTCTCCGTATAAATGCACCTGCACTGTGATAGTCTCAGAGGTTTGTTTAAAGTGCAGAGAGCATTAGGGCTGCACGATAAGGGCCAAAATGATAATCACGATTATTTTGATCAATATTGAGATCACGATTAATTAGCATGATTATTTGTTGATTTTAACCAAAACTATTTTTTATTGTCACACAAGCTAATTACATTTACTGCCTTCACATCCATATTGTGCAACATTCCTGCTAATGTACAGATATGTGCATCAAAATAAAATAGGTCCTCTTATTCACCAAAATTCAGTGAATCTCCTTAAAGAATAAATAAAAATAAATTAAAACAATAAAGAAAATGTAGCAAAACTTCAACAGGGCACTATTTTACATTTTACACGGTGTAAATATATTTTAGGAAGCAAAATTTAAACTTAAGTTGAACCTGCATAATGGATGTGAATAAAACTAAAAATAAAATATACAATCAATAAGAAACAAATATTCCACAACAGAATGTAACCAAATAAGAACTTGTTCATGTTCTTTGCGGGAAAAAAGATGTTTGCAAGCATCGACTCTGCATTGCAAAATCCTCATCAATGTAATGAATTGTCAAACTCATGTACGGATCCATTGTCCTACTTGACCACAGATCCATTGTAGTTGAAAAGTACTTTATATTGGCAAGATCACGCTCTATTTCCCCTCTGCGTTTTCTGTACATCGCAGGTAGTGCCACCTTTGAAAAATAATTACGCGAGGGGATCACGTATCGTTTATCCAGAGTGTTGACCAAGAATTTGGAGCCTTCGTTTGTCACCGTGTTTATTGAGCACATGTCTTTAGCCAAATGAAATGCGACTGCATTCGTTATTTCACTGTATCTTTGGGAGGTGGATGGGTATGGTGATGCACTAAAGAGGCTCGCTTCGATGGATGTCCGAGTTGATGTTGTGGGATGATTAGTCTTTGCAACGCATTTCTTGGCCCTCATACATTCATCGTATTGAACTTCATGGCGTTTTTTAAGTGGTTAAAGAGGTTTGTTGTGTTGCTTTGTGGTGCCAAAACAACTTTATGGCACTCTTTGCATATGACCTGTTCTTGTTTTGTGTCACTTGCCCGTAACTCAAAATGTTTCCACACAATGGATGACGATCCGATTCTCGGGACAAGCCCCTCGTCCGCTCCCTCTGCTACATTAGACATTTTTTCTTTGTTAAGATAGATTATAGCCTGCTATCTGTTGTGGTATTTTCCTCACGCTACTCTGTCTTCTGTCTGTGACTGTTTACATCTGGAAACTGACTGAGCTGCTGCGCGGTGCAGGGAACAACTCTGATTGGTGCATGGACGCACGTGATCAGGCAGCGGCTTTACAGCGCGCTAGACTGGCTTTAAAAAAAAAAAAAAAACTTTAATACAAAGCGTGAATGAATGACGCATTTTAAATATCGCTCGATCACGCGAATTTGATCGTGGGAAGCCAAAATCGTGATCGTGATTAAAATTCGATTAATTGTGCAGCCCTAGAGAGCATCATGAAGAACAAGGAACACACCAGGCAGGTCCGAGATACTGTTGTGGAGAAGTTTAAAGCCGGATTTGGATACAAAAAGATTTCCCAAGCTTTAAACATCCCAAGGAGCACTGGGCAAGCGATAATATTGAAATGGAAGGAGTATCAGACCACTGCAAATCTACCAATACCTGGCCGTCCCTCTACAGTTTCAGCTCATACAAGGAGAAGACTGATCAGAGATGCAGCCAAGAGGCCCATGATCACTCTGGATGAACAGCAGAGATCTACAGCTGAGGTGGGAGACTAAAGTTTAAAGTTTGCCACAAGCCACCTGGGAGACACACCAAACATGTGGAAGAAGGTGCTCTGGTCAGATGAAACCAAAATCGAACTTTTTGGCAACAATGCAAAACGTTATGTTTGGCGTAAAAGCAACACAGCTCATCACCCTGAGCACACCATCCCCACTGTCAAACATGTTGGTGGCAGCATCATGGTTTGGGCCTGCTTTTCTTCAGCAGGGACAGGGAAGATGGTTGAAATTGATGGGAAGATGGATGGAGCCAAATACAGGACCATTCTGGAAGAAAACCTGATGGAGTCTACAAAAGACCTGAGATTGGGACGGAGATTTGTCTTCCAACAAGACAATGATCCAAAACATAAAGCACAATCTACAATGGAATGGTTCACAAATAAACATATCCAGGTGTTAGAATGGCCAAGTCAAAGTCCAGACCTTAATCCAATCGAGAATCTGTGGAAAGAACTGAAAACTGCTGTTCACAAATGCTCTCCATCCAACCTCACTGAGCTCAAGCGGTTTTGCAAGGAGGAATGGGCAAAATCTTCAGTCTCTCGATGTGCAAAACTGATAGAGACATACCCCAAGCCACTTACAGCTGCAATCGCAGCAAAAGGTGGCGCTACAAAGTATTAAGTTAAGAGGGCTGAATAATTTTGCACGCCCAATTTGTCAGTTTTTATTTGTTTGAAATATCCAATAATTTTCGTTCCACTTCATGATTGTGTCCCACTTGTTGTTGATTCTTCACAAAAAATTACAGTTTCATATCTTTATGTTTGAAGCCTGAAATGTGGCAAAAGGTCGCAAAGTTCAAGGGGGCTGAATACTTTCACAAGGCACTGTACTTACAAAGAGCTAAAGACTAACAACAACAGAAGTGTAGAGAGAAGTGTGTTTTAAATGCTGCATTCTATTAATCCGTTAACCTAACCAGAGGTTGCACTAGACTTTCTCACTCTCTGTCATTTTGACGAACAGGTGTAAAATGTCTGTCCTAGTCTATTATTACCTGTAATTTTTAATTTTCATACTTTAGTAATACTTATAATGGCTTTTCATTTTACTCACATTTTAAGAACTTTCAAGACAAGCATAGAGGACAGATTATTCGTTTTATTTATGAACAACAGATACACAAAAAGTGGAAGGATATTTTTTGCTTGAACTTTAGAGAACGCAGTATATTACACAATATGATTCCGACAAAAGGAAATAACAAAAATGAACTGAACTTAATTCACTCGCTGTCCTGTAGATCTTTTTTCACCTTTATTAACTATATCAGAACTATTTGGAGTTTCAAAAAATTAACTCACACTCAGCTGCCGTGACATATTTGCAACTGAGTGCAGCGTGACAAAGACGACACAATTCAAGATAATTGCTAATTGATATGTACATTCGCCACCAACTGGTCAGGAGTAGGAATAACAATAGATCATCCTCAGAATAATCTGTCAAAATGACTGATGGCTTAAAGGTTTTTCTGTCACTACTATAAAAAACATCAATGATGGAAAATATTTCCACATGACTAATTAGTATAAATTAATACAGCTAAGACGACATTACACGCTAAGAGGCTAAACATGAAGCTAATGACTGTCTCCTGTGACACTGTAGCTTGTTTGCCCATAACGTCGCGTGGGCAGGGCAGAACAAACTGGAGGGCTGAGAGGATTTTTTCCATATTCCACATTAAAATGCTGATGTTTTGCGCAGTTTTTTTTTTATAGAAACTATAGTTAATATTGTTACTATCATATACTAAAAGTTGTCATCCAATTGGAAGAAACTGACTGTAAAACGCAGAGAGAAGTAGCTTCAAAACTTGCGTTTGCAGTACGGAGGAGCCGAGTCGACAAGTTGAACGTGTATGGTGAAAGGGTAACTTAATACAGTCTACATAGCTTTGTATGCGTGTACACTTATCTCTATCGTGTTGTTCTCGTTAGGTTTAGTGCTTTAAACGAGTCCATCGATTGGATCCCTACAGTTAACCTTGTTTATGAGAAAGACAAGCCCATGTCAGACTCATCGCATGAACGTGCAGAGAGAATGAAGGCAAGACACGATTACAGACATGCTGAAGCTGCAGAGGCCTTGCTGAATCTCAGTGAGTCAGAAGTGAATCCAAATCGAGAAAAACAGTGACATGTTTATACAAGGTAAACTGTTGGTTGAATTTGTACATGGCAGACATGATTCCAGGATACCAGACAGACCTCACCATGGATGACATCGAGAGGACTGTAGATGTTCTGAAGCAAACCACAGCAGAGCTGGCTGATTTTTAGGCTAAAGGACTGGACAAGAGTTGACAAAGGTTTACACAGGACTCCCCAACGTTTTAGTTATAATGCAAGTTTTCCAGGTTTGTGAGCCCTTACATAACTTTTAGCCATTTATCTGGGCTTTCTAAATTTCAGCGGTTAATTTTAGTTTTAATTAAATTGAGATTAAACCTTTCACTGAAAGATTTGGCTTTCAGGTCCACTGTTTCTAGAATTTGGCACAAGTTAATTGCCAAATTTCCTGACAGACTTAAGTTTTTAATTGAGTGGCCAGAGCGACATTTACAGTGTCATTTAGGCAAGCATTCAGATATGGATTTGCTGTGATCATTGACTATTTTGAAGTATTTATTGAGAGACCTTCAAATTTGCTTGCCCGAGCACAAACATGGTCAAACTATAAGCATCAGCACACTGTTACTTATTGGAGTGGCTCCACAAGGGGACATTTCTCAAATATCTTCTGCTTGGGGAGGAAGAGTTAGTGATAAGCAAATTACTGAAGACAGTGACCTGTAAACATTGTTCTAGCAGACCATGGTTTCCGTGTTGAGGATAGTGTAGGATTCTTCTGTGCATCACAACAGACGCCTGCATTCAGTAAAGAGAAAAAACTGTTGTCAGGTTTTGAGGTGGAACAAACCAGAGAAATAGCAAATGTGCATATCCATGTTGAAAGGGAGATTAGTAAGAAGGAAATATCAGATTCTGCAAAGTAGGGCCATTCCCGTCAAACACATGACAAATCTATCAGAGTCTGTGGTCCCACTGGAGTAAGCAAAAAACAATCTTTAGATCATTATTAATAAAATGACTTACTGTTTAAAAACATGCTCAGTTAGCCTACAGTACAACAACATCAGTGCAGGCACATGGAAGAGGAGCGGTGCTGTGCCCTACACCACTGTGGTTTGGTTTAATCTTGCTTTGAAATTTAATTACATGTTTACAGTCCATTTTACAAAGTGTACTTTTTTTTCTTATAAGAAACTAGAAATACTTGTGTTTTTGTTATTATGTAGTTATGTTATGTTGTTATTTGTATTGTTTTCTTTTGAGCTCGTAAGAAAAACAATATAAATTGTACAGATTGTGTACAGTGCTCACTTTGAAATCTAAATGTATACGTAGACACATACGTACACACATACCTATACACATTTTACCTTTATATTACACATGTACACACACTTAGTTACTAGCTCAAAAGAGAGTAGAAAGAAATATTTATTCACACGCAAAATTTATTCCAAATATTCCATCATATGTTTGTTAAGTTACTAACAATTTCTATAATTATCACAATTAATAATAATGAGAAATTATAATACCCCATTGCATTACGTATGTCTCAACAACTTGTAATAACCTGTTTTGTGACCGTTATAGCTGTTCCTCAGCTCTGTACCGTGACAATATTATGTTTATACATCAATTTAAATTTATGAATACTAATGCTTGTGATTCTCTCCAAGACTGTTCCACAATTTGACACTGCACACAGACACGTTACTCCCTTCAGTTGATACCCTCCCTCTCTCCGACAGAAGATATATTTATATATTTTCTGACGGAACATTATTGTTTGTCTTTTTACTTTATTTGTGCAGTGGCGTGTTGTACAAGATCATTTAATTTTTTTTATTAATTTGGACTGCAAGAATAATAAATGTCTCTATCTCTATATACTATATGTATGTATGTATATATATACATATATATATATACACATCTCGGACAAGCCTGTATATATATATATATATATATATATATATATATATATATATATATACATATATATATACACATCTCGGACAGCCTGTATATATATATATATATATATATACACACATCTCGGACAGCCTGTGTGTGGGTCCCACCGGGAGGAGACCACGGGGAAGACCTAGGACACGCTGGAGGGACGCCTTGGTATTCCCCCGGAAGAGCTGGAGGAAGTGTCTGGGGAGGGGGAAGTCTGGGTGTCTCTGTTTAGACTGCTGCCCCCTCGACCCGGTCCCGGATAAGCGGTAGAAGATGGATGGATGGAAAAACAAAACAACATATACAGGCAAGGCCAAAATAATACCCACTGCTCCTGACACTGAGCTCTTTTTCATTGAGGTCAACATTTTTTTTGTCGTACAAATGTTGTAAATTTTACAATTTTTTTTTACAATTGTACAGACAGACCAATTGTTTTTCTTTCTAAGACCTCAGTTTATCATCAGGAGCTGCAAGAATTAATTGGGCCTTGTCTGTATGGTTTTTTTTCATTCATTCATTTTCTATCGCTTTGTCTCATTAGGGGTGGCGGGTGACTGGAGCCTATCCCAGCAACTTTGGGCCTGAGGCGGGGTACACCCTGGACAGTGGCCAGTTAGTCGCAGGGCTAACATTTAGAGACAGACGGTGACATACAACCATTCACTCTCACATTCATTCACTAGGGACACTTTAGAGTTGCCAGTTAACATACATGTCTTTGGACGGTGGGAGGAAGCTGGAGTACCCGGAGAGAACCCACGGTAACACGTGGAGGACATGCAGACTCCTCACAAAAAGATCAGAGTCGGCCAAGAATGTTTGAGTCAGCCGGGTTTTGCTGAGGGAAAAGTCTGGCAAAAAAATATAATATAATATAAAAAGACAATTCTGTGGTTAATAAAAAAAAATGTCTGTTAAATTAGTAATTAATCCACATAACTTGAAAATCTGCAAGTGAAATAGATTACATATTTCTCTATATTGTTCGTTTATTCATTGTCTTCATTATTGTTGTATATATATATACGGATTTAATAGATATTTAAAACAACAGATATTACATGCAACACGTGGAATAGTTGCATACAGTACAGATTTACGGGAAAAAAAACATATCCTACCATGCAGTTGCAAAGAGCAGTAATATGGGCGGCAGTAGCTCAGTGGGTAGAGCGGCCATCCTTCGACCGGCGGGTGGGCGGTTCAAGCCCCGCTCGAAACATCTCAAAACATCATAACATCCTGCTCTCCCCCACATACTGTCGTTGTGTTGTGACACTTAACCTACATTGCTTCCAGTGAGTGTTCTGTAACACTGGTAAATAGCTTAATGTATGTAAAGCGCTTTGAGGGCCTACAGTAGGTGGAGCACTATATAAAAATAAAGATTATTATTATAATAAATTTAGGCTGAATTTTGAAAGCTTTTATTTGTTGTGTCTGTAGTACCAGGTAGGCAAGGCAAAGCACAATTAATACACTGGGAAAGTCAAAGTGCTTTACAGGAATAAAAGACAATTGACAAGATTTAGATTTAGAAGAGGAGATAAAAAGCAGATAAAAAACACTTTAAGGTGTAGTGTAGGCGGAGCTAAAGAGGAAGGTTTTTAACCTCCCCTTGAACATTGTTAAAGTTGAGGCTGTTCCAGATTTTTGCTGCATGAAACTTAAACGCTGCTTCACCAGTTTGATTTTTATATTTATACCTTCTCTTGCAATTGTGTCAAAACCAGAAAAGTACGCATTTTCCTGCCTTTTCTTCAGCTGAAGTTATTTTTGGATTTTTCTTTGCATCTAGAACAATTTTCCTGGCAGCCATGGCTAAAATTTGAGTTGCTCTACCTGACCTTGGTTTGGTTTCAACATAATCCCTCATTTTAAACACTCCTAATTGGCATTATAAAGTCCTTGGATATCTTTTTATCTCCCTTTTTTGTTTTATACAGTTCAATTACTTTTTCCCACAGATCCTTTGATAATTCTTTTGCTTTTCCCATGACTCAGAATACAGAAACGTCAGTGCAGCACTGGTTGAAAGATGCAAGGTTCTGTCAGGAGCCCAATAACTAACTGAGCTTTTATCCACACACACTGATTACAAGCAAACAGATCACAGGTGAGGATGGTTACCTTTAGTAGCCATTCAAACCTCTTTGTGTCAACTTGTGTGCATGTTATCAGGCCACCAGGGTATGTAAAGTTTTGATCAGGGTCATTTGGGTAGTTTCTGTTGTCATTGTGATTTAAAAAAAGTAATCAAGGTTGTTTTACAATAAATGGATTCACCAGTGGTGGACAGTAACGAAGTAAATGTAATTCGTTACTGTACTTAAGTAGTTTTTTCCAGTATCTGTACTTTACTAAGTATTTCCATTCGGGGATACTTTTTACTTTAACTTCACTACATTTCAAAGTCAAATATCTTACTTTTTACTCAATTACATTTTGCAAAATTAGAAGTTCCTTGTGTTGCCATTAAAAAATGTTTGTAGAAGAAGACCTCAAAGACACGTCTCAGTGGGAGTGTCAGGACCGGCTCAATAGAAGCCTCATTCTCTACACACGAGCTGATAAACATGAAAATAACAAATAAAAAATACACCTGTGATGAAGCTTTGGTATTAGTAATGGCTGACTCTGATTCTGAGGGAGAACATCTACCTTAGAGTCTTTTCAGCCGAGTGAAAGTGAGAATGAGCGAGAGTGAGTGCGTGTGTAACTTGGACAGCGGCGCCGCTGCTCGTGCCTTTCTCAGTGGCTCTCATAAAGCACACGCTGTTTTTCCCACATTTTGCCAAACATCAGTGAAAGAAACGGGAGGAAAACTAGTCGCTCTGGCCGCGGTAGTGAAGGGGATGTTGGGAAGGGAAGCCGTGAGCGCATAGCACCTGCAGCTTTACCTTTAGCACAGGTGATAGAAGCCGGGGCGCGTGTAGTCGCCGTGTCCGCGGTAGTGACAGGGAGTTTGGGAATAATGCGGCTTCTATTGACAGCTGTTTGGGACAAATACGTGTTTGTCATCCTGACACTTTACCCAGTCGAGGAGGGAGAGGCAGGGGTAAACATAGTCTGCGAGAATGCGCAAATCAAAGCAGCGATCGTAATAAAAGTGATGGCTGTGTGCTGTGCTTTATGAGAGGTCCCACACTCTAAAAAACTACTAACTATGCCACATGGATGGATAAGAAAAGATAAAGCAACTGCAACCACACACCTACAGTAGGCTACATGTGTATATTTCTCATAACTAAGTAACTAACTAACCAACTGCCGGGGCGGCAGTAGCTCAGTGGTAGAGTGGCTGTCCTTCAACCGGAAGGTAGTAGGATCGATTCCCGCTCGCCCCACAGTTCATACTGTCGTTGTGTCCTTGGGCAAGACACTTAACCCACCTTGCCTCCAGTGACTGTAACACTGGTAATGTAATGTAAGTCGCTTTGGATAAAAGCATCTGCTAAATGAATAAATGTAAATGTAAATAACTGTTTGCATACATTTTACTAGTTATGGTATATTAGAAGTTGTAGTTATTCTTTATTTTGGTAATGTTGCTTTTACAAATTACTGAAAAAAATTATTTACTTTTATACTTTGGGTCATACCTGACATTTTTCTAGTCTAGAGTAGGACTCTGTCTCTTATAATTTTCAAACCACAGCCTTTTGAAATTTGGATCTCAAAAATCTGTATTTTTTTAAATAAACCCTTGCGCCAAAAGGGGGCAAGAGGCTGACAAAAATTATATGGCCATTACAGCCATAATAAATGATAGTACTTGGATACTTAAGTACATTTGAAGGCAAATACTTTTGTACTTTTACTCAAGTGAAAGTTAAAAGGGAGTACTTTTACTTTTACTGAAGTAATATTTTACCTAGTGTATCTGTACTTTAACTCAAGTACTTGATTTGTGTACTTCGTCCACCACTTGGATTCACTCAACCACTAACTATGAGTGGAAAAAAGATTTTTTGTGTTATCATTCATGCCAGGGTATCTGAAGCTAACTGTAAATATAGTAAATATAAACTGACTTACAACCGAAACAGTCCAAAGAAAAGGTGAAATGATGCATGAAGCAAAGAAAATCTACACTACGCAGCCAGTTGTCACCAGAGCGGTTTCATCATTTTGATACTTTGCTGGTTATCCAAGGCAAGAGCAGAAACAAACGGCCTCTCGGTAGCAGTGTCCGCCATGTTTAATGTTTTGGACTAACCACGCGAGCCGAGTTACTTATGTATGACTTAGCCAGCAAACCTGCAGACAAACGGCTTGTGATTGGTCCATCCGCAAAATCGCTGAGGAAGGGATTCGCTGTGATAAAGGGACCACATCGTCCTCCTTTTGAAACAAGGAAAACGGTCTGGTATACCAGACTAAGATATTCCAGCTGTGGTCAACAAGTGTGACTGTCTGGCGGCCATGTTGGATTCACAGAAAATTTACCTGCAGTTACAATGACCGACCAATGAATAAACCCCATTGGAGTTGTGCAGCAGAGAGCACTCTAGAGGCTGATATGCAGTTCCACCACAGAAACCATTGTATTTAGGAGAAAATGACTTTTAAAGCAGAACTAAGTAAGATCTGCGCAGCTCCCCCTACAGCTTCCTTCAGTGAATCACACTGTCGAAAATACTCGTGCGGCTCTGGACAAGAACGCTCACTAGTGCACTAGTTTTGCAAAAATAAACAGTAAATACAGTATAAGACTCCTCGATGGAGGTGGGTAATTTTCTCATAATATATAAGTCATAATATATACATTGTTGGATTGTTTTATTCACTGTCAACCAAAACATCAAATGTAAAAACTTCTGAAATATTATATTCTCTCACTTTATTGTTTTGCCGTCTAATTTATTTTACATTTTATTGTCATAACAATTGAATAGCTTTGGCCTTGTTAAATCTTGCATTGGGTCTAAACTAATTAAGCCAGTCGCTTAATTAGTAACACTTTCCAAACACTCGTAGAAACATAAAGCTAAATAAATGTCACATAACAGATATCTCAAGGACATAAAATAACAATAGATGGAAATAGGAAGAATATAAAGTTGTTAGGCAAAGTATTTTACATGTTCAACAACAAAAGAGCCACATCTGAATTGGTTTTGAGTCCTTCACTTTGTTTGAGCTGACGCCATTGTTTAAAAGCTTGGCCTAGGTCAACTTGAGAACGAGCTCTCGCTCAGTCTAATTGATGTTTTCTCTTCCTAGAAGCCTTAGTAACTAGCTAATGAATTAACTTTTGGTAAAGCTATCATGCTAAATAATAAATGTAAATGTATCCTTAAACAGGAAGCTAACCAGTGAGCATACAGTCTGCCAAACGTGTCGGCTGTGTTTTGGCTGATCTGCAGATTATCCAAAGTGTTCCTGGGGAGACTAAAGAGCTTTTCTGTTATCAAAGCCTGCCACTGGCTCAGACATGAATTGGAGTTGGGGAGGAACACGGCTCTCAGCTGGAGGTTATGACATAGATCTATGTGATTTTAGACAACTGACTTGAAATGAGTAAATCCTTATCTTAAGTCTCTTTTCTGGTGAAGCACAATGCTAGGCTATGGGTTAGCTCAAAACGGGTCAAACATGTATTTGCAGTGCAACTCATTTTAAATTACAAACATTGCCTTTGCTGTCTATAATGCACTAAACACTAGCATAACTTTTGACATTAGGGACATTTTAATAATGTTGCACAATTTTGTGTGAGCCTTTTATCGACATATTTCTAAAATTGTACTGGGGTTTTAAAACACATAATCATTATTACCTATAGGAACTATTAACTCTATTGGAATGTTACCTGGATGACACAGAATCTCTACAGACATTGCAAAGCCATGCAACTTAATACAGTGCAGCTACATTAAGCACAGACAAACCAAACTGAAATTCATTTCAATACTTTTCTCTCCAGTTTTTGAGCTGTTATACAGGAATGTCCAAATACAAAAGAAATTCACTTGTGTTGACACTGAAGAGCAGTGGCAGCTGGTCAATACAGGGCACTGGGACACTGCCCCTTCAGGTTTGAGGAATAAAAATAGGTAGGATCCTCTTAAACATAGCATAGCACCCTAGTAAATGTGGCCCTAAATACTATGAATCATAAACCTGAAAGTCACTGAATGCATGAATCATAAACAATCTTTTACTGCTTATTGTTGAACTTTAAGAAACTCTGAATTACTCACAGCACTACCAAGGAGGATTTAATGTTTTCCTTTTTCTAATTTATGGCAACTAATCAATGTGTTAAATTCAAATAAATTTCCTATCTCAAACAGAAGAACCTGGATGACGTTACTGTTTGCATAGCAGGTGATGACGCAACCCTCCTCAGACCATGCCACACCAACTCGACCTGTGTCGGAAATGTGTCGAGTTAGTATTAGACTATGTGAGCAATGTTCGGAAATGTATCATTAGCGAGACTCATGAATGCTTTTTGTGCTACTGCAGGGAGACGGCAGACTGCTCAGTGCCTTTTGGCAAGTGGAGAAACTTCCGCACAACTTGGCACAACTCCTTAAAGACCTCTGAAAACCTCTGGCAGTGTATGAGTCACACACATACACACTTCAGGATAACTTCCACTTCAGCTGGTAAGGTGGACTGCCTGCTCGCTCGCCGACTCTCTTACACTTACATTTTTCTTTCCGATTCCACTCGTTCTTTTTCTCACTGCCTATCTCAGGGACATCCCTGGGGCACCAGTAGTTGTTAGTGTCTCACTCTGGAGGTGGCGGTGGGGGCCGCAGAGCACCATGGTCTCATTACCTCCACTCGCTCCCCCCGCAGCCCGCAGTCGAGGGGTGGCGGACAGAGCCTGATTCGTTTTGATGTTGCGCACATAACGAGGCTCCCTAGTGTTACTCCCCGTCCCCCAGCGGCGCCTGGGGGACCCTGACGCACACGCACCGAGCTGCGGCTGTATAAGCGCCAAGCCGCGTTGTCCCCAACAAAACCCCACATAGGTCAGGGAGTCAGAACTGCCGAATTTCTGTGTCCTCGGGGCTTTTCTCATTAGCGAGCCAGAGTGGGCGGATCTTCAGTGTCAATCAGGCAAGACTCTCAGGAGATCTCAGCAGGATAAAGAGAACAAAACCACACTGCACCACTCTGCACTGTCCCTCAACAAAGCAGCCAGAATATAGTTAGGAACTGTAAGTGGAATAGTACATTTTAGGATTTAGGTTTAACCTTAAATGTCTTTAACTGAAGTATACAACATTGTTAAAATATTTTCTTTAAAGCAATTGAATGTCTCTTTAGACAGTGTTTCATATCTTTTTAACAGAAGGATTGTATCAAGTGCCAGGCAGCAGTGAGAGAAACACAGCTGTAGATCCACTGCTACAGTAGGCTGGGTAGGCTGCTACAGTATCAGCTGCTGTTGGCCCAACAGTCCATTTGGTTTGTAGGCAATACATTCTCTAATGCTTATATTACTTACACAATAAACTCAAATTTTACTACAATAAATTTAGCCTTATTGGTGAAATCTGACCCGAAGAGAGACCTTATTTTTTATTACACTTCTGAGCTGGTGTAGAACTCTCTAACAAGTAAATCATTTGTGTGTAAATATGTTCTGGTGAATTTTGAGGTAATGTTAGGAAATAAGTGTGTGCATTTATTGATTGATTTCAAAGGCAAGCATATTTATGGTTTATTTAATACATATTGTAAATTTACTTAGTCAAAGGGCTATTTATTATTGCTCTAACTGCTCACGAGGCTGTGTCTATATATATATATGCTTGTCATGTGTCAGTTATCATTTGTGATCAGTCAGGACAGGTACGCCTTGCCGGTAAGTGTTTAAAATATTGAATTAATAGTAGTTAAGATTAAGGATCAACATGAGTGTGAAATTCATTGGTTTATTATGGTGTTTGTGTTTGTGTTTTGTTGCAGGTTTACAACCTATCTTTCACTATCTTTCACTATCTTTCAAACTATCTTTCATGTAATTTATAGCGTTCATAGTCATAAAATGAGCTAAATCTAGTGTTAACAGAACCGTTAGGTTTGGTTCGCCGGTAGGTGGCTATATGTTTAAATGTGTGAAAAATAAAGCTTGGAAAGCGACTCGAGTTGTGCCCGCCGTACTTGTCCTGAGACCCTTCCAGTGGGGAGCTTACTAAGTTAAAAGTAGGTAGCTTAGGACAGTGGTTTTCAAAGTGGGGGCCGCCAGGGGGCGCCAGGGGGGCCGCAGCAAGTTGGAAGAAAAAAGCAAAAAAAAAAAAAATAATAATTATAAGTAAATATTTATATTATTATGAGTATTTTTATGAAATTGCATTAGAGATATCAACAAATTATTATAATGCTATTTCATAAAAATACTCATAATATAAATATTTACTTATAATTTTTTTTTTTTTTTTTTTTTTTTTTCTTCAACTTGCGGCGGCCACCTGGCCACTAACCACTGACCTAGGTGTTTTATTTATTTATTTACATTTGGTGTAGTTTTGTCGATGGGTTCAATAACACCGTGCAAAAGGGGGGCCTTGGCCAGAACCTGGTGGAATTTGGGGGGCCTTGTCATGGAAAAGTTTGGGAACCCCTGGCTTAGGAGACACTGGACAGCTGGTCTGCAATTATCATGCCTTGCAAACTCCTTGGTAATCTGTGGCTCAATAAACTCAACATGGCAACAAAAACTACCAGCTCTATTTAAATTAAAATCTGTGGTTTTGTTTAAGTCCTGGTGTAGTCTTGGTTTAGTCCAAGCCTAGCCTTGCATTTAGTGCGGTTTAATTCACAGTTTAGCTCTGCTGGCTGGCTTTAGTCCTACATTTAGTTCTCAGAAGGAAAGGCCCAAGAAAGGCAGACAAATAAAATAATACAAAGGACTCTCTCCAGATTTGACAGTTGGACTGTGTCCAAATGCACTCCCTAGTCCCTAACCCCGGTTTTGGACACTACACGACTGTTTTTCTGTTGCTGTTAGTCATATGACTCTAGCATACATTTACAAAAACCTCAGCTGAATCCCGCTGATAATGGACTTCTGTAATAAATCACAAGACTTTAGTTTTATATAAAAAAGCTTACGGATTTTATTCAACAACTCTTGTCCTTTTAATGACCAAAACTGACTGCATTATTGCAATCTTTCAAAAGTTCATATGTAAGATTTAAGATAAGCTAACATCAGTAATTTTATATCGTAATGGTTTATTAATAACAATTTATGACAAATTACGTTTCCACAGAAAGTCAAACTTGTCTCTAACTCGTTTCATTCAAACCTGTTATGTTCAGTTTAAAGACATGTCGCAGTTGCACTGCTCTCCTCCGACAGCTACCAAAGCATTATGGTTTATTTTGACTTTTGTCTAGTCACCAACATGGCTCACTGCTTTAACTGATGCATTGTGGGAAAGTTTGAGTGCACTACATTTTAGTCACTAATACAGTGCACTACATTTACATTTAGTCATTTAGCAGACGCTTTTATCCAAAGCGACTTACATTCACCACTTATAGATGACGCTTTCATTTAAAGCGACTTACATTAAGGTTCCATTCACCAGTGTTACAGCTGGAACACCACTGGAGGAAAGGTGGGTTAAGTGTCTTGCCCAAGGACACAACGACAGTATGAACTGTGGGGAGAGCGGGATTTGAACCGCCTACCTTCCGGTTGAAGGACGACCACTCTACCACTGAGCCACTGCTGCACTATATAGTGTTTAGTGTGTTGATTCGGACACAGCCTTGATGTAATTAGACTCTTCAGCTTCCTGACCAGTGATTGATATTACACATCTCTGTCAACTCAAGAAATGCTGGAAGTCCTCCATTGTTGCTCCATCTTGTTCTCCAAATTTATTGAGCAACCATACTGTCTGATGAACGGCAACAGCCAGAAATGTCACATGTGGTGATAACAGATAAAACTAAGGTAGATCGCACTATGTCCAGCCGTTTGGCACATTTTACAATTGTTTAGAAAGTAGCCTGTTGTTAGCAACAAGCTAAAGAAGAGCTAACATCAAGAGCAACAATTTGTTGGAGTTTCACAAGCCCCTCCCCCTGATCAGGTGAACTTTGATAATGAGCTATTCTTGTATTACTACTGTAGTTTTATTAATTCAATTTAAACACATAGTCTATAGGACTCTACCCAAAACCTGGTTTGTTAAATGAAGGTAGAGCTATAAAGGTATCATCACAAACAAATCATGATAAAAATATAGAGTATTGAAGAATCCCTCATCCTTCTGTTGATTTTCAGCTTAATAAGCAGGGGAAATAAAATAGTTTTGGTTTATTTGCATGCATTTACTGTAGTCTTTGCAGTAAGATATTGTAGGTTATATAAATTATTATTACTTCTACCTACCCGTCCTCCCAACCCTCCAACGGGTCATGTGACCTTTGACCAGCACGCCAAGGCACTTGGCCCAAAGGAAGCACTGGTGGTGCTTAAAAAACTGACCACAAAAAGACAGGCATCGGAATTGGTGAGTACTAGAAAAATATCAGTACTCGTACTAAGTTCTTCAAAAATTCCTAACCTTAATGTAGTAAAAGCAGTCTTTTTAACCCAGCCTCATGAAGTTGAACGCCTCTATCCCCTCACGCTGACTTCCTCCCCTCGCTCCGTCACACATATCCCACACTTAATCTCCACGGTTTTCCCGCAGCCTGACAGTTAGCTTGATAAGGTATCTGCGTTTTCCATGATTGTGTCTGGGAGTATGTACACATGTAGGGCTTTAGCAGTGCACTGTGTCTGCCTCACTAACGGCTGCAGCCTAATACCACCTGATTGGCGGCTGTGCTCCCAGTCTGCCACCCTCCCGGCTGCCTCTTCTTGCTCCGTTGTTTGCTCTCTGGAATAATCTAATAGGCACATCACGCCTGAGATGATTCTAGCCTAATATTCTCCCTCAAAGGCGGCGCTGGGATGGAGCTGGGAGTGAAAGCCAGCCGACTCGAGTATTCAGAACAATGAATTCAACCGGAGCTGTAGGCATAGGAAATTGAGATCTTGTGAATTTTTTATCCCGTGACCCCTAACGGGACAAAGCGGTAGAAAATTAATGAATGAATGAATATTATTATTATTAAATAATAATATTATTATTATTACATAATATAAATATATTATGTAATAATAATATAAAGCTATACTTGTTTTTCTCAATATAATGTTAATTTAAATAATATAAAAAATGGTAGCATTAAATCTGACTTGATACAAAATAGTAATTGGGTCTGTCTGTCAACACCAGTATCTTGATTCCTCTGGGATGCTTTGTTTACCCATGCTTCATTGCATTAATGCTTTTACTCTGCTTTATAGCGTTAGGCTACCATTAGCTTTGAAGTCTGGAGTTTACATTCACATGCCATAAAACAGCCAACAGAGCCATTAATAAGGCTTTTCTGAAGGGTTCTCACAGATCCTTTGTAAAGTCAGAGGAACTACATGCACCAAATTTGAAGCCTGTATTTGGAAACTCATTGTGGAATCCAATTCTCGATAAGGTTACCAAGCAGCTTGTCTAATTCTCTCTTTCTCACTTCTACTTTCTGTTTGGTACATTTCCCCTATACAGCACTACTGTGATTGGCTCCTTTGTGCTTGTTCCATCAGATACAGAGGAGTCCAAAGAAGAGGTCTCCCTTAGCCATTCTTCAGGCCAACAGAATGAGGCTCTGCAGACGGACGCGTCTGATGGACACGTGGACAGACCCACAGCACACACTCACCATTTTTGAGTCTGATCACTATCTGACACAGGAAAGAAAGCAGCAGAGGAAAACAATCAGTACGGCAACCAATTCTCCCTTTTCCTCCTGTGCCAGCGTTTTTATCACCGCAAATATTATCTGCAACTGATCCACAGATTTTATCCTAGAGGCTGAGGACATAACACGTCGGGGATCAAATCAAACACCATCAACACAAGACGCATCCAGATAAATCAGCTCAGGAGCGTCGGTATTCACCAGCCAAAAACTACAGCACATTTAAAACAGGAACAGAACACTTAAGTTTTAAGAGCTTCCCAGTTTATAATCAGTTTGTGACTGTTCGCGTCATTGATTATTGCTGCAGTTATGAATTCAGTGTAATACATATTTTACCAACATTAAACAAGAAGTATGCAAACCAGCTAACAGCATATTGTAACAGGAATCCTCTCACGTGCTCGCTTTGGGAAAAAGGGGCACTCCCATTGGTCGACGCCGCCATAGACCGCTCGTCAATTTGAAGGTTTTGGCTGCCAATAAAAAAAAGGTTTCTGTTGTTTTTGGTTTTCATCAAAGTCAGTGTTGTACGGCTCTCAATTTGTGAATTAAAACTTGCATTTGCTGTCTACATTATCAAACACAAGCAGAACTTGTGGCATTAAATAGTGAGTTGCTAAATTATGAGAAATTGGTGCAGTTCTATCAATTACAATGTTCCGAAAACTGTGAATCAGTTGCTTACTGCAACAGTATACAACAACACCTCGTGACCTGCTAAATACCAGGATCTATTCATTTCTTTAGATTCATTTTTGGCAAAACATCCAACTTTCTAAAAGTCATTACAAGGCATTACTTGTTTTAAATGATTATTAAAATGTAGTTTAAGATCTTGCAAGATAGTAAATAGCTGTACTTTCATTTTGTTTTGCTATAAGCAGGGATCATAATCAATATTACAAAATCAACGTGAACTGTGGCAAAATCAGAAATGTGAGCATACCAAACCAAAAATTATAACATTTTTTAATGGATATTGCCCACCCTGA
Organism: Perccottus glenii; assembly: GCA_024416835.2. NCBI lineage: Eukaryota > Metazoa > Chordata > Actinopteri > Gobiiformes > Odontobutidae > Perccottus > Perccottus glenii. Next base: position 7,109,970 of record CM044559.2, read on the forward strand.
GATTTTATGTCTAAGGTAGCAAATGTGCTCATGGTTAATTCAAACTCATTAAAGTATTGTTCCACAGATTAGGAATATGAGACATCCAATATAGTATGACTACACTGGTCATTCTCTAAGCATTCTCACATTTGTGCTGGTCCCCAGTCTGCGGCGTGCTCGAGGAGCTGCAGTCTGTTTTCTTTTACGGTGAAGCAGGAGATGGGGATCAGAGGGTGAAAAGTCAGAGGGAGGACAGCTTGACAGATAGAGCTGGGGTGGCTCAGGGGTCAGGACTGGGAGGGCTATTTCCTCGCTGATTTTTATCTGTCTATTAACACAATACACCACCTGGCAGCTCCAAACTCTCACATGAATACACAGAACATCAAGGCAAGTTGCACTAAACAAAACTGAGCGAGGTTCCTGTTGGTTTGTTCAGGACTTTCCCAAACATTAGTAGTGTACTTGGCAACAATTGAACAAGGCAAAAAATGAAAATGCGATGGTAAAAAAAAAGAGACATGGTGAGTCCAATTTTAATGGATAAAAACGTCACAAAACCCAAACTTAGGCCGCTAGCAGGAATGCACCACATCTGTACATTAAACTTTAGTAAGAAAAATAATTTGTAGAAAAGCATTGAGCCCATTTATGTGTAGTTTTCAGTCAACTTGTGTCCCACCAACACCCTCTGTCTGTAAACATTTAAACGGAAGAAAGGCAAAAAAACAATAGATGTTAGCCTTTAATTAGCGACCTCTGGCAGTGTCTGTAAAAGAGACTAGAGAGCTGTAAAATGGACAATGTTCTACAGTCTAATATACAGCCACACAAGGTCTTGATATAGTGAAGAGAAATTAATAAAAACAGAGCTTTGAAACCAAAGAGCACAGGCTAATTAGCATAAATCAACACCACTGTGATCCTACCATTTATCCTGGCATGCTACATGCTAATACATATCTTTACTAACCTCCTTGGATTGCATTTTAAAACAGCAATGCAAGTATTCCTTCTAAGTTGTACGTTTCACAATTAATTCAGACCATCCAAACTCACGTTTTAAAGAATGTCCAGGACAAAAACACTGTCAAGGGGCCAACATTTTTTATTTTTTTTTAATGAGTGGATCTATTTACGTCACACAGGTTTTGCTCACAAATAGCCCTGTTGGCATAATCATTTCTCCAGTATGTTCGTCTGGAAGCGGGCTCCTTTCAAAGAACCCAGGCCCACATTAATCAAAATAACTTTGATGACAGCCTTTAAAGGTAAGTCTTTGTCCCAGGCAGCCGTCTCTTTGATTGTGTTTTCCCTTTCTTCTTCTGTTTAATCAGAGGAGCCTTTTTCAATGGAGAATTCAATTACGGCACACACCTGAACACACAATGCGTTGGAGCTCATTCAGCGCTGGTCATTGTTGGTTTGAGCATCAACGTCTCTAATAGGAAATATTGATTCAAACTTCCTCGTCTTCCTTCTGTCTGGCCAACAGCTTGTATTATGTTCTGAGTGCATTAGACCTCGCAGTGACCAGTGTTTGTTTCAATCGGACACATTTTCCCACAGGCAGCTAACAGCTCTATGCAGTTGATCAAACGGATTAAAATCTTAAAAAACAATTAGTATGAAGTACCTTCAGTTTCTTGTTCGAATAGGTACATCATTTTCTTATAGGAGTCTTTTCTCTGCGGTAAAAAAGTAGCTTTCTGATGTTAGCTTTTACAGGTTTTTTTAGGAAGTGTAATGTTTATGGTCAGATCTCTCCATTTATTTAATTAGTTGAGTTTCATTACTGTTTAAACTTTAAATTGTTTTTGCCAAGATATGAAAGGCTACTTTTTTCCGTCTGAAACTAAGATGCCCAATGTTTTACTTTATGTGAAAACATTTCTGACATTATATATACACTTTTTTTTTATAGCTCAGAGTCATTTACTGGTTGTACTTTACTGTTTGGTTGTACGGTCAACAAAGTCCCAAAGGCCAAAGCCAGTCCTGGTGGGACCTTTTTCTCCTAAAAGTTGAAATCCCCTTAGCCCCTAAAAAGGCCTTCTGGAGATGTACCTGGATTCTGCAGATTTTGTGAGGTCATAAATGACTGCAGAACATGACAAACGTGGGCTCAAATAGTCTATAATACAATTTTAACTATGCAATTACAGTGAGTCAGAGTTTGGGAAACAATTATATTTGAATACATATAACAGAACATTCTTGTTGTTGATTTGAATAAGAGCCTAATAGGAACATTTTCAATTTTAGAAACTCTATATGTATATATGTATGCTTCCAAAATACACTAAAAACTGAAAAACTGTCTATGTCTACAGTGTCAAAAGAAGGTAAGTCAAATAGAGATTAGATGATACGGCTGAGAGCCTAATGTTCCACATATCCCTGACAAAAAAGGTAACCATGTCTTTGCTGCAGAGACTGTAAAAGAATTATAATGGCACAAAATACTTGAAGGAACGAGTGCCCTTTTGCAAGAATGGAGGGATAGTTTTGCAAAAGGTCAGTGTGGTCAAGTCATGTCACGGAATAAACACAAGCGTCCCACCCAGCTCTGGAAATGAGCGGCGTTCTCTGGACAGCACCAATTTCAGATTCAGCAGTCCAGCCCGAGCCAAGTGGAGTATATTCATCATGACCAGGTCTGAAGCGAACAGCGTCTACAAACGACTGCTGCACAGATCACTTCATAAATCTACTAAAGCACACTTAATGAAGGGCTACGGTCTGGGCCGCCAAGATTTACATACAAGTTATGACAGCGCAGAAGCTCCCAGGCGATGCCGTTATCTCCTTTCATTTGGGTGTAGCTGGTGCAGAGGGCACTTTTTATCCCAGCAGACTCTACATGCCAAGTATATCAATTTCATATTACAGCAGCACGACACCACTGCTAGGCCTCACCGAGACAACACACACTGACTTAATCACTCCAAAGGTAATACACCCTTTTACTGTTTGTAACAGGAGTTTAGCCAATTGTAATGCATAAAATTGTTCTGCCAAATGATAACTGACTGAAGTGAGAGGGTAAAGAACAGTAGCAAGTGGTATTATGCTGCACTTTTTGTATCAGCATCTAGGTGACACCAGCTAAAGGCCACAAGCTACAGGTCGCTGGAAACTTAGAACTATGGTTATGTTGTACAGAACACAAATAAACCCACACAGTGAACCCAGAAGGTGTATTTTAATAAAGAGAGCTAACATAATAAGCTAAGCTTTTTTTGATGTCTAGATGTTTTGGTACACGGCACATCACATCTCATTATGTGTGAATGGTGTTTGTCTGGATGTGGGAGCACAGACAGGTCTTTATGAAACCGCTTTAGCCCTGACTCTATATATGTTCATGCTAGCTTTTTTGAGTGACTTTCATTGAATACCCCTAGAGTTAGATAAAGTTGTTCTCATAAGTTTACATACCCTTGAGAATATGAATGATAACACAAAGATTTTTTTCACTCATAGTTAGTGTTTGGATGAAAGCCATTTATCGTCAAACAATTGGGTTTACTCTTTTTAAATCATAATGACAACAGAAACTACCCAAATTACCCCAATAAAAAGTTTACATACCTGGTGATTTTGGCCTGATAACATGAACACAAGTTGACACAAACAGGTTTGAATGGCTACTAAAGGTAACCATCCTCACCTGTGATCTGTTTGCTTGTAATCAGTGTGTGTTTATAAAAGCTCAGTGAGTTTCTGGGCTCCTGACAGACCCTTGCATCTTTCATCCAGTGCTGCACTGATGTTTCTGTATTCTGAGCCATGGGCCACAGTTATAAAACAGGAAATGGATATAAAAAGATATCCAAGGAATTGAGAATGCCAATCAGCAGTGTTCAAACTCTAATTATGAAATGGAAAATAAGGGATTCTGTTGAAACCAAACCAAGGTCAGATAGACCAACAAAAATTTCAGCCACAACTGCCAGAAAAATTGTTTGCGATGCAAAGAATAACTTACAAATAACTTCAGCTGAAATACAGGACTCTCTGAAAAAAGTGGTGTGGTTGTTTCAAGATGCACAATAAGGAAGAAAAATGGGCTGCATGATCAATAAAGCCATTACTACACAAACCGTCTCGCTTACAATACGCCAAACAGCACAGAAACAAGCCTCAAAACTTCTGAAATAAAGTTATTTTGAGGGATGAGACCAAAATTCTACTTTAAACGTTGCATTTGGAGTCAACAAGGGCCTATAATAAAAGGTACACCAGTCCTACTGTGAAACATGGAGGTGGATCGCTGAGGTTTTGGGGATGTGTGAGCTACAAAGGCACAAGAAACTTGGTCAAAATTGATGGTAAGATAAATGCAGCATGTTATCAGAAAATACTGGAGGTACTTGGACGTTCCAATAAGACAACGATCCAATATATGTAAATTAATTTTTTTAATTAAAAATATTCTCTAAATAAATCCTGAAACATTACTAATGAATGACTAATCTACCAACATTGTTTTAATTTTTTTCAACCACGCTTTATGCACAAAAGGGACAGGGCCACTGTGTCGGACTCACCGCTGGACAGTACTCCCTCTATTACTCGTAGCATTACCAAACTGCCTGTTGCTTTACAGTGCTTTACTTTGCATAACATAACGCACGTAGTAACATTGATGGACAAGCCAGAGGAGCAAATGGTAACGCCCGCCAAGCGTCTATGATTGGTTGATGTTTTCTTGGTCCCACAAAGTACAAAGTTTATGGATGTTATATATATTTTTTTCAGTACATCTATTTAACAGTTGATTATATGTCTGTTTATACATTAAAACATCTGTAATACCTTTAAAGCTGATGTATAGTTTAAGATCTGATAATATTAATATGTCTCACTATAAGGAGAGTTGTCTCAACTTGTGAATTTAATATTTTTTCTGCAAAAACAAATCTTGTTTTGTTCTTCTTTTAGGTTCCAGAGATTTGATGGCAGTGTATATGAATTTCTCAGAAGTTGTTTGGCAACAAAGTATTCATCCATCAATCTGCAAAAACTATTGCTCTACAATAAATGGAAAGCAGACTTTGGTCACTTTTAAATTTCCATGGCTCTGCTGTTCAAATGGTACCGATTGTACTAATGTTGTATTAACTAGTAATTTTTTTTTTCAATGTGCTTGCGTTTTGTTCAGGAAAATATGGCCCAAGTAATCCTACATAAACTTGATTTGTGACGAAGCAAACCAACACACGTATATCCACACACAAAATGTTTCTTCGGCAATTTGTTGTCAATCAAACAAGCTTGATGAGTCAGTGGTGATGTGAGCTTGATGCCAACCATGACTGCGTCTAAGAGGCTAAAAATATACTTTTTTCTTTTGAAGAGTGGGAAACAGAGTTATGTTTCACAAATGTACTCAATAAGTTTGTGCATCTGATCTGCGTTGCTAGCGTCAGTCAGGAAAATATGTAACGTGGAGCACCACTTCACCAGGGTCCACAGCAACTTTTCACGGGACTTTTCTGCCGTAGTTGTCTAAGAAAAGACTATAGACTATAGATTATGTATTATTTGGGATTTATTGCACACTGCAAAAAAGACCTGGACTTTCCCAAGTTTCTGAGCTTTCCTCACAGATGTAACAGAGAAAATTAACCACCTGAACATACAGTTACGAGGCAAAGATAAACACATATCATATATGATGCTATATGATCCTAAGGCTGTGGTATTTATGGCCAACTACTTCATGGATGTGGACATAAGTGAGATTTTAGGACAGATGGCTGATCGTTTCTGTGTTGATCCTGTAGAAATAAAATTGAGATTATAAATCTTCAAGAAATGTGTGGTTAAAGTCTCACCAAGCAGCTTTGTTTGCTTTGTTTGTGTCTACATATCTTTGTGAGTTAGCCTTTTCTGCCATGAATGTTATATTCAGAAGCAGACTGACATGAACATTTAAATGAGTCCACCTGAGGCTACACTTCTCTTGTTGACTCCATCACTGCCAGTCTTCTAACTGAACACACAAGTATCTGTGCATTTGGAATTGAATTGTTTAGTTTTGATATATATAAAATGCACGTGCAGATGAATTCTTTTTTTATGTTTTATTGCAAAATGTGAGTTTTTGTAAATGTTCAGGGTTGATGTTCTGGCAAAACAAAATAAAATTTGTCTGCGTTGAAATAAACGATGAGAATAAATGTTACAAACACAAGTAGCTGCCAAGTAGCTTACTGAGGAAGAAAGGTTAGAGACCTCTGTTATAAACAATTGTCCCTTGGGGAAGACACAGACTGATCACACATTATATAACCAGAAAGAGCACTACTTAGTTACATTTGTTTTTATTCAAAAGATGCAAATGTATATTTGTTGTGTTGAGCATTAAAAAGAATGTTATGTCAGCAGGTTGTATTTGGGACTAAATAAACTTCTCTAATATACATAAAAATAGACAGCACTTCAAGAAATGAAAGTAATATGAAATCTGAAAGCTTTTGAATGAGCAATAAGGCAGTTATTATCAAGTTATGTCCATGTCCAGATTGTCAAAACAATAATCTGAATATTTGAGTCTCTTGTTATTGGCAGGTTCTTAGCAGCAGTGAGAGAATTACTGTGTCACGTCTTCACTCCAGCCTCCGTCCCAGAACAGAGGCCCTGCAGTGTGTGAGGAACGTGTGTGTAGTGTGTGTACCTGCCTCTCCGCTGAACCCGCCGTGATGGGAGGGAGGGCTCGGTGATCTCCCATCAAGAGCCCAGGAGAGCGCAGCCACGCAAGATTGATGACACCCTCCGGAAGAAACAAAAGATGTGGTGGCGGCAAGAAGTGGCTTATGAGACCTGATAGACTCGTCTCTTAATAAACATCACTGATATGTCAGCCGCAGCATGCTTCACCCGCCGCTGCATCGTGGAGGGTGCAGCCAGAAACTACATTTGTACTGTCACTGCAATGCTCACTGCAAAAGGCTTCCTGCTGCTGATAGTCACTGGGAAATACAGCACACATAAAAATACAGGGATTCTATACTTTTCCATCACAGTGACATGACAGAGCAAAATGACTCTGCTCTGACAAACCAATGACAATGACAATCCAGGGTTAGCGTGTCCCAAAAATGTTGTTCTTATCTAAACATTGCGCTTTATGTTTTTCTGTTTTCATGTTACTCTGTGTCTCTGTCCGACTTTGGAGCATGCTCAGTGCACTGTGTTCGTCCTTAATCGGAGTAAGCCGCATACATGCAGCAGTAATCTGACAATGAACCACATTATCCAGGTGTGTTACTCAGATTCAGAGAAAGTTAAATGACTGCCCCCTTCAGTCGGAGCAGGTTAAAACTCTGATTATAATTGGACTATGGCAATAATTCAAATGTCTCTACCTGCAGTTTAATGTAGTAAGTGTCATATATCAAAAGCTTCTTGCACTAGAAGTCCCTTCCAGGAAATGTTGTGGAGCAAAATTCTGGAGGAGCAGAGTCTGATAGTGATCACCTGTTTTTTTTGTTTGATTGTTTTTTTTTTTTGTTTGATTGTTTATTTGAACATGTAAATAAAAAATAAAAATAAAAAATACAAATACAAATAAAAATTTATATTCATACAATCATGCATAATATTTATACAATTAAAATAACAGCCAAATTAAGTCATGTACTTCTCAGCACAATCTTTCCATATTATTGTAGATAATTCAAATTAGAAATTCTCATGTTCAAAAGGAGTAGGAAGAAGTTCATAACAAACTTTTCAAGTCCTACCCCATTTCTCTATTCTTATCCTTTAATTAAATACAAACAATTTGATGCTTCGCTTATATATACATCCTATATCTACCTACCTTCTGTTCACATAAACCTATTCATAGATACAGATGCATACACACACTCCCATTTTTTTTTCTTTCTTTTCCATTTATCTATAACAAATCAAATAATAACACCTCCATACTATACTTAACATGTAGACCAATGAACCTGTATACAATACTATCACCTCAAGTCCTTTTCGTATCCATTTAGTATATTCAGTTTAAATAATCTTTTAAAATTACTTATTGTTGTACATGATTTCATCTCTTCACTGCAGCTGTTCCATACAATAACTCCTTTGGTTGTGATGCATTGATATTTAGAATTTGTTCTTATAGATTTCTTTTTAAATACATATGTTCCTCTTAAGTGATAATTGCTCTCTCTCATTTGAAACAACCCTTGAATACTGTCAGATAGTTGCTGATTATTTATTTTATACATAAATTGTGCAGTTTTGAAGTCAACAATATCTCTGAATTTTAGTGCTTTTAATTTAATAAACAGTGGAGTAGTTGGTGCTCTATAGGTGGTTTTATTTACAATTCTTAAGGCTCTCTTTTGAAGGATAAATATTGGTTCAGTATTGGTTTTGTAAGTGTTTCCCCATACCTCCAAACAGTAAGTAATGTAAGGAAGTATGAAGGAACAATACAACATATACACCTCGAATAAGGTACAGCTTTTCTTGTATGTTTCAATTGAATTGTAAACTGCACATGAGCCAAAGGCATCCAAACAACCAAAAACAGGAGTGTAACCAGATGCAAGACTAAAATTAAATGATTTGATATCTTCCTGAGAGCAGAACAAGTGATGTATGTTGGAATAAAGCAGAACAAGCTGAGGCCAAATTTGGAGCAATGAGGTAAAGTGAGCCTCCTGCCAAGCTTACTGATGTAGAGGGATTATTTTCTGTGATGGTCTGAATCAAGAGCAGTGGACTGCAAGTGGAAACCATCCTCACTGTTCAGTGCAGGCTTGTGTCTAAGCTGACTTGCCATTTATGTTCTCTAAAGGCATCTGGAGGCTTACACAGAAAGCAAATGCAAAGGGCAGGTACTTAAAATGAAAAACCTGGAGGTGATTGAATAAATCCCCTGTCAAAAACCTGTGAACATCATGTTGTTTACATCAGTCATGGGAAAACAGTTGCTTCATTGTCAAACATAAAAATGCCCATAGCTGTCACTCAGAAGAGGTCTGCGTGTCCTGATTGCATTGAATTATAAATCATTTATATTGGAGTTTTCTGTCCAACTGAGGGCACTGTGTCAGTGAAATAGGTATGATTCCAAGAATTGCGTGTCCAAGAATCAATATGAGAATGTATATTTTTGGACTTTAAAGTAATGTGATGCTTCTAGCTAAAAGTTATGCAGTGCTACTTTAGTGTCAGTCCAGTAAGATTGAGCTCTTTTCTATACAATCTTCCTAAAAACCTCACTGTGAACACAAAGGCAAGCAGATCCTAACTGAACTACGGATGGTCTACAGTCTGGGCCCTACACACCACAATTTAGTGTGTATCCCAAGAAAGTTCTAGTCTATTGGTGTTTGAGCCACAGTTGAAAATGTCACTGTGAACGCTAGACTGAATGCTAACCTTTGTACTAGCTAACCAGACTAAATGGAGTGTTTTCAAAACTAAAATGGAACTACCCTTCTCAAAATTGGATCAATTGACCAATAATACAATTTTTTAACATCACCATTTGACCATAATAAATGAATAATGACAAGGCCAAAAATATTAAGCTCCGACAATTTGTTTAACCTTTTTTATTTTATTTTTTATTTCTTTTTGCCTTGATATCAATAAAATCTACCATATGCTATATATATTTAATTTAATGACAGTGTGTGAACCTTTAGAAAAATGTATACTAGGATGTTTTTAGGTCTATTTATGTTCCTAACCTTTAGACTATTAAAGTGAGTATTTATTCACAGCACTGCATTTTAGATTTTGTATTAAATAAAGTCTTCAGATCTACTATCAGCTGCTGTTGTATTTGCAGGCTGACCGAGCATGCGCTTGACGGATGCAGCGGCGTCTCTCTAGTACATACATGAGCAGCTGTCCTCTGTGAACCCCACTACATTTATACACTCCGCTGTTTACAATCTTCGCCATTTCCCGCTGTACAAAACCTTGTATCTGTCACAGTTCTATCTGCGGGGCCTTCCCTCAGCGCTGTATAATGCCTTGTTAAAGTCAGCCGTGTGTGAAATGGCGTTTTAAAATAAATGAAAGCCAGCCAGAAAGTGAGGATAGGGGGAATATTGCCGTGTCAAGCTGACAGACAGCCGGCGAAAATGTAACAAGAGCTATCATCTTAAAGAAAACCAGATTAAATAAGAAGCCGGGCCGTCGGTGCATCTCCGGCGCCTGATATTGACATGTTTCCTGCACGGGCCATTTTTCATTGTCTCATCAAGGCAAGGCATTATGGGAGATCAATCTGGGTCTTGCGTCAGATAGGCCCATCCTGTCTGAAGTGAGAACTGCTGCTTTTATTATTCCGGCTAATCCATTGACTGTTTTTGGATGCAGCAGTGAGAACATCAGTGTCAGGTCGTGGAAGGAGCTCCGTCTGAACCTGGGACGAGGTATGTTGTCACCACGTGGTGCGGTGGTCGGCCATAATGGAATCAATAAAAGGCTGTGGAGATCACTTTGCATTTATTTATCTGTCCTAATGGCTTCTTAACGTCCAAGAATTTTGTCACTTTAGATAAGAGCACAGTGACTCGAGGCAAAAATCGGTTTGACGTGCAGTGGCGTCATCTATGAAACATACGCTACTGCAAATATACACACATTTATAGTTATTTGGATAAATAAAAATTAAAGAACATTTCAATTGTATTTAAGCGTGAGTCAATAAATCTGTTTGCCAATCTATTATAGATCTGTAAATATAACAAATTTAAATGGGTTTCTTATACCATTCGCAATCAGGAATTTAATTAATATACCACAGTAAACACAAAAAAAAACATGAATTGACACTGAATAACATTTTTTTATTAAGCACCTTTTTTTGACAATGGCAACACTTTATTTGTATCAGTAGAAATTTGGCTTTTGTCTATTTATTTATTTCTCAAACTGTGAGTGGGGACCTTGATGTCACTTAGAATACTTATCTTACCTTACAACATTTACACAATAAAACATGTATAATGAGCACAATATAATGAGTACTCAATGAAACATTGGTCTGCCTAACCCATACCTAAACCCCGTCTGTGTGGCTGCATATTAAAAAAATATCTTTTTATTTTCTCTTTCAGCTTAGGCTGAGAAATGTGTCGGACAGTTATGAGGGCATGAAAGTGTACGTCATGTCTTAAACTCGAAGAGCTTGTATATTTAAGGCTCGTTAATTTTAAAAGTCACCATTAACCTGCGCTGTAATGTGTGAAGAGAGAGTTGAGACTGTGAAAACAAACATCCCTTTGCAGCTGGAGGAGTCTTTCACACCGTTCTCTACAACTCACTCTGACACGTCTGATTTATGCTTCGGGTTTTGTAACGTTTGAAATACAGTTGGAAAATAAATTTGAGCTTGATAATTATGCTTTGAAATAAGGCATGATATTTAAACTACACCATTCTACGACATTTCTTGGAATAAGTCACATTAATCTATTTCTACTTAGTACAAACAGCATTGAAGAATGAAAAGAAAATCTCAAATAACTTCTGACATTTTAGGAATTATGTCAGTGTAGAAGCTTGAAAATAGTTTAAAAGTATAAACAATAAGATAAAGTGCTATAAGGGGTTTAATTAGACTAATGGAAAACTGGTACCCTATAATTTCTTTATTGACTTCTTTTGTTTGCCTTTTACTCATTCATTTGGTTCCATTGCAGCTCAAATGAGTGAAGTGCTATTTCATGTACAGACCGCTAGGGGCGCTCATCGCACAGGTGAGAGGGGGTAAAACACGCACTAGCGGAAGAATTAATCCTCTCACGTTATGAACAAGCCTCTCCCAGGGAACTTCTTAAAAGGTCCTCGTGTAAGGGCGCAGCCATATGGCGATTTAAAGCAGAAATACAGCGATATACCTCCGTCCACCAGAGGGCAGGCTCCAAAAGCAGAAATATAAAGAGAAACCCAATGGCGACTTTACAAGTGTAAAACTCATGTTTACAGCCTGGTACAAAAGATGGCTCCGGTCTCTATAGCTAAGTTTTTACTATGTGACAACTCTTGGGGTAAATTTTTGATTAATATGTCCGTTTATGCTATCTGAAAACTATTGTTTTATATGTAATGACAATATCGGTCAATAGGGGACCAATGGGCGGATTACATAAATTTTTTTACGATCTAAGGTTATGAAGTGAACAACAGCTCAACACCTGTGCTTCTCTATAGAGCTTTGAAACCAACGTCACTTTGCAATGCGTTTTGGGTCACCGGTACCATTTTCTGAGGCCTTTAACCAAAACAAACAAATGCTGCTGTTTCTGTTTTTTTTTTTTTTTTTTTGCTCAAAAGTAGCGAAAAAAAAGTTCTTAATACTGTTCTTAATAATGTGTATTGCCACCTTTTACATCAACAACAGCTTGAAGTCTTTTGTGGTAGTTATTTTCTCAGATGGTAAAGATTTGCATAGTAATGGCTTTCTTGACCATGCAGCCCATTTTTCTTCAAGTGCCTCCTTATTGTGCAACAGAATCCCTCACTTTTCCACTTCTTGATTAGAGTTTGAACACTCCTGATTGGGATTTTCCCATGACTCAGAATACAGAAACATCAGTGCAGCACTGGATGAAAGATGTAAGGTTCTGGCAGGAGCCCAGAAACTCACTGACCTTTTATTCACACACACTGATTACAAGCAAACAGATCACAGGTGAGGATGGGTACCTTTAGTAGCCATTCAAACCTGTTTGTGTCAACTTGTGTTCATGTTATCAGGCCAAAATCACCAGGGCATGTAAACTTTTGATTGGGGTAATTTGGGTGGTTTCTGTTGTCATTATGATTTAAAAAGAGTAAACACACATGTTTGACAATAATTAGCTTCACCCAACCACAAACTATGAGTGAAAAAAGGTTTTTTGTGTTATCATTTATATTCTCTGAAAAATGGCCAAAATAAATCACAAATTTTGCACAACTGTACATGCGAAATACAAAAGCAAAGTACTTGTGTTTGTTGCTTTCATGTATCTATTGCAAGTGAATGTGTGAGAAAGGATACCGAAATTAGGTTGTTTAATTAGTCATTTAGACTTATTAGATTTAGACTTATTGAAGTTAAGTATATGTTTATCTGAGGTAAAGTACATGTTTATTGAAATATGTGAAAGAATAAAGCCTTTTAAGTTGTGAAGTGAACAACAGCTCAACACGTGTGCTTCTCTATTCTTTTATCACAGACCGCCTGGCCACCACAAGCTGAGTTTTAGAGGATCAACATCACTACACATACGGCATGCTTTCAACAAATTCCAGCTCATTCCATTTTTTTTACTTTTATTTTTTGCATTTTGGACAAAAGTTATACACGTCTGTGACCAAATAATGTATCTTGTTTATAGTGATGCAGTTACTATAAAGGATGCTGGCAATTAATGGCTCCACTTTAGGATTACAATACAAAAACATATGATAGAAAAGGTTAAAGCAAAGGCATCTGGACTTAGTTTTCAAGGTCAAGTTTCATCCCTTTTCCTAGAGACTTAATCAGAGACTTAATAAAGAGTCAAATCTGAGCACAAAACATAATAATTCTAAAAACATAGAATAAATATAAAATAAAAAAGGGACCTGTGCAAAGAGATACATTTGGACCTATGTACATAGCAGCCTTTCAGTGAATTGCTACTTAAGCAGTTTAAACTGCCAATTACAAAGAAATATTAGCACATTGATAGAAGATAGAAAATAAACATTTGTGAAATGTATTTAACTCTCTTATTCATCCCAAGAAACAAAGAAAAAAATAAAAACAAAGAAAAAAGTATCATCACTGAATTCAGTCAGTGGCAAAGGGGACGAGCTGACTAGCGTTGCTACGGTAACCACCTGGCCACTGAAGGCACTTACACAATAGGGTATTATTACATAGAGTATAATAGCAAATACAGTAAGAAGTGTGGATGTAGCCTGAACCACACACCATTTTAAATTGTTGTTTTTACTCATTTAGAAACAGTTTTAGCTCTCTTAAAAAAGTTGTAGTGTGAATGCTAAATGACTTTTTTTTATTCACAGTCAAACAATTGAGTTAAATTCAAAGTGAATAACACAGTGTCATATTTTTTTTCTTTTATGCATCTGTTGTGGGCATCTGTAAATATTTTATGTTATTTGAATATATTTATATATATATATATATATATAGTGTATATATATATATATATATATATATATATATATATATATATATATATATATATATATATATATATATATATATATATATATATACATTTCTAAATGATACTTCTGAACATAGCCTTGGCTTCTTTGTCTGCCTCAGTTCCCTCTCAGTTCAAAACAAAACAAAGGCTGAAGTTGGAGCAGCAGCCCGTCTCCTCGACTCCCCATGCGAGTTCAAACCTGGTGCTTTTTACCTTTACGGCCCCTGTGGGAGTTGCCATGAACCCCCGGTCCTCCTGTTGCACTTTGACCGATCATTTCCTTGAAGTGCTCCAGAACGTCACATACAAAAAGCATTCTTCATTTGGGCCGCTTTAGCCCCACGTCCAGCCTGATCAAAGAGCGCGCGGTGTATTTGGCACTCTCCTGCTCTCCCACAGAAACATAAGTCCTCACTGTTTAGACTCCACTGTCTACTGCTATATTTGGAGCTGTCGGAGTAAAAAGGCTAAGTTTGGTCCAGCAGATCGTTTTCAGCTGAGGATGTTAGTAAAAGGGAGCGTTAATTGTAATTGCTCATACAGATTTTGAAATATTGTGTTAATAATGACATGCAAATCTATTTAGTTTACATAGTTTTATTATTATTATTATTATTATTCATGTGGTATGTTCAGCAAATTACAATATAGATGCTTGATGATTCTATAACATTTCATTTCATTTCATTTTCTACCGCTTAGTCCCGTTAGGGGTCGCGGGTGACTGGAGCCTATCCCAGCAGCTTTGGGCCAGAGGCGGGGTACACCCTGGACAGTGGCCAGTTAGTCACAGGGCTGACACTTAGAGACAGACATTGACAGACAACCATTTCCTCTCACATTCATTCACTAGTTACACTTTTAGATTTGCCAATTAACCTATACATGCATGTGTTTGGACGGTGGGAGGAAGCCGGAGTACCCGGAGAGAACCCACAGTAACATGTGGAGGACATGCAGACTCCTCACAGAAAGACCGGAGTCGGCCGAGAATGTTTTGAGTCATCCGGGTTT
The DNA here is from genome assembly GCA_024416835.2 of Perccottus glenii. Taxonomy (NCBI): domain Eukaryota; kingdom Metazoa; phylum Chordata; class Actinopteri; order Gobiiformes; family Odontobutidae; genus Perccottus; species Perccottus glenii. The sequence goes on from CM044559.2 coordinate 7,125,164, forward strand.
TGAACTCACGACCTTCTTGCTGTGAGGCAGGAGTGCTAACCACTCTGCCACGTGCACCCGATTCTATAACATGATTGTTTTTAACTTTTGGGTTTGGTTTTTGAGATGTTTCTGGAAACTAAATGGGTTCACTATTGAACATGCTGAAATAATCTTTGCCCTATGATGTATTGTGTATGTACATGTAAGTATATATATTGATGCCGATATTGTAGATAGTGTATTAAAAGTGCATTTACTAATAAAGCGCTTTGGGTGCCTAGTTGGTGGAAAAGTGCTATCTAAAATCCATGCCAATAACCATTTACAAATTACTAATGTATTAATGCAATCAATATAAGTGATCTGTAAATCTACAAGGCCATGGAAAAGATGGGTACTGTATGTATGCTTTATAATGTAATTGTAACTGCATTTACTGATAACTACTTACTAATGACAAATTAGTTAAAGACATAATACTTTACATCAGCTCATTCCTTTTCTCCAAAAGACTGAGCACCACCAACAATATCACCAACCTATTATTATGGTTGAAAATTTCCTCATAGTTGTTAAAGATGTGTGTTTGTAGATATGTACAGATGTACAGTATATGTAAGTGTGTTACAATGTAATAACGGTGCCTTATTTAAAGTGGTAATACCCAATTTTCTTTATTGGGGGACAGTGGAGTCTGAGACAAGGATCCTTGTCTCAGACTCCACTGTCCCCCAACAACAGCCTAGGGACCTTTCCTGTTTTTCTTTGATTAAAAAAGAACAAACTGAAGTTTAGAGCTTACAGTAAACTTTTAGCTCTGACTTCAGCGTCAGCACAGCAATTATCTCAGCCTTGTTATACACTGTATGCTTAAATTGCCATACTACCATACGTATCTATATAGGGCTCACTATTTGGCAAAACACATCCACCTTGACCACCTTGTTTGTCAATAGTTTTAGACTTTATTCATAATTAATAAAGGCAATTACAAACTATTTGGGTGTTACTGTAAAGTGATATTGTAATTCTGTTTATTTGGGTCTCTTACTTTTAAATATATAGATAGAGTACAGTACATATAGAAAAACAAACAAAGATAAGTTATTATTTTACACTTATTCTGTGAGTGAATGTTACTGAAAAATCCACTGGGCCGGACTGAGTTGAGTTAGGAACCATGTGAGGAGTTGATGTGTCCTTCCCGAGGAGAAAAGCAGAACCAGAGCAGTGTTTGTAAGGATTAAGATGTTTGACGAGCGGGGGCCCCCTGACCGAGGCGCTTTCGGACCACAAATAAACACCAGCCTCAGCGGGGCCCCGTGCTCTGGCCTCTGCTCGGTCAGCAACAGGAGCGCATCAATCACAGCTGGAGAGAGGAGAAAGGGGGGGTTCCCGAGGCAAATGCTAGGAAAAAAACTGAGCCAGCTGCTGCACAAAACCTTCAGACAAACACACACATATCTATACACACACACCCATACACACACTGATCTGATCGACGCCTAGAGCCGACACATACAGCTGTGTGAGGAACAAAGGACAAGCAACAACAAAACAACAGTGTACAGTGTGGACAATGTGTAAATATGGATTTGATTTGGCCTTATTATTACTGTTATGGCTTACAATTAACCTATTATCCCAAATATTTATACTTGAGGTGTATTATTATAACTACTATTGGTATTATGCAAGTAATGTGGTTTTGAATAGGTCCAATCATTCCATTACAGTGCAACACAATATAATAGAAAATTTAAAAATTGTACAAAATTAAAAACATTAATATTTGTATAATAATGTAAAAAATATATATATGGATCACTATTTGATGCATTGGGTTAAATCTTGTAGGCAATAGAGAGAAATAGAGTACGATTTGGGGAGTAGGTCATTGGAGGTACAGAGAAAATGGATTAGTGCAATAACAGTAAAAATATAGGTGTAAAATATTTTATTTGTTGTCTGTTATATGTTTTACAATTTATAGCACAATTTAAAATGGACATTTAGAAATGTATTTGGAGATAAAATGGACATTTAGAAATGTATTTGGAGATAAAATGGACATTTAGAAATGTATTTGGAGATGTGTTTGTATGTTGTTTGGTGTGTATTTATTCTTTGTATATGGTTTTTGCTTGTTTTTGTGAAGGGTTTGTTTTTTGTAACACATTGTGAAATAGCTACAAATTTAAGATAAATATTGACAGAAGCCTTGCTATTGTAAATTTTGAGATTTATTTTTGTGTTGTTTATTTGAGTGTTGTTTGTTTATTTAACATCTTACAGCATGAAAAAATATTTACAAAAAAAAAGACAATATTATTTTCACTTTTTAATAATTTAGATTTTTTAATGACCTTAGGTTATTCATTCATTCATTCAAATGAATGAAGGTTATTCATATTATTTATAAAATCTTATTGCAGACAAGATGGCAACAATGTTCTCAAGTAAATATGTAACTCACATGAGCACATTATAAATTATGAAGGTGGACATTTTCCCTTTGAAGCAGATTTCTGTAGTTCACGTCATATCTTTTTTAGTTTTCAGCCACACTGACTCGTTCACACAAGTTTTGACTGTGAGCCCAACAGTTGTGATGATGTGTGTCACAGACAGAGCAGTCTTCGAGATGAGTAATTTTGCCTTTTGTGTTTTGTCTTTGTTTTCCTGATAATTGCCTGACACTCTCACTTGAGCTCGGAGGTGAAAATACATTATGCAGTGATAATAAGCCATTGCACCATTGTTTCAGCGCCACACTGTCTGTCGGTGGTTTTACTGGTGCTTATGAACTTCTTGGGAGACCTCTAGATTTACTATATTTGTACTTTTGGATCTTTTATTGTAGAACATATTTACAATAAATTCTGACCATTTAACTATTATCTGAGGAAATATTGATTGTAACCTAAATGATTTGTGTGGAATGTTGTGGGACTCTTAGCAATATTAACTTGTTTCTTTTGTCACTGGTTAATATTGCCCCCTGCTGGTAAACAACAAATATTGTCATCCAACATATGGATTGTCTCATAACTCTCGATTTTTTTTTCTTATTATTACTGTATATTTAACAAGTTTTTCCAAAATCACTTAACAAAAACAGAAGAGTACTAATATTTTTCATGGTGCCGTAAGTCAAATCATATTCAAAAGCTGTCATGAATCATACATAATATCCAATTTATTATTTCAGAACATTTCCTGTATATGTGTACAGACCAATAATTATTCACAGATACTTAATAATTACAAAATAACAATATTGAGTACTGATTGGAGTTCCATCACTACAAACCATGTACATTTATGTGCCCTGTTGATCTTTCATTTTAAGTTATTTATACTTAAGACTAACCTGACTCTGCCAGGTAGAAAGTGAATAACATAATGTCATTGAAAGGGGTAAAAAAAAGTTTTTTCTTTTAAGTTTAAGTTGTGGGCTTATCTGTCTGTCTGTCTGTCTATCACTAACACAGACCAAGTTTAGCCAGGCTTAGGACTAAATGCGGGAGCAGTTCAAGATGGAGTTTACAGCTGCAGCACAAGGTTAACTTAAGAAGCATATTTTAACTTCTTCAACACTTTACAGCAATATTGGATGGAGTTGAGTAAAAGAGTCTCTGACACTAATAATTTAGATATTTTCAGTTGTCAATATGCTGCTGTTTTGGAGTCATTGCAAAGGATTTTACAACAATCTGTTTTCTTCTTAACTCACTTTGTTTTAATATTATATACAGTATTGTTTAAAAAAATGGCAGTACAATGTGACAAACCAGAATAATCCAGGTTTTTTGTATATATTTTATTGCTAAATGGCAAACAAGTTACCAGCAGGTGCAGTAGATTCTCAGAAAACAAACAAGACCCAGCATTCATGATGTGCACGCTCTTAAGGCTGTGCAATTGGGCAATTAGTTGAAAGGGGTGTGCTCCTGGATTACTCTGGTTAGTCACATTGTACTGCTATTATTTTGAACAATACTGTATATATAATTGAAGATGAGAGATGGAAATCTGCATGCAAAAAAAAAGCATAAAACTACAAGTAGCCCTGTTTGTAATGAAATTATGATGAGAAACTTTATGATGAGAAAACCTCTATTATATCCTTGCCTTTCACAAAATCAAATCTATGGTGGAGGAATTGTAATGATCATATCCATATCTTTTGGAACAGCCCTGTGCTTAGACCTTATTGGCATGGGATCCAAAGAGAGATTCAGGTAATATTAAAGCATAATTTACCACTGGATCCAATGAACTATTTAAAAGGAGTGCCTCCAGCAAAAGGTTTAGGGAAGAGATTGGTTCAGTTAATACAAATGATCCTACTAATGGCTAAAAAGTTGATTACCAGGTCCTGGCTCAAGGTCTTACCCCTTACTTTTGAGCAATGGCATGAAGGTTTGAAGAAAGTGTATCTGATGGCAAAAATGACAGCAAATCTGAAATTAGACCAGTTTTATAATGTATCGGCCCTTGTCATTGATTACTTTGGTTGGTCAAACAAATAAATCATAGTATACACATACAGATGAGGAGAATTCTATGCATACACATTGTTGCCATTGTGTGTTTTGATTTGGCAATGTTACTGTACCTGTTGCTTCTGGGGTGTTTGTCTGGAATAGAGGACTCCAAAATGCACCGTATTATCTGCCAATTTGTTTACAATATGTATTGTTTTGTCTGAAATGGTGAGATGAAAATACAAAAAATAAAACAATAAAAAACACATATGCTATTTCAATGTAATCAGTTCAACGGTGGATATTTGAAGGTGTAAGAAAGTGGATCCAGCAGTAATAAGACACAAGGGATAACTGTGTTTTGATTGTACGCAGCCAGTTGTTATATAAGAAAGAATTCATAGAAAACATTGCAGCCCATGAAGGATGATCATTTAAAAGCTCCTATAAATTAATTTTAGATTCTGAATGTGAATGTTTGGTTGACATGCATGATTTCTGAACTAGCTTTTGCACACAGGTATTAATACGAATATAGCAGCAAGGTTATAGAAACCCATTTCTACCATTGTAAAGTTTATCAAAATCTAATTGTGATTTAATAAGTCTGTATTTTACTGTAAATCTTTCAAATTTGACAAGCTAGCTTTAAGTGAATTGTAGTTCCTCTTTAATGAAGTGGTTATTACCCCTGCGTCTGATGCAGGAGATTGGGGGTTTGTATCCCCTGAGGGGCAACCACGTATAATGATTCATTCCATTGTGCCGGTCACAAGCCCGGATAAATGTAGAGGGTGGATGTGATGTTTTAGCGTTGTTCCAGTTTTATTTTACAAAACATGAAAGCAGTAAAGGTCACTATGTTGTTTGTCTGAGCTTTTAGCCTGACTGACACAAAAAAGAGTGACAGAAACACCTTAGGGACATGCTAACGGATGTCCATGCATTTGTCTGTTTTTATAATGATCTTTTTGGTCTAACACAATTCCGTTTACCTGTTACTTGCTGGCTTTTCGAACACCAGGTTTACATTTTGAGGTTGTATTCTTTGTTTTCTAGGAACATTTGAAATTTTCTTTGCACCACTATGCTAATATTACTTTTTGGCTAAGCCAGTGGCCTGGAAGAGGCGTCCAGCGTAAAATAAATAAATAAATAAATAAAACTACTGTTGACTGTGTACAAGGCAGGTTATTTATTTTTCAGGCACTTTGGCTGCATGTAGCAAAAAATAATAATATTGCAAAAATGTAATGGTGCAAGCAAATGAATGTCTACAGTGTGCATAAACAGGAGCACTCCATCATTAAAGTGCTGAATATTCATTTCCCAGGATGCAGTGCGAGCGAATTAAAACAGCTGACCTCATCTGCTGGATTGATTGATACCTGTCAAAATTGTAAACGCAGCCACATGGTGCGGATATTCACCTGTGCTGCAAAAATGTAAAGCAGCACCACCAGCTGAGACGGGACGCAATAGGAAACACAAGACAATGTTTTTAAGCACAAACTTCTTGAAAAGTGGGCCGCATCTGAAGAAAGGAAAATTTCCAAGGGACGACTTTTGATTCTTTTTTTTACAAGTGCAGGTTTTAGATCAATTTGAACAGGTTTTTGTTGGATTTGAATGGGTTTTAGTCGGATTTGAATGGGTTTTGTATTAAGCTGCTGCTGTTGGGGTCATAAACAGTACATTTTATCTCTGAAGCTAAGGGCCACACGAAATCTCACCAAGTGCCATGATTGGCCCCCGGGCCGGACTTTGGGCTCTAAAGGGTCATGTTTCTCATCGTTGACAGCTTTGACTGACAGGAGCCTAAGTGTAGTAGTGGTAGACAGCATGAGTCCAGCTAACAGGTGTTAGCTTGCACAAGTGAGGTCTTTGGAATACAGTACATTATTTGTGAGCTACAGAGAATGCCACTCCCAGCTGTACATCCAAAGGTGTCCTGTGTAAATGATCGGCCATTCTGGTAAATTCTGCAGGTACAAAATACATTTCACTGTGCGTAGTACAATGTACAATAGTACAACTGAGCATGTGACAAATAAAGATTATCTTATCTTATCTAAAACAATAGCGCCACCATAGGGCACACTAGACTAATTGATCTAATTTACTCTTGCTGTAAAATATTAATTCTGTTTTTATTATTTATTATTTGTGGGATCACGTCGGTGTGAAGCTAAACTCAGAGCTAGATGTTTATGGTCAACTCTAAACTTTGGTTCGATGTAATGTTTTAGCATTTTGCTTTGGGAATTTGGTCCAGTCTTACTTTTTTAAATTAAGATAAATGCAGTAGGTTAAAGGTAGCTATGTTGTTGTTGTGGGGTTGTGCCCATTGTGCAATGCAGTGTCTAAAACAAAGTAGTGTTATCTGAGCATTTAGCTTGAAACTTTAGCAAAATTGCTTAATGACCGAAATATTAATTTTAAATACATGCTAATGGAGTTTATGTGTGAGTCTGTTTTCAAGAGCTCTTTATACTTGAGAATAATAATTCTCTTCTGTGGTTGTGATGAAGCTGCTGCACCTACCTGATGCAGCTCCTCACCTGCAGTCAATCACTGCAAGGCCGCACTCATTTAAACCTCTTGACTTTCTCATTCAGTCTTCAGCTTGTGCGGCAAACCTCCTCCACCCTGTTACCACTTCTCATCCTCTTGGTGCCGCAGGGAAGACCAGCAAACATTGCTCCGCCAAAGTTTATTCATGCAAAGCTGCTCAATAAACATCACATTAATGCATCCATTATCCGTTCATGTTTGAGTCTCTCCAGGTTGAATTCCTTGTTTTCTGTGTTTTCCTTGCAACGCTATGCTAATGTTACTTTTTGGCTAGCCAGTGGCATCCGACAGAAAAACAGTGACTCATGGCCATTAGGTAGTTCATGTGCTAATAGGTGAAGGGTAACGACTGTGTTAGAGTGTTACATTTTTTAAAATGGAAGTACACTATTCCTTCTAGCTACATGCCAGCTTTAGATAATAAAAGACAAATTTCCTCTGTTAAAACTGAGCGTTAAACAATGGCTGGATGGTGACCTAGATGTGTGTTAGTGCATGATTTGTGTCCTAATTGTACGACGGTTAGGGATGCATATATTAGTTAGGGCTGTCTTCTATTACCAACACAGCCTCCTCAAAGTGCGCCCGATAATTGATATTGTGAACAAGATCGTAAAATCTTCCTAAATCAAATAAAATGTAGTTAATTGGCCGACTTACTACGCTTCACAGTCCATTATGAAGAATGATATTATGTTCCTTTTCTCTGGCTGGTAATTGAATTTCTAATAGAGCATTTAGTTTTTGAAATGACCTTTTTCAATTAAAGCCCTTTAATTGAAACTATATCTTTTTCAATCACTGGATGTCATTTAATTAAACTACATCTGAGATACACTAGGCTATATAGGACATGAAGCCTCTCAAATTGTCTTACTTTACTCAGGATTTGTACTTATGGTGAATTGACATTGGATAAAATAATATATATTTATTTATTTATATAATTATTTCAAAAGATCAAGAGTCTGTAAATGCGATTCAGTGTAAACATTTGTAATAAAACATTTAAGATCTTTTTTGTCCCTCTCTGTCTTTTTCCATCTGAGAGCTGAAGAGAGGTCTTTCTGATAGTTAGGTGTCTCAAACCTGGAGTTGGTTCCGGAGATGATCTCCTGAGCCTCTGCCTCTGTCTGCTCCTCATCTCTCTGTCCTGTCTCTTTGTCTCTCCTTTCTCCTTTCACTCCAGCTGGTCCTGACAGACGGTCATTCTCTGTGGATCTGCAGAGGTTTTCTGTTTAGCAAAAAGCACTTTTACATCCTTTCTGCGCCTATAATTGTGTATATTTGAGGTCTCTACTAACTCACATGCTCACAGTCAGAGTCTGGCTCAAATATGCACGGCTGAATTATGTTCTCACAAGAATGTTTACATTCACAAAACAACAAATTGTAGTTTTGTATGAGCGCATCTGGTAAAAACGAAGAAAAAAAATGACCAACTAAAGTGGAAATTGGGGCATAACTTGAAGTATTCAGAGGAGTACTTTACATTTACATTTACTTTTAGTCATTTAGCAGATGCTTACAAGTGAGGAAAAACAATGGAAGCAATTTTAACAACACAAGGTACAAAAAGCATAAGTGCACAAAAAACTAGTCAGTTTAAACCCAGCACAGTATACAAAGCTAAGGATAAGAGATTTTTTTTTTTTTTTAAAGAAAGGAATCGATAGAAAGGAAGTAGAACTTAGTGTTTGTCACTCAGGTGTTGATGGAAGAGATGTGTTTTCAGGTGTTTTTTAAAGATGGCTACAGAATCTGCTGATCTTGTAGCAGCAGGTAGATCATTCCACCAATGTGGAACAGAGCCAGAGAAGGTACGTGAGAGTGACTTTTTACCTTTTTGGGACGGTACCACCAGACGTTGTTCATTTGCAGAGCGCAGGGATCTGGTAGGAACGTAGGTCTGTATTAGTGAGTGAAGATATGAGGGTGCAGAACCAGTGGTGGTCTTGTAGACCAACAGCATAGCTTTGAACTTGATGCGGGCGTCAACCAGGAGCCAGTGTAACCTAATGAACTTCAGAGAGGGTTTTCCAGGGTCATGTATAACCTCAACCTTGAGACATCTTGATTGAAACTAAATGCTTGACCAGGAACTGTGTTATTAATTAAAAAAGGGGCCTTCATTGTCTCCTTAAAAGTGAGTTTTTATTCCTCTCCACTGTTTCCATTGTGTTTGTGTCATGTCTGATACTGAACCCAAGCCGTCAGTACACTTTGAGTTTTAATGCCAATAGAGTCTTTTATTTACTCCTGAGCTGCACACCGAGGTTGGGTTTTATAGTTTTTACATGACACGTTTACAGATTTATGAGAAATCCGGGGGGGGAAAAAGTACCCCCTCTTTCTAGTGGAAACTGACCATCCTTATCTGACCTTTGTCCCAGTTTTAAGGTCTCCCTTAAAATGTCCTTATCTTAACCAGATCTTCCGTATGTGTATTAAACTAATTATGTTCAAAACCATATACTCTGACATCATTTTTCATCTTTTCATTATTAACTGTTAAATGTATTAATATAACACACTTGGTTATAACTGCTGCTATAAATAAAGTTGTTTTACCAGTGGCCATTCGAGATATGCAGTGAAGGAATTCCATGCAGCGCTGTATGCCCCAGTGAGCCATAGCCATTGAAAATCAATGCCAGCCATTAATGATTCAGGATTCTGGTCTAATAATAAAAATCTAAAAATCCATGGGTTTTCCAACAACACTTTTTTCAAATGTGATGTCAAAGCCAAAAACAGGAAGTGGTTATCCATTTAAAAAACATCAACAGAAGTGAATAGCCACTTGCTTTTGCAACAGAGGAATTTTAATATTTCAATTTGATTCAGCCATTTTCTTCCGCTCATCCAGGGCCGAGTCGCTGGGGCAGCAGCCTAAACACCGACTCCCAGACTCCCCTCTTTCCAGACACTTTCTCCAGCGTTCAGCCGAGAGGCCAGCGTGCCCTGGGTCCCTGGGGTCTCCTATTCATATTCCAGCCATGAAAGTCTTTCCTTACTTTATTCTTATTACAAAATCATAATCTAATCAGAAACAAGAAAATTGAAAACAAGCAAAAATATATATATTCTTTTACAGGCCCATCTGCATTTAAAAAAAAAAAAATCATATAATGGTATCCTGTCAAGCCGTTCTTCCAACTTTGAAGTGTCCACGTGATTTTAGCTCAAAAGTTGGAACATTCTGAGCCATGGCAACATGGGGCAGGGAAGGAAGATGGACGCTAATGTTTTTTTTAGTACAGGCAAAATAGCAATTAATATTTAGCTCCAGAAAAGGTAGGCATATTCAAAAAATCAAGTTTGTTTTCCTCAGGACCAAATGAACGCACCATATCTATGTATTTGATTCCAACGGTTCTGTGAAATTTAGCCTACTGCATCTTTAGCTGCAGTAGGACTGATGTAAAATACAGGGGCATTTTTATTTAAACCTTATGCCTTATCTAATAAAATAAAATAAAATAATTAGGATTGTGATTTTACGAGACACAAAGAAGACTTCAACAACAGATAACACACTTCACCGCTGATGTTTTTGTCTTCCCCTCACCTTTTGGCATTGCGCTCTGGTGTCTTTCTCTGAGCCGCTCACCCTCCCCTTGCCTGCGCCCCAGAAACCCCCCCAAAAAAATCACCCTTTCTTTTTGAATCAAGTTCAAAACGTACCGCAGGAAAGAAACTCCCTTTGTTCTTTGGCGCTAGACAGGATTTCATACGAGGCCAAGGCAGCTGGAGTAAGGCATCCTTAATGGGGGCTTTTCAGCAGGAGCGACCAACCGAGGAAGACTTTTACAGCTTCCTTCGACATCTCAACATCTGTATTTCTGAGGCACAAGTAAATTTTTGGGGTGTTTGAGAATGAGACAATTTGACAGAATACAACTGTAGTGAACCCTGTTGTAATCACGCAGCAGTATATTTAGATGTATTCAATAGCAGTGTGATGTCAACCTGAGGTCTTAAGTCTATTTCTGCAGATCCCTGACAGTATCTGACCAAAAGGGATTAATAACTAGGGGAAGAAAACATGAGGCTGGGCCGGGCGGCGATGTTTGTTTTTATTGCCGGCCCAGATGTCTGGACATGCAATGTGACAAGACTTCCTCTATTCTTAACTTCTGTCTATGTGGCTGCAAGGGCTGAGGGGATGAAGGGGAAGGGGGGGGGGGGTCTCAAGGAGGAGGAGGAATATGGCTTAAGGCTCTTTGATGCAGCATTTGTGAAATAGACTTGAGGATTAGAATTGTGTAGGTATCCCTGTACCGTGCGTATGGTAATATATTTTGAGTGCATTGAGTTTGAGGAGTGATAATGAGTGACAACTAAACCCTGTAGCTAGAGCTTTTTTTAAAGTTAGCTTGCCTTAAAAGGAGGGAATGCGTTTTTATTTATTTATTATTTTTTTAGAGAAACTTATCATGGATTTTAACAGATGAGAATGTTTAGCACATACCAGAAGCATTGGACAATCACATGCTCTCGAGTTAGGGACACTCCCCTTGGCTTTTGGTCAGAAACGGTCACTGTCATATTGTTAGGAGTGACAAGTGCAGTTAAAGGGTACTGTAATTACTTAATTACTGGTACATCCTTTACAGGGTGTAATAAGGTGGTCCATCTTTGGAGATTTCTTCTGGAGGTAAGAATTGGTCATGTATTGCTCCAAAGCAACAGTTTGTAACTTGTTGTATTTGTACCCAGCAGGTCTATGGCTGCAGAGCTGCAGAGAACCAGAAAACAGCGCTGATTTTCTCAGGAGTGCATGCGTTTTCCACATCTTCAGTAAAAGTATCTATCCTTTCTTTGGTAGAGTCTGGGTACCAGACTATTTCTCTGTCTATTCTATACAGAGAATAGTCTGGTAATGCGACCGCAGCAGCCTCCTTCACAGGGGCGGGATCATGCCATGACAAACAGGTGCCGAATAAACCAATCACACAAAGCGGACATGACGACAGCAAGTTTATATATTAAACTTTTTACAAATCCAGTTGGGACTACGGCAAAAACCTCTTTTTTTAGAAGAAAAGTTATTAGAGTTTCCAGTTGTTGTGGTTTTAAAGACATGTCCAGGTCACTTGAAACAGATGAGAGTGCCGCAACAAAGTTTTCCTTTGTTGACGGGCACCATCTTCTTTGTTTTGGAATAGCTCCGCAGCACGGGGCAAATAAGATATGACAAACCACCACTGCTCTTCAATGGGTGAAAAAACACTTCTGGTTAAAAGATTTTAATTGCTGGCTACAGCTACTGTCATTTCCACCAACAACCATCAAAATTCCTATACCATTTGTATTTCATTAAATTTTTCTGGAAAATTAGCAAAAAGTATGAATCAAACTGACACATAATACAGACAGTAAACTTTAATACTAGACACACATATCTGTATCTAACAAAGAAAATATTACTGAGCCTGTGTGCCTCAGCGACAGACAGCGCCCATGCAACCATCTGCTTGGATCCCCAAAACCCCGCTCCCGACACCCCGTTACCCAACCGGAATCTGCCGTATCCTCTCATTAGGAGATAGACTGTGTTGATTACACATGTGAAGTGTTACTGGAGCTTTCTGTTTGCTTTCCCCTCCATTAAAGTCAAATGTAGCATGTAAAACCATGAGATTGTCTTTTACACCCCAACGCCTGACACTGATTCCCACTGACATCCGGCAGACAGCTGGAACCGCTGAGGGCCACCTGACTTCGGAGGGCTGTAAGAGAAGAGACATGCTCTAAGCCTCTGCGACCCTGGTGAGGAATGTGTGGTAGCACAGCGCTCAGGGGCTGCTAGACTGAACATAACACCCAGCATCCACCACCACAAACCGCTCTACGGTCTATGTAGAGGAGAAGCCAGGAGAATCAGCATCACAACAACTGTTCAGCGTCTGCAGTTAGACTCAATGAAGATCAAGAAGAGGAACAGAAAAGCACTGAAAGCTTATCAAATTGATGTACATAGTCTCACTAGCTGAAAGAAAAGAAGAATCAGAATTTCTGTTAATGTAAATCAACACAAAAGTTGATGTGAATGCTATTAAAGGCATTTAATAACTGGGTTGTATGTGGTAGTTTAATTTCAGTGATGAGGTCATATAAACAAAGAGTATTTTACATAAAGGCTACATGTGATCTGGAGTAGAGCAGCTTGTGGCTGGTTTTGTGAGTGTAAAGCAAGAAATGATGAGCAGGAAGCAGGTGATGGAGTGGGCCACAGTTTTATTTATTTATATTTACAATATTTACATGTGGATGGAGAGTCAGTGTCAGAGAAGCAGTGTCAACTCCAGAACCAGCTGGTGGAAAGGCACCTTAAATATCACTAGCACTACTACTAGTACTAGACCAGTAGTACCACTAGGATTCTTTTTGCCTCAGAAGTACTACTAGTAGAGTCAGAATGTCTTGCTCCTACGACTACTACACATTTTGTCATCCACTAGTTCTACTAGTAAGACACAAGGTCTGCCCTATACTTGTAATCATAATGGTACATTCCAGTGGTAGTAGTAAGATGTCTTCAAGTCTACTATTGGTACTAGTGGACTGCAAGCAGGTGGGACGTGGATTCTAACTGGTCTGTTTAGAAAGTGACAGGTGGTAGTTTAAATTAATAAACTCTCTCCTCTTTATTAGCATTTAGTGCCACATGTACTACAGGTGTCTACTAGTACTACTAGTGTACTACTACTACTACTACTCTAGATGTTTTTCATGTTACTAGTAGTAACAGTGTCTCTTTTGGTAGTAGAAGAAGACCAAATTTGTCTTACTAGTACTACTAGTAGACTTTTTGCAATAATTACAGGGCTCTACAGTTTGAACAGTTTGGTCACACCTGCAACCTAATTTGTCAATGGTGCAACTAAAAAATATCTGAGGTAGCGCTGGCACGATCAGCCTGGGAAAAAAGGCTGAATCCAAAATTGTTTATATTATAACTCCTGATTCCAGTTCCTAACCACTGTTTCTTTACCTTTGTGAGCTACGTCATGAGGTCAACAGTAAGACAGAGGTTTCTTATTGAAGGAAAGGACGAGGACGAGGGGAAGTTACGATGATGCACTGCGGCTTAATAAAAACTACACATCCCATAAATGTACTACAACAAGCGCACCTTCTCCTCCACCAAGCGCTGCTTTTAACGAGGAAACAGCACAATTTAGAGAAATAATGTAAGCAAGTCCACACCAGTAATGTTTGTCTGTTTTAAATACAGCACTAAAGATCATCATTAAATGTTTTACAACACACAACAGCACAGAGTGTGTGCATGTAGCCTATTCAAACGAGAAAAGACTCACCGACCGTAATAGTTCCAATAACTATAATCTACCCATTGTCCTGGTCTGGTCCTGGTCTGGTCCTGGTCTGGTTCTAGCCTGGTCCTGGTCTGGTCCTGGTCTGGTTCTGGTCTGGTTCTAGCCTGGTACTGGTCTGGTCCTGGTCTGGTCCTGGTCTGGTCCTGGTCTGGTCCTGGTCTGGTTCTGGTCTGGTTCTAGTCTGGTACTGGTCTGGTCCTGGTCTGGTACTGGTCTGGTCCTGGTCTGGTCTGACCAAATAATCCACCAATGCCACGTGCTTTCTATTTATTAATAGACACAAGTCACCAAATCACACAATCATACAAAAACACAGACTTGCATAGACACAGGGAGAAGCAGCTTCAGGAGGAGACTATGGGTGATGTTATAGTCCTGATGTACTGTGGGATCTCATTCTTGGCTTTACTGAGCACATAAAAGAAAGTCTGGGATGCTGTTAAGCTCCTAGGCTGTATCGGAATCAACACACTAATCACTAAATAGTTAGTAGAAAACCGTCACCATCACTGTAGCATTCTTAAAAACACAATTTATTAAGTTCTGAAAGCTTTGGTCATTTATGCTTTCTTAAATGCATTAATAATCTTGCTCTGAAGCCACTCAGTTTATTTGTTCAGAGACAGAACAGCAACAGAGCCACCTCAAACCATAACCTTAAAATCCCATACTGCAAAACCACTTTTGGACAGACAGCCTTTTCTTATAAGAGCAGCAACTGTGGAATTTATTACCCACTGATATTAAGGTTATATCTGATTTTAAATTGTTTTATCTTTAGGCTTAAATCTAGGCTAAAAATAAAACAAAACTGTACTGTAGATTGGATGGGTGAGGAAATGGCATGGATGATATGTACTTTATTCATGGATTGGTATTTATAGTTGTATATATTGTTGTGTATAATGCTTTCATAGTGTATTGCCATTGTTTTTATAATATTAGTGTAAAGTAGAAAAGCCCAACCAGGGACACGAGTTGAGAATCATTTGCTATAAACTTTATATGCATCACATCAGCTGCAATATTTATTTTTCTATATTTGATTGCATGGTCCCTGTTATAAATAAATAAATAAATAAATAAATAAATAAATAAATAAATAAATAAATAAATAAATAAATAAATAAATAAATAAAAATTACCCCATTTTGTAGTGGCAGAATGTCTTTTTTTTTAAATTAAAAAAGATATGGGCAGTACAAGCAGGTACATAACTGAAAATACATCTGGCAAATACAATACAAGAATGGCAGGAGGAATACAGAGAAAAAAATGACAAGTACTGACAAAAATAATTAAAACTAAGAACAAAAAAATATATATATAAATAAAAAGATTTGGATACAACTGAACACATACTGTATCTTACTACATACTTGTCCCTAAGTCGGACACAACTACAAAAGGGCATAATCACTAGTGCCCTTTGAAGTGATTAGTGTGTTGACTCAGACACAGCCAGATGTTACATGCAATGTGGTCAAAAATTGGGGTGCACCTAACTTTTGTGCTGGTGCAGGGAGCCCTGTATTAAGAGCACTAGTAAGGTTGAAAAGGGCGCACTACTAGTGAGGAATTTGGCCTCTACTAGTATTACAAGTAAGCATTTTTGACCCTGGTAAGATTACTACAGTTAATTAAAGTCTTACGTGTAAAGAAAGATAATGCTGATATTTGCGATATTAGAATAAATCCTCACAGCGCCTTCCATACTGTGGTACCTACTGACTTGTGTACACTACCAATTTGATTTTATGTAGCCTACATCATCACAACATGAGACATTTGATCGCAAATATCTCTTAATATTCCATATCAAAGCTTTTTGGTGAACTTCACCAAAATATAATGCATTTTTGAACAATCAATAAGCAGTTTTTTTTTTGTGCATATACAACCAGCACAATAGCAGACAGTACATTTGATCATGAATATCTCAAACTAATATGTAACACACTTGGGATTGCATTTCAATAAACAATTGCAATTTTCATGTTTAATAAAAGGATGCATACAACTATAACACAAACACCAACGTTAAACTTGTAAAACTATAAATTCACTGGAGAGGATTTGGAGAAACATGTCCCAGGGCGTCATTAATAACAGCGTGTCAGTAGATATTCTCATCTTTGCAGTAACAATAACACCAGTAAACAGGACGTCTTTTGGCGTTGTTGCGTCGGCGTCCAATTTCCCCACTCTTTATCCTTCCACAATCCCATATTCATTTCAGGGCCCTTCAATAATGAGCCGCTGCCTCGCTCTGAACAGATAGCGACACACAGTACCACTCTGACAGGTCCGACCACACTCTGGTCCTGGATTTAATTGCTTTTGAGCAACGCTAACAAAAGAGTCATTTAGTCCTCATACAATGGTGTTCTCAGCTGGCCTGCCCCACTTACTCCAGACAGAAACTTTTTCATTCAAAGTGCTGTGTAGATTAATTTTCTGATATGTTAAACATTGTTCTGCATACTAATTGACACCATTTTTTATTGTGCAAAGCGAGTCTTTTCATCGAGGCATAATTAAAAGGGTTGGCAAGGCTTTTATGGCACACGTTAGAGCAGAAATTAGCCAATTAGCATTTGGGTTTGGGGGCTGAAGTGACCATCACAGCGCTGGGTTTTCTTTGATGTGCTCCACTTAATAATTTTTATTCCCCGTTTCAAATATTTAGCATTCCAAACCCAGGGAGAAGGACGAAGGAAAAATTAACAGGCTGTATATCTGTCCTAATAAAAATTATTTTCTGTTGTTTATCTAATGATGTCTAACGATTTCTTACAGGCAGAACTGGAATGCAAATTGTATTTTTATTGTTTCTCAAGGCCAGTGTTAAGGCTTATTAAGACCACACAGAAGCTAATTCCTGACCTTGACCTTGTTTTTACCAAGCACTACATTATGGTTCAATGCCAAAACACAAATGCTGGCCCGTAGCGTAATCAAAGCAATACACGTACACTCTGATTTGTTGATACAGTTATAATGTAATAATGGCAGTATTTTAAAAGAACATGAGTTTTCAAAGCACACAAACACAGTATTGTGCATTTGTTGTTCTACTCGCTGTGTGTAGCCAGCCGCCAATAGATTTTCTGGGACTCACCGTAATGTTGTCATTTTCACTGGCAACACCATTTTCACAGTTTACACAACATCACAGGAGGTGTATGGGCTGACATTTGTGCCACTAGAATCTGAAACTGAATATGCTGTATTTGAATTTAAAGTACTCAAACTAAATTTGAATTGCCCAAGTTGAATGCTTTTTATTTAACTAAATTTAATTTAGCCCAGTTATGACTAGACTTTTGTCACTGTCTATGCTACTCACCAACCCGACTGACCCCCCCTGACTGATTTGTAAATTCACAAACAAAAATCCTGCTCAAAGCAAAGTATCTGGATCTGAGCTGCTGGTGGAGGGTCCAAAGATGTGGCAGTACTGACAGGTATGGGCGTGTTTTAGGTTTGAAGATGTTGCAACCGTTTTACCGTTACCAATGTGAACATGCCGCTGCTCTGATTGAATAAAACTGTTCTTGCTCTCAAATGGTAAATCTAATCACTGACCAATTATTCCTGAACCTGCCCCTTGCAAAACCTTTAAATCTTTTCTCACAGACACAGATTATCTGGTGAGCCAGGTTAAGTGTTTTTATGAACACAGAAACCATTTCACTATTAGGAATTTTATGTCAATTCTGATGTGAAATATTAAACAAAGGGCTCTGCAGTTAGATTTGGTTTCCAGTAGACAATCTAAAGTCCACTATACACTGTACACTACCAGTATAAATATGGATGAGTTTTAAATGAAAAGATAACATATTCTCTTTTTTAAAGCAGGGAGCATCCCTGGAGCTTGACTTTTGAGTTGTCCATCAGAGTGAGCGTAGTAATAAATAGGAATATTACACCACTCAGTGTTTGAAGTGAGAATAACATGCCAAACCTCCTAAGGTTCTGTGTCTATTGAGTGCTGTTTAATCGAGCAGCAAACATCTATATTAAAGCAACCACCTTGTCACTTATTCTAAAAAGCTGACTTGTTTAATGATCATTTATATCCAACCATGAAATAAAATGAGCCTTAATACGATTCGAGCCATCTGTCGTCAGAGTCACTCTTACATATGGTGATAAATTAACCGAAACACCAGTCAATTAGTGCACAAATAAAACAAGGCAACACTTCTCTCTATTCTGCATTCTGAAAGAAGAAAGAAGACTTTGCTTCTATAAATTGTCTGGACATGACTACTATACATTTAATCAAGTTTCTTTTCATTTTGAGGTTAATTTTGTGCCCCCAAAAGCCAAAAACAAATAATAGCAAAAGCACTGATTTACGCCATAATTTAAAGCAACCGTTGAAGGACTCTTTTGGACTCTTTTATATTTAAATAAAAAAGGTTCAAGTGGAGAGGCCCTAAAAGTCCAAATCAGTGGAAAACAGAGCAATTGTCTGGTCAAAAACCAGTCACTCTGATAAGACATTTTAAACAGTCCATGTTTGAATAACATTTTATTCTCACATATACCTCACAGACTGCTTCGGATGTTTTTTTGTTTTTTAATCCAGACTGCTTTATAATATGTGGGTGATTTTTGGCCAGTCAATTGTTCTGCTGATTCCATGTGGCCTCATCCTTGAATATTCTTGACAACACTATAGACCTACGCTCTATTGTTCTTGTTAGTCCACAAAATTATGTTAAGGTTTTGCCTGTTTTACTTCAGACCTGACCCAGAGCAGGCTTTTTTTTTTTGGAAAAACAGGAGAGCATGCGGAAAAGCTCTCATTTTTCAAAAAGACAATGTTTGTTTGCTATATTTTATATTTCTGATGTAGTTAGATAAAATAATAATAATAATAATAATAATAATAATAATAATAATAATAATAATAATAATAATAATAATAATAATGATGATGATGATGATAATAATAATAATAATAATAATAATAATAATAATAATAATAATAATAATAATAATAATAATAATAATAAATTAAATTCAGTGTGTGATTTAAAGCAGACTAGAGCCTCGATAACCTTCTTTTGACTGCCACAGATCAACATTGTGGAACATAATTATAGTCCTTGGGTGCCCTCTGGTGGTCAGAGACAAGTTTATGTGGTCTTATACCAAGTTTAAAGTTAAATAAAGTTATGGGGTTAAGCTATCAGACTAGACAAGATGATTTACAATACTTGTTTTTTTGTATATGCATTGCCTATATAGTGTTAAAATGTTCTTGTTTTGCATGTAGCTTATTTAATGAATTACTTTGTTGCCTCTTGGTGTCACAGTGGCCCTCATTTATTAAAGGTGTGTACGGCAAAGTTTTAGGTGTATGACTTTTTCCATGCAATATTTGTCATTTATCAATTTGAACGTGGGCGTACAGCGTACTCACATCCCACAGGTCAGGAGCTGGTGTAAATATTCACAAGTTTAAAGTCAGCACCAAGTTGAGCACCACAAAAATTATATAGAACTAACGCATTGGCACTTTGAAAATATTTCACATTGCAGTCCTTTGTAACAATAGTTTAGTATTTTATCTATTTTGTGTGTGTATTATCGATACAATCTATAACACAGCAAAGTGTTTATTTTTGTCTTTTATTAGAGGCTTTTACGTCGCTCAGACACTAATACTAAGTAAAAACACACATGTTGTTATTAGACAACTCAGAGAAAGATATGCTTAGTTTAGCAGTCAATTTGTAAAGTTGGCGGTGGGAGAACAAAGAGTAAAAATATTTTGGGGAAGTATTCTCCCAGCATCAAGAAGAAAAAAAAGTAATAGAACATATGTTGTTATGAAGACTGCATTATAGCTTTTTGTGTCTAAATGATGCCATTTTAACAAACAAATGGGAAATTTCTACAGGTTGAGTTATAAATCAAAGTAAAGAATTTTTACAAGCCATATTAAATTAACAAAAAAAAAAAGATGTGCCAGATCCAGTCAAATAGGTCCTAGTCCTGTAGGTGGTAGAATATATTCAACCATGTTCCCCACAAATTAAGCACTGACTTACCGAGAGTCGTGTTCCACATCCCTTTATCCCAGTGTTGTTAGGCTGGGACAATGTTATGTGTGTGTCTGTCAGTGTTACAGGTGTGTCTGTCAGTGTTACAGGTGGGTCTGTCAGTGTTACAGGTGTGTCTGTCAGTGTTACAGGTGCGTCTGTCTGTGTTACAGGTGCGTCTGTCAGTGTTACAGGTGCGTCTGTCAGTGTTACAGGTGCGTCTGTCTGTGTTACAGGTGCGTCTGTCAGTGTTACAGGTGCGTCTGTCAGTGTTACAGGTCCGTCTGTCAGTGTTACAGGTGCGTCTGTCAGTGTTACAGGTGCGTCTGTAAGTGTTACAAGTGCGTCTGTAAGTGTTACAAGTCGCCTGTCAGTGTTACAGGTGCGTCTGTCAGTGTTACAGGTGCGTCTGTCAGTGTTACAGGTGCGTCTGTAAGTGTTACAAGTGCGTCTGTAAGTGTTACAAGTGCGTCTGTCAGTGTTACAGGTCCGTCTGTCAGTGTTACAGGTGCGTCTGTCAGTGTTACAGGTGCGTCTGTAAGTGTTACAAGTGCGTCTGTAAGTGTTACAAGTGCGTCTGTCTGTGTTACAGGTGCATCTGTCAGTGTTACAGGTCCGTCTGTCAGTGTTACAGGTGCGTCTGTGTGTGTTACAAGTGCGTCTGTAAGTGTTACAGGTGCGTCTGTAAGTGTTACAGGTCCGTCTGTCAGTGTTACAGGTGCGTCTGTCAGTGTTACAGGTGCGTCTGTAAGTGTTACAAGTGCGTCTGTAAGTGTTACAAGTGCGTCTGTCTGTGTTACAGGTGCGTCTGTCAGTGTTACAGGTCCGTCTGTCAGTGTTACAGGTGCGTCTGTGTGTGTTACAAGTGCGTCTGTAAGTGTTACAGGTGCGTCTGTAAGTGTTACAAGTGCGTCTGTAAGTGTTACAAGTGCGTCTGTCTGTGTTACAGGTGCGTCTGTCAGTGTTACAGGTCCGTCTGTCAGTGTTACAGGTGCGTCTGTCAGTGTTACATGTGCGTCTGTCAGTGTTACAGGTGCGTCTGTCAGTGTTACAGGTGCGTCTGTCAGTGTTACAGGTGTGTCTGTCAGTGCGCTGTTAAAACCTTCCTGATCCAACGTTTGGTCAAACACAACAATTAAAAGTTTATATCCCACACATCTGGTACTCAGCAGGTGCCCCCCGCCACCTCCACTGAGGCTAAATTGTAGTGATTCTGGGTCTGGGGCTCGGTCTGCAAGTCGGTCTTGGGACAATTGAGGGCTCTGGTCCGGCTTTCTTTTAACATGTTTGTTGTTTAACGTAATATCATTATTATTTTTTCCTTAAAAGAGTTATGACAACATGTATACATAAAAGTTACACATTCAAATATGTAAGCCTCAGATGTGGTTTGGTTGTCAATGAAAAATGTTAATTTGTCGTTTCATACAAAAAACAATCTAATCTTTCATCTTGGAGTATTTATTTGTCATTTCTTGTTCAAGCAATTATGTCCCTCCATGCCGTAAACTGTGGGCGAGTCCAGCTGAGCAGTGAATATTTAGGGGGGGTTTATTCAAATCACAGTTTCAGTCCTCTGGATTTATCAACAGCTTGTGTGTACACCAGGATTGGCCTGGAAAGATCTACCCCCGTTTTAACACAACTTTGATAAATGAGGGCCAATATGTGAATGTGCATGGGTTACCTTCTGCTGCACAGTATGTACAAGGAGGAAGTCTGCAGTTTTGCAATAGCACTACTCAAAGATCTGTGGTGCTCTTGTATTTGAGTCTGAAGGTAAACAGGACCCCGAGGAGTCACGTCCCAATAATGCCCTGGACACGCCACAACAAGATTGTTTGGTGGTGAGAAACTGGCAGCATCATGCTTCCTGGAAGTAGCCTATATTGTAGCGTTCTGATTTGAAGAAGCTATGCCTTACAGAATATATTGGTTCTTTATTCTCTTATGAATACACAGGCTACTGCAGGCCGTAACCAAGGCTGAATGGGGCGGCAGAAGCTCAGTGGGTAGAGCGGTCGTCCTTCAACCGGAAGGTAGGCGGTTCGATTCCCGCTCTCCCCACAGTTCATACTGTTGTTGTGTCCTTGGGCAAGACACTTAACCCACCTTGCCTCCAGTGACTGTAACACTGGTAATTACATTAGAACAATGTAAGTCGCTTTGGATAAAAGCGTCAGGTAAATGAATTACAGAACCATCAAGCCTTTTTTAAACTTCTCTGTAACATTTGTTGCACGATCAGCATACACCCACTCGTACAGAAAAACCATCAACATTGAACTCATTCAATCTCAAACTGTAACGTGACTCATATCCCAGCAACCAAAGACTGACAGGCTACTATTGCATTCAAAGACACTTATTATTTGAACTAAGGCACATTAACAAGAACCTGTGTAACTTGATCATCAAGAATAAATATTATGATATGTCATTACAATATGTAATGACTTAGCATAACATGTAGTAATGTTGACTTACATTACTTTTTATCATAAGTTACATGTTCTGGCATGTCCAGGTGAGTTCTAATGTTAATACAGTAGAATCAGTACATTGCCTATCATATAAGACACAATATCAATTTTTGTATAGTCCAATATTGTCCAAAAAAACAACTGCCAGACTTTTAATAAAGACCACATCACATTAGAAAACACATTGCATGTGCAATGAAAAAGAATTACAGCATCCTATTTACATTGAACTGTGGCTGAAAGATGTCTATGCTGTGGTGACTTGGGCCTGTTGGACTGGACTGGTCAGCTCTGTTTTGGGTGTGAGGCGGGGATGACATTCACACTTAAATTCCAGATCATTAAAGTCACCTGTATTTTACCACAACCCAACAATTCCCTTGTGGAACTCTAGATTTAGAGTTTTAGTTACATGATTTATAGTAATCTAGGTAACCCTTTTGGGTTCCAAAATATTGTCTCTCTTAGGTCTACATGCCTGTTTACTTCACTCTAAAGCAAAACTACTAGGACTGGTACTCTTCAACGTAACAATACTATTTCAGAAATCTAATTTGTAGCCTATAGAGGAGATTAAGAAGGACACTTTTAAAAACATCTTTTCATTGAAAAGGAAGGGGGGAATAACATCATCTGAAATAAATTATCTGGCCATAATTCATTTGCCATTTGAAATGTGGAAAGACGTTTAGGAAACAGTGGTTTAGTGTCTTCCCGAACCTAAAAACACGTTTGGCTGTTTACTCGTTTGTCCCAACTTTTAGCAACAGTGTACTGTTCTAGGTACTTTGTCAAAAGCAGCCACCAGAGGGCGCAACTTGTGTTTACCACCACAAACGTAGTCTTGATTCCATTCCAACACTTTGTTGACTCCTACCACCAGTTCTTCCCGTCAGTTAGGGTTTTGGAGTTTGTTTCCTTTTGTTTTCGACAGTAACCTGGGACAAAGCCACCTCCCGCATGCATCCCCTGGCCACGCACTGGTCACGTTTCATCTCAGCCAATCAGAGTCGACCGGGAGGCGGTTACGTTCCGTCTCAACCAATCAGAAGCGCCCGGGAGCTGTGCGGTACTATAAAGTCCAACGAGGAAACGCAAGGGGAGCAGGAATGAACAACAATAGACCGATTATCGCGGACCATACGCTAAAAGACTCTTGTTATCGCTATATATTCCTCTACACTTAACACACGGTAAGCTCTTTAACGTGACTGCAGCTGGCTAAACGTTTACGATGATTTTTGACAGTAACTTAGCTTTTTTGCGCTAGCTTAGCAATGTTTTAGGTTGAGTTTGCTTTTGTTAGGCGTCAAATATATTCTATATAACGTTAGCCTATATTCTCGTTTTGTTGTTTTTTTATTTATTTTTTTACGTTCGTGTTGTTACATTTACAATGCATTTTTATGTCGTTTGCATTCCTATTGCTTTTGTTTGTGGCCTTTCTGTATTTTTTTTTTTTTAAACCATCACCTAGCTAGTATTCACTACAAAATAGGCTAACATATTAACAACAAAAATGCATCTGTTGGCTTGAAAAAAAATTGTACAGAACTTTGTCTTCTGGGCCATAGTTTGACCTATGCGCTCTATTTTTTTTTTATTTTTACAATAGCCTGTATTTGCTATTTTCTTTGCATTGTATAACTGTGGTCTAACTTGTGAATACATAATGGACTTGGATTTGTAAATGGTTATGCAACAGGTTTGTGTTTATAACAACTTTTCTCATCTCATGTCTTGTCCTGTGGTACATCTTTAGTCTCAAAATGGCCACCTCATTAAGTTCTAAACTGAACAAAGCTGTTAAGCAGCAGTACATGGAACTCCCTCAAGGAGATAAAGTCCAGGCCATGTACATCTGGATTGACGGTTCTGATGAGGGGCTGCGCTGCAAGACCAGAACCTTGGATTCTGAACCAAAGACAATAGAAGGTAAGAGTAGCGGCTAGTTCTGATTGATGCAATAATTTGAGGAGAAACAACATATTGATGCCTATTGATTTTTCTTGTTTGTCAGAGCTGCCAGAGTGGAACTTCGACGGATCCAGTACGCATCAGTCGGAGGGCTCTAACAGTGACATGTACCTGGTCCCGGTGGCCATGTTCAGAGACCCCTTCAGGAAAGACCCCAATAAACTGGTGCTGTGTGAGGTGCTCAAGTACAACCATAAACCTGCAGGTGAGCTACCTGCTATTAATGTAGTATTCACACCCTTTACATTTCCTAAGGTATCCATACGTTGGTTGATATACCTTATACCCTTTTTACACATTTATTAGACCATTTTTAAATTAAGATTTTCCCACTATACTTCCAACCTTCAACCTGTTTGAGTTTAATAAAATATTTCTTAATGCTAATAAAGTAACATGACACTCTCAGTTGTAGCCCTCTTGTTTTCCATATACTAGTTCCAGTATAATTGACACACCACAAAGTTGTTATAATTGGAAGCACATGGTTAATTTGCCCCAATAAACAAATTAATGGCCTACACCCACATCATGCACGTGATGCAGTTAATGCATATAGAAACCCCTTTTTGTGCAATACCATCTGTGGTTAACATGTTTTGACCAGCAGGAATCTTAAATGGTTAAATAAAAATCTGTGCCAAAGCAAGACTTGCACATTTTTGTGTTGACAAATAAAACCCAACTTTCCACAACTACTCGTTTCAATACTATTTGGTTTGTGGTGTAGTGGGTCACTTCGATATACTTCAATAAATTAAATCCATTCCATTTACGCTAAATGGCCTAGTTAAGGCCAATCTACTTTATTTTTGGAGCACATTTGACAGTTGACTAAGTGCTGCATATAACAGTAAAATGATGACTATAAAAACACATGCGCAGACTAAAAAAATGAGTGCCATGATGTATGTGTTTTATGTGCAGAGACCAACCTGCGGCACACATGTAAAAAGATCATGAGCATGGTGGACAGTAACCACCCATGGTTCGGTATGGAGCAGGAGTACACGCTGTTGGGTGTAGATGGCCATCCCTTTGGCTGGCCCTCCAACGGTTTCCCAGGACCACAGGGTTTGTTTTTGGTTTCCCATAACTGATTGTTTATAGGCATAGGTATACAAAATGTCCAGCCCGCTCACAGTTTGCTTGTGTTGTCATGGTCAGGTCCTTATTACTGTGGAGTGGGAGCAGACAAAGCGTACGGACGAGACATAGTGGAGGCGCACTACAGAGCCTGTCTGTATGCCGGAGTGCAGATCTGTGGCACCAACGCTGAAGTCATGCCAGCTCAGGTATTTTTCCAGTCTAAATTTTAAATCTGTTTCACCACAATTTGGGAAATATGTTCTAAATTTTAAATTACACTGAACTGTGTTGTGGCTTTTCAGTGGGAGTTCCAAGTTGGTCCATGCGAAGGCATCAACATGGGAGACCACCTGTGGATAGCCCGCTTTATTCTGCATAGAGTTTGTGAAGACTTCGGCGTTGTGGCTTCATTTGACCCCAAACCAATCTCTGGCAACTGGAACGGCGCTGGCTGCCACACAAACTTCAGCACAAAGGAGATGCGGGATGATGATGGACTCAAGTAAGTGCCCCATAGTGGTGGGTTTTTATATAAAAAAAAAAAAATCCATTTAACTTTTTTTTTTTTTTTTTTTAACCCCATGTCATTTCTTTACAGAATTATCGAGGAGTCCATCGAAAGGCTCGCCAAGAGACACCACTATCACATCTGTGCCTACGATCCCAAAGGTGGGCTGGACAACGCCAGGCGCCTGACCGGTCGCCACGAAACCTCAAACATTGACGAGTTCTCTGCCGGTGTGGCAAACCGTGGAGCCAGCATCCGGATTCCCCGCTCGGTCGGTCAAGACAAGAAAGGTTACTTCGAAGACCGCCGCCCATCCGCCAACTGCGACCCTTACATAGTGACGGAAGCCCTTGTACGCACATGTATACTGAAAGAAGAAGGCGAGGAGCCTGTAGAATACAAGTGAACTTTTTATTTAGCCATGTCTTTTTCAAGATTTCAAGACCCGTGTTGGGGACTATGTACTCTTGATTATATGCAGAAATACTTTACCTCCACCACAACATTGCCTTTTTCTCAGCATTTCATTGTTGTAGTTGTATGGCATTATTGTCATGGTTTTTATATGTACTAATACCATTTCAATCTGCTCCCTTTCTGTAACTGTTCACACAAAGGATCTCAACGGCATTAGAATGTTATAGACTTGTAGTATTGTATACTCAAAACGATTTTGTACTCTTTTAAAAATACATGTCTACTTCATGAATTGTAATTGTCACTTGAAAATACTTTTTAATAAACGTTTTTCTTTTTTTTATATAAACAGCAAATTTGTTTAGTTTTCTGTCAGTAAATTTTTGCAGCTGGTTTGAATCCATAAAACATGACTATTAGCTTATTAGGTCCAAGAGAGACCAGAGGTGTCATGTGATGCAACTAGTTTTAAATGGATTTGTAACTGCTTTGGTAACACTCAGTGAGCACTTAAACTTTGCTGACTGCACAAATATTAATGGGACAGGTTGCTCCAAAAATCGTTTGTAAAAGTCTGGTATGTTTACACAGCGGTGGCCATGATAACATGCTCTTTTTCCAAACACAAGACATTTCCTGGTTAAAAAAAGTTGAATTAAATTATAAAACTTGCCTTAATTTAGCCAATTTAACTATAAATGTTAAACTAAATCACTTAATGTGTAATATTTGCTCATGAATAGACAGTTACATAAGGCTGACATTTAAAGTGCTATGCATTAAAGTAAAAGTGATCCATCTTTAACCTAATTGTACCCAAATGTTTTAAATATAAGTTTGGACCAATGGGAACTACAAAAACGAGAGATTAAATTTATTTTCTCCCTTCTTGCTGTTCATTGTACAACAGCATTAAAAATCAATTGGCAAAAAAAATTCATGTAATCGTCAAATGACCAAGACTTCTCTTAAAGCATGCACCATCTCTTTTATTCAGATTTTTGTGGTCATATTTAGACTAAAAAAGAGTGAGGACGGCACTGTGCTCACTGATTTTTTTGCTCCTCCCACACAGTCACAAACTTTTCTATTTAAGCTCTCAACAGGAAGTGAAGTGTTCACTGTGCATCTTAATAGTACAAGTGGATCTCAATATGATTCAAGATTCAAGATTTTTTATTCGTCACGTACAAAATTATATACAGCATATATAACCAGCAGTGAAATGTGAGTGATGAAGCTAAGTGTAGCTTTGGATGAAGTGAGAAATGATCTTATGCATAAATTATCAGGTGTGAAGAGAACAAGTTGAGCTGAATGGAAAGAAGATGGATTAAAATGCAAGGTCTGAATAGGTCTGAATATATTTACATTTGGATACACCAGTGAAATGATCTAAATTATCATTGTTTCAAGATCATTCAAGACATCTACCAAGTCCACAGGCAGGACTTTGAGCTACACTGCAGTGGAAGTAATGAAGAGTCCAATCTAAAATAGAATCATTGCAGTTTTGGCAAAAGGCTCTGTTAGAGACACACTGACAGACAGCCATCAGCACGCCATTGTCCCAGGAGCAGGAATCGATCCAATGAGCGCTCACCACTTTGCCACTCTGCTTCCTGTATAACTTTATAAATGTAGCATATTAAAACCATGACGAACCGGCCTTTGTCACCTGCGACCCCTAACAGGACTGAGCGGTAGAAAATTAATTAATGAATGAAAAAGTGTATAATCTTTTAAATCATATATCTTTGCATACTAAATACACTGTGTATTATGTTTGCACTAGTAAGTTTATTGCACTCTTAACTTATGTAGTTGATCTTTTAACCCTGCACTAATTCCACTAGTGACTTTATCAACCTGTAAATTATGTCCATAGACACTCCTCACACTGTGCATACATCTAAATGTACTGTACATATTGACCTGTATGTCTGTGAAGGTTCTCAGTCATCCAGGACATCTTGAAAAAAAGGTTGAAGTAAAAGCATCTGGACTCAGTTTTCAAGGTGAAGACGTTTCGTCTCTAATTCCAAGAGACTTTATCAATTCTGAGATCAACTTATATCTCTAGAGGGAGTTGTTAAACCCCTCCCTGTAGAGCAGTGGTGTCAAACTCAAAGTGTTGAGGGGCCACTAGAGTAAATAAGAATCTTTTCAGGGGCCGAAGACTGTGAATCTTTTATTAATTTTTTAAGTTAAGTTTGATTCTATATTACGTCCCTCATTATGTGATTTCCATCTTAAACCTTTTCAACTCCAACTAAAACCTGTTTAAATCTAACTAACCCTGTTCAAATCCTTTTAAAAGCTGTACAAATCCCACTAAACCCTATTCAAATCCATTAAAAACCTGTTCAAATCCAACTAAAACCTTTTCAAATTTAAATATTCAGTGCAGTTTGTTCCGCTTTGCCTCAGTTTAAAGTGACACTATTTCAACCTTTAGCCACTAGGGGCGCCGATCCCTCTACAGACTGACTGTGTTGTTTGTTTTTGAGAAGAATCTGATTTTAGTGCATTCTGTACAAATACAACTCTGCTAGGGTCCAGTGTATCTGCCTATTTCTGTTCCCTCTGTTTGAGCTGCTGAGAGTTTCTCTCAGGAGAGTCCCGGTGGTACGGAATTATAAATCATTTATATCTGAGTTTCCTGTCCAGGCGAGGGTACTGTGTCAGTGAAATAAGCATGATTCTATTTTTGGAATTTAAAATAAGTCAATGCTACTAGCTGAAAGTTACACAGTGTTACTTTAAGCCGCATCCTTCCCTTTAAAATGTTTATCCCTGTTTAGTGTTATTTTGTTTCTTTGTACAGCAGCATTTTGATTAATGCAAAGTCCATAAAATATTACCTACTAAATGTATTGGAGGGCCACATAAAACAATGCAAAGGGCCGCATTTGGCCCCTGGGCCACATGACACCTGTGCTCTAGAGATATAAGTTCAGCTCTCTTACCAGTTGATCTCAGAATTTTTTCATATCCACCTGTAGGCTATAATGCCCATAGTTACTGCTTATACAATAGCCTACTACTGTAGCCTACCGTCTAACTGTAACTATCCATCTACAATGTACATAGGCTACTTATGTCCAATATACATATTTTATCTAATCTAATATATGGTCAAAAGCAAAATCAGAGATCACAACAGCTCTAGGCTAGTATTAGTCAATAGTATCAGGCCATTTAGATTTTTGACTTTAGCCTTGGAGCGTAATGGCGTCAATGCTAAATAGTCGCAGCCATGGGCGTAGGTTTGGTCTCAGCTTTGGTGGGGACACCCCCTCACCCGATTTCTTTTGTTCCAGACTGTTGGCAATAAAGAATATCACAATACTGAAGTGAATCTACTTCATCTCATTATGTTGTATCCATACCCCGATATACCATCCTGTATACTGTCCCTACAGAGCTAGTATAACTGTATAATCTAGACTTTATTTATATTTAATAATTTGCTATTAATCAATAATAGTATATCTCATCACAGAATCACTTTAGACCTTCACTTTAAGACCTCACCTGAAGCCATGAAGGTCCAGCTATTTCAACATGCTCTATGACATCTTCCAAAGATGATGTCATATATGTACAGTAATTAAATAATGAACTAATGAATCAAATACACACCTATCAGTATGCATTCAATGCATCATGTTTATATTTCAGAGCAATTTAAATATGAAGGGAACATGGTTTTTAAAACTTTTAAAATGCATGATTTCTTTTAATCACGCTTTAATAATTCATAGTTCATAAAGACCTCACCTGAAGCCCTAAAGGTCCAGCTACTTCTTCCTCAACAAGCTTTATGACATCTTCACAAGATGTCTGAGTTTCCTATATTTAATTAAATGAACTAATGAATAAAATACACACATATCATAGTATGCATTCAACACATCATGTTTATATTTCAGAGCCATTTTTAAATATGAAGGGGACATAGTTTTGTGGATTAATGTGTTGAAATTTATGTTAATCTATGTGTTAAGTTTGTCTGTATGAGACTAGCAGTAAGCTAGATCAACAATAATAATAAAATACAGATCATATTCTAACATTTTATTATTGTTGAACTATATAACATTGATTAGTGACTGGTCAGTCACTACTGCTAGTTTATTTGTGTGGCTAGCTAGTTATTTTGCACTTACACTCGGACTCTGCTTTATGAAAAAGCTTCTTATGTCCCCTTTTTTCTTCTTGGTTGGCATTTACAAAGTACAAAAAGGGGCAAAAAAACGGAATATTAAAATGTTTTTACTCTGGCCTTTGTATGTGGCAGAGAGACAGCCCTGGTAACTTACCGTCGGCGTCGTCAACATGCGCGCGCACACACACACACCAGCTGCTCGCTGCTAGTGCAAGCACAAAAGTAGTCCCGGCCCGCGCCTGTAGCCTGTCAGATATCCCGCCGCCAATCAAATTACGGCGTTTCTTGTACTGTCGTCGTCCTGGCTGTTAGAATCGATCCAAATAGCAGTTCAAAGGAGCTTTCTAAATATTGGTGGGGACAAATTTGCCATCTCAAAATATTGATAGGGACTAGTACCTAGCGTCCCCCCCTAAACCTACGCCCATGGTCGCAGCTATTTAAAGTCATGTGTCAGTATGTTGTTCTATTTGATTATTTTGACTGCTAATGGGTTTCTTACAGTAAAAAGCGGTCTGCACAGTTCCAGTGCTGGAAAAGCAGACATTAGCAACAACACAAAGACCACCATGTTGTGAACAAGGCCTGTGAATTTGTTTTTTTTAAATACTACTTTAATGTCTATTTAAATGTGTGGTCTATTTTGATCTGGACATTCCTCGAACAAAGTTCTGAGACCTGTGTTAATGGTTTGTTAATGGTTGGCTAATGCTAACAGATTAGCAGTATGTGGGATAAATTATAGTTACCTGATGTAACTACAGTTCTACGAGTGTGTGCGTAGCCCACCTACGGGCTTCGCTAGTGGTTACCTCTCCCTGGCGCGAGCCAGACTTCTGAGAAAGATCAAAGCATTCACCGCGCCAATCATGCCAGTGTACTGGCACAGCCTCAGGGGCTATATAAACCCCCTTGCCCAACGCTCTCCCTTCTTCGAACCAGCTCAAAAGAGGGAAGAAGTCCAGCTGGGCCTGAGAGTAGGTGGGCTACGCACACACTCGTAGAACTGTAGTTACATCAGGTAACTATAATTTCTACTTCGTGTGTGCTCCGCCCACCTACGGGCTTCGCTAGTGGTTACCTACCAAGGCGAAGGCCGTAGGGGATAAATGTACTCCCAGCTGGACCGGTTCACAACGATTGGCGAACAAACAACGCCAGGAGCAACGCCGGCCCGCCTCTCCCAAGAGCAGCCAAGCGTGCCCCACTACAGGTCACGGAGTCCAAACTGCCTCTCCCAAGAGCATCTGTCGCCGTCCTATGTGAGCCTAATCAAGCTGTGCCCAGGACCGCCTCTCCCAAGAGCATCCTGGCACCCTGTTCAAACTTCCAACTTCAGTGTCCGTGGTCGGGGGATGGACCGCCTCTCCCAAGAGCATCCATCCTGCCCGCCGAGCCCGTGACCGCCTCTCCCAAGAGCACACGGGCCCTCACACGGCTGCACAGACAAATACATCCAAAAAGGAACCGCCAAGCTGTGGTATAAGTGTTCTCAGCCGCAATAACAGTAACAACAGCAGTGTGCGCCAGCCTAGGTGACGAGGTTCTGGCCTCTATTCAACTCTATTGAATGAGTGACAGAGCTCGCAGACACGTCCATGAGATAGGACCGCACAAACGTGGACACAGAGGACCAAGATGCCGCCAAGCATATACAGTATCTTCACCTCTAGACACCTCTACACAGGGCCACCGACGTGGCAACCCCTCGGGTAGAGTGTGCCCTGATCAAGGCTGGGGGAGGGCGGCCCTGAGCCACGTAGGCCGCTCCAATACCCCCACAGATCCAGTGTGCTAGGCGTTGGGCCGACAACGGTGACCCACGCCCCTTGGCCGCGAAGCACACAAATAACTGGTCTGATGTCCGAAAGCCCGCTGTGCGCTCCACATAGCAGCGCAAAGCCCTATCCGGACACAGCATGAGTGACCACGCATCTGCTGTCGTCCCGGCTGGGGTGGGGCAGAGAGCTCTAATCCTGATCACCCTGGACCGGAAGGACGAGGTGATAACCTTCGGCTGAAAGGCTGGGTTGGGCCAAAGGTGAATTAGGCTTCCATCCTCACTGAGCGACATGCACAAAGGATGAACTGACAAGGCGCACAGGTCCCCCGCCCTCTTGGCGGAGGATAGTGCCAGCAGAAGGGCGGTCTTGAAGGAGAGCAGCCGGACTTCCGCCTGCTCCAAGGGCTCAAAAGGGGGTCCAGACAGACCTTCCAAAACAGTCTGAAGGTCCCAGGGAGGCACCACCTGTCTAGAGGGGGGCCTCACCCTGCGTGCACCCCGAAGAAAACGCTTAACCAAAGGGTGACTACGAGCCGAGAAGCGCCCAAAGCCCTCATGGCCCGTCGTAATGGCTGCCGCAAACACCGCCAGAGTAGATGCGGCACAACCACTATCCAGAAGTCCCTGTAGAAATTCCAGGACTACATTAACTGGACAGCTACAGGGGTCCAACGTCCTGTCACCACACCAAGCGGCAAAGAGACGCCAACGGGTGCCGTATGCCCTGGCCGTGGAAGGTGCCCTAGCACTCTGGATGGTGGACACCACTGCTGGGTGAAGTCCTATATTCATAAGCTTCCCCCTTTCAACCTCCAGACTAGGAGCCTGTGGGTCAGGAATGGTCGGGACTGAAGGGAACCCCCGGCCTGCAGCAGTGTGTCGGGTTGGTCGGGGAGAGGCCACGGGTCCGTCACCGCCATCTGCACCAGGTCCGGGTACCATCTGGCACCCGGACTGTCCGGAGCCACCACCAGGATGTGAAGGCCCTGCAACCTCACCCTGTGAAGCAGAGGGGATAAGAGGCGTAGTGGTGGGAAGGCATAGAGGAGGCCTATGGGCCATGACTCTTGAGCCAGCGCGTCCACCCCTAGCGGTGGGTCGTCTGACGATCTGAGCGAGAACCAGAGTGGGCACTGTGCGTTCTCTGCACTGGCGAACAGGTCGGCCACAGGCTAATCGAACCGGCGCCAAGTCTGTCATGCGACTTTGGGCGCCAAGCTCCATTCGTCGTGTAGAGGGCCACCCCGGGACATACTGTCTGCCCCTGCGTTGAGTGTCCCGGGCACATGTCGTGCCCTTAGGGAGGCCAGGTGTGTGTCTGCCCACATTAGGATCTCTCCTGCCCTCCGATGAAGGAGGGGTGACCTGGTTCCTCCCTGTCTGTTCAGGTAGGCCACAACTGTTGTGTTGTCCGACCTGATCATCACGTGATCTCCCTTCAAACTGGGGGCAAAGTGCAGAAGCACCCTCTGCACCGCTACCATCTCCAGTACATTTATGTGGGATAGCGTTGGCTCCCAGGCCCCGCCCACTGCGAGCCGGCCTAAGGTCCCGCCCCATCCGGTGAGTGATGCGTCCGTGAACACCTCCACATAGTGTGGGACGCATCCCATGCGCACTCCCAGTTGGAGACGGTCCGGGGTGAGCCAGAATTCCAGATCCTGTCGAGCCCCAAGGACGAGTGAGACCGGGTCTGTCTGTCCTTCGTGGGATGTAACGGGCCGAGCAAACCAGCGTTGGAGCCTTCTCATATGAAGGAGCCCCAGCGTACCACCGGGTGAGCTGCCGCCATCATGCCCAGTAGGCACCGTGCCAGACAAGGCGGTGCAGATGGAGCTACCACCAGCCTCTGAGCCAGACTCCTGAGCGCCACCTGTCTCTCCACGGAGAGCCGTGCGCGTGGTCTGTGCATCCAACTCCAGTCCCAGGTACGTCACCTGTTGTGCTGGCAACAACGAGCTCTTGGCCTGGTTCACCACGAACCCCAGCTTTGAGATGTGACGCAGTACTCTGTCCGTATGCTGCACGGCTTCCTGGCGAGAGGGAGCAAGGATGAGCCAATCGTCGATGTAAGTCAGGATCCTGAGACCCTGACGACGAAGCGGCTCCAGTGCTGCCTCCACGCATTTGGAAAAGGTGCGTGGGGCGAGGGAGTAGCCGAACGGGAGACGGTTGAACTGAAAACACCACTCCCCAATGGCGAACCTGAGAAATTACCTGTGCCCCGGCAGGATGGAGATGTGAAAATAAGCATCCATCAGGTCGATTGAGGTCATCCAATCCCCCGGGCGGACACTCTCCAGGAGGTGCCTGGTAGTTAACATGCAGAACCTCCTGGTGGTCACATACTCGTTCAGGATGCGCAGGTCCAGGATTGGTCTCACTCCCCCGTTTTTCTTTGGGACCAAGATATAGGGGGAGTAAAACCCTCTCTCCGCCTCCCCTCGGTCCAGTTCCGAAACTGCACCGCAATGCAGGAGTGAAGAGACCTCCTCTTGGAGGGCCCGGGTTGTGAGCTGTGTGCGAAGGACACCGCGGAAGGGGAGGGTCGACGGGCAAACTGCAGGGCATAGCCCCTCCTCAGCGTCCTGTCCAGCCAGGGCGATAGAGGGCCGAGAAGGCGTGTCCACGCCTCCAAGAAGTGCGATAGAGGGCGCACCATGTCCTGAACAGGAGGATGTATCGGCCCACCCGCCATCACAACCCCAACTGGAGGTTCGGGATGCGGGGGGCCACCCCAGAAAGGGCTGCCCTACCCTCTTGGGAGGGGGCACTGCTGGGGTTCTGTGGGTGACTGGGGTGGGTTGCTGTCTGAGCTAGAACCCCTAGGTCCGGGGACCTGGGGGCAGGGCCCCCCCAGAATGAGTCGCCCCACTTTTACAGGTGGTGCACCCCTAGTAGCTGACTGTGTGGCCGGGGGTAGCGAGCCCTGGTCAGCATCCACGCCCTTGCAGCTCAACACTGGGCGCTGCCTGAATAACTGCGGGGGCAAGCCCACGGCCCCCAATATCTGCACACCGCCCCCTGGCAGTTGCAGAGTGGAATCTGGGCCGTTTACCAGCCACCGAGAGCAGGCTCTGCCATTCTCGCTGGGCATAATGGGCGATGGGTGTCATCAGTGGGCAGAGAGTCGCCACGCGTGGCCGAGAACGAGTCTGTGACGCTAGCCCCAGTGTGAAGTCCGCCGGAGCAGTCTCAAGCTGCTGGGGCGGGAGCGGGGTCTCCATACGAGCCCCAGCGGAGGCAAACAGCTGCGGCAGGTCATCCAGTGGGTACCGATGAGCTGGCTGGAGATCAGGGACGGAGACTCCAGTACCGATGGATCCAGCGTCATCGCCACGGGCCTCCCCGTCCTCACTGCTCGCTGCCCAAATCAGCTGAGGTGGGGTAGCGGCAGGGGACACCGCGATGGAATGCGGTGGCAGGTCGGGTCGAGACGGGGAAATGGGACCCATGAAAGCCGCGCGGCGCTCGGACTCCTCTCTGGGAAGGCCGAGGCAGGCGGAGCAGGCAGACCGCTCCAGCTGACGATGCCATCCGAGGCAGGTGAAGCAGCAGTCGTGGCCATCCTCGGGCAGCAGCCAGGCGCAGCAGGAGCGGCAGGAGCGGCAGGAGCGGCGGTGCCCGACACCGGTAGGTGGCAAATCTCGGGCACAATCCATTCTTCTTACTACGTGTAATCTTCGCTCTTTTAATATCTCAGAAGTGCTGAGAGAGACGAAGGGAGAGCGTTGGGCAAGGGGGTTTATATAGCCCCTGAGGCTGTGCCAGTACACTGGCATGATTGGCGCGGTGAATGCTTTGATCTTTCTCAGAAGTCTGGCTCGCGCCAGGGAGAGGTAACCACTAGCGAAGCCCGTAGGTGCCGCCCACCTACGGGCTTCGCGAAGTAGAACCAGATTTACAAACCTCAAAACTGGGACACTTTAGTTGTATAAATGCAATTTAAAGAACAGTATTTTCCTTAATGGAAAATGCTGCGCCAAATCAATATACCACCAGTAAACACTAACCGTGAACTTAGTTAGTGTTTACTAGTGGTAAACACTAACTAACTATGTAACTGTTTGTTACATGTTTATTTTATTAACATGTAACAAACATGAACATTTACTAAAAGCAAACAGTTGTATTGTTCTTTAAGCTTGTCTTTCTTTTTTGTCTGAGAAGAGGGACAACAGGCTTAAAAACAGGACTGTCTTGGCTAAAATAGGACTTATGGTCATCCTAGCCATGTACTGTTTTTTTATACAAAGCAGAGGTTGGTGTGTTTTCTTGTTTCCGGTGTTGTGTTGTGTCCTGAAAAAATCAATTGCCCAACCTCAAACTAGACCTCATCTCTTATATGCCACCCACCGAGATAGATAATTAGTAAGGCTAAAATAATGTTTACTTCAAAGTGCATTTATCAAAACAAATTGTTGGCCTCAACGCACTGAGGCTGGGTTGGTCACTGACTGTAATCACAACACAGGGCTTTTATAAGTCATATCTTTGCATTCACACAAGTATTTTACATTTAGTTTGTCACAGATTTACAAAGATCTTTACTAAACTAAACTATTTGCCTGCTCTGTGTAAAATGGATTCACTCACGTGGTCAGCTGCTTTGACATATGGGAACACGGCTATAATTTCAAAAGAGATAAAACTGTTTACGCAGAAAAAGTGGCTGAAAAAAATTATGCAAAGGGCCTGGTTTCCAAAGCAATCCCATTCTTTGCTTGGGCAATCTGGTGAGTGGAGGAGAGGCAGGGGTGGGGCGGCATGCGAGCCCTATTACATAACAGCAGGCAGGCTGGGATTATGTATAGGGAACGTAACAAAGGGAAAGACAAGCAGACAAAAGGTTTTGGAAAACAAGAAGTAGAGATAGTAATAGAAAGCTGCTACATTATTCTGTTGTCCAATCAGTTGTCCATTGTCTTGCAATTTGGTCACTGCAGTCCAAGAACTGAAGAGCAAACTTGACCATTGTACAGCTTGGAGGTTTAATGTGGCCTTCAGGATACCCCTGTCTAATCTGCACATGTTCAACGGGAAACAAGGGATCAAGCATAAAATGAATGGAGTGATTCCTTTTGCCAAGCTTTACCATTTAATTCACACAATAAATACATTTTAACATAACTTAACCTTTATTTATTGTGTAAATTAAACAATAAAGCTTGGTTTGTGCTCACTGTTTTAAAGTACCGTAATCATTCTGACAAAGAAGAGCTGTATGTTATAGCCGTCCCTCTGAACAGGTTGTAACCCAAAACAATGTTCTTAGTGGGTCATGGATTGTGTGGAAATTATGGCAGACACAATAATTCAAAGAAAAGTGACAGGTTTGAGTAAAATGTATGTTCTTGACATTAAGCATGTAAAATATGTAAATACTTTGATAAAGGCTAATATTTTTGGGCTTGGTTTGGTAAATAGTGGGGCATTAAAAATCTAAAACATGAGTCCAGTTGAGAACCACTGAGTTACAGCATGTTTATGTTTTATTGGCAACCTACTGGTACATAATCCAAAACAGTGGTGTGGTCACAGCAACACCAATTATTGGTTTTATTTATACAAGACGACAATCTTTTTTACAAGTATTCTTTTGGCGATGTTGACACTTTAAGGAATACAGCAAATCTGAAAAAACATCAATCCAAAATGTCAGACTTCCTGTTAATCACCTTAAAGAGGAAGTAGCTCTGTTTGGCTTTATCTTCCATGTATTTCAACAAAATTAAAAGTTAAGAAAAGTTAAAATTAAAGTTTTAAAGAAACTAAAACAATATTTTTTTGCTTATGACTATTGTATTGGCTTTTATGTTACATACAAACTAAATAGTATTCCATAACAAGACAAGCTATTTAAAGGACCATTTAAATTGATGTAAACAGCATATTGTTTTGCTATAAAATTGATCAAAAACATTGGATTTTTCTTTCTTAAAATAATCTTTATATGCATCCAATCTCTGCTCCTTTTTATTACTCATCTTAAAATACTTTTCACATCCATCTTAAAGAGTTGCACACATTGTAAACACAAAACAGGAAGTAGCTCTGTTAGATTTCAATTTAATCAGAATTTTGCTGGGATTTTTTGTATTTTTTTTGTATTTGTCAGTACTTCTATACAAGCAACAATATTCTCACATATCAAGACTTTAACATTAACAGAGAAGCACTGAGAGTAAAAACACAAGCTGCTAAAATGCTCCGGAATGAGGAGCTCGAGATGCAATCACACTAACGGCAAATGAAGCACCACTCTGAATGCCTTAGCTTTAACCTAATCATGAGTCTTGCATTTTTCAGTCACTGTCTTCAGCTCTTACCACTGTTCCAGCCACCCAACCCCACCCCCACCCGGTCCCTCGGTATTGACTTTGGGGACTTGTTGTTAAAAAAGCTCCATGGTCAAACTTTCAGCAGCTGTCAAAGCAGATCAGACCAGCGCCTGTTACTATAGTGCAGAAAATGAGGTTTGAAGGGATCGCTAAGTCCAAATTCAGGCCGAAAAGCCACTAATGTTTAAACAAAGAGGATCCTTGTGAGCGTGTGTGTGTCCCATTAAGTCTGAGGGGAAAATGTCGCATGTGCACTGACTGACTGACTGTGATGATAGGATACTCAAGAAAGAAGGGAAGGCTGGGACGTATGGGAAAAGGTTTGCAGAATTCAAAGCTACAGTTCATGAATATTATGTTAAACCAAAACAGAACAAAAAATGTAATTTACTGTTGCAATTCTGTGCCTCGTCTGGGTTAGCTCTATCACCCAATACAATAAAGATACATGTGCTGCAATGAATTAAATTGCCTAATTATTTATGCCTTATTAAAATCAATAATGCCACGGAGCAGTGGTTCTCACTTGGCTTCACATAAAATGGCTAAAAGGATATTTTTCCTAAATGTTTTTTTCCCGGTACAGAGTGCAACCCTCTAAGAATGTGGCCACACCAGTTAAGAATGCAGGCCATAGAGCACTGATGAACAAGGCATTGATAGTGGTGCTACTTTGTGTGCAGCTTGAACTATATAATTGCTACACTATGTGACTTTTCATAGCAAAATGCATTGCTTTAATATACTTAACAAAAATTTAATTGCAACACTTTAAATGCAACTCAAAAATCTAAGACTTTTCTATGTACACAAAAGGCCTATTTCTCTCAAATATTGTTCACTAATCTGTCCAAATCTGTGTTAGTGAGCACGTCTCCTTTGTCGAGATAATCCATCCACCTAGCAGGTGTGGCATATCAAGATTATGATTAGAGAGCATGATTATTGCACAGGTGTGCGTTTGGCTGAACACAAAAGTCCATCAAAACCTGACAATACATACATACATAAAATAGCATTAAAATCTAAGGTTTTTCTCTCAAACGAAAATCACTACAAGAACACTTAGTGTTAAAGCTTAGAGAGTTAAGAAACAATGGCCTGTTTAATCTGTGAGCTGCTCATGTGAGGTGAAGGTTAAATTCAAGAATCTGAACAATTGATTCATATAAGATCATCTATGAAGTTCAATACCATTTCACTGACTGTTAGTATCACAAGCCACACTAGGTAGGTTCATGACTGACCTACAGTATGAATGAATGAATGAATTTAACTAACACCAAAACAAATTTATAAAAGACACATCCAACTGCAAAGGAAATGAGAAGGATCTGTCTGAAGAACAAGTGCAGTTCTGCACACAGATGCTATTGAAGGAAATAACCATTGACCAATGTAAACGTAAACAGCATTTTCGGCCAATATACAACAAGCTGTCAATTAAATTCCTCCAACAAATTGTGAATATGTATTCATCAATCCATTTTCTGCCGC
The DNA here is from genome assembly GCA_024416835.2 of Perccottus glenii. Taxonomy (NCBI): domain Eukaryota; kingdom Metazoa; phylum Chordata; class Actinopteri; order Gobiiformes; family Odontobutidae; genus Perccottus; species Perccottus glenii. Next base: position 7,165,884 of record CM044559.2, read on the forward strand.
TTATTCGGGGTCGGGTCATAGGGTCAGCAGTCTAAGCAGAGACGCCCAGACTTCCCACTCCCCAGACACTTCCTCCAGCTCTTCCGGGGTTTACTTATGCGTTCCCAGGTCAGCCGAGAGACATCTCATTCTATGTCTTCTCCGGGGTCTCCTCCCGGTGGGACATGCCTGGAATCCATCCAGAACAGCTGACTCGCCTCAATGTGAAAATGTTTTTTGTAAGTTTAAGGTTTCATATGTTTTAAATGTGTTTTTGTACTGTATATGGAGTTGTATTACGTCCAGTCTATGGTCATGCTTAACCTTTTCCAACACTGTTTATATGGATTGCCATTGCCAGTGTGGATGACAACAAAATCCCTACGTACACTTTTCTTCATTGTTTATAATCAAATACATTCTTGTAGCTCAAAGGCTTTGTGCCATTTCTGGTTTTGGCCTTTCTATATATAATAAGTCTATAACCAGGACAAGACACAAGAGTAAAAATGTGTTTGAGCCTGAGACAAGACCACAGTCTTAATATAGTGGTCTTGAGACTGTTCAACAACTATATTTGATCAACTGTCAACAAAATATCATCCCAAAACCACATTGACAGTAAAGATGCTAAAATAGTATTTAATCAAACCTATGTATGTTACAAATTGTCAAAGAAAAAAAAGTGTCATGGGTTCAAAGAAAGAATCAAATATTGCAACTAAGTGTGTTTTCATCTTTTTTTTTTTTGGAACATTTTAACTAACACCAAAACCCAAGCAAGGTTTCTCCATTCTGGTGTGAAACCTGGCTGGTGTGAAAGGTGACCGCAGTAATTAGCATAAATATTGCCTAAACACAGACACACAGACCTGTCCTCTTTTAACAAGAAACATCTTGAAATCCGCTGCACCCCTTCTTATAAGAAGAATATTGTATATCGTACTAAAAACAACTAGCACATTCATTCTACCTTGGTACAATGTACAATGTTCACACTCAGCTCCTCAAAAAACACAGCTGACACACTTAAAGTCATTGCCAAGACAGGACATTGTAAACACTTAACCTGTTTGGCTCCTCTTCTCAAAGACAAGACCAGGCTAGACATCTTTCTCCTAAAGAGCACTTACTTTCTGTTTGCACATCTGGTGTCGAGTTACCGACGCATGGGAACAACAAGTTCTCAACTTTTTTTCACTTGTGACCATGTAGCACTGCATGGGAACATTCTGTTATTCCACAAATTGAATCAAATTTGACCAAAACCAATGCACTGACTCGAACTTTGGGCCCAGAATATAAACTAAAAAAAATCTATTGTACTGTTGTGGCTTGGTTGAACTGAAACAATGCTTTGAGAATTTGACATAAAAGCAAGTTGCAGTAAATTAAATTGAATACTTGAGTGAGGTTTGTGAGCTATTTCCATCCCCCATCCTGCATTTTACAACCCCCCTATCCACAAGCCTCACCAACCCCCATCCTTCCTCGGTCAGTGGATGGTGGAATTTTGCAAAGGTCAAAGGTGAGTGGGTGAAGTTTACACAAGCCTTTTGCGCAGTATAGTATGTGTTTTTGAAGGCCCTATATGAGCCTAGGTATAGGTATTTGCAGGAGCACATGAGGACCAATGGAGGTTCAATTTCATCTTAAACTGAAAGTCTCAAACTCAACTATGACCTAAAGCTGCAAAAGACACTTCTAACACTAAGCTTTATCCAACAAACAAGTGCTCAACATAATAACTGATTGTGTCAAACAAACTCTTTCTATTCTTCACAAATACGTCACTTTCAGAAATATCAAAATGACATCTTTATAGCTTGGGTTTTGATCGAGTGAAAACATCAAAACCTCCGGCAAACAAGAGGCCAATCCACAAGTGAATCATTGTAGTTTTAGCAAAACACGTTGTAGTGTAAACAGCCTCTAAATGCATTGATTCCACAAGTCTCACACCCACACTCAATCTTTCAGGGACCCTAGTGTCAAGTCTGGAGCGCCCTGTTGTGATGAACATTTACAGTGTAGCCTCTGCAGTGAGCTGATGATGAGAACGCCGTGCGTCTGGAGCTGAACCCTCGTACTCTCTGCAGTGGATTAAACTTTACTTTAAACTGTTTGGTTATGGTCCTCACATGTTTGAATTGCTGTCGTTTCAATATTAGCATAAGAATCACTGCAAAGCGCTCATTCGTTTGTTAGGTTTGTGTTAACTCTGTCAAGCTAATTAAGTTTCATCCGCCATGCTCTTCCCCAAATTCAAGACTCTGGGCTGAATACATTAAGTCCCCATTGGCCAGTAATTAAAGGGTGGGACTTCACACCAGTCAATCAGCAAATTAAGAAGATTACTTAAGTCACATTGTGCCTTTTTTCTTATATTTGTTGAAATTTAGACAAATTGGTGCCATCAAAACTATAAACACTACATTTTAGATCTTCAACAAGTTTTAACATAAAAAATATACATAAGTGAATATTTCTAGTAAATGTTTTACAATTGATGGAAAAGCCTACATGACAGTAGGACACCGAGCCCATTGATACAAGACAGTCCTGAACATGATGCAAAATAATGGATATATGTCTCTTTTACAGATTTGATCACTTTTAGAAATAAAGTGTTCTATTATACACACATTTTTATTTACTATCCTGTTTCATATTAGGATACAATGATAGCACATACGAATATTAAAAACAATACTGCACCATTCATCACAGCTGTTTGATGAACAGGTTCTTTTGGTTCTTTAAGAATATTAGACAGATAATGTATTCTTTATGGAAAAGTCATACATTCAAAAAAATAAAAATGTAATTGTTAATAGTTTTTGAAATTGCTCTAAAAGCCTTGTTAGTCCTTTTTCAAAAGAAATGCATGTTTTTTACATTGAGGTGCAGTAGGCGGGAGTATGTTTATTTATAGCTACTGCCACATAATTCAGTATTACCACATTATTTCCACATTGTCTGAAACCAAAATCATTTACATACGTGTACATGATCTGTTTGTTTTGTTTTTTGGAAGCATCAATCCAAACCTTTATTATTTCTAAAGTGCATGATCTTTGTTTTAGTCTGATTTATTGATAGCCTCCATCTTTAGCACCACTTTTTCAAAACATTTAACATCATTTTTAAATCCTCCCTGGTTTCAGCGAGCAGAACAACAACATACTCATACAACACAATGCAAACAGTCCTATTATCCAAATGTACACCAAAATCTAAATATTTAGTTTCAAGAGCTAGTTCATTTTAAAAGAACATCAGGGTGTATTAAACCAATCCGTCTGCTCATCATTGAACCAAACACAACTAACACAGTCTTTATACAGTGATTTTAAAGCTTGATAAAATTTACTATCATATACATACATCAGATACCTTTGTATCTAGTTGTAACGCGATCAATCAGTATCTTGTAATCTTGAAACAACTTGAAAAATGTGATATCTTGTTTTAACAAGAAGAAACGTAGCACGTTATAACGTGATACTGAACACATTTATTTTCACTGACCTGGCAGCAATACATTTCTGTAGAAACCTAAACAGGCCTATGTAAGAACCACATAAACAAAATATATAAAAGATTTACAATAAAACTAAACTTAATGATCATAACGACTGAAAAATGAAGGACAGAGATTGAGGGACAGTTCCTAATACCACTTTCAAAAGCAAATATCTTGCAGCATCTTTCTGAGACACATTTATTCATTGGCAATACAGCTACAAGAGCACCACAATACCTGACAGAAAACTCATCATGTGATGTGTTATACAACAGAAGACACAGATGTGCAGCCAATTAAAATCACAGAGAGCATCAGATCTGGAAAATGTCTCACAAACTGTTCCTGTCAAAGTAATATTTTATTTAAATAAGTTGGGACGGTACAATATTGCAGTCAGTTATATAGACCAAACCAAATGATATTAACACGTTAAATAAAATCCTTTTTATTAGAATCCCAAAAGTGTTTCTGACCTTCTCGCATACATATCCACTCTTCATCAATCCAATCACCTAAAACATCGTGATGAAACGCTCATTTTTTCTTCATTATTAACCTGCATGTACATTTTCTTTTATATCTTTGATTTCCAGCAAATAATATAAAAATAGAATATAACTGAATAATATGAATTAATCAGTATGAGTTGCTACATCTCTATGGGAGACAAAATGATAATGTAATAGAAATGTAGCGCTAGACACAGCAGCAAAATCATAAATCTAAATAATAAACAATAACGGCTCTAGTATTGAATCTTGCGGTACACCATATTTTACGTCAGTTGTTTTTGATTCACAATCTTTGATCAAAAAAATATTGTTTTCTCCCTGACATATTACACTTAAAACCATAATTTATACTTTTATTTGTGATCTTAAGATCTCAATAGACACCAAAATACAAATTTATTATTGTCACAAGTATGTATTCTATCCGTTAAGTTCAGTGAGTGCTGTATAGGCCTAAGGCTTGCCACATTGAGCAATAAACCTCAAAATATTATATCCTTATGCAAGGGTCAAACAAGAAAAAAGCGCAGCAAATGCAATGATTTCCGCTGCAGGAGAAAAAAAGAAAATTGTGTGGAAAATTCCAGCGCCCTGTATGTTCTGAATTAAGGCTCTAGAGCGCTGTGAAATCCAAGAACCACACACAGAATGACTCTGCACTTTTTGAGCATGGCCTGCCAGTGGGCTCAAAGATATATTCATTCATGTCCAAGATTCTATCCGGACATATTGAAGCAGGTCTTTTGAAAACTTTACTATGTGTACTTTCCAGATCTGATGAAGATGAGACCAGGTTCCAAGTAACACACTTAATTAGAACATTTACATTTACATTTATTCATTTAGCTGACGCTTTTATCCAAAGCGACTTACATTGTTCTAATGTAATTACCAGTGTTACAGCCACTGGAGGCAAGGTGGGTTAAGTGTCTTGCCCAAGGACACAACAACAGTATGAACTGTGGGGAGAGCGGGAATCGAACCACCTACCTTCCGGTTGAAGGACAACCGCTCTACCCACTGAGCTACTGCCGCCCCCCTAGAATCAGAGTTCAGAAAGAAAACACAGTCTATTATGCATCTAAATAGTCTAAGTTTGGAGGTCTGGAAATATGGTCACCCTAGTCTAAGTGCATCAATGGTTTTTCTTTAAGTGAAACAAAATACTCATTTGTGTTACAAAGTGTGAGCTAGATGTACATTTTGGAAAATTACAAAGTTTAAAATCCTCCTTATAATTCATTTATTTATTTTATTGGTCCCATTAGGGGTCGTGGTTGACTGGAGCCTATCCCAGCACCTTTGGGCCTTATGTGGGAGTACACCCTGGACAATGGACAGTTAGTCGCAGGGTTGGGACAGACACTGACAGACAACTCACGACCTTCTTGCTGTGAGGCAGGAGTGCTACCCACTCTTCCACGTGCCTCCGTCCTCCTTATAATAATAACCCCAATCAAATTGAAATTACTTGTTCACATTTCAGAAACTAAAATACATAAAATGTCAAACAAGTAGATTTAAAGTACAGAAGAAAAAGACATGTCTTAGTTTTTTATATATTAATATAAATATAATATATATTAAATAATATTATATAAATTAATATATATTAAAGGTTTAGTCCCTGTGGAGTCCCTCCTGTCTGCTTCTCCAGATTGTGTGTTGACAACTATCTACTGTAGACAATAAATGAGTTCCAAAAATATCTAATAGAACCACATTTGCAAAATACCAAACTATCTGTTTAAAAGTAATGGAATGTAGAGAGTTTTTTTCTTTAAAAGGAATCTGTTGTTAATTAATTGGTATTAGATATTTCCATACTTCCAATACTTAACCCAGTATACTATATATAAATATGAAATAAAAACACAGGTCAGGAAATGCATATACTGTATATATACAGTATTGTTTATACAGAATCAAAAGATATTTTGCTTTTTTTACTATAGAGCCACAGAATGAAAACAATGAGTTAGGCCATTAATTTAAATGACCAAAGTTTAATTATAAGCCTTATCAACCTGAAAGCAATACATCACACATCTATTAGGTCTGGCCTTTCACCCCAAAGTTTACTCAGATGTACATTGCAGCATACATTTTTTGGTTGTTCTGCTTATTGAATCTTGCAAACATGTCTCATTCTTTGTCACAGTTTTCTCACAGTTCCCAGGCCAGTTGTTCCTGCTGCACATGTCTCTGTTTGGTTTGAAGATCTTCAGAGAAAGTCGTGTGTCTCTCAGGACGACCTCTCCTCCTCGGCCCATACTGTTGGTTTATCTGTCCCATCAGGCACTTCCTGGGTGACGCTCCCTGCAGCACTTCAGTGTTACATTTACATTACATTTATTCATTTAGCAGACGCTTTTATCCAAAGCGACTTACATTACATTACCAGTGTTACAGTCACTGGAGGCAAGGTGGGTTAAGTGTCTTGCCCAAGGACACAACGACAGTATGAACTGTGGGGCGAGCGGGAATCGATCCTACTACCTTCCGGTTGAAGGACGGCCGCTCTACCCACTGAACTACTGCCGCCCCGTGTTAGCACAGCTTCTACATCCGGGACCACTCGGTACATCAGAACAGCGGAGGCGTTACGTAACCACCAGCGCCGATTTGTTGTGACAGCTTCCAGAATAAAAACACACAGACAACACACAGGCACACGAGACAGCTCCTCATTCTGGTTAGACAATTATTTAACTCCGAGACACACCATCTACTTAAAATTGGTGCATTTTGGTGAGTAAAGTTTTGTATTGTCTCGAGTTTGGTGCTATTCAGAGGGTTAGTTTAGTGTCGTGGTCTTCCCACAACAATCAGTTTGTACCACCCATTCTTCTCTGAAACCACAAACTGCTGACAACACGAGGTGACACTCACAAAGTCATTCTACTTGATGCTTATTCACCAGTGACGTGCAGTGAGGTTTGTGGCTGCTGGTGAGGCACAGACTCTCACGAATATAGTGAAGCCTAAATTCTGCTTGCACATTGATTCCTGGTTTTGGTTCATAACTTCTAATCAGCATTCCTTACACACACACAAATATAATGTACAAGGCCAAGAAAAAGTGTTGACTTTCAATATATTGTGGAGTGTAATTGCTTTGAGTGGAAACGGTATGGAGCGGTAGTAGCTCAGTGGTAGAGTGGCCGTCCTTCAACCGGAAGGTAGTAGGATCAATTCCCGCTCGCCCCACAGTTCACACTGTTGTTGTGTCCTTGGGCAAGACACTTAACCCACCTTGCCTTGGAGTGCTGTCCGGCAGCTGCACCGGTGTGGTCTGCAACCTCAGTGTGTCTTCTATGTATAAACATGTAATAGGTTGCACCACCCTCTCACATTTCACTGCTGGTTATATATACTGTATGTAATTTGGTATGTGACGAATAAAGTAATCTTAATCTTAAAGCAAGTAAACATGTAACAGGTGTGAACACCAAGGGTATATACTTATTTTCTCATGTGTTGCATGAGGAAATAACAATAAAATTCCCTGTAAACCTTTTAAGCCAAGGCTTCGAAGGCATTCACTTTTTAGAGGAGTGTGTCTGGGTCCGTCCCATTTGAACCAGTTTCTGATTTTATTCCCAGCTTTTTTAAAACATTAAATCCAGAGTTGTGTCTATTTTTTATAATTAGGGGACTCACATTTTAATGTCACATATTTGGCTTATGTTTAATGCAGTGTACACAATAAATGCATTGTTTTGATTTACAAAGCGAAAGCTGTACAATGCCAACTCTGTTAAAAACAAGAAACAGCTGTTGCTAATAAATGCGAGGTTTGTCTTCAGGGGAAAAAGCATGTTTTCTGTTTAAATATGACTATTGAACACAATAACAAGGTGTAATTTTAGCCTACTTGAAAAATATTTAATTTTTTGAGGATATTATCTATTGTCCAAACATATATATATATATATATATATATATATATATATATATATATATATATATATATATATATATATATATATATATATATATATATAGTATAAGACTCCTCGATGGAGGTGGGTGATTTTAGAAATTGTCTTAAAAAATAGAATAAAGTTTTTTAAGTGTAAAGTAAAGTGATACATTGTTGATTATTTTATTCACTGTCAATCAAAATGTTATATGTAAAAAAAAAATTTGGTGTCTAATTTATTGTACATTTTATTTTCTTAACAATTGAGTAGCCTTGGCTTGAAGACTTGCATTGGGTCTAAAAGTGGAGACAGTCGCTGACGCGATGTAAACAACATTGAAACTACCGTTTGAACTGCTGTTGTCTCAAATAAAGCCTGTAAATGAAACAAAAACTTTCCACCGCGTAGTAATATCTCTGTGAGCTGTAAGCTACGTAAATAAATGTCACATAACAGTGGCTATATCTCGAAGGACATTAAGTAACAATAGATCTAATGAAAATACAGTAGTAAGTTCAACAACATGAATCAGTTTTGACAGAGTTTGGGACGGAGTGGCTCATTTGGTAGAGCAGTCGTCCTATAACCGGAAGGTTGGCGGTTCGATTCCCGCTCTGCCCTGTTCATACTGTCGTTGTGTCCTTGGGTAAGACACTTAACCCACCTTGCCTCCAGTGTCTGTAGCACTGGTGTATGAATGTGTGTGACCGTAGAGGTGTGTTTGGTGGTGGTAGGAGAAGGTTGAGTGCTGTTTGTATGGCAGCCCCAATCTCTGTCTGCCCCAGGTGTGAATGTGTGTGAAGGTGGTGAGTGGAAGCACGATGTAAAGCGCTTTGGGTGCCCGAGAAGGGTGCAAAAAAGCGCTATATAAATGCATGCCATTTACCATTTGTTTGAGCTGACACTATTCTGTACAAGCTTTATCAAGGTTGACTCGAGAACAAGCTCTCTCTTGGTCTAACTGATGTTTTCTCATCCTGTCTTTTTGGTGGTTCCACAATGACTGATGATGAAATAAAGTCTATGCCATTTTGGTATGATCTTAGTAAGATCATTTGCTCATCATATGGTCTTTGTGTATATTGAATGACCATAAAGCAATTGTCACTCTCACGTGAATGTGAACATGACTTGAGACGGGTTGGTGACACCTTAACTTGGAAGTGCTGTTTTCAGCTTAGATACACCAGAGGGGGACAGTGTGCCCCTCAAACACACCACTACAATTACAAACTTAGTAACATTTATAACTAGTTTTCTAAGTTCTGCTTTAAAGTTAAATTTAAAAAGGTGTCTGTGGAAGTTTTGAAGTTCAGCCGTCTGTCTTTACATACATTTTTTTTTTTTTTCATTTAGGACTAAGGTCATTCCACAAAGCCAGAACAAAATCAAGCCTCTCTCATGGAACCTCTTAAAAAGTCCTTGTGTAAGGGCGCCACCATACAGCAATATACAGCGATATATACAGCAATATACCTCCGTCCACCAGAGGGCAGGCTCCAAAAGCAGAAATATAAGGAGAAACCCAATAGCGACCTTACAAGTGTCATGTTTACAGCCTGGTACAAAATATGGCTCCGGTCTCTAGAGCTATTTTATTGCCCTTTCATAATGACAATTTCGGTAAATAGGGGGCCAATGGGCGGATTACATCCATGTTTATTTACAATCTATGATCAAAATACAGGTATTGTTTGAGTTCATCTGCAAAGTGAGGGAAATGTCATTTACACCCTTTTGGTTCTAATCACTATATGAAATAACCCTAGCACAAAACAGTCCGCAAAAACATTATTAAAAGCGACCAGTCTGTGGGAAAATGTAGAGACTAAAACTTGATACGTGCGGACAAATACAGTTTGTGTGAGATTAAACACTCACCTCTGTAAAGGTAAAGTGATGCAGTGTTAAATTTCAATCTGTTCTCTTGGGAAAACAGCCTTTGTACAGATTTATTTTAACCCATGATTAGGCTCTTGTTATGAGAACCACTCAATTACAGAAGGTGTGCTCATTCAATATAAAAGGGCTGACAAAGCTACATCCCCCTACAGGGTGATGCTCAAGCTAATCCCTAATGTGCTTCTTAGAGAACATCTTGTCCCTAGTAAACAAGACAAGTATTGGTGCATCACCCTGCATTTGCCAAGGGCAAGGATTTAAATTCAGAACAAAGAGATTCATTTGGCTAGAAAGAGGCGTTATCCACAGAAGCTCGAGGAACTGTTGTTGTTGTCTTTAACAGTATTTTTCCAGGTAATTTTCCACACTTGTGCTTTCTGACTCGGTTAAAAACAAGAGGACGTGTCGCCATCTCGTGGACACTGTGTGACATTACATATGGAACGTAGTCGCTTTTCTGCTATTACTGTATAGTAAAAAAAAATGTTTTCAGATGGCATAAACGGACATATTGATCAGAAATTCAGCTATATATACATGTATTTTTCAGCTTTTATTTACATTTGAACAAAAAGTGGTATGTCCAAAATTATTCATACCCTTCTCAATAATCAATAGAAAAGCCTTTATTGGCTATTACAGCAATCAAATGCTTCCTATAATTGCTGACCAGCTTTTTGCATGTCTGACAGTGACCGATAAAACTTATGAAGTTTGATCTTGGAATAGTGAAAATGATGATCACCTTAAACGTCTTGCAATTTGGTATTAAAGGTGCATTACAGAGGTTTAAGAAATTTCTAAACACGAGTGACACTTCAGGGTGTTCGTGGCAGTTGCAACCTGCTTACTCATTCTCGCCACACAATCTCGAACACGCACGTCTGCAACCGGCTGCAGCACACGCAGATGCACAATGTTTACAGAGGTAAGAAAAAGTACAAATCTGCAAGTTTATTTTTACAGTAAAACCTTATATTTCCACCAATATTTTATTTCTATATTTTTATAACTTATATTTCACCAGTAATGACCGTCGGAAAGTAAAACAATTGAAAGTCTTATGGGTGGCATTGCATTACTACGTACAGCCTAATGGGCATAATCATAATATAAACAGGCCATGTCCTACATTATTACAACAGAAGTAGTGTTTATTTATGTCAACTTAAATGTCTCCATGATCCTTTTTAATATCCAGATACAAACCCAGAGTTCAATACCTTAGCTTTAAAAAATACATTCACGTAATTTGAAAAGACTTGTCAACTAATTTATCACATCTCAAACGAGTCAGGATCATAAAGTAGGATATTTACAGTGCTGTTTGCCCCGAATGGCCAAATGAAATTGAGCATACTGGCTAATTCAGGCAACCACGGTGAATAGTAATTGTGTCAATTTACTCATCCCATTGAGATGGGTTCATAAATATGTCAAAAAGGTACACAAAGCAAGCTTTTTTTTTGCCTAAAAGCTACAAATAGTACCTTTTAGGTACTTTACCTTTTAGGATAGCTCTTACCCAAGACCTCATATACTTCAGAATACTCTCCTAATTTGTATAAATGTAAACAGAATACTAATTTATTATTGACATACAAGTATTTTATGCATTTAATCCTTTTGGAGCGCCATAAGACTGAAAGCATGGTTGGAACAAATTTGTCTATAATTTGAAATGCTAGGGATTTTCTAAGACTGCTTGATTTGACAAATAGTTTTTAATGAATTTTAAACAACTAGTATGAGTTTCAGTAATCAGTATGAGTTACTGATTTAGTTTTAGACACAAGGCTTGTGAAAAATAATGAAGACAATGAAAAATACAGTATAAAGTTTGACTAAGAACAGGAGTTCAAGCTTCAGCCACAAGGGGGAAGAGTTAGCCTAGGTGATTTTCGTTCCAACATCAGAACATTGTTCTGATGTTGGCCGCCCAATAGCAGTCTCTGAATCCTGAAGACCCAAAGCTATTTCCTGAGTCAATCAAACAGATGTTGTTTTGATATTCTATGTATTTTATAACCCCTCCAAAAAAATCGAATATAACCAGGGCGGAGTGGGGTACTGAAATCCACTGGGAGAGTTCTCACATTAGTGACCCCCACTACTAGCCTGGCCCCAGGACACAGTCAGTGCAAGAGTCCACAATCCACAGACTGCACTACACGAGATCACAAACACCTGATAAATGTGAGCAATGTTTGTCTGGGGCACACACCCTGAACACAGATTTGGATAAAATTCAATAAAGTCATGTAAACAATCTGGCCCCTAGATGGCAGTAGACAAATACTGCGAGTTCATAACTTTTTGGGTGGTTTATCAGTGGGGCATAGCAAGCTTTTCAACAGTGTGTGTGTGTGTGTGTCACTAAAAGAAAAAGAAATAAGTTAAAACAGTTTGGTCCGTGTAGTCAGATGCAAGTATATTGGACGTTACAGCAGGAGGGTTTGGGGGTCGTCCTCCAGAAAATTCAAAACTGATTCCCTGAATAATGGTGCATTTAAGATGATTTTTTTTCAGCTGGCCATTGTGTTAGAAGATTGTGAGTAAAATGTTTTTATTTAACTGGCCCCAAAGTCCCAGACTCAAAGGCTTTAAAAAAGAAGAATCAAGGCCAACCATTCGACAGGCTGCTTTAGCTTCTTTACAGCCCTCTTGTGTATGAAATATTGATAGTCCTCTCTGAGGTCAGGACCTAAAAGTGAGAAATATCTGTAATCAGTGCTGTTTGTTTTTTGCGCCTTTTTTACCAGCATTATCACAGTCTAAACCAGGTTTACTCATCACTAGAACAATTGAAGACCCATAGAACTACGCTGCAAAAGGAAGAAAAACACCTGCACACGCTTTAATCTGGAGACCATCAAAATGTGGTTTATATTTACAAATATTTACAAATCTGTGTTTATGAGCTATATGAGCTTTGCAACTGGATTCTGGACTTCCTGACCAACAGACCCCAGAATGTCCGATCTGGATCCACCTGCTCCACATCCATCACACTTAACACTGGTGTACCACAGGGCTGTGTGCTAAGCCCATTTCTCTACTCCCTCTTCACCTCTGACTGCAAGCCTGTGTTTGGATCCAACGCCATCGTCAAGTTTGCAGACGACACTACAGTGATTGGTCTCATCAGCAACAACGATGAGACTGCCTACAGGGAAGAGATCCAGCACCTGTCCACATGGTGCAACGAAAATAACCTGCTCCTCAACACCACCAAAACGAAGGAGCTCATCGTGGACTTCAGGAAAGAGTCTAGAGGCACACACGACACCATCCACATCAATGGAATGGACGTCGGCGTGTCTCCAGCTTCAAGTTCCTGGGGACCCACATCTCGGCTGACATGACCTGGACAACCAACACCTCCAGCCTGGTCAGAAGGCTCACCAGCGCCTCTTCTTCCTGAGGACACTGAGGAAGAACCAGCTCTCCTCGGCCATCCTGGTGAACTTCTACCGCTGCGCGATAGAAAGCATCCTGACGAACTGTGTCACAGTGTGGTATGGGTGCTGCTCTGTCGCGAGCGCAAGGCATTGCAGCGGGTGGTGAAAACTGCCCAACGCATCACAGGGACTCCACTTCCTGCCATCGAAAACATCCAGAGGAAACGCTGTCTGCGTCGAGCTCGCAGCATCCTTAAGGACTCCTCCCACCCAGCCCACAGACTGTTCTCCTCCTCCCCTCCGGCAGGCGTTTCAGGAGCCTCGGACTAGAACCAGCAGACTAAAGAACAGTTTCTTCCCAGAGCTGTGTCTTTACTGAACTCTAACCCTTGCTGACCCCACACTTCTCACAGACTCCTCTCTCACCCCCACCATGCCACTCCTCACAGACTCTCCTCTCACCCCCACCATCCCACTACCCTCATAGACTCTTCTACCCCCCCACCACCATCCCACTCCCCTCACAGACTCTCGTCTCATCCCCCACCATCCCACCATCCCCTGCACTACTGCACCTTTGCTACCAACTGTTTACATTTCACTGTTTGCACTACCTTAAATCTACTGCTTACCTTAAGCTAACATACAATTGTTTACACCTACCTGTAAAATTCTGTTCATAGTTAGAGACATCTGTTTATCGTGTGTGTGTGTGTGTGTGTGTGTGTGTGTGTGTGTGTGTGTGTGTGTGTGTGTGTGTGTGTGTGTGTGTGTGTGTGTGTGTGTGGGTGTGTGTGTATGTGTGTATGTATGTGTGTGTGTGTGTGAGTATGTGTGTGTGTGCTTGTGTGTGAGTATGTGTGTTGTGTGAGTGTATGTATGTGAGTGTGTATGTGAGTGAGTGTGTATATGAGTGTGTGTGTGTGTGTGTGTGTGTGTATGTATGTGTATGTGTGTGTGTGTGTGTGTGTGTGCTTGTGTGTGTGAGTGTGTGTGTGAGTATGCAGCGTATGTGTATTTGAGTGAGTGTGTGTGTGTGTGAGTGTCTGTGTGTATAGCTCTCCCGGTTTAATTCCTGTGAGTATGTGTGTATGGTGGTGTGTGTATGTGAGTGTGTGTATGTGTGTATGGTTGTGTGTGTATGTGAGTATGGGAATGTCTGTGTGTACAGCTCTCCCGGTTTAATTCCTGCGTGTATGTGTGTATGGTTGTGAGTGTATGTGTGTATGGTTGTGTGTGTATGTGTGTGTGTATGTGAGTGAGTGTGTGTATGTGTGCGTCGTGTGTATCACATTACATTTAGAGTACATATCCACCTGTAAATGCTGTTTATAGAAAAGAGACACCTGTAATTATATTTATGGCACACACTCACCTTTTTATAGTAATAACCATCTGTATATTTATATTCATTGTACATATTACCTGTAAATCCTGTACATCTCCATATCCTGCACGTACGCAACCATTGTATATATCCTGCACTTTACTGCTATTGCACTTCTGGTTAGACCTAAACTGCATTTCGTTGCCTTGTACCTGTACTTGTGTAATGACAATAAAGTTGAATCTAATCTAATCTAATCTAATATTTCCGGAAGCTAATAGCAACAATATTTGGGCTGAGATCTGGCATGGCAAAACACATTTGGGCCAAATCCTAATCACATACACTTTGCCATACCTTCAAAATTGGAGGGAAATTGTCTTTTCAAGCATTTGGCCCAGATAATAATATTGACTTCTGGACCATGAGTGGCATGTAAATGTTAAACATTATGTGGCAAAACAGATGTGGCCCAAATAACACACACTTTACCATACCTATGTAAATTAGAAGGAAATTGTTCTGGAATTAAAACACTTGGACCAAGTTATAATATTAAATTTTGAGCCATGTGTGGTATGTAACACTTTGTCATTGACTCTTCTGACTCTTCAGCTTTGGGTAAGTGACCTCAAAACATTTTCATTTAAATGATGTATAAACACCCTGAAAGTTATTGTATTTGATAATTCCACATCAGTTTTGATCTGTTTCTTACTCCTGGTTTAGTTATTATTGAGAGTGTTGATTTCATCATGGTTTAGTCAAGTCATATTCTGGCCTTTTTCCTTGCTTAGACCTGGTTAAAGCTTGGTGTAGCAGTCACACTTCCCTTTCAACGACCATGAGACCAGAACAGCCTGGTTTCAGGGGAAACCCCTCCCTCCAGAGATGTAAGCTCAGCTCTCACACCAGTTGATCTCAGAATTGATGAAGCCTCTTGGAATAGAGACGAAACGTCTTCACCTTGAAAACCGAGTCCAGATGCTTTTACTTTAATGTTTTTTTCAAGATGTCCTGGATGAATGAGAACCTTCACAGACACTCTGAGTGTCCAGTTTGGGCTCTTATTTTATAAATTGCCTTTTTAACCGGTTGCCTTTTAGTTGTCTGGAGAGTAGTTTTTGTCTGGTCCTAATCACAAGATTGTTCATTTGACTTTGTGTCAAGAGTTGTGTATTTATATATATATATCCATCATGCCTTGTTACCACTGTGCAGGCTGGTGGTGGTGGTGTAATCTCCATCAACTGCAAGATGCTATGTTATCAATATGGCCAACATTTGTTTAGGTGAGTGTATATATATACTATATATATATATATATATATATATATATATATATATATATATATATATATATATATATATATATATATATATATATATATATATATATATATATATATATATATATATATATATATATAGTGTATATATATATATATATATATACACTATATATATATATATATAGTATATATATATATATATATATATATATATATATATATACTATATATATATATATATATATATATATATATAGTATATATATATATATACTATATATATATATATATATATATATATATATATATATATATAGTATATATATATATATATATATATATATATATATAGTATATATATATATAGTATATATATACACTCACCTAAAGGAGTATTAGGAACACCATACTAATGCTGTGTTTGTGTGTTTGACCCACTGCTCAAACTCTTAATTCTACGTGGCATTGATTCAACGTGCTGAAACATTCTTTAAATGTTGGCTGATCCATGTTCTCATTCTGTTTACGCCAAATTCTGACTCTACCATCTGAGTGTCTCAACAGAAATCGAGACCCATCAGACCAGGCAACATTTTTCCAGTCTTTAACTGTCCAATTTTGGTGAGCTTGTGCAAATTGTAGCCTCTTTTTCCTATTTGTAGTGGAGATGAGTGGTACCCGGTGGGGTCTTCTGCTGTTGTAGCCCATCCGCCTCAAGGTTGTGCGTGTTGTGGCTTCACAAATGCAATACTGCATACCTCGGTTGTAGGGATGCTCATATTGACCGTTTAACCGTTAACCTAAAGTAAATATTTTGACCGATTAATACTATCAGTTCAACGGTTTAAAACGTTTTTTTTTTAAGGTTATTTTTTTTTTGTTTGTTTGCTGCATGGTTTAAAAATAAAATAGCCTACTATTTAGCTTATTTTTATTAACTCACGGAAAGCGTCGGCACGCTCAACCACACACGTGACACATGCCTGAAGATGTCTGTGCGGTGCATATCCAGGTCCCGCCGATCGAAGGCTAACACTTCCTGTTAGCATTTTAGTAGCTTTATTCGCGGTCTCGAAAGGACTTATGGCTTTTATTATCAATAGAAATGACAAAAAATGTCGCAACTGATGGTGTCGGCGGTGTGGTTGTAACGTGTTAAAATGGTTTATATCGTCTGAAAGATGAGACTTTAAGCTTTAATTTGGTATATATATTGTTGGGGTTTGCATGACGAGGTGCAAGCACAACGCAGGCTTTCTTTAAATGGCGTGTTTACGTCACGGGACCAGGACGTTGTACACTAAGCCGTTAATGCCAATTCAATATTATAATCTTATCAGTTAACGGTTAATAATCGATTATGGAGCGGCGGTTGTCGGTCGGGAAAATTAATCAAAATGAGCATCCCTACTCGGTTGTAACGAGTGGTTATTTCAGTCAAAGTTGCTCTTCTATTAGCTTGAATCAGTTGGCCCGTTCTCCTCTGACCTCTAGCATCAACAAGGCATTTTCGTTCAAAGGACTGCCGCACACTGGATGTTTTTCCTTTTCACACCATTCCTTGTAAACCTTAGAAATGGTTGTGCGTGAAATACTCAGACCAGCCTGTCTGGGACTAACAACCATGCTCAAAATTGCTTAAATCTCCTTTCTTTCCCATTCTGACATTCAGTTTGGAGTTCAGGAGATTGTCTTGACCAGGACCACACCCCTAAATGCACTGAAGCTACTGCCATGTGATTGGTTAATTAGATTATTGCATTAATGAGAAATTGAACAGGTGTTCTTAATAATCCTTTAGGGGAGTGTATATACACAGTATATATTTCAAAAGGAAATAATAAATCCTATTTTTTTATTTTTTTTATTTATATAGCGCTTTTCCACCTAGTAGGCACTCAAAGAGCTTTACCAGTGTTACAGCTGGAACACCACTGCAGGCAAGGTGGGTTAAGTGTCTTGCCCAAGGACACAACAGCAGTATGAACTGTGGAGGAGAGCGGGATGTTATGATGTTTTGGGTGTTTCGAGCGCAGATCAAACCGCCCACCTGCTGGTCGAAGGACGGACGCTCTACCCTCTGAGCAACTGCTCTCACTTTGGACACACTCAATTCAATGAGAAAGTGTGTCCTAACGTTTGAAGTGTATATTCCTTAAAGCCTTGCACTGACCAAAGTGTAGGGTTAAAGCTCCATTTATAGTTTGGTTTATAGTATATAGTAATATAAGAAACAACTGTGATCAGAAATTAAAATTTGTGTACTGACAATAATGCAAATGATGTATTTTTAACCAAAATATTATCAATTCTAGTGTATGATTGATATGAGAATAAAACCAACCTGATTTTTTTGTTCAGGCTGTTTAAGGTTTCTACAGAATGATTAGTTGGAGGAGTTTTAGAAGTCTTGGTAAGACTTGGAAATAAATGTAGGCTCATCACAGTTCAGACTAGAAATATTAAGCTAAATAAATGGGAACGATAGGTAATTCTCCAAAACAACATTGCTGTTTTGCATAAAGAACCTTAGTCCTAAACCCAGTAGATACAAGGATCTTATTGTTTACCATGTTCCTTTCTTTAATGGTCTTTGTGGCTTAATCTTTGCTGTTTTTTACCTCTCTGTGGTGCTCTGTCTCTCAGTGAGAAAAGTGTGTCTGTCTGGTTTCGAAACCTATAATTATTTTGGTAAATAAAAGTAAATTCTATAGGACTTCATTTTTATAAACAAAACACACATAAGTCTGTGAAGGTTCCCAGTCATCCAGGACATCTTGAAAAGGTTGAAGTAAAAGCATCTGGACTCAGTTTTCAAGGTGAAGACATTTTGCCTCTAATTCCAAGAGACTTTATCAATTCTGAGATCAACTTGTAAGAGAACTGAGCTTATATCTCTAAAAGAATATCACAGATATCTGTAGAGCTAAAAGTGTAGTCAAGTTTTTGATGATAACAACATGCATGACCCAAGTTCTTCAAGAAAAGGAAATATTTGGAAAAAAAGTGTATGACATCTTAGAACATGAACCTTCATTTCATCAGATGCATGTTGAAAGTTGAGATTAACATCAAGAACGATCAGTATTGATAATTAACTTTTTTTTTTAATGGCAAAGCCAACCATCCTCTTGTGTTTTTCTGGGTTGCCGGGGCAGCAGTCTAAGCAGACGCACAGAATTCTTTTAGATTTGACAATTGACTTATACATGCATGTGTTTGTACGGTGGGAGGAAGCCGGAGTACCCGGAGAGAACCCACAGTAACACGAGGAGGACATGCAGACTCCTCACAGAAAGATCGGAGTCAGCCGAGGATCTTTGAGTCAGCCGAGGTGAGTCAGCCGAGGACCTTTGAGTCAGCCGAGGTTTTGAACTCACGACCTTTTGCTGTGATGCAGGAGTACTAACCACTCTGCCAAAATTATTCTAATTGGGTAACTGACACAAATCTGTATGTAACGGAGCTTTATGTTTTTTTTTTGACAAATGCAATGTGTGTTATTTTGAGGTGATTAAACACTATGAAAACACAGTGTTAACTTATTTATTGTTTTTTGTTCGTATGTATCCAAAATTCTACGCAATGGCTGTAGTCATCACTAGTTTACGTAAAAAAATAGGCTAAACCCATTCTGTAAGAATCTGTTGATCATGAAGGCACAGTCAGCGGGAGCCTACTCAGCAGGCTATAAGCGTTGGTCAGCTAAAGTAAGGTGAGCCCCGCTGGCAACACAGCACTGCTGACTAGTAAGACATATACGGACCCAAAGACGGACACTGCCAAACTCCGCCTGTTAAAACCACCAGACATGTCCCTGGAGTTCTACTAGACCCACAACTAGACTCTCCTTGCTCAACCTTCTACCAACAACTCCTGACAGTAAGTGTAACAAAAATGTTTGTGAAGAAAAGTTGTCTTTATGGGATGATTATGTGGATAAAAATGGTAAATGACAATGTTATGTTTGGAATAATGTAGTAAAATAAGTAATGTGGCAACAGAAATTTGAGTGAGTTTATAGGTGGTTGCATCATAATGATTGATCTATATGTAAAAAAACGTATATTGTAAAAACTTGTTTCTTCAAAAAACTTGTTTATGTAAATAATGTTTGATTTTAAGTATGTTAATAAAATGTGATGCGTGTTTCACTAGGTTTACCCAAGAGATTCCCGGAGTGTGTCAGACTTGTGCAAGTGCATGCCACACTGGGAAGGTGGGTCATGGCTGATGAAGTCTCCCCTCAGATGGCCGACCGAGCAGCTGCTCAGAGGCTTAAACTCTGGCATTGTGTAACCACATCTTTGGCTCACGAACAAGAAGAAAGTGTTGTAGACTCTGACACCTTTGATTATAGTGAGAGCTGTGATTCCGGGATCCTTTATCTGAACCCTCAAACGCCAAACTGGACTCTTGTGGAGAAGTGTGCAGATGTTTTGTCAGAGGAAGATGTAGTTAGAGTTGAAAGGGACAATGGCAGTAGACAGTTCCAATGTGAAAAACACATTAAGGACAATAGAACACTTGGATGTAATAAAAAAAAGTTGGCAAAAAAAGCAAAGACGTCTGCGAAACAGATGACGTCAAAGCTAAAAGAGCTTCACGTCAAAGGAATCGAGACCAACAAGGATGCACTAAAATTGTCAGTGAAAAAGTTACTCAAGATTTCTGACAATGACAAGATTCCTCGACTTTTGGAAGCAATGAAAAAGCGCAGTGAGGTTGACACTACGCACCGTCCGTTTAAGTGCCCACACTGCCACTGGGCTTTTAAGAAGTTTTGTTACCTTCAAAGTCACTTACAAACCCACTCCGGGCTCAAACCGCATGTGTGTGACATATGTGGGAAGGCGTACTCTCACCAAGGCACGCTGCAGCAGCACAAGCGCCTGCACACGGGGGAACGACCCTACCACTGCCCCTTTTGTGACAAGACCTACATCTGGTCCTCAGATTACCGCAAGCACATCCGCACACACACAGGCGAAAAGCCTTACGTCTGCAAAGCATGTGGCAAGGATTTTATACGCTCCTCTGACCTGAGGAAGCACGAGCGCAACATGCACACCAACAACAAGCCCTTCCCTTGCCCACACTGTGGCAAGACCTTTAATAAACCCTTGTCCCTAAAGAGACACGAGCGCAAACACCTAGGAGCACGGCCCTATTCCTGTCCCGACTGTGGAAAGACTTTTGCCTTGGCCAGTCGCATGGCAGAGCACCAGAAGATCCACAGAGGAGTGCGCCCGTTTGTTTGCTCCGTCTGTTCCAAGTGTTTCACAAAGTCTTCAAATCTGACCGAACATGAAGCCATTCACAGCGGAGTACGGCCACATAAGTGCGCAGAGTGTGGACTGGCTTTTGCGATGGCATCCCGTCTCGTCCGTCACCAGTACATACACAATAAAGAGAAGCCTCACAGTTGCACAGGCTGCAGTAAAAACTTCAGTCGTCTGGCCAATCTGGAGCAGCACCAGCAGCAAAACTGTGTAGGGCAGATCTTTGTCTGTGTCGAGTGTGACAAGTCTTTTCAGTGTGCCGCAAAGCTCACACTGCACATGCAACATCACAAAGCCAAGACTGCCAGAACTGAAGACATTTAACTCAACTTTAACATAAACAGAGGTTATGAGTTTCCTTATTACAATTTGGTACATAATTTAAATCAGGAACTAAAGTTCATAGTATTACATGGTTTGGCCAGTAACTAGATAGTAGGTAGCACTTGCTAAATCATTTATATATATATATATATATATATATATATATATATATCTTTTGAAGCCACTGTGTTTGCACTATGGTGCTTAAAATCCCATCATAGTAGTGGAATAGTAAAATTGGGGTAAGATGATGATAAAAGGGTTCTTTTTGCTGCTCCACAGCAAAGTTTGTTGTTATGTTTAGTTTGGCATATGTTGTTATGCCGGATGCCCTTCCTAACACATTCATTCATTTTACCCGGGCTTGGGACGAGCTCAAGGGTTTGTGGCCGGAGTTGCTCCTCAGAAGAATCAAACTCCCAATGTCCCGCACTTTCACTAAGCTATACCGAGCTGGCCATGGTTTTATATTACTTTATCCTAATACAGTGTCCACAAATCTGTATTCTATTTTTATCTTAAGCTGTCCCCATGTCACCCATTACATGATGCTAATGTTTTCCACCATGTGTGAATGTTTAACACATTTAATCATATATTTAATTATTTTTATCTATATGAATCATTGAGCAGAAATGTCCAAAATGTAATGTTTATATCATAAAATTTTAATAAATGGAATGAAGTAACAATCATTACAATTACATAATAGACATAATGTCAATAGTAAAGCTATGGTGTATACATTAATTAACCCATTATTAGCAGACGCAGTGGTAAGCAGTGACTCATGCCCTGAATTCCAGTGCTCCCCCCCTCTCTCTCGACCCCTGCAGACTAATGGAAATAAGAGAGCCCACCTGCTACGAGGTTGTTCTCCTTACATTAAGAGAAAGTGGAGTCTGTTGGAGGCTTGGGAGGAAAGAGATATGTGCCAAGGTGGGGTTTCGTCTTCCTTAAGAACTCTTCAGGAATGCTTGTCCTACTCACATTTAAAGAGGGCCTGAGGAGCACAGTTGTTTCATTGGAAATACATTTATAAACGGTGGTGAGGTAAAATAGCTATCATAATAAAATACGGAGATAAATCATAAATTGTTGGCACACGCTAATACTGCTAATAATAGCTTTGTCCGCAACCAAATATATTTACAGATATAGTAAGTCCTGCAGTTGAAGAAATTCAAAGAATGTCCTCCACATAAATAGTTTAATGATAGAAGACACTCACTGTGTTTGGAAGAACATTAGCTGTCTGAGTGGACTATCCCCGACAGCGTACTCCAAACAGGCTCTATTATACGTTTTTGTGCAATGTGTCATTACAAAACTAGATGTGGAATTTGGAATGCCATTCTTTTCCCACAATTTTCCTTTTCCTTTATGTCAGTAAGGAAACAGATATTGTTTTGTTTAAGAGTTATTGATTATTGATTATTTTAGGCCCCTGGCTTCCCTTACTCTGAACACAAATCAGATTACAGTATTAATGTCACGTGATTTAAAGCACCTAGAGAGCGCAACATTAAATGTGTTAGCTTTTTATTAGTCTAGAGGGCGGCCATTTAGTATACTTTGTTAAGAATAATTTTACAAAGTTACCCATTGAACAGCAGCTTAAAATAAAATCTGTAGGCAGGCCAAAACATTTAATACTGAGCACTCAACTTCAGAAAAAGACACATTAAAAATAACACCATTTGTTATTACTGGCTACTGAATTAAGTGAGCGCTTGTAGCACAGTAAGAATGAAAGATTCTGTTCTTGTTTATGCCTTCAAACATGTGTCAGTCCAGTTCATTTGTTAATATTGTGAAGAACCGCGGACAGTTCTTATGATTTTTGTGCCGTGGTGCTGATGGGTTTGTTTTGTTACAAATACATTGTTTAAGACGTGGCCTAATTATTCTATTATTTATACTGTGTTTGCATTAAGTGGAATGGTTTCATAAATATATACGGTTCCAGTAAGTTCCAGTTTATCGATGAAAGGAAAGAGGGAGAGGAAGGAGTTACAAATGCGGATTTGCTCTAAAGTAGCTCTGCTACGATCGAGAGAGAGCTGTTTGTACTAACCCTCCTCCCCCCCTCCCTTCTGGCTTCTTCAAAAAAATTACCCACGCCACTGGATATACCCAATATAATTGTGGTATTGCGTCAGTTATGATATCCTAACACTCAGACATGTTCTGCATCCACCATTTCCCAATGCTCAGCCTTTTATGAAGCACATCTCAGCTGTTTTAGCACATGGAACAGGAGCAGCCCGTGCATCCAGTGTAATTTTAGTTAGCGTGCAACATGATGGTGAACTTCAGTGGAGGTGAGAAAAAGGGCATTCTTAAAAAAGTGGTGAGAGGTATGGATCTTACTGGTGTCTGACCCAGCTAAGGTGCTCTGATTAGATTTGCTCTCGTTGTGCCAAATGCCTGAGTGATCCTGAAAATACAAAAAGATAGCAATAATTCATTTATAAATAATAATAAATAATAATTGAATTAACATTTAAATTTTTACTTCACTTTTCTATAGATGTTTACCTTTAATATTGTGGTTGATGTGATGCCAGCTGTGATTTCTATCCCAGCTGTTGGCCTACATGGAAGAAACAGTAATATACAACAATCAATGTATATTTGAAGAGTTCATTTGCAAAAGCAGATAAAAAATTTGGGTTTTGAAACTGCGCTATGCAAAGAATAAATTACAAGCCTCAGTTGACTGATGGCTCAAAATGGCTTTTATCTTTTATTTGATATATGGTGCAGCAGGCAGAACTGAACATTGAACATGATTTCAGTTATGTACAGCCTGGATAGCTGTTGTAGTGAGAAAAAAATAAAAAATAAAAAAATATATATATATACATATATATATATAAATATATGTATATATATATATATATATATGGTCTTATTATGGTCCCCGTTACCCATCTTAAATTTAGGCCTTGTTTAGACCACACAGCCACCAGCCAATCCAATCACATTCCATGCAGGTACTCGACGCACTAAGGGTGTTCACACTTGGCGTGTTTGGTGCAGTTAAAAACAAACTCTGGTGTGGTTGGATAATTGTGAATGCTGCTATACAGTACACATCAAACAAGACCCCCGCTCACATTTACTCTGGTACAGTTTGATGTAAACTACGCAATTACTATTATACAATCTGCAATTTAACATATTTACTATTTATTCATATCCATACACTGTATATATATACATATGTATATATATACAGTATCCATACATATGCATAGTCTATTTTATTTTAATTTTTTTAAGCATACAGAGGGCATGGTGGCAGAGTGGTTAGCGTTAATGTGGGTTCTCTGCAGGTACTCTGGCTTCCTCCCACCGTCCAAAAACATGTACAGGTTAATTGGCAAAACTAGTGTCTCTAGTGAATGAATATGTGTCTGTCACTGTCTGTCTCTAAGTGTTAGCACTGGCAATTGTCCAGGGTGTACCTAAGGCCCAAAGTTGCTGGGATAGGCTCCACTCACCTGCGACCCATGGGAATAAGCAGAAGAAAATAAATGAATGACCAGGTTGGTTTCTTTTTTCTTGTTTGAAATCACTTGTTTGTTACTACTTTGACACTGGTTGTTTGATGCTGCTCTAATTGTACTTCTGCTGTTGCAACAATGCAATTTCTCTACTGTGGGACAAATAAAAGTTCTTGAATCTTATCTTATCAAGCTTTTAATGCCTTCAGCCAAATCCAATAATGGTAACTACAGCTCTCAAAAGAAGAAAGAAAAGCAAACCACATGTCATTCCTGTTCTTGAGCCAAATGAAACCAGACACCAGGCCGAGTAATGTGTTGAGGGCAAAAGCACAACAAGACCCAGCTTCAGTAGAAGGCTCAGTAAATTTCAAGGTCCCCATAACAAATGGTGCATGTGAACTAGTTTTAACTCAATAACATAACACAGGAATTATAATTTCACCTGCTTTTCTGGAAAAATGGTTGATCCCTGTAGAGGTAGGCGGTGGAGGGAACATGGCTGGAGAGGACAGGGCTGGAGGAGGAGGACACAAGTCTGTGGCAGGGAACTACAGAAGCAAAAAGACAGGAATACTTTTTTAATACTTTTACACTATAAGTGCCACACAGAAAGAAGAAATGTTGTGAAATCTTCAGAGGAAACTTTTGAATTTTTTTGCAAAGCTGTTCTCAAATGCCTCATAGGAGTCAGTTGCTTAATGTGAAAGAATGTGGAATATTTTTTAATAAAAGATCATTTATATGGAGCACTATTTGGAAGATGCAATATGCAATAACTCAAGAAGGTCATGAGTTCAAACCCCGGCTGCCTCGAACATCTTCAGCCGACTCTGGTTTTTCTGTGAGGAGTCTGCATGTCCTGTTACCTTGGGTGTTACCTTGGGTTCTCTCCGGGTACTCCGGCTTCCTCCCACCGTCCAAACACATGCATGTACAGGTTAATTGGCAACTCTAAAGTGTCCTTAGTGAATGAATGTGTGAGTGAATAATTGTCTGTCTCTAAATGTCATCCCTGCGACTAACTGGCCACTGTCCAGGGTGTACCTCGCCTTAGGCCCAAAGCTGCTGGGATAGGCTCCAGTCACCCGCAATATTTTGATTTCCCCTGAATCAAAGAAAGCTACAGTCTCAGGATTAACTTTCACAGCTCTCAGTAACTTTTACATTTGGCTTATATTTACATAATAACTAAATACTAAAAGCTTGATTTACAAATGTTACAGACTCCAACTTATTATTGTTATTATTGTTATTATTGTTATTATTGTTATTATTATTGTTATTATTGTTATTATTGTAAGGAGAAAGTCTTACCGTCTGAAGTGGGGTGCTCTGTTCAGTCCCTTGTTGGACATCTTTGGGTTTAGATTTAAACCAACCACTAAACCATCCACCACTCTGTACATACAGTACATATACATATTCAAAACTTCAAACTTCAAAACTTTATGTGCAGATGTCTACAGACAACATTAACATTGTTGCTGTTGTTTTTACCGGTTTAGGGGCATTGTGGCGCTCAGAGCTCTCTCCCTCTAAAGCAGAATCCTGTTGCATGTTATGCTGCATTTGCATCTGACCAACGGCCATAAACTCATTCCCTGTCTTCAAAGACACAATAACACATCATATTTATTATTATTTTGTTTTACCCAAATATATGCACTATGTTATTATGTAGAGAAACTTTCTTAAAACATTCCTGCAAGAATCCTTCTTTTCAAAAAAATGTAACTGTAACTTTCTTTCTCTAATGTAATATCAAGTTAGCCTGACCAGCCATCCTGATTTTCTTACTACCAAGTGAATGTCTGGCCAGGGTAATGGAATACAGTTACACTATTTTTATATATTCAATCGGATTATGTAATCTTGTCACATGTTTTACATATGTCACTCCCTGAGCCTGCCCACTATTAGTAATAACTGTTTACATATGTCTACACATACATTTTTTGAAAAGTGGACCAGGATTACCATAATTTTCCAACAAATATCCTTATTGAGACTTTCATGAGTAAAGGGGTTAATTTTTGACTGCACTTCATTCATTACACTTTTTTTACAGCTAATAAGACAAAACCTTTTATAGCTGTTATTGTTAATAATGTTGATAAGGTAAATATGCTTTTATCAGAGCAGGAAGACATTATAGAATAAATATACTTCCAGGTGTACTGTCTAAATGTTAAAACATAATAACTCTTAAAGATTTAAAAGTGTAGTTGATGGGCAACATTTAGTTGATTATTGGTTCTAATTATGTTTTATTTTGTACATAAATTGTTTTTTTATTGGTCGGAAAAATAACTCTTACTCACTGTGCTCAGTCCAGACTTCAGCCCATATTCTGTAAGAGCAACATAATTGACATATTAACTGATATATTTTCCTTATTGAAGTACCATAGTAACCCTTTGAACAAAAGCTCTAGAGTGACGCCTCACCCTCTGCTGCTGATGCATTGGGGATTGGACAATGTGGCACAGCACCTCCGACTCCAGCACTGTTTGTGTTATGATAATTGAGGCCTTGGCCTGCTGCCACGATGGGGACAGGGGGAGCATAAATCCCTGGCACTGGCATCGGTGAAACAACCTCTGGCCTAGATCAAAAATAGAGCACGATGATACCCTCACAAGACATGTGGCATTAAGCCACATAAGACATATAATACATTACTAATATTTTGTACCAGTCTGAAACTCCTCTGCCATCTGGTGAAGCCACTTCCTCTTTACTGTCCAGAACGTCCTGCCCAGGGCTTTCTTCAGTGTCTTTGTAGTAAAGCAGCTCGGGCTTTGGACTCTGGAGAGTGCTATGGTCATCTACTTAAGATGTAGATTTATATAGTTATATCAGTAGTATTCATATATCATATATTATGACATGCATGACTCAAATGTTCTATTACCTGGAAATACAGCACCTCTGTCTGGTGGCTTGTGTGTTTTACAAAAGCTGCCTGAACTCCCTGTCTGAAAACAATATGACACAAAACATACACCATCCATCATATTTAATCTTTTAGATAACGTAAAAACAACTGATAGCATAAAGTGTGTCACTCATTTGTATTTCTGTATGTTGTTTGTAAGATGAAGATTGATAATGATTCTTTGCAAGTTACAAATTAAGCTAAGCTCTGTTCTTTGTTGCATTTGTCTACTTGTCAGCCCTAATACCATCTCTATAATTATATAGACCTCCATGAAACCACTGGAAAAGTTACTACCTGTTCCTACAGCTGCACGGGGGGGACATACAGAGTACTGTTGGAGGAGAAGCATTTTTATTTCTTGAATGCACATTCCCGCATGAAGGCTCAGGACTTTTATTTTCCTTAAGTAAACTCCAATTCTGACCTATAAGCCCCTTGATTTGTGCCTACAAGACTCATGTAGGTGCTCACTGGCTGTAGCAAGAAAGGTTGGCAGGTTTATGGAGTGCTCACAAACGGCCTCAACCCTTTGAGGTTTAATCAACCTTTTGACTTTCACCTGTAAGCGGTGGTGCCTGAAGCGCAGTTGTGTCATCCATCCTGGTTCTTCATCAGCTCCACTCAGCCCTGTATCACTGTACTGGCCCTCAGAGTGTCTCAGTCGGTCTGCCAGCTGCACAACGAAAAAGACAAGTACTAATAAACCAAAGTCATGTAGCTGTAGGGCGTTAGTGTGACATGTATGATGTGTAACCTTCAGAAGTTCATGAGTGAGCACAAACAGAGGCTCGTTCTGCCTGAGAATTGCCTGTCCCACCACCTCGCAGTAATGGAAGGCCTGAGAAGCAAGTCCGCAGTCCAACAGCCGACTGGCATACAGGAACTTAAACACCTGAGGACCAAACATGGAACAGGAAGAGTCACGCACACCACATTTTTATTAGTGTCTTAACCCTGACATGAAAAAAATAAAATAAAAAAATAAGCAGGATTGTCCCCCTAATATGTCTCCCAATGGCCTGCACTCACATTGTCACAAGCCTGATCTGGGTCTGCCCACAGTTGTCTCTTTAAAGCACTAAACAACTGTCTACAAAGGTTATTTTTAAATTGGCTATTGATGTCTGCCCAAACTTTGAGTTCTGAAGAAAGAGTTCCGTGCCTGAGAATGTTTGGGAGCACTCACAACAGTCGAACGTGCTGAGCTGAAATGTGCCTATTAACAATATGTATTTTAAAATGACCTGAAGGGATGGTATTGAAAAGTAATTCCCTCCAAGAGTCTGACAGTACTCGTATAACTCAGTGCAGTGGATGGCAGAGTTTGTGGCGAAGTCCCCAAAAGCCTGTCTAAAGAAATAAAGACGAAACTAATTAGCTTAACAATTAAACCTACCTACCTAAATATCTGTGACAATACTAAATGTCATCGAACGCACCTGTGGCTGCTGCCTAAAAGCACCAGTCTCTCATCCTTCTGCGTAAAGGCCCCAAAGGAGATGCCGGCTGTCAGGTAGCACACGTGGGCAGAGTGTATGAGTCCTCTGGAGGCTGCATGGAGACACACACAGCTAAACCAGTCAGGATGGGCTGTATGTGAGCAGAATACAACCTGTCAGAGCGTCAATGTCTGTACCCAGTGTGTCTCCCATGGTGGCGATGGCCTTCTGTTTGACAGCAGGGTCTCCAGTCTCATTGGAGAGAATCATGGCCAGATGGGGCCTCCAGTCACCCCACTTTTCACTGCCACAGCACTGGCAAAAACATTGCATATTAAAGGCCATTAACATTTACAGTATGTTCTTTTCCCTTTTATCAAATAAAGTAAGTGGGATAAGTAAGTAGTAAGGTAGGTTGTTGAATGTAAATGTGTGCATGTTACAGCATCGCTAAACCACAAAATGCAGTGCTAACTTTAATAAACTGACAAGAAGTCAGCACCAATAACCCCCTCCCCCTTCAGATTTCAATGCATCTTCTCTTTCTCAGGACATACGTGGTTTACATCTGGTACATGCATCCTCCTGAGTCTGTATTATAGAGGATTCACACAAGAAACCATATGCTCCGGGGGTGCATACTGCAACACCACCCCTTGCCCCTCGTCTGATGCAGCCACGCATTGAAATAAATGACTGATTGGTTCACTTCTACTACCTAGTTATCATACTGAGACTGTTTCTGGTACTATTAGGTTGGCAGCAAGCACTTTAATTGTGTTTAGTTGTGTGAGTTATAATTTTAAATCAACAGATAAACCTTATAACATCCTTTGTACAACTTTTTCAAAGTTTTCTCTTTAAAGTAATATGATTCATGATCAGATATGTGCAACATAGACTCAAAATTGTATTACGTCACAGCAAGGAAATTTGCAATAATAATATCTACAGTATATAATTCACAGTGTGGGCCTACAACCGCATGGGGGCGGCATTAAAACATCTCATACAGTCAGTACTGACGGCCTCTCTGTCTCCGCTGCATGAGGTAAACAAAGCTTTTACAGTTGGTTTTAATTTGTGAGTACAGACGTTTCTTTTTGAAGCAGTTTGTGACTCGTGTGCAATGTGCAACGATGGGGGTTTACCGTGGCTACAGCGGGGATTCTCCCAGACAGCAGCTGGAACAGAGTCTGGAGCGTATCGTTGGCTGCGAGCTGGCCTGTAAACCTGCCAAAGGACACACATCTCAACGAGGGTTCACTACACGCTAACTGCCAAAATAGTACGCGGCGTATTACGCTAGGATCTCCGGTAACTCTTCCTACTGATGTATGTGGGGACAGCCTGACAAGTGATAAACGAGCGGCAGCATGTGGAACTGGGGCCAAAATAGCCCATGGAACTGACAGTGTTACTTGATCAATTAAGAGAGAGTGATATAGTAGATATAGTGACCCGAATGTTACAAAGCCATTAAAAGCTTTGAACATGATGTGAGCCCATAGGATTTACACTGCTGGATAGTGTTTATTGGCTCTGTTAACACTACTTTTATAAATGAGAACTAATACGTAGAGGAACAGAACTACTATGGAAGTTACAATGCATGCCTTTCAAATTAGGCATTTTCTTTTATTACTACTTGGAGCTACGCATATTTGTCACTAACTAACACTCAAAAATTCCAAGTTGTGCACATTATTTTGGGACATGCAGCAGTGGGAGCCTCCCAGGATCAAAACATGTATCCTGTTCTTGTGTTTCCTTCCATGTGCCCACAAGTGGAAGTAGTTCAGATGCTTGGAGAGTCATGTGAAGCTACTCCTAAGTTAAAATGTTGATGGGTTCTTGCAATAAAACAAAAATGTTTGCTAAATACAGAAAAATGCTTTGTATAACCGTATTGTCTAAGTTTAGCTCCAGAGGGGACTTCTACACAAATTACTGCTCGTAATCACTTGTTCAGTGTCATGGTGCAGCTGTCGTGTATTCTCACCTGTTCAGCACAGTGGTGTACGACCTGTTGTCCATTCTGCTGGCTAGAAAAAGTGCGTGCCCCCACAAGCCACTGCTCATAGCTGACTCCAGCGCTTCCTGGAAAGACCATGGGTGAAATGAGTGTGTTTATAGGTGGGTTTCTTCTTCATTCATTCAACATTCATGCATGACTGTGAGGCAACAGCAAATAGGTTGATAGTTGATAGTCTCTATAAGTTTAAGGACTGCTGCAGTGCACTTGACTATTGATTTTTTTTAACTCGCAAACCAAATCAGTTTGCTCACACGCCCTCTTCACTTCACAGGCTTTTTTTCATTGTCGCTTCAGTCAGCCCACATGTTACACATATCAAATACATTGTCCCTGGACTAAACTCAAAGTCAGGAGATATGATAGAGGCATCTACAAACATAGTATTGGTGATATACAGAGACCTTAGCAGGCTAAAAAGATAGTCATTGACTTTAAGCCTGATACATCACCAAGATATTGAAATAGTGTCCACCTATAAATACCTGGGAGTACATCTGGACAACAAGCTGGAAATACAGATGCACTTTATTTTTGAAAAGCCAAAGCTGACTATATTTTCTAAGACAGCTAAGGTCTTTTAATGTATATAATAAACTGCTGCAGATGTTTTATCAGCAGGTAATGCCTAACTCTGTTTTTATGCTGCAGCCTGTTGGGGAGGAAGTCTCAGAAAAATAAAAAAATAAAAAGGGTTGGTTCAACTAAAGGTATTAGTTTGGAAACTCACAACAGGAATGGTGCTATACTGAACAACACAGACAATCCAGTGGACATCTAAGATCAGTGCAGCTGCAGGACAGAACGTCACAAGAACTACTTCTTCCTGAAAATGAATCTGTTCATATGCTTTTATATCTCCCCATGGGGATAACTACAATTAAATTGAGCTGAGTCACTTCTTCACTTGCTTCCCCTGACCACATGTCCCTGAAAGGAACAAGACACAATGGAATTGCCCTTTCAATTAGGGTTCAGTATGAATAAAAATGTATATTCTCCACAGAACAGGTGAATGCAAAATGGATTATTTCGAGGGCAACTGCACAGAATTAAACAAATAGTTTTGACTGAAGTGCTCTATTCTGTGTGGATTTATGGAAGTTGTTGACAAGCACTTAGAATGCTTGTGGGACAATTCTCCATAACACTTTCTTGTGAATAAAATAATGCATCTTCTCTTGATAGGTTTAGTGTAAATGAGAACAAATTATAAAGTGTAGAGACCTTCTTCCTTCCACCCAGCAGCAGCTGAGTGTAGCTCCGCAGAGCCTTCTGAACACTCTCGGAGCTGAAGCTGTTCCCTGTGAGCAGATCGTCCTCTCCCTCATGAGGAGGGGCTTCAGCGGTGGTGCCTTCACTGAAGTCGATGAGCGAGGACGACTCTGAGTGGCTGCCTCCGTTCGAACGAGACCCTTGAACCAGCAGCTCTGCGATGTCTGACCCAACTATTTGCTGCCAACAATAATAGTAACAATTTAGTGTCAAAAACATTATATTTATGCTATCTTTAATCATAAACTTACCCCATTCTGTCTGCAGAGAAGTATGAGTAGATTCCACAAGAGGGCAGCAGAGCTCTTGTCATGCAACTTGTCATCTCTGAGGCAAGCTCCTGCCCTCTGGTGGGCAAACTCGATAGCATCAACTTTGTGCAATTCTTCCCTTTAAAAAAAAATCTAAATCAAATGAAGGCTCGGTCATTTTGTCTCACATAAAATCAAAATATTCTTACCTTGTTAAGGGACCAGGAAATGTCCTCATTTCCTGTTGCTCCTGTGTCTCACTGAGAATTACCTGCGCAAAAATAATGAGAAAGAATAAGACACAAGAATCAACACTGTGATTCTTAGCACTGTGTAACTGAAACCTACTTCAAGACTGTGGATTTCCAGCTGGCTGACATTCTTCTGTGCGGAGAAACCTGGAGAGACCCTTAAGAGCTGTCCGGCAGGTCCGAAACTGACCACCGCATGAGGGATGGAGTACTTCAAGGGTGCAGATGTCTGGTGTTTTTGTTCTAAAGAAACAGTATAAACATAAGAACAAGTGGTAGAATAAACTGTAACTGTGGAATACTGGCAAAACATACCTGTGTATGTTGTGTAAACAGACTGTGGGGCAGCGCCACTCTGGTCAGCTCCATTTATATACAGACTTAGCTCGTAGCTGCTAGATGATAAACCCGAGTTTTTGGAGCTTTCTAATGTTCCCAGGTAATACAAGGAACCTTCTCCATTTTCTTTTGAGGTACTCTCTTCATAGTCGTCTTTGTGCTGCTGGGAGCTGTCCTTCCTTTGGTCAAACCTGAAGAGATATAATGAATAAGAAGTGCATTTCTTTCTCTTTAATGCTTTATGTTTTTTTGCAGTAACAGTACTTTTGAGTAACTTACTTTTAATTAAATGTAATATTGTTAGTTCTAAATGGGGATGTTTGGTTATTATTGTGTCAGTTTAACAAACTGAGTCTATCGAGCAGGAATGTAAACTAAAGCTTTTAAGATGCACAGCTTTAGTGGCTAACTTTAGTCAGCCATGTTGAAATTTGGAAACTTTTATGTACCTTTCATCTAATAACATGACTTTACTAATAATAATATATAATATATGAAACAGAAAGCTTTAAATTGTATTAAGTCACAAGTCATTTTTTTCTACAGACATCTTTAGTTTGATGTATAAAAACTACCCTCTGTACATTCCCACTTCTGCGAATTTTCTGATGTAGCGTTACTAGAATGGAGTCCTTCAAAATAAGCCTCATCACCAAGTCATACTGCATGCTATAGCTGTAAAAGATGAATTCTAGTGCTTCACCTGTTCTCCTCTGTGCTCCTTGACGGGTCCTGCTTGTAGATGTTGTCTTGGTAATAGTCCTCTTTCAATGACTTTTGCTGTGGCCACTGCCCACCATCTTTACAAATGTCACAAAAACTTAGACTTAATGCACTGACAAGTATTTAATGTGACACAGGCACATACCTTGGTTCCCACGCTGTCCTCTGTAATAGTCCTTCTCATAGTAACCGGAGTTCTCCCTGTAGTCCCAGTGACTGTATGCTGAATAGTCATAGCCATGCCTGAAAACATGAATGACAGTTTGGTCTTTTTATAGAACATTGTTATATTTCTTTATAACTAAACTACAAAACATTGATATGGAGATTTAGATGATTAATGTGAGTGAAGCATTTTTATGCAGGATGGATGCTATACTAGACAATATGGATCCCCCTCTAAATATGTACTTTAATTATAAGACAAAGAGTATAGTTGGTGGATGTCTGAGATCGAAGCGCTACAGGATGCAGCTTCTTCCCAAGGCCACTGAATTGTGTTAAAAGAGCTTTTTGCATTCTGTGCAACTTGCATGTGGCTTCTGGTAGAACAATCGATAACACAGCAGGCTTTTGAACTGGGATTTGTACATGCCTGGTGCTTTTGTTGAATTTCATAATGCTGATACAATTAAAGATGCAAATATGGCAGACCATCTTTCTATTATATTATTGCCATCTAAAGAAAAATGGGAACACTACATTATAGATACATGTTTGGTTCATGGGCTGGAAATGTTGTTTTTACTTAATTTACCTACATACTTTATTTAAACCATTTGGTATTTGGTGTTTGTTAGTCTGCTCCTGCTGATGTCTTGTCTGAGTCTTGTGTCATAGTAAATGTTACAGTGAATAGTGCATCATTTAATGTGTTTATAACCTTTATGTTGGCTAATATTTAAACATAAGTCATATTAATGATTGTCTATGCTGTAAATAGAATTATTTGTTGTTTATTTAAGTCACTATCCAGTAACTTATACAAAGTGTAGCATCTCATAGATACGACCAGAGACTAAACCACTTCCAGCTAAAAATGGGGCTAGTGAAAACTTGATTTTAATAATATATATACTACATATAATAATATATATTACAGAGCTTGTGTCATTGCTCCTGTCTTCTTTTTCAAGCTGGGGATGTGCTGACAATGACTACTGCAGAGAAATAAGTAAGTATCTCACATACAATCTTTTATAAAACTTTACATATACAAGTACACTTTGTAATACTAAAGGCTGTCATGACGTGTTTGTTTACTTTTTATGGATTTTCTTTTTAAGGTCTGTCAATGAATTGCAGTTAAAAGGGTCTTTCTGGTGTATTTACTGCAATGCCTGATCCCTGATATATATGTCAATAGAAGGCATCCAATAATAAACAAGCACACACCTTGACTGTGGCCGTTGTTGCTCTGGCCACCCATAGCTGTAGGGATAGTGCTGAGGGCTGTAAGGGTCTACCCTGCACGGACTGGTCAGCCGAGACCTGTAGCGGGGATCAGGGTGAGCCCAGGACCCGTCCCTCTCCCTGGGGTCCGCTGGATGATAGCACTGCCCTTTGTCCTGGTGCAAATATCTGTAGTAATCCTCTCTGTCTTTAGGTCTGTGGGAGCTACGTCCAGATTCTGACCTGGGGTAACCTCTGTGTTCCATCCTTCAACTTCAAACTTGACACAAAGAAATTTGTGCCAAAAGACTCAAGTTGTTGGAGTTTGTTTAGGTACTCACAGCTTGTGCATGCAAGGGAAAAGCAAAGTACAACTGGGTCTGCCACATCATTTCCCAGAGAACTTACAACAAGAGCTGATAACAAGCCATAGCAAGCAGTAGTTCGAGATAACACGAGGATAAAGTTCAGAGTAGCCTATAACATGACCCACAAAATAACGGTGACGCTGACTGAATTATACCAAAGGAAACCGAACCTACCCAAATGTTTGCATGTGTGTATCCCAGCTCTTGCACTGAGCCAGAGCTGAGAGTAAACAGTGGAGCACGTCCGGAGGACTTTGACAGCTGCAGTCCGAAGAAGGCTAGGACATCAAATCACGACTCCAAAGTATTAGTTATGAAAACAAAATCAATTCAATCCGTGTCAAGAGTCGCCCCACAAAAGCCCGATCTGCGTCCTGCGACTGTTTTTGGAGTTATCTTACATGTTCAAAGTGAAGTTGCGCCTTGCCACGTTGTCGGTAGGAAAGATGCAACAGCCCCGGAGAGTGAGCGTCACGTACGGGCTGATCCCCGGTCAGTTTCAACAGCGTTATACAAAAAGAAAGTAGCGAAGAATGTGGTTTCCAGTCAGCCATTTGAGGAGAAAAAAAGTTTGGAAAATTATGATGTGATGTGTCCGGCAGAGGGCGCTGTAGTTCTATGTAAGACTGCGAGGAGAGTCGTAATAGGTTTCCCTGATGGCCTTTTTCCAAAATACAATATAAGAAAGTAGACTTATTAAGCATAAAACAAAACACAATATTGATATTAAAGTAAACAGAATATATTTATGTAATGTCCCACACCAATGCATCCATATACACATCTGCACGTTTATAAGTGTATACACATGTATGTATGACTATGTAAGAAAATGTTAATATAAAGATTATAGGTAAGATAATGCTAATAGAGCTTGCAATTTTGATTTTGCAGTTTTGATTTTGAAACCTAGTAGGTTACTGTTTTTCTAACAAATGAGATGAATCCTTGTCTTTGAGATAACATATAAAGAACCCTGGAAACCTGTCTGATTTTTCCTTCAGTGTCTCAGAGGTTGTCTACATTATATTTCTCTGAACCAGTGTTACCATATCCTGTTATTGGTTCAGAATAAGCAGTTTGAAAATGTACAGATAAAATAGCTGATTGAAAGATATACAGTATATACCGCAATAAAATCTGAAACCAGCTAAAATTCAGTGGTAATAAACTACAGTTTCAATTTAAGATCCAACATTCATAACAGTTATTGTCATACACAATTCAATTCAACTTTATTAATCCACAAATTAAGTTGTTTGGTCTCTTCAAATAAATTAATTCAGACTTCATCTTCCACAGACCACTGGGTGCTCTCTGTTGTTCAAAAGCCCAATGCAGGAGGTGGTCCATGTTGTTCAGTGTAGCATCTGTCCTGTTGTGTGTATGTGTTGCTCCACTGATTCAGTGTGCCAGAGTCTTCAGCCCTCTCTGTTCGTTTTTCAGGTCATCTACGTTCTCTTTTTCTGTCTAACCCCCAAAAGACTGCAGCATAAAAAATAAAAATTATTCTTCTCTGTCAGAAAAATATCTGAAAAAATATAAACAGTAGATATTGAAGTGTAAAATGTACAGCAAAAACACATTGTGCAACATCAGTGGAATGTGCCGTGTCGGCATTGAGTATGCAACATGCTGGTTAACATGTGCAGTAACATATTAGGAGGAAAAAAGAAGTTAAGGTAAATCAGGACACTGTTACTTAACTGTTCTAATGTTGCATCATGTCACACTTGGTTAAGAGTACAATGATGATGTGTGTGGTCCCCTGGTACGAAGCTGAGTACACAGAGTCCACGTCCTCTTGCAGCAGATGATACTTGTTTTGTGTCTCCCATCACCTAGCCCCAACACAGGGTCAAGATGGTGTCCCAAGACAGGGTTAGACAGTTTATCTCTCAGGGTCAAAAGTCAAGATGCAGTGCTGTTTTCTTATCCAGGCCATTCCTCTTTTTCTTTTCTCCATCACTGTTCTGTGCCAGCGCAGACGTGAGCACCTGCTGCTAATAGTCCAGAAAGCAGATGTGCAGTAAGTCTTGAAAAATTATTTTTGGAAGATGAAGCTATAGAATTTGTAGAGCGGTAGAGTGGGGCGCAGTGGCTCAGTGGTAAAGGGGTCGTGGTGGTAGAGCGGTACGATTCCCGCCCTCCCCACAGTTCATACTGTCCTTGTGTCCTTGGGCAAGACACTTAACCCACCTTGCCTCCAGTGCCACAGCTCTGTTGTATGAATGTGTGTGACTGTAGAGGTGAGTTTGGTGGTGGTTGAAGAAGGAATGAGTGCTTTGCATGGCAGCCCCCCTCTCTCTCTACCCCAGTGGTGAGTGTGTGTGAATGGGGTGAATGGATGTGCGATGTAAAGCGCTTTGGTACAGCCAAAGACGCATATATAAATGCACATCATTTAGAATGGTTCATGTTTTAATCAATTTCATGCATTAAACAACAAAAGGTAAGAAACCTATAAAGAAATAAGTAAAAGCATGTTTTTGTAGATGTTGTGGTGGTAGATACATCTGTGACATCATCTACAACTGTTCTTGTTTTTCTTGTCAACTTTAATTTGAAATGTCCATCTGTGAGGAGCCTACACAATCGGACCTGTTCCTACAACACAGAGGGTTGGATCTAACTGTGGGAATAAAGAGGCATGTTAACAGGCATTTTAAATTTATAAACTTTAATAAAGCACTATATCTTAATACATAAATTAAAACCAATGCAGTAAAAACACTAAAAAATCACAACAATTTTAAGGTTAGAGATGTACTGTAGATGCTAAGCAGCTCATTAGCCGAGTGCAAAAGTCACCAAAGTCTTTTTGCACAGGCTACAGATACGTGTGGGTGTCGCTTGGTTCAGCCGCTGTTTTACGCCGTGGTAAGAGTGCAATGACTGAATGCATTTTATAGTTGTTGTTGTTGCTTTGGCGTTATAAACACAGGCCTAACAAAAATTCCATAATTAATTCCCTGATGTTATTGTCAAGTTATCACTAAACAGACCGGCTCTACAAGGCCCAGCCCACCAGGAGCTCTCCAGATTAGCCCTGGATGTTTGGGAAGTCAGTTATCAGACTTTATAGCAGATTTAAGGTACACTGTGAGAAATTTCTTTCATTCATAATCCAAATAAATTCTCCAAAAAAAACTGTAGGCTTGTGTGATTTTTATTTTTTGTATTGCTTTTACTTCCTAAACCTCCTAAAATAATGTATAATTTAAGCAAACACGTTTTTTGGCATATTATACAGTATATTGACCCCAAATCCCTCAGATTGCAAGGGAATACCCATTGGCCCATTTCTGGTAAAGTGAGAGCACAGAGCCGTTTCACATCACTACTCATATTCTACAAACTATTCTCCACAAACCATACTGACTCAGACTTTTGTCACTGAATGCATCTTTAAGTATGATTAAAGAGAAATAAGAGTATGTAGGTTAAAATATCACAAAATATCACTTTACCAATTAGTTACATGGAGTCAAATAAGGACAAGAAAAACCCTAGGACATAAATAGCATTAGGTGAAC
The DNA here is from genome assembly GCA_024416835.2 of Perccottus glenii. Lineage (NCBI taxonomy): Eukaryota > Metazoa > Chordata > Actinopteri > Gobiiformes > Odontobutidae > Perccottus > Perccottus glenii. The sequence continues at coordinate 7,205,423 of CM044559.2, forward strand.
AACAACATTCCAAGTCTTTGATAAAAGATTTGGCAGGAAGCTTTAACCTGTTTTGTTCACCTCACAACTGAGGTCACACAAGTTTACATGATACCATACACTTTCGTAACCAAGACAAAAGTAGTTGATGCCACACGGGGTCGCCATACTCACAAATCTGAGGTTTTTAATGGTGGTATTAGCATGAGGCCAATGGTTGCGTGTATGTAAATGAAACCGGCTCCTGGGCGTCTCTTTTTTCCACTGAACTGATACTGGTGCTTGAAGCAACACCCCACACAGAAGCTGTCAGCGCACACAGGAGTACACAGCTGTGAACCGGTGTCACTCTGGATATCTTTGGAACTAACGCTATTGGGATGTGCAATATGACTTTTGAGGAAAACAGTGGAGAGAATTCAGAAAGGTTAGTGTCAATCATGCACTAGACTCCACGCGCCCAGTTTCTACTGCTTTTCTTTAATATTTAGGTATATTGAACATGCTGTAATGCTGCAAATAAACAAACGTGCATGCTCTATATGTATGTAGACTTACTCGGTCATTTGAGGCTTGTTAGCATGTCACTCGTGGCGTCTGTTGGGACAAGTCAGGACAAGTGCAGCGTCCAGCTCACGTCAGCGCGCGCTGCTAAACCGGCCGGCTTTAGCTAACCTTTACCTCTGCTAGCTTGCAATTTTTTTCATGTTAACTTCAAAAGTGCGTGCGTCGTAGTTAGATACAAACGTAACGGACAAAATTTACATACACCACAAGTAAATTACTTTCAATTTAATGATCATATTAATGTTCTTCCTATCGAGTATTTGTATTGTGTATGTGCAACGTTAGCGTTACAGCATACGTTTATCAAAATAAATAGGCTGCTAGATAGTTTTGAATTGGCATCCACTGTAAGTTATTGGATGATGATGATAATAAAGGAAATGGAAATTTATTAATTTGGATTCCTGCACCTCAATAATATTTCCCATGGATTTTTTGCAGAAATTATTGGAAGTGCGAGTGTTTTCGGTCAGAGTTTAGTTTACCAGAGACATTACATTACGAAGTAGAGCCTTATATTCTTTCACTTCTACTGTTTTGCCCTGTCTCTTCAAATGAATGTAGGTTAATGTTGTTTTGTTTTTTCTAGGATGGAATCAGTGGCAAAGGCACTAGAGGAGGTCCTGAGCTCTGCATTGCCCCAAGGTTGCATCACTGTGGGTGTTTATGAGGCAGCAAAGTCACTTAATGCGTAAGTTTCACAGTACTACAATGTACCCTATTTTAACTCAACCATGTAAGAATAGGTTAATATGCTAATAATTCTCTGTACTGATCTGTTTCATTAGTGACCCAGACAATGTGGTGCTGTGCCTGCTGGCCACAGACGACGAGGAGGACGTGGCTCTCCAGATTCACTTTACCTTAATCCAGGCGTTCTGCTGCGAGAATGACATTAACATCCTGCGAGTGAGCAACATGAGGCGCTTGGCAGAGATGCTTGGGGGGGTAAAGCCTGGAGGGGACTTGGATCTGCACTGCGTCCTAGTTACTGTAAGTGTCATTACTCACATGGCTGTTTATTATCTTACTTATGGCTGGCTATTGCTCACTTCCCACCAGAGTGTAAATGGGATATATTGTTTCTACACCTCAGTGTTGGCCAGGTGTCTGTTAGGGGTTTGTTCCGAGGAAGGTTACAAAGAGTTGTTGCTAGCACTTGCTATGCAGTTTGTATGTTTACTAAAGCTGTGAAAAGTAACCGTCTTGTGTTTTTATTTGCAGAACCCGCAGTGTTCTCTATGGAAAGACCCTGCGTTGAGCAAAGTCAACAGATTCTGCAGAGACAGCCGCTGTTTGGACCAATGGGTGCCTGTTATCAACCTGCCCGATCGATGAAACTTTATGGATTTTAATTGTTGTGTGTGCAAAAGGAGATATTAACTGCACAAGGCCTGTGTTAGTGTCTGTCTTGGACTCCTTTCGCCCCCAGAGAGTAACAGCAAGGGCAGGGAGGAGGAGAGGGAAAAAAAACAAAAAAAAGAAGTACACAAGGAAAAGCGGCAAATTTACCAGCTCAGGCTGAGGGAAGCGTGACTCAGCAGAGCAGCCTTCCAGGATTTCCACTGTGTGACTGCGCCTTTCTGCCCGAGAATGGAGCCTTTGCCGGAAACTGAATCATGTGAGCAGATAAGCACACGTGGTGGAAGCAGAGGCGCACAAGCAGGGGAAGAAGAGAGACTCCCAATGAGGACCACATTACTCAGAACTATGAAAAAAAACATTCTTAAGAATATTTGAGAAATCCAAGTGCACATTTATTTAATACTATTTAAGTATGCTATTAAAAAAGGGAAGGTTTTCGAAGTGTATTATTCCAAGGGCAATGCAATGTTTGACTTGTCCAGGTTTTTATGTGTTCTTGACAAATTGATTATATTTATTGTTCATGGAATTCTGGCTTGTTAAGTTGAATGAAATAAACCACAATTTGTTTTGAGTTGGCTTTCCGTCAAATGACCTCTAAATGTACCTACAGGCAGTTACATTCTGTCCTAAGAAACAGTGCCATTATCCCCTAATGTGTTCTGTTTGGAGTGCTGCCCTGGTATGTTGTTGAAGGGGATGTTCCGACTTTCAATTCTAGGCTTTTCTGCAGCTTTGCCAAATGCCAAATTGAAACTTCCACTTCTTTTTTAAGCCTAAAAGCAGTTAACCTATGTGAATCTGCCACAAGGGTGAAATTGGTGATGTCAGGCTGTCTGGGAACTTTTGTTAAACTTGACCTTTTGTCCATTTGGCAGCTCTAATTTTACTGAGAGGAGGAGAATTCCCATTGTTCACTACTCATTCCCTATGCTAGTTGAGTGGATTAAAATAGCATTGTGGGAAGGGGTAAAACATGCACTGAAGACCGTTTTTAGACTGTGAAAAGAGAAAACCAGAACTTAGTGCTTTTTTGCAACGTGAGCAGGGACAAAGCCTGCCACACAGAGGGTCACGAGACAAAAGAGATCTGAGTCAGGCCTGCATTGCTAGAGCTGTACAGTACTTTAGCTCTGGGGCTAAAAATAGCCCTGTGAAAAGAGGCACTGCCCCTGAACACTCATTCTCTAACAATAGTGGCACTTCTAATTAACAGCTAGCATTATGCAAAGAGTGAGAGATGGTAGAGGTGGCAGCGTGCAGGAGAGGGTAGCAGCAATGGCAGATTGTGAAGGGGAAATGGGTAAAATAGCAAGGCTGACTGCAGTGGAATGTTGGGTGTGACAGAAGCAGTGGTTAGTTTTAATTGACCAACATTAAAGGGTGCAGTTGGCAAAGAGTTGGGAGAGAAAAATCCTGTGCAGAGCACAGTTTTGACAGACATGGAAAAACTTTGATTTGAACATTTGCTGAAAGTCTCAAAAATAATGCATACAGTGCCTTGCGAAAGTATTCGGCCCCCTTGAACTTTGCTACCTTTTGCCACATTTCAGGCTTGAAACATAAAGATATGAAACTAATTTTTGTGTGAAGAATCAACAAGTGGGACACAATCATGAAGTGGAACGAAATTTATTGGATATTTCTAACTTTTTTAACAAATAAAAAACTGAAAATTGGGCGTGCAAAATTATTCAGCCCCCTTAACTTAATACTTTGTAGCGCCACCTTTTGCTGCGATTACAGCTGTAAGTCGCTTGGGGTATGTCTCTATCAGTTTTGCACATCGAGAGACTGAAATTTTTGCCCATTCCTCCTCAAGCTCAGTGAGGTTGGATGGAGAGCATTTGTGAACAGCAGTTTTCAGTTTTTTCCACAGATTCTCGATTGGATTCAGGTCTGGACTTTGACTTGGCCATTCTAACACCTGGATATGTTTATTTGTGAACCATTCCATTGTAGATTGTGCTTTATGTTTTGGATCATTGTCTTGTTGGAAGACAAATCTCCGTCCCAGTCTCAGGTCTTTTGCAGACTCCATCAGGGTTTCTTCCAGAATGGTCCTGAATTTGGCTCCATCCATCTTCCCATCAATTTTAACCATCTTCCCTGTCCCTGCTGAAGAAAAGCAGGCCCAAACCATGATGCTGCCACCACCATGTTTGACAGTGGGGATGGTGTGTTCAGGGTGATGAGCTGTGTTGCTTTTACGCCAAACGTTTTGCATTGTTGCCAAAAAGTTTGATTTTGGTTTCATCTGACCAGTGCACCTTCTTCCACATGTTTGGTGTGTCTCCCAGGTGGCTTGTGGCAAACTTTAAACAACACTTTTTATGGATATCTTTAAGAAATGCCTTTTTTACTCTTCCATAAAGGCCAGATTTATGCAGTATATCTGACTGATTGTTGTCCTATGGACCGAGTCTCTCAGCTGTAGATCACTGCAGTTCATCCAGAGTGATCATGGGCCTCTTGGCTGCATCTCTGATCAGTCTTCTCCTTGTATGAGCTGAAAGTTTAGAGGGACGGCCAGGTCTTGGTAGATCTGCAGTGGTCTGATACTCCATTTCAATATTATCGCTTGCATAGTGCTCCTTGGGATGTTTAAAGCTTGGGAAATCTTTTTGTATCCAAATCCGGCTTTAAACAGTATCTGGGACCTGCCTGGTGTGTTTCATTGTTCATCATGATGCTCTCTGCGCTTCCTGCGATTCCTGAAATGTGGCAAAAGGTCGCAAAGTTCAAAGGGGCCGAATACCTTCGCAAGGCACTGTATTGCCCTAAAAATTGTCCTCACACACACTTTGCATTTGTCAATCTTGAGAAAAAAAAAATATGGACATCTCCATAGAAGCTAGTGGAGGAAGCCATTGGCTCCATTTCCACTACTTCCTTCCAGTTCCTATAACTGTCCAAAAGACAAACCCTAGTGGAAGAGAAGCACATTCATGTTTGATTATAAATGATGAAAATGATTATAGTGAACTCTGATCGATGTCCCTGCAGGGCCACATATAGGTGCTTACAGGTTCCTACCATTTTTTTATTTTTATTATTTTTATTTAACTATGTAGGTCAATTGAGAACCAATTCTCATTTACAGTGACAACTTGGCCCCATGAGAGAAGGAAGGGCTATTGTACATGTTTTTGGTGGTAGGGGAAACTGGAGTACCCGGAGGAAACCTACGCAGACACAGGGAGAACTCCACACAGAAAGGCCCTGCCAATTGGAAAAAATCAACAGTGTTCCACACGTCTGTGGCGGCACAATGGCACAGTGGTTAGCATTCCTGCCTCATCAAGCTATAATCTGTAGATTGTACGCTCTTCTAAATAAATAAATAAATAAATTTAATCAATCTGTTACTCAATACTGATTTACGTGCTTAAGCGTTGCTCAGCGTCTCTTCTCCAGATTTCACTGTTTCAGTCTGTCATCAGCCAAAAAGACCATTTACTAGCGAGAAATAAAGAACAATAGAATTGTTTCCTTTTAGAAAAAGCAATATAAAAATGTTACGTATGCAATCAGTTCATTTTTTGTGTGTGTGTTTACTGGATTTCTGTTAAGGTGCTGTCCTTTGATTTATATATATATATATATATATATATATATATATATATATATATATATATATATATATATATGTTGTATTTAGTGTCTTTGTAGACTGATTTATCACAGGATGATGCAGTGAGCACCGTGTTTAACTGTGTGAAGGGCACATAATGGCTGTTTTTATGCAAAGACAATAGCATATAGCATCTCACTGAGTAGATCTCACCCTTTTAACTCGAACCTCTTTTTTGATGTGTCTGCTCGAAAAGGTCATGTCCACAGAAAATTTTCTGTATCTCTGCAACTACATGGTGTATTTCAATAATTCTGGTGTCGAAATGAAGGGGGCACTTGTGAGATTTCCCAGAAGGGAATTTTTTCAATGTGCATGTTACAGTTTCAGAATAAATGAAGATGGAAAACAGCAAAATAACCCCAAAAACATTTCCGCCTAAAAAAAAAAACTATTTGGATTAAAATCCCCTTTAGATAAAGGCAGTTGCAGCTCAAACGCTATTTTAAAATTACAGCCACACATGTCAACAGTACCTGCACCAAATCACTTCTAATGTGAAACAAACCAAAATGTAATGTCACAGCAGCAAGATGTGCTGCTTTGACATTATTTCCTGAATGTCAACTGTGTCAAATGTCAAGCCCTATAGAGAATGGGGGGACATGTGAAAGGACCCAATGAGGGGGCTCTCGAGCTTAGCCTATGTTGTAAGTCCTCATGTCCTTATTATGAGACTGGGCTACCACATACATAGGTCTTTATATAGTCACAAGTTTTTCAAAAAATAAATCCATCCAAAACGGGGACGCGCTGGGTTTTACTTACCTTTACACAGCTGCTCCATGCCCAGACCTCTTCCTGCAGTACATTGATTGAATGCTGTGAGGTTTTGTCTGTTTGTCCTATAATTTATCTATTCATCCATCCACGTGCTGCTTTTGGTGTCAGCTTATGGCCTGCTATTTCTCTTCATTTATTTCAGTAAAACACTAGCATAACACGTCACCTGTGAACAGTGTGAGTTTCTATAAATATATGACTAATGAGAGTCTGATTGACGGTGTCTCTACCACTCTGTCTCCTCCATTTATATTCTGTTTAAGGTGCGTTTATTTAGTTCATTTTAATCAGTGTAAAATAACGTATATTAATATCTGCTGTTATTTATGAACTACATGTTATTTGGTATCTGGGTGAAATTAAACATTAAAACATCTAAAATGACCAAATATAGACTGTGCTTTGACCTCTGGCTGACCCAACTTGACTTGTCAATCTAAAAAAAAAAAAACTTTGCCTGACTTTGCCATGTCTTTACTTTCATTAAACGATGCAGAAGCTCTAGATACGCCCTGAAAATGAGTATGCCAAGTGCTTTACATTTCACGTCATGAAAATCTAGCCACGCGGCAAATCGGGTAGTGCCGCTTTAAATATATCTTTAGCCCTATTCGCACGAGATTAGTATTACCTGGGGATATCTAGTAATTTGTAAAAATAGCAGACCTTGTCTGTGATTTTAAGCCCGTGCAAATCTGCCATCTCTGTAATTTGTGAAGTAAAAATTCCTCCGCAAATTCTTCACCATATTTTGTCAAATGCAGGGGTCCTGTGAAAAAACGTCTCCTGTCCAAATCCCCATGTCTGTGATTCTGTTTATTTTTACCCACATCTCTTGGTAATTGTGTGGATTTTTGGACCAAATACAGGACAAAGAAGTTATCAGTTGGGTTTATAAAACAGACATGATGTTTGGTGTTTTGTATTGCTCTATTTTTATCGCTGTAGCAGTTTAAGAAAGGCTCCTAATGAATGTTACAGCATTAAAAAAAAAAACCTCATAAAAATCTGTATCAATATTATGGTGACAATGTCAATGACTATTTGATGAATGAAAATTTAAATTACCAGTCATGGTAAAGTTTGTATCTTGTATCTGAATATCTAATATCGGAGTACGTGATGGGAAATCCGTCTCTTCTCAAAGATTTGGCTCTTTTGGCTCGGCTCCCTCATGGCTCCAAAATGTCTCATAAGTGAGTATCACTCAGAGCCTTTTATCCAAATTTAGCTATTGTGAATGTTTTTTGCGTTGGCGAGCAATTTCTTTATTAAGTGTTTTTTTTTTTAAAATCATGAATGTTTGTCTTCATAAAGTACAGTTAATAGCCTATTATTTAACATTTCAATAAAACATATTAATATAATATCTTAGTAGAACAATTGAATCCCATCACATGATCCTAGTCCGTCCTCCCATGTGATTGGCCGCATGTATATTTATCCAAATATAGTCCTGCCCCTGTCGTGGCTGAAGATTCGGCGTTACCCCGACAGGAGCCGGCACAGAAGAGCCGACACATCACTAATTGGAGTATCTGAGAGGCTGCAGAATAATTTCCACAGGTCAAACGGTCAGCATTTTTATTATATTAGTGGAGTCAAGCATTATTTGCAATGCAATATCCATATTGTGCATCTTAACATTGCAGCATTAGTGTACTTTAGGCACAAACCATCATTCTACATTAAACCAATCAATTAAGCTGAAGAAAATATTAAATTTGATAAGCCCACATCAACAATATATTTTTAAAGTTTTATTAAGATTGAAGAAAGGGGGTTAGGGAGATACGAGAGGGGTTGGGGTAAAGGGATTTGGGGAAGAGGTCTCTAGAGTTATGAAGGAAGAGGGAAAGGCACCAAGCCTTTGAAAAGCTGCCTGAACCTTTGCTACAGAGACCTCTTTTTCTTTTTTGGTGACTCTGGGTTTCCTGCAGGGGATTCTCCTCTGCCTGGCTCTCCTGGGTCTTTGGTTCTTCACCGATGTGGTCTTCAGCCATAGTCTGCATTTCTGCTAGCTTCTGCAGAAGACAGGCCTTTTCCTTTTCCTGCTGCAGTCGTTTGATGTACAGATCTGTCTCTGCTCTCGGTGGTGTCCAGCAAACGCTGTTGTTCTTTCTAAAATCCTGTAGTCATCTTTGAGCCCCTTGGCTTTGGGAATTGGTGGAGCTGGGTCCGCTTTGTTTTCTGCAGCAATGGATGATATTTCTGCAGAAAACAGTGGCTCAGTGGTAAGAGCAGTCGTCCTTCAACCGGAAGGTAGGCAGTTCGAATCCCGCTCTCCCCACAGTTCATATTGTCGTTGTGTCCTTGGGCAAGACACTTTACCCACCTTGCCTACAGTGGTGTTCCAGCTGTGACACTGGTGAATGGAACCTTAATGTAAGTCGCTTTGGATAAAAGCGTCAACTAAATGACTAAATGTAAATGTACTTGCTCTTCATGTTGGGGGATTTAGCTTCTTAACCCATTCCTCGGTTGCTGTAACTGGATTGTGCTTACATCCATCACTTTTGAACAATGGTGGAAATTCATCTTTGTTGGTTTCCTCTGGCTTCTCCTCAACCTGTGTCTCAGGGTCGGATACCAGTGCTAACTTTTCTTTGGGTACCACAGTCTTGGATGGTAGTGCTTGCTTTCCAGAGAATGCCTGTTGAAGAATGTGAAATGGTCAGCTTTACTTTTGGCTTAAGCCCATTATTTTACCACTCGTGTACAATGTTTGATTTTGCTAGCTCATATAATAAATAGAGAAAATGCCATGTTTGCACTATTAGTGTGTTTACTTGAGATGAAAATTTGACTTGACAAATTCTGTGGCATTACTAATATTCTAATGATGCTCCTACGCAGCCAATATAGGTGTTATATTTTAGAAATTGTCTTGACTTACCGCTGCATAGGTGATAGGTAGTCCTCATGCATGGTGCTGGTTTGTCAGTGCGGACCTTCTCCAAAACAACAGGTTGTTGTTTTGTATGAAGTACCTCTGTCCACATCCCAGCAGACACAAGGATCCTCTTGTTGACTTTGTTCCTTTCTTTCTTTCCTTTCTTTTGTGCTCTCTTTGGGTCCATTTTTGCTGTTTTTCTAGAAAACCTTTGAACCATTTTCATGTGATATTAAGGCCCGTTCTATGATGACGTCACTACGTTCTTGGTTGGCAAAAAGTGGTTGGCACTGCTGTAGAAAAGCATTGGCCTCATTTAAAATTTTCACATTTTGTGACTTTTAGCTCTTTAAAAAGAGCTAAAAGTCAATAGGGAACAGTGGGCTAGAGGAAAGGTATTAGTTGACTTTACACTTATGCATAATTAAGCCTTGCGTATTTCTGCTCTAGTTCTACTGAATGTTAGCATTGAGTTTTACCTGAAGCCATTTTGACCTTAAAACCGGTAACCGGTCTTACCCCAAAAGGAGCAGGCACAAAAGTAGGTGAGATATTGGACAGAGATACTGGATTACCGGCTTACCCCAAAGCCTCTCCCCCATATACAATCAGTCACTACAAAGCCACTCTGATCTATCAGGTGAGGGTTACATGAATGTGGGCCAACAGATATGGCCTGACCTAAATGTGCAGATAACCTCAAACCAACAGAGGCTGAGAAAAGGCCACTCCGGAGGACAGTGAGCATTATATAAACAACGTAGAAGCACCTTGAGACAGAAATGAGAGCAAAGCCAGTGTTTATGTGGCCCTGACCTCTTAAAGCCACAATTATCAAGTCGTCTGATCGACGTGAGCGATTTCAATCACTGAGTGGCAGAATAAGAGGGAGAGGTCACTAGGTCAGAGACTGGGTTGAAAGATATATTGGTTGGAAGACATAGGCCTATGCTGTCACACTTAAAATGTTCTTTATTTTTATGATGACATATCAAACAAAAGAATTACAGATGTCTACAAAAGTTATTTTATTTTAAGTTTCAATCAAATTACAAGTACAATAAATGGGTTCTGGCTTTTGCTAAATGTTTACAGATTGCAAAAACTTAAACAGCCTCATTTTTGTGCAAGCAGCCCATAGCATTATCACTAATTTACACTGAACTTATCGGTCAGTAGATCATGCTTCCAGTGATTGCAGACAAGACAGAGCTAAAAGGTGGAGGGTGGAGCTAAAGTGACACACTGCTCATGTGCTTGGTCTATTCTATACAAAACATTAACATACAAACAAACAAACATTTTGTGAGTTCTATGTATAATGTAAACGTTAGTATATAATTAAGTATAAAGCTTTATATTGCAACAAAATTCCAAGTTGCAGATAACGTATTTGAAATTGTATTTGTATTTTAGCAGCCTAACTTACCTAATTGTCAAACATGTATTGTTTTCTTATTATGCCAATTTGGAATTTACAAACTACACAAACAAACAGCACATTGACAATCATGAAATAAAAAAGACACAAAATCACAAAAACACACCAATGATCAAAGATGCACATTTTGGAGGGCGCCCAGCTCAGTTGGTAGAGCACTTGCAAATATGCTAATCTACACAAGAACACGGCTGCCTCTCATTTCTCTAAATGTGCACACTCAATTCCTCCACTCCCTTATTCTCGTTGCGTCTTAGTCCCACCCACAGAGGAGCCACAGAGAGCAGTGTCATCATGGCTGGATCTCATTTCTCTAAATATGCACCATAAGTTATTCTCTGTGCGGCATCTTTAGTGCTGTCCCAAAGCTTTTAACACTGCTCCGAGGAGAGGAGGCAACGTGGAAGCTTCCTACGCAGAACTCAAACTCTTGGCGAGATGAAAACCCCGCCCACTCAACGAGACGTTGCAATGGTTCATCTGTGAATGTTCAAATCAGTGCTGAATTTTGTAAATCTTATATTTATTTGAATAAAGAGAAATAATGTTTATTTAAAATGTAACAAATATTATTTGCAAACATTTAGATCAGACTAAATTAAAATTCAAAAATGGACGTCACTGCAGTTGACGCTCCTGAGGAGAGACATGTCCCGTTGTTCTTAATTCATCTCTCCTCCTTCTTCTCTCCTCTCCTCTCTCTGGCTCCTCTGTGGGCGGGACTAAGACACGAGCCGAGGAGAGGAGGAGAGTGGAAGAATAGAGTGCATATTTAGAGAAATGAGGACTGGATCTCATTTCTCTAAATATGCCTCCTCGATGCCTCGACTCCTTGATTGCACCAGAAGTTAATATCTGTGCGGCATCTTTAGTGCTGTTCCAAAGCTCTTAACTCTGCTGGAGGCTTCTGAGAGGAGGCATAAGCGAGGATACACTGGAGCTTCCTACGCAGAACTAGATATATACAGCGAGATGAAAACCCCGCCCACTCAACGCTATTGGGCAAGACGCTCAACAAGTCTCTCATGTTTGGGTTATAAAGAACAGAGCAGAGACAGAGAAGTTACTATGGTTCATCTGTGAATGTTCTAATAAGTGCTGATGTTTGTGAACCTTATAAAATATATAAATATATAGATATGTAATATAAAGAGAAATAAGCATGCCTTAAGTTTCCTCTTTATCTTCTGTTTTTAAATCAGGAATGGCTATATATACAGTACTATATATACAATATACCGTGGGCGGGACTAAGACGGAAGGAGAGGAACGGAGTGGAGGAATCTAGTGCGTGTAAATTTAGAAAAATGATATCCAGCCGAGAACCAGACCAGGAGCATCGCCTGCAGTGACGTCCATTTTTGACATTTACAACTGAATCTGCAGCAAGATCTCAGATCAACTGTAGAATGTTCATTTAGTCTGATCTAAATGTTTGCACATAATATTTGTTTATTATTATTTTAAATAAACATACATTGATATATGCCCTGTGTTTTGACAACCTACTGTCTACAATCAATAAAGGCAAAAAAAGGCCACAAAAACAAATACACATGCTGTTGTCTTGTAAGTACTGTCCAGTCCTCCAGTTTACAGTTCAGCATTAACTATGTATTTCATTGACATTGACAGACTCTCATAATGACATTTTAAAAGGTCTCATCATTCACAGTCTTTGTAAGGCTTCTGTGAATATGTTTATGTATCAATTTAAGAACAGCAATACATTTCATTGTCGTCACTGCAGGTGACGCTCCTGAGGAGAGACATACTCATAACAGTTTGGAATGTTTGGAATTCATATTTTGGGCCTGTAGAGGAAAAAGTGTTGGTTGGGCAAAAAGAAAATCGAAATAATGAAGTGTCGACGTGGTGGGATGCTTTGGCATCTGTTGGACTAAAGCTGTGAAGCAGTACCAATCATGTGCTTATATACTATATGAGTTTAGATATTTATGGATTTACATTTCTATAAAATGCTTGCTTGACCACACCACATTTTTACAGAGTATTTAAAGCTACAGAGACTAGTAATCACGTCTCTCTCTAATTTGGCCTTATCCCAAGACAACAGGTATTTGATTGCATAACTTGTTAACAGTTAAGCCGGCATGGGATTTTGAGTAACTAGAAACATTTAACCTAAATGCTAACAAGACTGACTGTCGTGCTATGCTAGTTGTTGAGTATTTATTAAAATAAACTTTATGGAAATTCAATTAAGACTAAATACAATAGCGTAATGAATGTCAAAATCATGTTAAAAGTTGTTTCCGCTTTTACTAAAAAAGAAGGCCGCACTTAAAATGACAAAATCTTTTTTATGGAAATGTTAAATTTGACCAAATCTATTTTGTCAGTTAAAGCAGTGAAGTATATAATTGTTATTTAAATGAGCAAATGTCATGAGAAAGAAGTCCATACTTGGAATCACAGACATACATTTAGATTATTAGCTTATACTGGTTTATAATATGTTTGTTTATATGTTTGTGTATATGTATGTATATGTATATGTTTATTTATTTGTCATCATTAAAAGTTTACTTTAAATTAGCTCCATTTGTGTCATGGCTGTGATTGATTAATAGCTTTGCAAATTAACTCTTTTGTAACACATTCTATCCACGCACTGACAAAGGAAACACGTCGGCATTATCCCGTTTTCAAAGTCATACTGCATTGTTTGCTACTAAGAGAACATTTTGCACCACTTTCCACGCCATAAAGAGATTATAAAGTGTTTGCACTGATGAGCCCTGATGAGGCCGTTGCTTTAGCCACTGTCCCTTGTAATTAAAGGCACAGTGATGAACGGCACTGTTTACTTCCACAACGACAGGATATTGTGTTATCTCTGCCACTCATTATCATCAGCATACAAACAGTTCCTTGAGTCTAACGGTGAAGGGAGGTGAGAGCTGACAGCCTGTATCTGATGGGAGCAGGGGAGGGGGGTGTTGTGTATGCATGCTGGGATAATTAGAGCCAGGAACTCTCCCATTTATTTTACAGGCCCCCTCCTTTTGAGCGGCCCTACTGGATCAGATAACAATACAGAGAGACAAAAGTCCTTGCGGTAGCTTTTTAAAAAGCAACCCTGAATAATCTTTGTGTGTGCACCCCTTGATCCAAGGACACAGCTTTAGACTGCATGCTCTTTGGTCTAACTCCTATCTGGCTGGAAGGCAGAGAAATCCATTGGCTTATCAACAGTAGTAGGCATGTGAAAAGGGAGGAGGGGGGTACTCCAGCCTTAAGGCAAACTCAAAGCAGCCCTAAAGAACGGTGCAGGGCTTCTTGTCTTTGAAGGGGTTTTCAGAAGCGGGGATCCCCATAAGGAGCGGGTCATACTTGGCGTGTTCTCCGCAGTAGCGCATGAGATCTGACGAAGCCTTGGACACCTGCGGAGGAACAGGCAGACGGGTTGAAATGTAAGGAATGGATTGTCTGAAATTAGGACAGTAATAAGTAAAAAGTGTAAATGGGATGTTTGTTTTTTTAAGCTTGTGTATTGTGCATTGAAATCACTTTACATGAGAGAGTGAAACATTAGAGAGATAATTGTTTTGTATATGTTAGCGTGAGACCTGATATGCAGACTCAGGAAGGCACAGGTAAACGAGTACAACAAAAAATAAAAATGCAAAGTAAAGCTAGTAACAAGTGTCCAGATGAAAAAAAGAAGAATATAAATGCATTGTCTGAAGGGGGCCTGAGAACACAATGCATCCTGGCTTGTGTTGAAAAAACTGCACCACTACAAAAAAAAAGATTCTGCATAATTCCATTGCGTAAAGCAACACGTAATCTAATTAACTGCCTAATTTACACATTTTTCAGCCTATTTTGTGTACTTTTGCCATTGTACTATGTATAACTGTGCATGTGACAAATAAAGCTTTTATTAAGTCAAGTATTTAGTTTTAATAACATAAAACAAATTTTACATGAGAGAGAGAGTCAAAGAAAGTCAAAGAACAGTGTAAGAAGTTGCTAAAGCCTCGTTTCCAAAGACAGAAATAGATCGGGTCAATACGGGACGGTTTGGGATGGTTAACCCCTTCAAGAGGCACGTGTTTTCACGCTGTTGTGTTCAGAAGATCTGCGTCTGCTACGGAAACAATGATGTCATCTTAGTTCCACAAAAGTCATGCGTCCATTTGAGAAATAAAACATACTTAAAACAGCCTTTTAAAAAGTTGGATGCAAAGTTATATATATATATATATATATATATATATATATATATAATATAAAAAGAGAATAAATCTAGCGTGTAGCAGCGAGAGGCTGGAGATACAGCTGCTGCAGGAAACATACTACAAACTACATTTACATTTATTCATTTAGCAGACGCTTTTATCCAAAGCGACTTACATTACATTACCAGTGTTACAGCCACTGGAGGCAAGGTGGGTTAAGTGTCTTGCCCAAGGACACAACGACAGTATGAACTGTGGGGAGAGCGGGAATCGAACCCCCTACCTTCCAGTTGAAAGACGACCGCTCTACCCACTGAGCTACTGCCGCCCTAAACTAAAATTCAGGGACTCGCTAGTTGAGACACAGGTTGTGTTTACATTTACATTTACATTTAGTCATTTAGATGACGCTTTTATTCAAAGCGACTTACATGAAGCTTCCATTCACCAGAGTTACAGCTGGAACACCACTGGAGGCAAGGAGGGTTAAGTGTCTTGCCCAAGGACACAATGCAGTATGAACTGTGGGAGGACCGGGAATCGAACCGCCTACCTTCCGGTTGAAGGACGACCGCTCAATGTTTAAATTCACAAAGCGAGAGCTGTACAACACTCACTTTGAGCTGTTAAAAACTGGAAACAGCTGTTGCTAATAAACGCTAGCTTTATCTCCAGGAAAAAGTGCAACATTTATTATGTTTTCTTTTAAAATTTGATGTTTATCACAAAAACAAGGTTTCATGTATTTGAAATACATTTCCATTTATTGTTTTTACTTTAGCTTCTAGTTTTTGCTTGAGTAAGGATTATCTACTGTTCATAATGACCTCAGTGTTTAAATCCACCCCTCCTAAAGTGTATCACAAAGCTGGACCCACTTGGGACCCCAGGCCCACTTTAGAGCCCTTTTGGTAACGGAAACATGCCAGAACCGACCCGCACCTTAACAGTGGAAACAAGGCTTGAGTATAGGCAGAGATTCTCTTTTAATTTATAATAAAGTTTATTAAAGTTTGTATTCTCTATTCAATGAGGAGAGGAGATAAAAAAGGGAGTTTCAGTGTTTATTTTACCTAGCATAGAAATATCTTGACGGGGTTAAATGCAGGTCCATTTCTATTGTGCCACCATCCAAGCTTTACTGAATATGTCCATATCCTTCCATTTTTCCATAAACTTCTATAAATAATGCTTTTTTAAAAATGGCACAGCTCTTCTGACATATAAATCATTGTATATTTACCAAACATAGACATTAAATAGTGGATCGAACAGTCCAAAAAGAATAAAGAAGTTGATAAATAATTTGACAAGGAAAGAGTTAGAAAAGAAACTAAGGAATTATTTTTAATGTTTTAATGTGGCAACTGATGATAGCACTGAGTCCAAGACAAATTTTCCATTGGGGACAATTAAATTTATTCTACTCTATATTTGGATTAGGCCCTGTTCTCACATGAACTTATGAAAAACTCTTGCAGGGTTTGAAATGTCACTGATGCTGGTGTGTAAACCTACCTTTATCCTGTTGATTCTGGCCTCTATCCTCAGCTGCTGCACCGTACGTCGGGCCTGTGCCACACTGCTCGCACTCGGCATTTTAGACGGCATCCTTGACCACGCAATAGGATCAAACCTGTGATAATAAAATAGATGTAATAGAGTTATATTTGGTCAAAAGAAAACCACATCAGCTATATTACAATAAATAACTACATATGCGTCTCAATAACAACATGAGATCAAAACACACATAAAGTCCCAACTGTGTCTAAAAATAAAGCCCAGGTCATTACTGCTTTGTACAAGTGGCTTTGTTTGGCTGTTTATGGGTTTATTGCTTTATATAATAGATTTATAAGCTTCATTTAATCATGTAATCTCTATGAAATACAGATCTGTTTGCTCTTCACTATGACTATTGGTGTAATGTAGTATTAAATTTCCACAGTTTGCAATGCGTGTCCTCAGTGGAACCCAGTGTCCTGAGCAGAAGTGCACGTAGCTACCATCATCTTATGAGAATGTGTTGTGCTGTAAATGGGACACAGACACACAGACAAAGAAAGGTCATGCAGGTTACAAAGCAGTATTTGAATCTGAATTTTCTGATAATTCACCAGTAATGAGAAATCCAAAATCAAGTTTTATTTTTACATAACTGGAGGCCCCTCATTAAAGCCCTTTAAAAATGCACTTTATACATTTGATCACACACACTACAAAGAGGATTCTTAGAGGCAGCTTCTTCTTTGGTTGTTGTTTGTTCGAACACGCACAACACTGAATGCAGTACCACTAACACCAGAGGTGGCACACTAGTACAAAAACTCTGGATCTTCCGTAATGCACCTTTAAGATTAAATTTACCAAAATGAATGTATTTTTTTTTTTGTTAAATCATGTTTTTTCCACATCATCTTTCCGTAAATATAAAATGCTAAACTTTTTGTTTGTTTTTAGGTAATTCAGTATTTACTACAGTCATATATAGGGCTGCAACATCGGATTAACCCTCTAAGCGCCAAAGTTGCAAAATTGTAAGCAATGTAACTGGAAATAACAGCTGCTACTTCCTGTGCTTAATCATGTTTCCACTCCCTTCCAACAGATGTAAAACACCCTTTGTTTCTAGTCTACTATTACCCAGTGTTGCCATTAAAACATTTTGTAGATGACATCAAACGCGCGTCTCAGTGGGAGTGTCAGTGGAAGCAGCATTGAGCATGCATGCGAGCTGGTAAATGCCAAAATAGAATATAAAAAATACACTTTGAAATTTGAAATTTTGAATCTCAAAAATCTGTATTTTAAATAATAAACCCTCTTGCCTAAAGGAGTTAATCGATATTATTTGATTATTAAAATAATTGTCAACTAATTTAATAATTGAGTAATTTCTTAAATTAATTGCTTAAGTTAAAATAAGTATTTATTACTACTATTGTACTATGTGTGTGTCTGAGGGACTGCAGAGGGAAATTTTGTGATTAAGGCTTCTGTAAATAAATCTCAATAAACCAAATCAAATAAAATAAAATAAAATAACTAAGAATGTCCCAAATAATGGCAAAACACTTTCACACTACAAACAAACGGGACCTTGGTTCACTTTGGTCCAGACCAAAGAGCAGCTGTTTGTTCCAAACCATGGGCCGCTGTAGCTTTCATACAAAAAGATTGTGGTTCAAACCATCAGGAAAGTTCGAGGGTTAGCTCTGACCTTTTATTCATTGAGGTGCTAAAATGTTTTATAAAATGCAGTAAAACTGATGCAGATAACATCAGAAGATAAGTATTTGATCACGCTGATGTGCAATTTTTTGTTTGTGTTTGTTTTTTGTGTTTGTTTGTACTATACTATAAATAACTTCAGAAACGTTTCTATTTCTCTACATTTCCTAGATTTTTCTGTTTGTATTTTGTTGCAAACTGTACTAATATCATTAATCAGTCTATAATCTGCAAGGCTGGTTATCCAGTTTTACACATGCACAGTTTTGCACAAAAGAACAGCAGTGAGAAGAGCAGAGACAGCAGTAAATGGGCTGGTAAATATCTTCCCTGAAGTGACAGTTGGCTTCATCTGAACTTGAGTCAATGTCCTGTTTCACAATTCCACCTTCCAGGATACAAGCACTTTCATGCATCGGCTCATTACGTCACAGAACGACTTGAAGGGGGAGGCTTCCCAGTTGCAGTGCACACATGAGCTAAAGTGGTGCAGAGCTCAAAAAGAAAACACAACCCTTTTGTTTCCAGCACAAACATTTCTTCGGAGAAAGGGGAACTGTAAGAAAAGGCCCCAGGTGTTTATTGATAGCACAGCACAGCCTAATATGTGTGGCAATAAGTGAGTGTCTCTTTGTACTCAACAATGGTTCAAACTTGCAGCTCTTGTTCCTGGCTGTGTGTTGAAATCATTGACTGTAAAAAGGAGGAGTATGTACGTACTAAAGCTTTTGAGAAGTGTGGGCTGGCTGCAAGAAGTGTGGCTTTCATTATCTCCCATTCAAAAAAAAGTCACAAAATGCTAAGTCACCACTTTTTACTGTTGTGGTTTTGTCATCATGAAGACAAGCTTTGAAAATCTGCCTTTGAAACAAAGATGGGAAACCTTTTAGAAGACTGCTAGCTGCTGCCACTAGCATAGCTGCTATCTTAAAAGATGTTTTTTTTAAAACACATTTTATTCCTGTATGTTATCTGGAGGGGCTGCATTTATGAAGTCCACTTATTTTTTGTTTATGTGTTGATGATGTTAGTATTATGTGACAGAGCATGAAATCCTTGCACTCTCTGCAGCTTGTTTGTACAGTAGCTACGTTGTACTGGTTATGTTGAATACATGTTTTGCCCATGTTAGCGGATTAAATGCTGTCACTGCTGTCCGCTCTGTGTTGTGAGTGCAGAGATTTGGGCCACGACCATATCCCACTCCAACACACTCTACTGACCTCCTTCTGCTCAGTAAAACTACATCTCCCTGACATGCATGAACACAAATCCTTCCAACATCCAACATCCTTTTGGTGCACGTGTGAACGCACAGATTAGGAGAAAGTTTCTCCAGACATTCTCCAGAGGATTTGTGATAAAGGCTTTTGTGACGTGAGTTAACCAGCCCATCTTCGATGTCTTTTACTTATACTAAACATTAGCTTAGTAGAGCCAACATTGACCCCAGATTTACACCACATGCATGGGTGTTGCATTCCAAAATAGCTGCTTGAGACAATCACACAATTTACACAATAAATACAGATTTCAAGCAGCATAGAGCCAATGAGATGCACATGAAGCACACTGCAAATAAATTATATATTATAAAGTAAGCACACATTATCAAGTCAAGAAACACAAAATACAGTATTTTAAGTGGGATGGGACAATAATGCTGTAATCACTGCACTCCACTTCAACAGTCATTAAAGCGTTTCAAAAAACGCATAAACACACCAAAATTAACAGAACAACATGAATCACAGTCGAACGTTCCAGAAAATAGTATCATCCTAGGACCATATAAATGCAGCACAATTCCAAATATGGTAACGTCAGGCCCCATCCCAGAAGATAAGCTCCTGTTGGCAGCTGTTGGCAGTTGGAGAAGTCACACAGTGTTACATCTTTTTACTCGTACGAGTCCTAAGAACACATGGTGAAGCGATCTCCAGTGTGTTGCCGTGGTTCGTTCGGCGGCAGGATGTAACGGAGGAGGGGGACACACTGGAACGGAAGGGAGATGAAACATGGACGACTACAGAAGACACAGCAGACCATGCATCCCTCTAATCCCCCTCCATCCACCCACTCCCTTCCTTCCGCTGCCTACACAGGAAGCACTCTGGACTGTTACTACTAAATGATTAAATATGGGCCAAAAGCTTTAAAAATAGCCACTGTGACTCCAACTTCTACAGTCTTTTTTTCCCCCTTCAAGACAAAGTGAGGGCAGTGAGGTTTTTGCAGTCATACGTAAAACAATTGAAAACAAGAAACACATGACTAATTAGCATAAATCAAGACAGCAAACATGACCTGAAACAAATTGCTTCATGAATACTGATCATTATAAACACTGGCGAATGATTGCTTTTTCCTGTCAATATGGCGGATAGAACGGTTATGTGGTCTAAAGTGCATTGTCACATCATTAGCCCACATATTAATTTGTTTAGGGCCACCTTTGTTAGGTGTGTAAAGTATGTCACATATGACCCTAGGTAAATAAATTAAGAAGCCTCAAGCACCAGTTGGGCTAATTTCCCATGTTCTCAACTGCAACCGTATCAAAAGGATCTAACATCCATCCATGAATAACATGTACAACCCTTCTTAAAAATAAAAACACAAAAACTGAACATCCTTTGATTTTGACCACATGCTTAAATGAATTCAGAATTGGTACTGTATATAGCAATATGGCTTGGCCAAAAGATGCCCAAGTGGAGATCTAAAGGCCTTAAATGTAATTATCTTTAAGGCTAATGCATGGGAACTTGTTATCTTGTAGAGTTGCTCTGAGCTGCACAGACCTGAGCGCACAAACGAATGACTGAACTACGTCACAGGTGTTGTCAGACGTCTGCAGCAAGTGCTTGTGACGCCTTCAGATACTACAGCCTCTATGAGAGGTTACACACATAATTAGCTGTAAAAGACACTAAAGCTCTAGCACTAGAGCTCTCTGAGAGAGGTTCGTTGTGTCTGGATTCCCTCGAGACTCAGTGGCAGTGACATGAATGAGTCACAGTCCAGCTCCACACACTTATCTGGTAGGATGCACTGGCCAGTTACACAAATAAATAATGCATGTTTGTTAAGTGGCTGCATTCGTTTTTGAATTTGTTTTTGAAATAATTCTGATTATTTGAGGACAGATCTACTAATGTCAAGTTTGGAAGCAAGAACATGTGTTTCTAAAATGGTATTCATGGAGTATTAGTGTATTTTGTACAAATAGGACTCTGCTAAGGTCCAGTGTATTGGCCTATTTTCTTTATGATATGTGTAGTGTGGTAGAGCATGTCACTCGTGTAATCTCTCTCAATGAGTCCTTGTCCTGGGACAGGAAAGTTACAGGAGGTTTGTGTCCAGCTGTGGGGACTTTATCAGTGCGATAGGCGTGCTTTTACAGATCAGCTTTTATGATCTTACAGCTCGCAAAAAAGCTTAGTCAGTGACACATGGTAGATTTACCATCTTCCACCTGACGCAGGTGTGGACGAGCCTCCACAGATCACTGTGGTTGTTCCGAGGTGGGGTCTTGCACATTTGTTCCTGGAGCAGGAGAGCACTGAGTCATCGACAACCTGAAACCTGATAACACTCTTGTATTTGAAGGGCGGCAGTAGCTTAGTGGGTAGAGCGGTCGTCTTTCAACCGGAAGGTAGGCGGTTCGATTCCCGCTCTCCCCACAGTTCATACTGTCGTTGTGTCCACTTAACCCACCTTGCCTCCAGTGACTGTAACACTGGTAATGTAATGTAAGTCGCTTTGGATAAAAGCGTCTGCTAAATGAATAATTGTAAATGTAAATGAAGGCATTGAAGGAGCGTGTTATTCAAGATTTATTCATTCATTTTCTACCGCTTTGTCCTGTTAGGGGTGGCGGGTGACTGAAGCCTATCCCGGCAGCTTTGGGCCTGAGGCGGGGTACACCCTGGACAATGGCCAGTTAGTCGCAGGGCTGACATTTAGACATAGACAGTGACAAACAAATATTCACTCTCACATTCATTCACTAGGGACACTTTAGATTTGCCAATTAACCTATACATGCATGTGTTCGGACGGTGGGAGGAAGCCAGAGTACCCGGAGAGAATCCACGGTAACACGTGGAGGACATGCAGACTCCTCACAGAAAGACCGGAGTCAGCCGAGAATGAATCAAGATTTAAAAATTAATCAATTAAAATTATTTATTATACTATCAAATATTACATATGTATCTCAAATGTATTAATAGTCTAAATACAAATAAAAATAATAGACATAAATATATACAGTACATTTAAGTTATAATTAGATTATATAAAAGGAAAATGTATATTGAATAATATTCTGTTAAAACAAGGAATTAATAAATAACTAACAATCCTACTAAAGACAGATTTTTGACTGTTGTGTAGAAGGCTCCTAGAAATAAAGACAAAATACAAAGTTGCATGAAAAGTTGATATGTGGTGAAGCCTGTTCTCTTCAGCCCCATGTGCAAACTTATAGGCCAACCTAAACAACCTAAATAACAATTTAAGCAGCCAAATTCATCACTGTGCTTAACAATACAGTAGTTGTCTAATCCTACAGAACGCTTATAAAAAAAAGACTCGTGGTCCAAGTGGTAATGTGAAGTTTAAGCCAGAGCTAAGAAACAATTGTGATTGTCCTTATGCAGTATTTGAGTGGAACAAGAACTCCAAATATGTCAAGTATGCCAGTGTCAACAGTCCTCTTCTGTATTTGCATGTAATCAATTACAATCAGCACCAAGGTCTCAATAATTAAGACCAACTAAACGTTCTTTATTCCAGTAAAATAGAACCCAAACCCATGAGATTAGTGCATAATGAATGTAATTGTAAGTGAACATTCCCAGAAGAATGTGTACGATGCGTGGAGCTGCTGTCCCTGTCTGCTCTCAGCTCGTCTTCACGTGTGTGTTCAGCTCAAACATGTGGTGCACTCTGAGTACTGATAAAAGTAGTTTTGAAGTCTCAGGGCTTTGATGTGGCCGGTGTACAGGTGGGCCCCACAGAGCCAACACACACTCGTTGACGGCGAGTGTTGTCCTGTGGTGAGTAACGCCGCGCTCTGCTCAGATGTGCTGCCAGAGCAAACAGGCTAATACCTGCTTAACACGGGATTGAAGCCTCCAGGACTAAAAGAGTGGAGAGCTGTAGTTGTAGTAATAAGAAAACAATCACTGAGTGTGTTAGTGCAGACCATTTGGCTTTTAGGCCCTAAAGGGAAACATTTAAGCAACACTAATTCAATAGTTACAATAATTGTAAAATAAAAAAACAATCTTAAAATCAGTCAATGAGTGATGTTGTAATTAAATTCTAAGTTTGTGGTTTTGACAAATGGCCCCAAAAGACAAAATGTGTTTAATGTCAGAGCCTTATGTGTACCAAGAGTATAAAGTGTCTGCAACCTGTAACAGCAAAGGAGGAGGAAAATGATTTAATGAATGAAAAATAATTGTACATAAGGTGACTTTGACTGACAGATGGTTTCATGCTACATTGTCATGCATTTTCTTTAAATAGTTATGTTGCTGCGCTTCTGCCCATTTCTGTAATATGAATATAGCTGGATTATGCCAAGCCATATTAAATGTCCTGCCGTCTTTCCAATTTAAGACGTTCATCCTCTTGAGTCAAAAACACCAGAGTTGGTGGTTACTATTTAAAGAAAATGGAGCATAAAACAACTTCAACAGCAGAATGTAGTGCATTTGTTCACAGATTCCAGAAGTGTTATTCAGTAGCTGATAAACAGAAGGCAAGCCTAAACCAGTCTTTATCAGCTCCATTATCTGCCAGTTCCACTGTTAAACTGCCCGGCAACAGCCCCAGTGCCCTTCTGTCCCGGGACCACAGGCCTCCAATAAGCTCCCCGGGCTTAGCCCTATTACAGAGGCATAGTGACAATGGGGCGCAGCTATCAGCTCTGTGACTACTGTTGGGCCATTGTATGTGGACAGAGGCACCGAGATGACAGTAGAGGGCTTTTACAGGTCTAACTGCGCCCCCATGAGCGCTAATCTCAGACGGGGTGATGCTATCAGGGAGCCGCAAAGTCCTGCCAGGCGTGCAGAGGAAGGAGACAGGCCCCCAGCGCAAACAAATAAGCGTCTGAGCTGACTTTAGAGGAGACAGGCGGCTGGACGAGGATGACTTTGTGAAGTGTGCAGGGACATTATGGCTCCTTGTGAGGGGCAGGACACAGTGAAAATATATGTCTGAAAAAACAAGGCACTATTACAAATAATATGCATGAGGTTTATTCTCACACAGTTGTGTCTGTAGGTTATTCCAGGAATAATCAATAAGAAAAAAAAATGTATTAAATTATTCTTTTCTGCTTTTGCAAACAAAATCTTTTCACTTTACAAATCCCTTACTGTTCCCTGTTATCATTTCAAAATAGCAGAATATATCTCGACTCAGTTGCTTATACAATAATTAATAATTACACATTAGCTTCACTTAGGATGATTAGGCTGTTTAAATGGTCTCTTTGTCCAAGTTTACATGCACAGGAGATAATCGAAATATTGCATTTACAGAGCTATTCTATTGTAGGCATGGAGTTTTGTTTTCTTTTACTTTTTTACTTTTTTGGTTAAACAAAATTACACTTTGTTGAAAGTGAAAATAACATGAATCAGAGCTTGAAATTAAGCACTTTTAAGCACTTGCCCACTGTGCCCAGATCTACCAGTCCCCAATTTTTTTAAAAGGGCTTTAATTAACTAATTAATTAATTTAAAAAAGGATATTAGTTTTATAGTCTTCTTTTTCCTAAAAAATCTAAAACTAGTGTAACTTTAGCTTATTAAATTATTTAGGCAATTCTTTAAAAAAAAAGAAATTTAGCAATAGTCTGTTCTGCGTCAGTCTCATTCATTCAGAGAAAGCTTAATTTCATTTTTAGTTCAGAAAATAATAAAAGTAATAGAAATATTGCATCTAAAACATGTCCATGTCCATGCCCAAATATAGTTTTAGGCCATAGGCCCCAAATTCCTTCATTCCGGCCCAGCTGCATGGCGTTCACGTTCAGCGTATCTGCTCCTGAATCAACACACCCTCGAGGCAAATAAAGCTGCTTTGCTAACTATTATTTAACAAACTATTGTCTACATCCCTGTTCTCAGCTGGACACGGGGCAAGAGTTTTAGAGTTAAACACTAATAAATAAAAAAACTACAGTACAATGTACAGTACAGTACACTAACACTCAGATCAGATTATATACTGACAAAATAGAGAAGATGCAGCAGAGACATAATAGTCTAAATTAACACGGGTTATTAGTGTATAACTCCTCCACATGGTTCTTACTTTTCATTTTGTGCAAATCCAGCATAACATTCCTGCTCATCAAGTCACATGTAGTCATGCTCGTAGTCTTTAGCTGCTGTAGCATCGATGCTCCTATAAATAATGCAGCTAAATAGAGAGCCACTCGTTAATGTTCTCTACCCACTCACTGACAGCACTCTTTAGCCAAAACCATCTGAACAAAACAAAGGCTAAATGAGCAAATAAGTAATGTTATTATAATTTTTTGCATTATCTTGTTGTGTATCTGAAATTATTGCCATCTATGACTGTTTAAAAGCCTGACTGTAGTCTGACTACACCTACTGTCATTTAACTGCACTGATTCCCACCTCACTCCAAATGAGTCTGGTTTTATCGGACCACTGAAGGCTTTGAAGAGCTGCTGTGTGAAGTGAGCTGACATGAAAATAAACACATGAGGTATTTGGGAAAAGCTGTACGAGGCTTCCAATTGAGTCACTAACAGTCCTCTCTCTTACAAATATACACTCATAACTACACCTACACCTTTCCTGTATATCCTAATGCAGTACCTCCAGTCAGGGCGAGGTCAGCGCCCGGGCAACAGATTCACAGTGGATTCTGTCCCCTCACCCACCACAGCCTCATGGGCAGGAAAAACTGGTTACTGAGAGACTGTACCGATACAGCCTGCAGAGCGTGGCAGACAATAGGATGTTCAGTGTATTGTGTTTCTTGTATACCCATATCAAGCAGAGAACATTAACAAGAAAAAAGAAAAAATGTCAAAAGTTCTTAGAAGCAGGAACAAATTAAGGGCAAGAGTTCTCTGTAAAGATTGCAAATCTCTTCTGTGTTTTGGAAGCTCATTTACACAAGAAGAGTTCCCTATACTACTGTTGTGGTGTCATTGGCAAGACACTTAACCCACCTTGCCTCCAGTGTCTGTGGCACTGGTGTATGAATGTGTGAGTGTGTTTGGAGGTCGGAGAGTCCATAGGTGCAAAATGGCTGCCACGTCTCCACCGCCAGTGTGTGTGGAGTGAATGAATTATGGACTCTGTGAAGCGCTTTGAGAGCCTTGAAAAGTGCTCTATAAATCCAATCCATTGTTATTATTACAGTTTCATCAAACTCTAGAAATTTTAACTCTAAACACTAATTTAGAATATAAGATTGAAGTTGTGTGTTTAGCTAACGGACTGGAGCTGGACTAGCTCCACAGTTTCCCGCAAAAAGATTGCAACAGATTAAGTAATCAGATAAGAAGAAAAGGTTAAAGCAAAGGCATCTGGACTAAAAGCAAAGTTTATGGGGCGCAGTGGCTCAGGTAGAGTGGTTGTACTACAACGAGAAGGTTGGAGATCTTATTCCCCAGTCTATACTGTCGTTATGTCCTTGGGCACGACACTTAACCCACCTTGCCTCCAGTGTCTGTTGTGTATGAATGTGGGACAATGGGGCAGTGCTTCTCAAACTTGAATTGCCATGCCCCCTCTTTGGATGGAAAAGATTATTTGAGCCCCCTTGATCAACAAATTAGAAATGTGTTTTAAAATAGCATTAAAGTGACATGACCATAAAACAGTACAAACTGTGAGCTTCAAAAAAATTCTTCTAGTAGCATCATTTGATATGTCTTGTAGGCACCTTGCATCTCTCATCCAGTGCTGCACTGACGTTACTGTATTCTGAGTCATGGGAAAAGCAAAAGAACTGTCAATCAAGATGTGGAAAATGAGGGATTCTGTTGAAACCAAACCATGGTCAAGTAGACCAACCAAAATTTCAGCCACAACTGTCTTGTTGTTAAAAATTGTTTGGGATGCAAAGAAACACTCACAAATAACTTCAGCTGAAATACAGGACTCTCTGAAAAAAGAGTGTCCTGTATTTCTGTGGCTGTTTCAAGATGCACAATAAGGAGGCACTTGAAGAAAAATGGGCTGCATGGTCGAGTCACCAGAAGAAAGCCATTACTACTGAAATGCCACAAAGCATCTTGCTTACAATACACCAAACAGTACAGAGACAAAACCTCAAAACCTCTGGAACAAAGACAATGTGAAATGTCATAGTTCTGCTCAAAGTCTCTTTTCTGCTAAAATTCCTCAACACTACACATTGGGCTTTGGCAAAGATTGCTTTGATTTCCCCCACAAAACAGGAAGTGAAACACAGCCTTACGTCTGACGGCCAGATGCACCTCATTGTTCCCACAGCTGTGAAGGTAAATATGGAAATGCTGTCATACACATTAATGTAGGCGTGTGCTGAACCGATGGCCCTAAAAAGGTCACTCTGGTCTTCTGTTTAACAACACTGTTGTCCTTAAATAAACTAATGCTGTTCACCTTGTTGGCTATTGGATTCATGTCACTAAACTTGTGTTTTGCAGAGATGTGGGTGACATTCAACTTCTCCTTTAGTCACACAAATTCAGTGGAAATGGCCTGATAATGCTAACCAAAGAAAGCATTGTGCAAACTATACTCCCAACAAGATCAAACACCTTATAGAAAACAGACCACAACTACAAGCATTTTAGGCCTCAACAACAAAAGTTCTGTATAATCCTGGAGGAACATTAACTGTATTCAAAAGGTTGCACAAAAAGTAACATTGCATACGGGGCATTAAGAGTTGTTCCAAGCCCTATCTTCAAAAGATCTCGAGCAACAAAAGCATCAGTTCACCATTCTTTGATGTGAGCGTGCAAGTTAAAATGAGTAAATTATATAAATCAGTTGTGTTGTTTACCATTAGCAGATGGAGCAGGAATGCTAAGACTCTTAAGACTCATGTGTATGTGTTAGTTTAATAGTGTATTTGTATAATGTCTATGTGTATTACAGTGATGTACTGCATAGTTAACATTAAAGGCACACTACGTAATCTTAGTCGTAATCTTTCTGCATTTTTTTGCTTTGCAAGATAGCGTTGGCCACAGTGACTTACTGCATTTTCTCAGACAGAATACAAGGGTTGAGGATCTGGCCTGTGGGACTGACACAGTACAGTAATATATGACAAAATAACTTTTTGTGCAGATATATGTCCTTAACAGTCCTTTTTCTGAGTTTGCTGTTTGCTTAAATACATTTACATTTAATCATTTATTAGATGTTTTTATCCAAAGTGACTTACAAATGAGGAAAACAATGGAAGCAATTATAACAACACAAGGTAACAAAAAGCATAAGTGCAAAAGAAAAACTAGTCAGTTAAAACCCAGCACAGTATACAAAGTTTAGGATAGGAAGTTTTCTTAGCTTATTTTTTTAATTTTTTTTAAAGAAAAGAGATAGAAAGGAAGTAGAATTCAGTGTTTGTCAGTCAGGTGTTAGCGGAAGAGATGTGTTTTCAGGCGTTTTTTAAATATGGCTACAGAATCTGCTGATCTTGTAGCAGTAAGTAGATCATTCCACCAATGTGGAACAGATTCAGAGAAGGTACGCAGTCCTTTTTGGGATGGTGCCAAGACGTTGCTGGCAGGAACATACGTAGGTCTGTATTAGTGAGTGAAGATATGAGGGTTTGGAACCAGTGGTCTTGCCGGCCAAGAGCAAAATTTTTAACTTGATGTGGGCGTCAACAGAGAGTCAGTGTAACCTCTCTTCGGTTCATTAAAGACCACTCTTGCCGCTGCATTCTGGATCAGCTGCAGAGGTTTGGTTGTGCAGGCAGGGAGTCCAGCCAGTAGAGCATTGCAATAGTCCAGTTTGGACAAGACAAGAGCCTGGACTAGAATTTGCGTAGAGTGCTCTGATAGGAAAGGTCTAATTTTCCTAATGTTGTAGAGGATGAATCTACAGGACCGGGTGGTGCTGGCAACAGGACTTGTGAAGTTTAGTTGATCATCAATTACCACTCCCAGATTTCTGGCAGTACTGGACGGGGTAATGGTTGATGGGCCTAGTTGAATGGAGAGGTTGTGGTGGGTCTTTGGTTTGGCCGGAATCACAAGCAGTTCTGTTTTAGCAAGGTTCAGCTGCAGGTGATGGTCCTTCACCCAAAGTGAGATGTCCCTCAGACATGCCGAGACGCGAGCAGAGACCGTCGGATCGTCAGGTTGAAATGACAGGTGGAGTTGAGTGTCATTCTTATAGCAGTGATAGGAAAAGCCATGCTTCTGAATGACAGAGCTACAGTTTAAATGCAAAGCAAAGCTGGCGTTTGGACAGGCCTCCAAGGGACATGCAAACAAACCAACAAAACCAGCACGAGAACAAATTATACTAAACGCAACAGCACCCCGTGATGAAGCAGTTGTAAACAAAGAGCGGTTTCTAAGCAATAACACAACACTAAACTCAAAATAGACAAGAATTAAACACACTTACACAGTTCTGTAGGCTTCTGTTGCTAAGTTGTTTCTCTTGTTGTAGTAGTAGTTGGCTATGTACAATATTCTCATTGTACAAATAATGTTCTCGTTGTACAAATGCTTTACTTCAGAAAAAAAGCTTTTATCAGAGTTATTTGAGACTTTAGATCGCTAACATGTTGAAAAAAAGAGCATTATATTTGTCACAGTCTGTATTCATCTGTAATCATCTCAAAACATAGTGAACATGTCAGATTCTAAACCTTGACCTACCGTCAGCCAGTTGTAAAAAAACAGATGTAAATGCACTCAGTCGTCTCTATTAACCCCGACATGATATTACTACTCTCTGTAAAAACATTACACCATATGAACATAGGCCTACATACCATCTGAGATAAATCAGACATATACAGTTAGTCCTGTTCATTTCCACTAGAGTTTGGGGTTTTAGCATGTTGGAAATACAGATGTGCGCAAAAGTTTACCTGACAGAATTTGTGATTATTTGGCCATTTTTCAGAGAATATGAATGATAAAACAAAACCTTTTTTTGACTCATTCAGCCAACTAATAACTATGAGTGAAAGAAAAGGTTTTTGTGTTATCATTCTCTGAAAAATGCCCCCCCCCCAAAAAAAATTACAAATTCTTTAAGTGTATGTAAACGTTTGAGCACAACTGTGAGATGCAGCAACCAAATTAAGCTGGTCTACTTTTTACAGACACAATGTGAAGCACCTTACAAACACTAAAAGGGTGTGTGTCTCAGTGACTACAGCCAAAGCTAGATCGTAACATTTAAGTGCATCAAAGGCCCTCTCTGTTCTGTTGAAATACAGTTGGAAAATAGTTTTTGTCCTGTTGTCTTCTGTTAGACATTGTAAAAGTCATCATTCAGCTGTCATCACCTCGAATCTGTTGAAGACAGGACAGAGTCTGAGCGCTGGAGCGGTGGTGTGCATGGCTCCAGGAAAAGCCCTCAGGTTACAACTGAGTGTGAGAGTTCATGAAGCCCCCCTCAGGCTGTCTGCTCTTCTGATGACACCTGTCTGAGTCTTATTGACTGTATGCAGTCAACAGACCTACAGCAACACAGGTTGTATCTGTTGTTGTTACGCTTTTGTTCAGGTTAAATTAACATATGTATTTCAGATTCAGGTCATTTTTACACAATGTTGACATAGAATAAACAATTGAAGCCCACACGGGTTTGCTCCTGCTCTGCAGCAAATGCATCACAATCAAGTGTCCATAACTTTAATTAAAAAAAAAAAAAAGAAATAGCCTCAACACAATCCATTACTACGGCCTTGATTATGAGTTGCTAATGTGTTTCTCTGCTGTGAAACAATGGGGACTAATTAGAATATTTTGGACAAAATTAATCACTACAATTTACAATTACAGTTTGATTTAGAATTGGCTTAGAAATCGACATAAATTTAAGTGGGGTACTTCTCTACTTATTCAATTCTACAAACTACAGCAAGCTCTTGTCCAGACTTGGCTTGTTAACCACATTTTCAGCAACAGAAAAGAAGCACAGAAAAATAGTCAATAAACCATGTCCTAACTTTTGACTGGAGTGAGCTGTCATTGCAATAGGGCAAGACAAGGAGAAGAAATTTACTTCTATTCATCTTAGGAAAGAGGAAAAGTCAGTTATGTTTCTTCAAATAAACTGCTCCACTGCAGAGTCTAGTAGTTGAACCATGACTTCTCTATTAGTTTTTCAAGTTGCCTGCTATCTCTTTTCCTGAAACAGCATTAAAAGCAAGAACAAATTAGCCATTACTGCATGATAAAACATTTGTGTATAAGCCAAAACCAACCTTTTTTTCTCAAGTTCTCTGTGAGAAATACTGGGGTTCTTTAAATTGTGACACTTTTTTAACTTTTTCTTTTTTCCTAAAATTTTTTTAAACCAGTATGTAAAGTTCACATGCAACTATGATGAATAGACTTTAAAAGACTGATCTCAAACTTAAATCATTGCACAAAACTTATTAGTCTAAGCTGTACATTGCACTTCAACATTAGCCGAGGCAGTGTGTGCGTACTACAAGTACTTCCATCTTTAATGGGCAGCCGAAAGCTCCAGTGGCAGTGAGTGTGTGAAAGTCTGTGCACAAGGTGGGCCCGGCTGCCATTTCCTGTCGAGTGGGAGACATGAAAGCAGTGGGATTTTTTTTTATGCTGTTGATCTGACTGTCTCCACCCAATCATGGGAGAAAAACTCCCACATACAGCACCGACACTGGGAAGCAGTTGACTACATTTGCCCAAATCCCCAGAGGAGGGAAAAGTGAGCACTCCCACTAATACTTCCTGGAGCCTCAAGCAGTCCTGGATCTGCGCAAATATCCCCCACAACTGAGCTTTGTCTGCACATAAACCAACACTGAATTATCAACACCCACAGCCCGCTCTCACACCACCTTAGGCTCTCACATGGCAAGAAGCAGTGTTCCAACAAGCTGCATTTCCCAGGAATAATGCAGCAGCTTGTCACTTTGCATAATCCCACTCCTTTTAAGATTATTTTCCGGGACTTTTCCAGAATTCCAGAAACTATGCTATGACAAACGTGTCATGTCAGTGACACAAGTAACACCAGTGCTTCATTTGCACCAAACAATACTCAAGGCGGTACTTGTGATAAACAATTATATATGCCATAAATCATCAATGCAAAATGTACCTGTGTTGGAAAAGAATAATCAAGGAAAGCACCAGCAGCTGTTAGGCTTGGCGTCATACAGCTGTTGCTTTGTGAATTTGAAGCATTAGCGGTCTACATTGTGTCTGTGACAGACAAAACATCTCCATCCATCTACTGTACATGTCTTTAGTGGTTGGGGAAAACGGAGCACACAGAGAAAATCTACGCAAACATGGGAAGAACTCCACACAGGATCTGCCCTGGATGGAAATTAAACCCAGGACCTTCTTGCTGTGAGGCAGTTGGTTCAGAATTCTCTGTCACCCAATTAACATATTGGTGCAATTAGTTCCTCCTTTTGGAACCACATCTACTGGAGGGTTGCCCAAAGCAATAGCACAGTCAGACTAGTTTATGACCCTTTGTGCATGCCATACCCAACTGACTTGCATTTTATTATACCGAGTTGATGTCGCTTAAAAGGAACTAACTTACACTTACGCATTATTACTCAAACATAATTGAACCCACTGCAATGTTAGCAGTTCAAACTGTTACCAGAAAACTGTACTCCAGCTTTTCCAGGACACAAAGTCACTCTTAAGAACTGGTGCAAGGAGTTTTGACGTTTAAAACCAGTCCTTTCACTCACAAATATGTGGGAATTTAAGTCATTCAACACTGACAATTCCTGCCATTCCGCTTCCAACGAACCTCGATCACGTCGTGCTGGTTTTAAATCGATCGTGTGTTATGGTAGTGTGGGACAGAGGTCAGGTAAACAGAGGAGTCATTGAAACCTCATTCTAGGCTGCCCCCACCTCTTCTCTTTACCGGTAGACATTCAGATGACATCTTTGCTGCATTCCTCTAAGGTTTCGAAAACAAAGTGCTCACATTTTCCCTAGTTTGCGACTGGCACACCCACAAACATATCCACTGGGTTTACGTCACGCTCAAGAATGATAACTGAAGTCCTATGCATTTTACGCTGTTTTGTAAATGCATTCACTTTTTAAATAATGACAGTTTATATGGAGCAGTTAATAGTGGTTGAGTTTTGAGTTTTTTGAAAAGCACATGGAACTGTACTTTTTTTTCTAAAATATATCTGCATTAAACATGCTGTAGACTAAGTTTAAACCGTCTTAGTGTATTGTATTTTTCATTCATCCATTTTCAAATACTTAACCTTAATGGAATGTAGGGAAGGAAAGGTTAGGCCCAAACCCAATTCTACCCCTTAGCTCTTGTTTGGTGCGTTCACTTAAAAGGCAAAGGGGTGTCCCAAAACTCATGTGGATCGAGGGGAAGGGCTGTACACCCCTGTCGCTCCACAACCGGAAGGTTGGTGGTTCAATTTTTGCTCTTCCCAGTTCATACAGTTGTTGTGTCCTTGGGCAAGACAACCACAACTACAGTATTTTCTTTAAAATATTGTTAAAAGCACTTGCATAAATGTCCTATAAAGTATGAATAGTTTTTTTTAAGGGCCACATGATCTAAGGCATTATAAATCTCATTACAGTTTTGTCTTTCAAAGCTTCAACAACTTCCCATTGTGTTAAAGATATTTAAAGAACATTCAGTAACTTTGGGGTTAAATTGCCTTAGTCATTCAACCTGGACCTGAACCCACAACAAAACAACATCCTCTAATGACCTCTCATGAGTAAATGTGTAGAACCCACTGTATCACTAATAGCAAGGAAAACGCAGATGAGTGATGGTAATGTGAGTGTATTCAAGTTTTAATTTTACGACGCATAGACTGCTAATCGCTGACATTCAAATGCAGAGAGGAGTTGGGTCAAAGGATGAAAAGCCCTGTAGCTGTGAGGAGTTAGATAAAGCTACTCTGAGTGCTCCGGAGTGAACAGTGAAGAACTGCCATGTTAGGTTTTGAGCTGTGTGCTCATTTTGGCAACAGAAAATAATAAATGTTCATAGTTGCAAAGACATTAGCCACCAAAAACTGCAACCTCTGCATTCAGAAGATGGTTTTAGCAAATTGCAACTGACTTAATATTTGTGTGTGCTGTCGGTGACTGTGTAGAGTACATTATCAAATATTTAGTCTATTTTGACAATTTTCACAAATCCACTGTAGCCCACAGGGATTTATTAAACTCACCACCGCCAATTATAGATTATAACGTTTGAACAATGGCTTTTACGTTGGGTGAAATATGTTTGTATGTTACAGTCTGTTGGACCTGTGACTGTTAAGCTCTTTCACACATACGCTGAGATCCGGACTGTACGCCTTTGCTACCCGCGAGATCTAAAGTGTAAATAAAATCCCCCATATTTTCTCCCAGAGCCGATCCTACAGAGACCCTGACATGCCTGGGTTGATTTAATGTATGAACGCTATCAGTAAACGCTTCACAGTGAGCAATGACATGAAAACTGTGTGTCTGCAGCTGTTTGTACTTTACATTCTACTTTTTGCTTAAGTTGCACATGTTTGAATAACTGTAGTTTCGATGTTAGCACAATAATCAGTGTCAATGCGAAGGAGTTGGCTCATTTGTTTGTTAGCTTTGTGTTAGCTCCATCAAACTAATTAAGCGTCATCCCCGCTCTGCCCTTCTCAGTAAAACCACTGGACTCATGGCATGTACAAACACAAAAGATGTCAGCTGAAATAACCTTGATTACATTCTGGTTGAATGTGTGAAAGGCTTTCTACATTAGGAGTTTTTTTAACTTTGTGAATAGCTACAGACTTTGTAGCAGCTGCTGCTGAGTGAACACAGTAGCAAAGTAGCAGTAGCTTCTTTTGACACTAATCAAGTAATATTTTAGCAATTATTTGCCATAGAAAGGCTAGATAAGTTTGTAAATGCTGCTAAAGTTACTTTCTCTTAGCTGATGCAGCTCAAGATGAAGCCTCTGTTTAATGGCCCCATTTATGAAGGGACAACGTCTGTTTCTTTCTTATTTTCGCTGCTTCTAAAGGGATTTGTAACTTGGGCGCTCATTAACAAACACTACTTTTTTTGCAACGTGTATCTCTTTGATAACGTTGCTTGTGGAAGGCTCTGTCATCTGTGCCCTGCTGCTGATCTAATCACACCGAGGGGAAGGTGGTCCTGGGAGATAGCTGCCACCTCACTGCAGCTTATCTCCCCCTGCACAAGGCCTGGGAACAGAGCCCACCCTGACCTCTGACCCTGCAGCCCCCTGCTCCTTCCTCTGAACTTTGGAGTGAGTAGTTAAAGTCCACAGCAACAACAGGGAGGCGGAGGGGTCGACGTCAGAGCCGCCGGGCGTCGCAGTGTGCACACAGGCTTGTTAATCAGTCAAGTGCTATTTATTTATACAGCACATTTTAAAAACAACACGAGCTGACATATAGTGCTTTTCACTATGAGGCAGAATCAACAGTGCGTTCTACAGTCCACGTCAGCAAAAAGATGCATTTTAAAGTGGTCTCGGTCTTATACACTATAAGAGCCTATTGTACACACAAAACTTTAACTCTTAGACTAAAGTCTAACTATAGCATGCAGGAGTGTGATTGGATATAGTAGTTGTGTTTGTGATGTTCAGCTTAGGGACTCAAAAGATTACCAAACCTTTATATACTTGTTGGCATGTACAGAGTGGGCAGGCACCTGTTACTCTGTTATATTCTTTACCTTGTTAGTTTTTGCTATATATATTTATGACATTTATAACAATTTCTTGTTTGATGAAGTCTTGAATCTCGTTTACATAACTATCTAATAGGATAGGATATATTCTATAGGATCTATTAGGACCTCTTTCAATTTTCTACCTCCAGTATCATTTACACAAGAAAAAAACGACTAGATTTACGAGGAAGAAATGTATATGGTGTTGGTCTGGTTCCAGAAACATAAAGAGGTACAGATACAGAGGCTGCAGATCTGGGAAGTGGAGTTTAGTGTTGCTCAGAGTGCAGACTTTAAAACAGCACTGTTGGTTTATAAGTCTCTTAATGGTTTAGCACCAGAATATATTTGAGAACATCTGGGACAGGCCTTCTGCTCATGCCCAGAGTTAGAACTAAACAAGGTGAAGCAGCGTTTAAGTTTACGCAGCAAAAACCTGTAACAGCCTCAACTTTAACAATGTTCAAGGGGAGGTTGAACACTGAAAGTGTTGCACTTTTCATCATTACATTTTTCAAGTTTTCTAATGTTTCTTATTCTAAATCTTGTCAATGTACTTTCAATTTGTCTTTTATTCCTAGTGTTGCACAGTGTATCTCAATGGCTTGGTGCTTAAATTGATATGATATAACGTTTTTTTAGGTAACGATACATATTACATAGTACATTTAAATACCTGACATGTTAGGTGCCCTGCCGTGTTAACGCTCACCGTGAACAGAGAGAGGGCCAACCACAGACAGATATGGTCTAAATGTATTTGTTTAAACATCCTTAAACAAATAAAAAACAGCATACAGCTGCTATTCCATGTTCCTTCACATAGCCTTTGTTGTGTCATGCCTCACTGGGGCTGAGTGAAAGGCGTGAGTGCGATGGAAGCTGGAGTTTAGCGTGAGCTGTGTCCTGTTCAGGAAGTCTCAAACTGACAATGTTAAAGAGTTTAGATGTGTCATTAAAATATTCCTTTTAATGTAGTTTTTAATCTAAATGTTATTGGCATTTGTCCCTCACTTATAGGCAGTCACCAGAGCAGAGTGTGGGAAATATTAGTCACACATTCCCTTTGGGGAGTAAGATTTTAATATTTTAACCATTATTGTTGTTATCCCTGACTGAAGTAAAAAGCAGCATATTACAGAATAATAAAGTCAGAGCTCAAAAGCCTGGCAGGAGCAGTACAAATAGAGAAATATTTTCCCCATTATTATGTTTCAGGCTGATGTTAATGTATTGTTCTAGTATCGGTATTGTGATACTCCAGCCAGGTATCAAACCAAACTCAAAATTTTAGTAACGTGACAACACTATTTATTCCTGTAAAGCACTTTGAATGACACAGTGTATGAATTGTGCTACATAAATAAAATTGCTATGCCTTCCCTATAGTCAACCAAGAGCTGTACCAGATACTGCCTGTGACATCATCGTTGAAACTCTTTACAGGTTACGCACCCAGCACCTGATGCCCTCTTCATTACATCAGTGTATGCTAAACAACATGAACTATCCCCTGCATTGGCTTTTGAACAACAGAGAGCAACCACACACACACACACACACACACACACACACACACACACACGCACACGCACACACACACACGCACACACACACACACACACACACACACACACACGCACGCACGCACGCACGCACACACACACACACACACACACACACTCACACACACACTCACACAGCCTGTGCCAACCTGCTTCTTTCACAAAGGTCATAAATGAGCTTACGGGAAACTTTCATTCAGTGTTTTCCTGTTGATTCCTGCAGTTCTGGGGCAGCATGCGTTCATGTCCATCCTGTAAGATGAGACTGTAATTACTCTGAATTTCATGCTCACCCAGAGTACCAACAGCTCTGTGCACACTGTGTTGCATTTAATGACTACTTGGAAGCAATTACTTTATGTAATGCATTTATAAAAGCCAACGTGAGGAGCTGAATGTTAGATGTCAGATAAATAGCACAGGGTTTATGAACAATACTTCAAGAGTGAATGCAGAGTCTCCCACTCTGTCAGTATTTATTGAGTATTATGAATATTGCTCAATGAACTGCACCACACGTTGCCCAGAATTTTGCAACTTGGGGCCCGCAATAAGGTTTATCAGTTTATGGCATTAGTGTATGCTACAAAGTGATAAACCCCAGTACTGTGGCTGCCATTATTGTGAAACAATTAAAATAATGCCAATAAGTTATAAAATTAATATTATTTATTCATATTATGCACCTGGTGATAGCCTCTTAATCATTGAAAAGTTTTATGTGGTTTATCTTTAATCTAAATAGTGCAAGTCCTAGGGCACGGTCTAATGGTGGGACAGACAATACTTTTGACAAAGAGGTGACCTGAGGCTGGGCTCTAATTGGTTTCTTTAAGCCCTGGGGCAAAAGGTTACCTGTCAGTCAAATCACAGCACACCAACAGGCTTTAACTACTTAATTCATCCAATGGCAAAAACAAAGCAAAAAGTGGAAATAGCAGTGTAGCTCTCAGGTAAGAGTGCTTGTCTTAGGAACAGGAGATCCTAATTCAAAATTGGCTTTGGGCAAAGCATCTACAATTTGCTACAAATAGTTTTTTGTCCAAATGTGTCCCTAACTTAAGTGTGTAACGTAAAGAAGAACGTAAAGAATATGAATCACAACCTGCTGTCAGTGTGCAATCTGTCAAATGAACAAATTTATGCTGTGACATAATGTAACATAATGAACATCACTTTCTTCGACGTGCTAATGTTTTTGCATAAACGTTGCATAAATCTACAACAGAAGACAGTGATTTGAACTGAAGTCAAATCACAGTTTACTGTGAACATGCAAAACAAGGTGCTCTGCAGCAGATGAGCACTAACACGTGTTAGCCCCTGCTGCTGAGGCCCAAACTGGAGCATATACAGGTTAAAGTCAGAAATGCTACAGGCTGCACATGTATATTGTTACTCAGAGGCCTGCGTGCATAACACTACTCAACAGCACCAAACTCTCAACAGGGTTTCAGGATTTCACAACTTTTAATCCAACAGGTCTGTCTTTGTTTGCAGCGTGGACATTGCTCTGTTCGTGAGAGCAGTGAAGAGAACAGATAATAAAAAGCTCAAAAGACACTTGAATACTCATCCAAGTGCAATAAATGATTTACAAGCAAGAAAGGAGTTATGACAACATGACGTCACAAATACAGAGAGCAGCATCACTGCTGAGAAGAGCACTGTTTGTTTTGCATTATTTAAAAGTGCTTTTATGAAGCTCTTATGGCCTGCCTACAGAAGTCAAACAGACTTTAAGTTATGTGTGACTGCATTTATAACAAACAGTAAAATGTATTTAGAATAGATTTTTTTGAAACTTGAATGCATTGTCAATAATTAATAAAGAGAAAGAATAAATCTTGGTGTGTGGCAGTACGAATGCATCCTTTCAGCAGTGAGAGGCTGGGAGTACTGCTGCTGCAGGAAACATTGGACTGTTCTTGGTTGCACGAGTTTCTTATAATTCAGGGCCTTGATATTTGAGGCTGACGGTTCCACTTGTGTTTAATGCTGTGTAGATGATAAATACAATGTTAAAATTATTGACGCAAGAGCTGTACGACATTGACTCTCTTTAAAACTTTAAACAGCTGTTGCTAGGTGCCATTTAGCTTTGTTGTTGAGAAAAATGTTTTATCATTTCTGTTGGAATAGGACTGTTTTTTACAAAAACAAGGGGTAATTGATTCTTGTTTCGCTTCTTGTTTCGCTCGAGTGAGAATTATCATCGTATGATCAACTGATAGTAGTGTTTACCTACTCCTCTCAAAGTGGACCCTAAAGCCAGACTTGCTTGGGACCACTAGCCAAAGGGTAGCGTGACGCCCCAATGGAAGCACAGCTAATAAAAAGTAAAAACACAAAACAGCTAGCCTGGCCAGCCAGGCTTCTTTGACGTCCCAACGTATAATATGTGTGGTACCCAATTTCCAGCAGAAATCCTGTCAAACCAACTTTAAAACATACAAACGTCTAAAATGTTTTATTTCTCTGATTGTTGTTGCATTAAGAGCTAGTTTAATCTGTGTCCATTTATTCTGACTGCTAGAAATGTTAAGTCATATCCACAGAAATGTTACAATTTTCTTTGTATGGGATAACAACCAAACAGCAATGTTTCGTGATAAACAGACTTATTTTAAGAAAAATGCTATATTTTCTGTCTATATTGCATTTAACATGAGCAAAACAATAGTGACATGAAATAGGTGGTTTCTAAATTCAAAGTTTAGAAAACTGGGAACTAACCGGAAATATCAATCTTCTATTACTGTTTATTGCAGCAGTATACTACAAAGAAAGAAGGCTGTATTCTATTATAATTACTCTTACTAACACACAAGTCTACAACTTGTATGCCACTGGTGTAAAAGGACCTCCTTTAACCTGAGTGTCCTCACATGCACTGACAAAGCTCACATATTTTATAAGAAGAGGCTGGACGTGTTGCTTGTGTTAGGTAACATAATCAGTAAACATGAAGGTGTCACATGTGAGCAGTTTGATTTCAGAAAAGCTGCACAGTGCACTCTGCAAGTATAGGCAGACAGAGAGCGAATAAAAGTGGAACAAACTTGTACAAATATGTGTTATAATGGCATATGGGAAACCTAATAGGCTACTATGTTTCAACAACTAACAAGACGTGACCCCTCATACATGGCTTGTTTTGGGCAGAACAGAAAATACCAACAAAACCGACACACTGTATTTATATAGCTAATCAGCAGGATGGGTAGACCTTGTCAACAACACTCCTGGACTTTTTTGCGTTGAACTGCATTTGCACTATTCTGTAAATAAATGTGCATGCACATTACCTGCCTTCAGTGGGTATATTTTTAGTAATTTGTTTTGTAAACTCTTAGTAAATCTATTTTTTTTATAGCTAATAGCATTTATCTTAGAGTTGTTTTTAAATATGTTGTGTAACTTTATTCTGTGTTCTTGCACCAACATGCTAGAACAAATTCCTTGCATTGTGTAAACCTCAAGTGTCAAACACAAGGCCTGCGGGCCTGGAGATGATTTCTGTTATTAATGGCCCACCGAAATATATCGCCCCATTCAAACTACAAGTCCCATAATGCATTGCAACAACTGCCACGGGCGGCAGCGCCACCCCTCCAGCGCTGCTCTGTTGACACAGAAGAGCCCAGAGAGCTGCAAGTGAATAAATGCACTATGAGTTCACAAAACGACATTTAAGGCCTTTCTTTAAAAATATGCCAAATAAAAACAAGGGCTTCTCAAACAGGTGAAAGGTGGAGTGTGTTTGTGGAGAGCCTTGTTTGTGGAGATAATGAGTCTGTAAATTATGAAAATAACTGCGAGAAAGCATTATAATGGCACTGTGAGACAGAATCGAGAACAAGTACAAAATCCTGGCCAAAGTAGAAGCTACAGACTGATATATACAAATAGAAGTTTAAAGTCACAGCAGAGTCTCTGTTTGTCACTAATGTCTGAGAGTGAGGCTGCAGTGAGGCTTGTTCTATCGTGACAGAGGATGGAAGTAGACTCAGAAATGTCCTGTTGAAATTGTTGTCAAGTGTCAACTGAGTCTTAGCGATAGCTTATGTCTGTCCAGAGAAGTCTGTCTGAATATGACTACGGTTTCAGAAAAGACGTTCACAGTTCCATTTGTGTTGCTCTCTCTCTCCGAGGACGCAGCCCACCTTTTTGCTAAAAATAAAGAAAGAACACTTCGCTAAACTCGTGCTGAAACTAGTTCTAACCATCTTAACACTGTCCAGCACAGAACAGAGAGAGATAGATGAAGATAAAAATCAAGAGCTAAGCAGTTGTATGTGCATCGAGGCTGAAGGAAAGATGTGCTGTTACAAGCTGAACATGAGCGTCATGCAGGGCTGGAACAATGAAGGAGGGGGCCCAGGGGGCTAAAAGTTATAATAATTAAATAATAATAATAATAATAGTAATAATAATAATAATAATAATAATAATAATAATGGCTCTATTAGGCTGTGTAATCGGACGGCTGACATTGTTTTACAGTCCAAAAAGGGGTAATTACTCTTCCACGTGTGAACTTTTACTGTTATGTTTTGTGTTTGTGATGGTTGATACGAGTTGATTGTTGTCTGACCAATACATTATATAGTAACTCCTCCATGGCGTCAGATGTATATAAAACATATCATTGTGGGGCGCAGTGGCTCAGTGGTAGAGTGGTCATCCTTCAACCGGAAGGTAGGTGGTTCAATTCCTGCTCTCCCCACAGTTCATTCTGTTGTTGTGTCCTTGGGCAAGACACTTAACCCACCTTGCCTCCAGTGG
Source organism: Perccottus glenii (assembly GCA_024416835.2). NCBI lineage: Eukaryota > Metazoa > Chordata > Actinopteri > Gobiiformes > Odontobutidae > Perccottus > Perccottus glenii. The sequence goes on from CM044559.2 coordinate 7,247,821, forward strand.
TGTTCCAGCTGTGACACTGGTAATTAGAAGCTTAATGTAAGTTGCTTTGAATAAAAAGTGTCTAAATGAATAAATGTAAATGTAAATATCCTTACAAGAATTGACATGACATAATTTGAATTGCTATAACGTCCTATTACAAAACGGTCGGCTTCTCAGGGGGCATCGGTTGTAAAGTAGAAAAATACAGCCATACAGAACGTAAGACAATGTAATCTATAAGTTTTATGTGTTTTTAAACTGGATCGATATCCATTTTCCCATTTTCTTCCTCTGTTCTCTCTTCTCTTCTTGTTTAATCAATCGTGACTTCCTGCATTTGGTCCGAAAGTCCGAACTATCGGCAAACGTGCTTTCACACTACAGTACAGTACCGATCCTTGTGAGGCAGTTGTTTGCCATTGCTAATTATGTTCAAGACATTACTTTTCTGCACACAGCACATATGAAATACTCTACTAAAACATGTTTTACTAACCCACCCTGCCCCATACAATTCAGTGAAAACATGTCTAAAATGAATCAGTCATTCTCCCAAACTCCCAATCCCTCCACATTACCTCAGCCAACAATGACCTACATTATTGTGATACAAACTCGGCCCAGCCCGGTGCACAGGGTTCAAACGATGAGTGGGTGAGCCGAGCTCACTGGAGCATACTGGGGCACTATACTATATATTCAAAGCACCGGGCAGGATCTCACAGGGAAGGTATGCACGGGTCGGTTGCAGCGGTTTGTTTTCAGACCAGTGTAACTCCAATGGAACGCGGCCTGCAATTCTGAGCAGCATACCGCCCCGTGTCGCCCCTAATGAACATCAATCAGATGTTTTTTTTTTACTGTGGCGTGGACCACCAACTGTATGCTCAAAGGGCAATTAAAAGAGACTTATTTTGGGAAAAGGACAGTATTCCTGCTGCCACTGTCTGGTGCAGGGGAAAAAATAAAAGCAGGAAGGCGTGGCTAGCAGAAAGAATGCCAGGAATGTAAGCAGTGGCTGGTTAGGATTTTGGAGTCAGGGGGACATCCCAACTGCAACGAGGTTAACTGCCATAGACTTGTGTTTGTTAAGTAGGGGCTGATGTTCTCAAAGTGGATCCAGCCACAAACAACAAGGTGCATGGAATTCCAGAGTCGTGCACAAACAGAATGCAGGAAAGACAGACTGTGCAGACCAACAGGACCGCAGACTGGATTTTATTAATAGGCAATGTGTCAAGACAACTGGGGCGGCAGTAGCTCAGTTTTAGAGCGGCCGTCCTTCAACCAGGCGCTTCAATCACCGCTCGAAACATCCCAAAAAAACATCATAACATCCCAGTCTCTCCACAGTTCATACTGTTGTTGTGTCCTCGGGCAAGACACTTAACCACCTTGCCTCCAGTGGTGTCAGCTGCAAATAAAATTCACTCTCGCCCTGCCTCCTCAGATGAGTGGGTATGGAAGGTCTCATGTTTTCAAAGTTAATACTAAAAAGTATACACAATAAAATATGTGTAATAATCAAAGCAAGAAGTATTTCTTTACTATTTTATTACAAAAACAAACATCAACATCTTTATTTCTATTGCACTTTTCAATACAAAGTGCTTTACAGAATAAAAGCAGACAATCAAATAAAAACAGTAAAAGACAATAAAACGAGTAGAAGTACAGTAGAGTAAAATGATTTTAAAACGGCACTGTGTAACTTTTAGCCAGAATGTCTGGGTTGTTTGTTTTTCAAGAGGAAACTATCCAAAACCCGCAAGTCTGAAAGAAAAAAACATGTCTTCTAAATCAGTTGGGTTAGGGTTAGGGTTAGGGTTAGGGCATTATTTGAATTAGTTTGAATAAACGAGCAGACACTGATTAGCTACTTGCTCTACGTTTATTTAAAATTAACAGCAAGACAACTAGCAGTAAATGTGCTTATTAAATGAATCACACACAGTGAACAAATCCTCCCTAAAAATGGGGTCATTTTAAATAAATATTTATATTTACTTAGGGACAGTTGGAACTGGTTTTTGGGGCGGTACTGAGACGGTGATGAAAAAAGTTAATCCTGAGCTCTGCCAGAATTTCATCTTCTTAAAGTGACAAACAGCAAGAAAACCACCAACCACTGATGTCTGCTCGTGTACTTTCTGAATGAGGTGGGGTGTACTACACATGGTCTGCAGCTTTCTCAACATCACCTAAACTTTTCCTGAACATACAATTGAATGTGATGTTCAAAAGCAGTGTTATTTAATGTTACTTGAAGATTGATTTGCACTTTTGTTTTGCAGTTTCGCCTTTAAATGTATATTTTTATATTTTTGGCAAAGTCCATTAAAGTTCTATTTAATTTTAATTTAATTTAATTTAATTTTTATACTATATACATCTCCAGCTTATTGGATTTAAATATTGCATAGTACCAAAAAAAAACAAACAGTCGAGACAGGCCTAGTGATATGCTCTTGTCTCTTTGTATTAGTTAAAATTCTTGCCGGCGAGTTTTGTACACGCTGGAGCTACTTGATGTGGGGCGGCAGTAGCTCAGTGGGTAGAGTGGTCGTCTTTCAACCGGAAGGTAGGCGGTTCGATTCCCACTCTCCCCACAGTTCATACTGTCGTTGTGTCCTTGGGCAAGACACTTAACCCACCTTGCCCCCAGTGACTGTAACACTGGTAATTACATTAGAACAATGTAAGTCGCTTTGGATAAAAGCGTCAGCTAAATGAATAAATGTAAATGTAAATGATGGCCTTTTGACTAATTCCAGCATTTAGACGTGACGAGACAAGAGCATGGCCAACTTTTTCTAGATTAATAAAAGAAAAACATTTGATTTTAAAATCTGTCTAGAAATGTCTAATGGTCTCACAGATGAAGTGAAACAAGCCTCAACTTTAACGATGTTCAAGGAGAAGTCTCTCCATCTCTTTTAGGGGTGTACTACACATGGTCTGCAGCTTTCTCAACGTCACCTAAACCTTTCCTGAACATACAAATGAATGTGATGTTCAAAAGCAGTGTTATTTAATGTTACTTGAAGATTGATTTGTAAAGACAACTGAAAGTGATTTTTATCTGCAGTCTTCATCTTTAAATTCTTATTTTTCTTATGTTTTTTTATTTTAAATCTTGTCTATGTATTTTAAATTTGTCCTTTATTTGTGTAAAGCACTTTGAATGTGCTTTTGAACCAGTGTAAAACTGCCTTGCCTTTAGCACAAGCTAATAAAGCCTGCAAAAATAAATCTTATCAATGTTCAAAAGTGTAATGTCTGCCCCAGATGTGAATGTGTGTGAACGGGGTGAATGGAAGCATGGTGTAGAGTGCTTTGGGTGCCAGAGAAGGGTGCAAAAAAAGCGCTATATAAATGCATGCCATTTACCATTTAATGTAGGTCAGGCGGTCACAGACTACACTCACATGTTTTTGCAACCCTGGCCGTCCAAGATGACGGATGTGGCATTCCTTTGACAGAATTTTAGGTGTGATAATCATAAGGGCCTAATTTTCATCTTACTAACGTCATTCACTAAAAATAGGTATATGGAATGCTAACCTTTTTAAAGACTGAACACTGATGTTGTTCGTGGAGGTAAACAATGCAAATGTTACGTGTGGCACTGATAACAGGTAGTGTTGCACCAGCCAAATGCTTGTGTGAGAATTGTCTTCGCAGAAACAGGATCTGTAGTGACCTATTTGTTAGGCGGGCTGGTAATATGTCAAAGGGAGGCAACATGAGAGGGAGTGTGATAATTACACTCCTCATTTCCTGGTTATAAATCATTCACGCTTCAACGCAAGGACACAAGCAAAATATTTCCTTTACTAAAAGCCACGAGCCAAGTGACACGACTAGTGTGTAATTTTCCCTTTTATTAGCATATCTCATATCTCGGTCTCATAAAATCTGACTTTTTTATTTGCATTTGCAGAATTCCCAATTGCTCAGCAAAATTTCCACAAGTTAGTTTCCAGTTATTGGAAAGTTATGAAAATGGTGCAAAGGCCAAATGTGCTGATAAATATTTGACCATGGAACGTCGTGTTACTACAGTGATATGGTTGTGTAGTTTACATAATATTGATTTAATGTCATTGTAATGCTTTAATCATTAGTAGATCATCACTATTAGTTTTCTGACAACTTATTTGCATAAAACAAACATTCAAATATCATTAGCTCCACAGCAGCAACAGTGCTTTAAACTACCACCGGGAGAATAAAACGTAACTGTAAGCAATTGTTTCAATGAGTCAGATCAGATTATCAGAATTAATATGGCCTGAGTTCTGTTTTGGGTATTGGGATGGGATTACAATTTCACAATTCACACTCCTGTTCAAAACAGCTACAGTAGCCCTGCAGGGACATGCTGATGTCTATGAACAAACCCACAGAAATAAACATTTTTTACTTGAAAAAGAATGTTCCAAGGTTTACCAATACTTGAGTGAAAGGTCTTTTAATGTCAGTGTTTCTCTTTCAGCAGTGATCAGTTTGTTAGCTCTGGACAGCTTAAGAAACAGAGACAAAGTAATGGAAAAATGTGGCTCTTTAACTGTGGTTTTTGAATGAATAAATGTTTTTCCCAAGATAGATAAATGCAAAGAATGTTTTTTGATGCAATTAATCACTTTGAAAAAAGTCAATATTACTTTAGATAAAAAATACCAGTTGCTATCTGTCTTTGGGCCCTGTTTTAGCTTTGGCAGATGCTTTGAATACCCACCCCACGGCAACGTCAGCCTTAAAACTATTAATTAGGCTAGTTTACTTTAGCTTCCTTGCATTTTTGTCAATCCACACTACAAGAAGGTAATGCAATGACATTTTGAAAGCGCTGGTATGTATTTATGTTCAGTATATAATTATATACAGTATATTGCATATGCATTGTGCAGCCCTATTATAAATACTATCACTGAACCTGAAAAACAAGGATGAACAGTAACCATTTAGGTGCTATAACTTCCCTGAGTTGCACTATTATGACCGAAACCCTGTGGCTACATGTTGATCAGCCGCTTGTCCCACTTCACAGCATGTGTCTACAGTAAAGCAGAGCAGAGAGGAAGTCTGATCTCCCAGTATGCATCAGGGCCACCCCTTCCACCCCAGGCCTGATTCCTGTCAGAGCCGCACACACACAAATATGAAAATCTCTACAAGTTGGCCATTTATTTTTACAGGTAACAGCCGCTAGCACATAATTCCTGAGAAGCAGAATGTTTTGCAAGAGAAAAAAAACTCTCTGATGCTTTCGGATTGTTAGTGTACTTTCCAGAGCAAACATTGTCTTCCTTCTTCTGAGAAAAGTGTAAAGAGAGTGGCATGAGGAAGCAAACAGCTTCAGGTGCCAAGATAAGATTATTTCAGATTACCTGATTCTGAATTCTCTGCCTCTGTTGCAGAGGGTTTGTAATAAACCAAGCCTTTACAGTTGGTTTAGATGACAGTTCAGGGGGGAACACATGTTCATTTTTGAATCCGCTGAAGCAAATTTTGTTTGTGCACTTGAGAGTTTTTATTATTTTTATTGAGACATAACCAGTAAACATTCTGTGTTTCTATTATCTATTTACAGATTGTTATTATATTTGTTATCATATTTACAAATATTACAGTGCTATAAATAAATCCCCTTTCACTCACATCTCTGGAGGATGTCAGAATCAGAATAGTTTTTAGATAGCATAAACAGACTTATTAAACAATCCCAGAGTTGTCACGTAGTAAAAACTAAGCTCTAGAGACCGGGGCCATCTTTTGTACCAGGCTGTAAACATGATTTTTATACTTGTAAAGTCGTCATTGGGTTTCACCTTATATTTCCGCTTTGTATATTACTAAATATTGCCGGGTAATGCTTTTATGGTGGCGCCAAGGTGAGCGGTCGTCCCTCAACCGGAAGGTTGGTGGTTCGATTCCCGCTCTCCCCACAGTTCATACTGTCGTTGTGTCCTTGGGCAGGAAACATAACCCACCTTGCCTCCAGTGGTGTCAGCTGTAACACTGGTAATTAGAAGCTCAATGTAAGTCACTTTGGATAAATGCGTCAGATAAATAAATAAATCTAAATACTGCAAAATATTGTATCGTCACTCCACTGAATTGATATATTATATTGTGATGACACTGCCAGATAGAACTGCTCCACAGTATGTATTCTGCTCCAAAGTATCATCTGGGAGGGCTTCCATTGAGAGCGTTTGCAAAAGAGCAGGTACTTTAAATGACTACCTGGAGGTGATTGAATCTATCAACCGCAGAGTGGCTCTATGTTTTTGTAACGGTAAAACCGTTGCTGCCACCTCATTGGACACACCGACCAATTTTTAAGCAGCAGTTGGATGGATTGATTGATTAGATGGATTTTGTGAGTTTGTAATTTCACAAATCTTGTGTTAATTGAGGTGCAGCGCAAGGTTAGCGATTTTCACCCTGACTGGAGCGTATCCCAACAACTTTGGGCCTTAGGAGGGGTGCACCCTGTATAGTGGCCAGACATAAACAGTGCTAGACAACCATTCACGCTCACATTCATTCTTTGAGGACACTTTAGAGTTACCAGTTGCTTCCTGATTTGTTGCCGCGAAATAAGGAAGTGAGAACTAGGTAAATGAGCACATGTCACAGCTGCATTACGTCATGTCTGCTAAAACAGCGGAGTTTTGTTCCCAAAACCTTACATACATCAGGCTGTTGCTGATGTATGTATGTGTTAGAAAAAATGGTTATTTGAACCATTTAAACTTCCACAATGCACCTTAAAAAAAAAACCTATACCATTTACCTGTTCTTTAAATAACTGGAAACAACGGTAATTGTGCGTTAATGCATGCATTTATTGTTACAAAAGTATTTACCGTTAAGTTGACTGATAACTTTTCACTTACTGACTACCTTATTTGTTACTATGCAAAACTTAATTGAAATTACTCAAATTTGATAATTAAAGTCATAATGTGTTATGAATGCAAGCTCCTTTAAGGCTCTATGACCACAAGCTGACCCTTAAAACTGCTCCTGAGGGGAAGAGGTGATCAAATGGACCGCATGACGTCCTGTTAACCAGCAGCAGGAGTATGTACGTATGTACGTATGTACGTATGTACGTATGTACGTATGTATGTATGTATGTATGTATGTATGTACGTATGTAACTGTGGGGAGTTTTCAGGAAGCAGACGCATTGTGAGTGAGCAGCGGGGAGGAAACTGTCCATATATGAGCACGGCTTCAGCTACAGGATGGCTTGCTAAATTCTCCCTTGGGCGAAATAATACTGCAGAAAATGTGTAAACCACCTCCTCCGCAGACAAATACACACACACCCTGGTGCTGTATAATGGCTCAGGCTGAACAGAGGCCAACTCCTGACACTCGCAACAAGCAGGGGGGTGTTTGGTAAACACCTGCATTATGTAATGCGCCTTTTAGCAACAGGTGGAGAGAACAAGAGCTGCAGGAAATGTAGTAGAGGATTTAACTGGAACACAATATCATTAATAATCAGTGCCTTCTGTAATTTGGAGTCAAAATCTGAAGTCAAATAAATCTACTGTTCCCTATTACCTTTTAGAGTAGCACAGTATTAAAGAGAACAAAAAAAAACATGAGCTGCAATGACTTGAAATTTGAATTGAATGGAGAAATATTTGACATGCCAAATATTTTGAATGAAACATTATATTGCAGTGTTGAATTGCAGGTATTGTTCATGTGGATACAATTCTACTTGAGTAAGAATAAATGGTAAATGGCTGCACTGCGTATGTACATTTTCAACCAGTACTGGCAACAGAATCATTTTCCATTTAGCATCCATTAACCCAATTGTTCTGACAAATACATTTTGATAAACCAGAGTCACAGAAGCTGTTTGCAAATCGACAAATCAACACTTAGACAATTTGAACGGCATGGGCTTGCTTCCTTTTTAAAGTCATACACTTTAAATACAAACATTCATGACCTACTTATCTGTGCAATAAATCAACTTCTTCATAAGTCATTTTTATTAGAACGTAATCATGTCTTTACTCAAGTACTGGCTTCTCTACCACCTGTGACTATGAGGCCTTCAGTTTCTTGGAACCATCATCAACCTACTGCACGGAACACAGTGTGGGTATCATTACTGAGCAGCAGGTTGAGTTCCTGCCAAATGTCACACGCAGTAAGCAGCCTGCAGCCTGCAGCCCATTAACACCTGCACAGAGGCACCTGCAGCTCCCCTCTCACACACCACACCGATGTGGCTAATGAGACGGAAAATAGTTTTGTCTTGTGACCAACAATTTTTCAAAATGACAATGAAATCCTGCTAAATAAAATAGTTTGTACAATGTAGTCAAGTCAGCGCTGACATCTAATGTGACACAAAGAAGAGACAAAAGAAAAGAAAGTACTTCCACAAGTCTAATCTCTGACATTTATGTTAGCGTGACTTCCACTCTATAAATAAAAAGTATGCATCAAAGTTGGGAACATGATTTTCCTTTTGAGGGATTGTTGCAGACAAAGGACCTGCGGAGGCCTGAGAGAAGGGGATAATAGACTGGCCAATGCTGCCATCATGTGGAGGACATGAGGATTACCTGTCCAGACTACTTAAACAGTCAGAGGCAGGTCTCAGTGTTTAGAGTATGCATACATACAGTGATGTTTAGGTGGGTTGGTTTGCAAGTGGCTTAGGCTCACAATAGTGGCATAACTTATTCATTTAACGTACAACAACGTTTATTGTTGTTGTTTCATTGGTTCATTTGGTAGTGTGTAGAGCACAACATAAGTCAAACTGCTGGGGTCTTATAAAAGCTGAAAAAAGATTAATTTGATAAGAACTTGTAAGCTTTTCAGATGTTGTATTAAATATTCAAATGGTAGTAACTTTAAACTATATGCCACATGTTCACATCCAAGATATACAGTATAATGCTTTTTAAATTAAATTAGGAATAAATAGGCTACTGTGTGGAGTTATGTCTTTGACTGGCCAATCTCTGGAACAAAAGTACAAATATTATAGTTTAATATTTTGTGCAGTCCAAGTAGAGGAATTAGATGGGAAATTCAGGCTCAGTACTCCTGCAGATGGCAGCACTCTACAGGCTGTTCCAAGGCCTATAAGGGGTCTTAATATGGAGATCCTCTGATAAATAATAAATGAGCTGTGTGTGGAACCTGATCCATGACTTAGTTACAGTGACAGCTGTAAAACACTATTGCAACCTCCCGGGAACACTGACATTTTGTTTGGACTAAAAATTAAAAAATCCACTAATTTCTTGGGGCATTTACTACAGTAAAACCAGTTGAATGAGCAGTTGTTCTGGTTGCCCATTGTTTGTCTGTTTACATTTCAAGTGGCAGCAGGACATGTGGGTTTGCACCAGAGCGTTGATCAAAACCACCGTTTCCACTCACAGACCCTCTGATACACTGTGCACTGGGTCATGCAGGTTAGTTTTACAGTCAGAGGGTTTCAATTGGATAAGTACATTATATTAAAATACTATTGTGAATATTACAATGATATAACCTGTGTTGTTAGAAATCTTTTGACATAGTAAAACATTAAACTGATTTAGACAAACTTCCTCTTGTCAAAGCAGGGAAAAAAATCAATCTTAAAGACTGAAACAGTAATAAACAGTTCTAAACTAAGACTAACTTCTTTTATTTGGCTGCACCACAGTTTGAGGCTTACAGCCGTCCACCAGAGGGCAGGCTCCAGAAGCGGAAATACAGTATGAGGAGAAACCCAATGGAGACTTTACAAGTGTAAAAATCATGTTTACAGCCTGGTACAAAAGATGGCTCCGGGCTCAAGAACTAAGTTTTAACTACGTGACAACTCTGGGGGAAAAGAAATTTTAATTAATACATCCGTTTATGCTATCTGAAAACTATGTTTTACTATGCCGTAAGCCCAGATGTAACCGCCAGTGTAGTGCTATCTTTCCAGTTTTTTTCCACTGATATCATGATGTTATATTCATAGTCAGGTACATAAATATTGGGACATCGACATAATTCTAATCTTTTTGGCTCTATACACCACCACAATGGATTTGGAATGAAACGAACAAGTTGTGCTTTAACTGCAAACTTTTAGCTTTAATTTTAGGGTATTTACATCCAAATCAGGTGAACAGTGTAGGAATTACAACAGTTTGTATATGTGCCTCCCACTTTTTAAGGGACCAAAAGTAATGGGACAGATTAACAATCATAAATCAAACTTTCACTTTTTAATACTTGGTTGCAAATTCTTTGCAGTCAATTACAGCCTGAAGTATGGAACGCATAGACATCACCAGACGCTGGGTTTCATCTCTGGTGATGCTCTGCCAGGCCTCTAATGCAACTCTCGTCTTCAGTTCCTGCTTGTTCTTGGGGCATTTTCCCTTCAGTCTTGTCTTCAGCAAGTGAAATGCATGCTCAATCAGATTCAGGTCAGGTGATTGACTTGGCCATTGTATAACATTCCACTTCTTTCACTTAAAAAACTCTTTGGTTGCTTTCGCAGTATGCTTCTGGTCATTGTCCATCTGCACTGTGAAGCGCCGTCCAATACGTTTAAAGTGTGCTATTTGCATTTGGAAACTGTTGCTGTCAACTCTCAATATCCAAAGAGCTGTCACTATCAGTGAAGCAAGCCATCATTAGGCTGAAAAAACAAAACAAACCCATTAGAGAGATAGCAAAAACTTTAGGTGTGGCCAAATTAACTGTTTGGAACATCCTTAAAAAGAAAGAACACACCGGTGAGCTCAACAACATCAAAAGACCCGGAAGACCAAAGAAAACAACTGTGGTGGATGACCAAAGAAAACCTCTATCAAAGCAGATGTCCAAATGAGCATACCGGTATGCTAAAAGCACGTTCTGGGCCCATGGAAAAGTGGCGGTGGCCCGCTTATATATATATATACACGAAGGCTGGAGGCTAAGATCAAGCAGACACGTAGAGAAGTGAGCCAACTGATAGAGGCCAAGAAAGGTGCAATGAGAAAACAAGTACCCAAGAGGTACCATACCTGAAGCACTTGAAACTGCCAAACAAAGGCTCCAAGCCTTGGCCAGCCGCCTAACGAGGTACACGAGAGAGAACAAAGCCAGAAGAATAAACCGGCTGTTCGCAACTCAACCTGCAAAAGTGTACGCTCAATGGCAGGGTAATAACTGCAGAGCAGACCCTCCAAGGCTGGAAACTGAACAATACTGGAAAAGTATATGGGAGAGGGAGGCATCACACAACAGCGATGCACAGTGGCTGGTGGCTCTGAGAGAGGACCACAGCAACCTCCCTGAACAGAATCCAGTTACCATCACAGCGGCAGACATCCAAGAAAGAGTCTCAGGTATGAAAAACTGGACAGCACCGGGCCCTGACAGGATCCACACCTACTGGCTAAAGAAGCTCACTGCACTCCACGAGCGCCTTGCAGCACAAATGAACCAGCTGCTAAGGGATGGGACGCACCCTGAATGGCTTACCGAAGGTCGTACAATCCTGATCCTGAAGGATCCCACAAAGGGTGCAGTCCCATCCAACTATCGGCCAATAACCTGTCTCTCCACAACATGGAAGCTCATGTCAGGCATCATTGAGGCTAAGATAAGTGGGCACATGGATCAATACATGAGCAAAACACAGAAGGGCATCGGCAAAGAAACCAGAGGAGCTAATCAACAACTCCTGGTTGACAGAACAGTCACCCAAGACTGCAGAACCCGACACACCAACCTGTGCACTGCCTGGATTGATTACAAGAAAGCATATGACTCAATCCCACACAGATGGATCACTGAATGCTTGGAGATGTACAACATCAACAGGACTCTAAGAGACTTCATTGCAAACTCAATGAGGCTGTGGAAAACCACCCTTGACGCCAATGGCAAGCCACTTGCACAAAATCAAATGTGGCATATACCAAGGAGATGCTCTATCCCCAATGCTGTTCTGCATAGGCCTGAACCCCTCAGCCAAATAATCAACAAGACTGGCTATGGATACTGACTCAGGAATGGGGCCACCATCAGTCACCTCCTCTACATGGATGACATCAAGCTATACGCTAAGAGTGAGCGGGACATCGACTCACTGATCCACACCACCAGGATCTACAGCTCTGACATTGGGATGTCATTCGGGCTTGAGAAGTGTAGTCGAATTGTGACGAAGAGAGCTAAGGTAGTCCACACAGAAGGGGTCTCACTCCAAGAAGGAACAATAGCAGACATTGAGGATGGTTACAAGTACCTTGGAATACCACAGGCAAATGGCAACCTCGAAGAGGTAACAAGGAAACAGCAACTGCCAAATACCTCCAGTAAGTAAGGCAAGTCCTAAGAAGTCAGCTCAATGGCAAGAACAAGGCACGGGCAATAAACAGCTACGCCCTGCCAGTGATCAGATACTCTGCGGGAATAATAAGGTGGCCAAAGGAAGAGATACAGATCACAGACGTTAAGACACGAAAGCTCCTCACCATGCATGGAGGGTTCCACCCCAAATCCAGCACCCTGAGACTGTACGCTAGCCGTAAAGAAGGCGGCCGTGGACTAGTGAGTGTGAGAGCCACTATCCAGGATGAAACATCCAAGATCCACAAGTACATCAAAGATAAGGCCCCAACAGATGACATGCTCAGTGAATGTCTCATGCAATTGCGAACCAACCAGACATTGTGGTGGTGGACAAACACCAGAGGAAGGTCGTTGTGGTTGACGTGGCAATACAAAGTGATTGTAACATCAGGAAAAAGGAACATGAGAAACTAGAGAAATACCAAGGGCTCAGAGAAGAGCTGAAAAAGGCTTGAAAGGTGAAGGCGACAGTGGTGCCTGTGGTCATCGGAGCACTCGGGGCAGTAACCCCCAAACTGGAAGAGTGGCTACAGCAGATCCCTGGAAGAACACCAGACATCTCGGTCCAGAAAAGTGCAGTACAAGGAACAGCAAAGATACTGCGCAGAACCCTCAAGCTCCCAGGCCTCTGGTAGAGGATCCGAGCTCGAAGGATGAGACTACCCGCGGAGGGTGAAGGACAAAGTTTTTATATATATATATATATATATATATATATATATATATATAGCAAATAGAGCATTTGTTGGCTCATTATATATATATATATATATAATAGGGCTGGGCAAGTTAACGCGTTTTTATCGCGTTAACGCATTAATGAATTAACGCAGACAATTATTTTATCGCGCTTTAACGTCGGCCGATTAGTATAGTGAAAGATGTCGGTCTGAAGAACATTCTTAGGATCGCAACGAATGACTGCACGTATGAGCCGCCTCATCCAGTGCTTTAAGTGGGCGCACGCACCTGTACTCAGTACCGCCACTTCTCCGTGCACCCAGAACGTGCTTTTAGCGTACTGGTACGCTCATTTCGACATCTGTTTTAATAGAGGTTTTAATCCTTTGCCTGCTCTGCCGCTTTCCAGAGCGCCCTTCACAATGCACGCTTCCTAATTCGTCCCACCAAGAGCAGAGACTACATTAACCATACACCCTTGAGTTTGGCAAGTGAAAGGGAGAGGTGTGTGAAACGCGGGAACTGCATTCACATGCTCTGACTGTAATGAAAACACAAGAGAGACATTTATATTGTTTATATTGTTATAATGTTATGATTGAAGCTCTGGACATAAATGTTTTTCTATAACAAACTAAACAAAATATTAATGCCCTGTCAGTGGCAAATATTTTTGGTTTTAATATTTAATTTGATTACATTAATGTTTAAGTTCAGATTTACAAGAAATGTTTTAACTGCTGTAAAAAGCACATTATTTGTTTAAAGTGTTGTTTAAAGTGCAAACCAAATGTTATTGCACTTTTGTTCATATAGCAGTTCTTTAAAAATGTATGCAGTACACTAATTTTGAATTCATTATTAAATTTTGTGTATAATGCGATTAATCACGATTAATCACAGAACATTGTGCGATTAATCGCGATTAAACATTTTAATCGTTGCCCAGCCCTAATATATATATATATATATATATATAATGCTCTATTTATTAACCTTCAAACTCTAAAGTTTTATGATCTTGTAGACCTGTAGACCAGTACACCCTTAAAATCATGATCAAAATAAAACAATTTTTTTTTTTTTTTTTTTTTCTTTAACTTTTATTTAACCAGGATAGTCCCACTGAGATTACAAATCTCTTTTGCAGGGGAGTCCTGGCCCCATGTGTGTTTGGGGGGGGACTGTTGTACATTTTTTTGAACATAATCTTCTTTTTTTTTAAATAGCTCCAGGGAATCTTTATAATTAGAGAAAGTCAATATGATCTCAGAGGAGTCAATATATTTATAAAGACACATTTTAGAACCAACACTATAAAATCCTCTGTATCTCTGTTAAGGGAGTAGATCTCCGAAACAGTTGTACAGATGAGTTAAAAATTATGTACCTCTCTCTATCATCAAATGTTTACTCTTATAAAATATCTGGTCCCTAGTTTCCTAGTTTATGTAACCTGAATAGTACTAATATATCATGTTTAATTACTGAAATTCTTGTGTTTCTTTGTAACGATGGCAAATACAATGATCAGGTGCAATAAGCATTTTAGTTTCAGCCCACACCTTTTTGGTCTGTTATATAGAGTCCTATTTTTTTAAACATTATAGTTTCTTTTGTACTGTTCTTATGTACCTTGCGCTGCAGCTGGATTCTCACAAAATGTGGGAGTTTCCAAACTCGGGTAAATCTATTCTGTATTGCGCCAAACCAACCGCTTGAGTTGAACCATGGGCTGTGTCCGAATCAACACACTAATCACTAGTGCACCATATAGTGATTACACCATTATGTGGTGGTGTCAGAATGTCAAGTGACTGAAATGTAGAGCACTCAAAGTTTCCCACAATGCATTACTAAAAGTAATTAGCCACGGTGGTGACTAGACTATCAAATAGACCATAATGCTTTCCTTTGGAAATTTTTTGAGGAGAGCAGCGCAACTGTGACATGTCTTTAAACTGAACATAACAGGTTTGAATGAAACAAGTTTGAGCCACAAGTTTGACTTTTTGTGGAAACGTAATCCATCGTAAACTGTTATTAATAAACCACTACGATGTAAAATCACTGACTTAGCTTACCTTAAATCATACAGACAGACCTATGAGAGCTTTCCTCTTGAGGGATAAAAAATAATTAATAGGACAAGAATTATTGAATACAACACAAAAACATATTAATATAAAGTCTTCATAACTAAAGTCAAGCTGTAGGGCGGCAGTAGCTCAGTGGTAGAGCGGCCGTCCTCCAACCGGAAGGTAGTAGGATCGATTCCCGCTCGCCCCACAGTTCATACTGTGTCGTTGTCCTTGGGCAAGACACTTAACCCACCTTGCCTCCAGTGACTGTAACACTGGTAATGTAATGTAAGTCGCTTTGGATAAAAGCGTCTGCTAAATGAATAAATGTAAATGTAAATGTAAGCTTCCTCTTCCTCTACAGTGAAATACATCAAAATACAGCAATATACTGCTGTCCAGCAGAGGGCAGGCTCCAAAAGCAGAAATATAAGGAGAAACTAGATGTTTTAGTGACACACAATAAAGAATATTAGACAGGTTAAAACATGTTCTTACCTGGGTGCACCCATCTAATTTCACATTCAATTTGAAAAAAAAAAAAAAAAAAGAATAAATCTGGTTCTGTCATTAATATCTAATGACATTCAGTAAAACTCTTTTAATCACCATACAACAAAACCCTTACTTTGGAAGAATTACTCTTCCCCACCCCTAGTCCACTTCCTGCTGAAAATGTGTGCAGTCCACAAAGTCCTTAAAGAGTTACAGGTAAGTTCAATGTCAAAATGTTCCAGGGAAATGTGTGTTTAAAGGGGCAGCAAGTGAAAAGGCGTGAAAGGGGCTTTTGTTGCAGTGGGCCTACCACACTGCACCGTGCAGCAGAGAATCCAATCAACCAGTTTGTCCAGTGGGGCGGGTCGCCATCAACAACAGATCCGCCCAACAAAAAACTTGACCAATCTCACGTTAGGAAAAGGCTGAAACTAAAAACCGTCTCAAGCATTGATTGTCTTTATTTGAGTTGTCTTTGCCTGTTTTTGCCAGTGCCTCGTGTGCTTGTGTCAGAGGAAAAGAGAGAGACCTGGGCGGAGGCAGCGCAGGTGGAGTGAGGGGGGCGGGACAATGCACAGTTTAACAGAAGTTTTATGGTCAAGAGCTAAATGTCACTCATCTGCGGGTTAACTCACTGATTGCTGACAATTATTTTACTTCAAATAGAGATATTGTCAAATATGGGTTACATTAGCTTTGTGTCAGCGCTGTCAAGCTAATTGAGCGCTCTTCTCTCCTCCAGCTTCTCAGGACAGTCACCAAACTATTCAGAGAACTATTCTATTGTTATGACAAAGCTAGTGTTTTGGATTCACATGCACATCACTAAATGCAAAGTAAACTTTAAAAAGCAGCTTTTCAATTAACATTTTATTTTAAATGTGTCATTAATGCCATACTTTAGGCTGGGCCTGAGAATTTTTTTTCTTTTAAGTCATTTGAAATATATTAAAATATACAAAAGGTAAATTTCAATAATAATGGATGTGCCATATAATGCATTGTTAAATTCTATTAGACAGCCTTTTTGTTTATGTGTTTTCTTATTTATTTAATAGCCCTTTAGTCTCAAGTATTTTATTTATTTGCATTTATAATACCTGTCTGAGCTTCTCCACCACCACATCCCCTCCAGAGCACTACGGTCAGCTGACCTACTGCTGTTGGAAGTGCCCAGGTCCAGGCTAAAAACCAAGGGGGACAGAGCCTTTGCAGTAGCAGCCCCCAGACTCTGGAACTGCCTCCCCCTCCACATCCGTGCAGCCCAGTCTCTAAACATTTTTAAGTCTCTCTTGAAGACTCACCTCTTTTCTCTAGCCTTTGATTAGTGTCAAAGGCTAGAGAAAGGCTATATTATTTTAACTCCTGTAGTTATTTGTATTGTTGCCCTTTTTTTTTTTTTTTTTAAATCTGTTTATATATTATGAATATTATTTCTTCTTTGTCTTCCTTTGTTTATTGCACTTAGCATTTTATTGTGAAGCACTTTGGTGTGGCTCAGCCATCTGTAAATGTGCTATATAAATAAATTTGACTTTGACTTTGACTTTGACTATAATGCACATATAATGTGAATTTGACATGCCATTACAGTGCTGATGGATGTGCAATCAAGAATAAATACATGTTAATGTTATATCAAACAGAAAATTGTATGTGTTCTATCTGTTTATTTGAACTACGTTGCTAACTTAAAAAAATATGCAGTCATGCTCAGGAAATATAGGAAAATGCTAAGGGCACTGTGGCTTCCAGGGGGAGCCAGAAAATGTGAAATGGACTCCAGATATACATAGGGCGCCTCAACTGACCAACCAAAGGTGAACTACTGGCACAACAGCTAGAGCTCTGAGACAAGACGATAGCAGCAGGTGTCATTTTATTGCATTTCAAATGGCATAGTAGATGCCTCAAAGCAGACTATATTCTCACAAGTTGCTGGGACTAAAGGTGGGTCGGCTGACAGCATTCTCTGAGATCCTTTGTAAGCGGGGCAGTGACGCACAGGCAGCTCCCTGGAGGACGAGTGTGGAATTTGAGTCGAGGGAGGGATGTGGAGAATGGGAGGAAGGGGGGCAACCCTGTCATGAGATTAAACCACCACTGGGATGGTCACCAGGCAACAGGACCAGCCCACATAATCACCAAAACCCACCCAGGTGCAGCCACAACAACCATCTGGAAATTTGTTTTAGTTTCAAACCAGTAATGTTGAAAAAAAGGTTAAAGTAAAAGCATCTGGACTCAGTTTTTAAGGTGAAGACGTTTCGTCTCTAATTCCAAGAGACTTTATCAATTCTGAGATCAACTGGTAGGGAGAGATGAATCAGTAATGTTTTACACATTTTAAATACTAATGTTAAAATGAGAAATATATGCACACGTCTGCTGTACTTTAAAATTTAACACAACTTCCAGCTATATAAAAACCTACTTGATTGTACTTATAGTACAGTGTAATACCGAGGCATATAAAGAGACATATAAAGACTGAAGACCTGAGACAGTGTCGGGGCAAGGGCCTTGAATAACTTGTAACTGAAAAGGGATTGAGATAAAGGTTTTATTGATCACAGTTAAGTTCTAATGCTGAACTGATGTTGTCTGAAATCTTGTCTTAATATTCTGTAGAAATAGAGATATGGACCTGCGTTATTGGTCAAACCACAAACTGAATTGTAAATCTTTATCTCAGTTCTATCTAAGTATGACAGTTTTAGAGGTGTGTCCCTGTTTAGAGGAGAGTTTAGTTCTTTGGTGCAGACACATACCTAAATTACTGTGACAATTTCACCCACATCCCCATGTGCACTAATGTAAAGTATGTCCTCAAGTTCTCTAAAACAAGAACATCCACAAATATAAAATTATTCAGATTTTTCTCCAAAAGAATATGATTACAAAGAATATAGGTCCTCATTTGTTCCTATTCAAGACGTACCATGAGACAGTGTAGATGCACAAAACTACTATTCCACTTTAAAGTACAACCACCTGCTTCTCAGATTGTGTGACAACATGCCCTTATACAACAGGCAGTGTTAAATAAATAACCACCAAAAGAAAAGGTCCATATTTGACTCAATACAACTCCATATGGTTTACTCATTACTCATCTTTTTTTGTTCATTAGCCAGACTTGAGCTTTTTACTACAGCTCAAGTAAAAAAAATCAAAGTCTGAGTTGCACATTGTCAATTTATCTCATTTTTCATTAACCTGACTCCATCAAATAGAACTGCTCACAGGACATTTTTGTTTTTTTAACATTTATTAATTTAGTTGACACTTTTATCCAAAGCAACTTATATTAAGCTTCTAATTACCAGTGTTACAGCCACTGGAGGCAAGGACACAACGACAGTATGAACTGTGGGGAGAGTGGGAATCGAACCGCCTACCTTCCGGTTGAAGGATGACTGCTCTACCCACTGAGCTACTGCGCCCCCCACATGACATAGTTAAAGAGCATGTAGCTTATGTATTTAGGATATGCCAAAGCCAGTAGGAAGAAGAGCACAAATATATTTTCCTTCCAGAGAATTCTTTAGTGCCACATTGTTTAGCGTTAATGAAGGACGTTAGCATTGATGCTAACGTCCTTCAGCATAGCCATGTTGATAACGAAGAGGAGAAGAGAAGGCTTGTTGCATTTGTCAAATGAAAAACGCGCCTCTTTGTACCAAATCATTGAGCCCATGGTAAAACTACCTACATCAACAAAACCTCTGGCTTCCCAGCCAAAAGCTAGCATTGTGGTCATATTTAACATTCTGTTGTCAAAACTAACACACACAGAGCAGACACAACACACAACAGAGCAAAACACAGTAGTCAGTTTATCGTCAGAAACAAAATCACAAAACTGAGTCAAGCTCAATAGAACAAACCAAATAAATAGCACAATCACTAGAAGAGGTGTAGCTTCATTTTTCTTTTACATAAATAAACTACAAAACCAGGAGCTTTTACAATATTCTCTACAGAAAAATCCTCAGAATCACATCTTTTTGGTGAGACCAGACTTCACACATCACATCCACACATGTACAAAGAGATCAGACCAACCCACAAATGTGTAGCTGCTGGATTTTACAGTATTCATGTTCACACAGTTGTCCTATAACTGGAACGTTAGTGAAGAAAAGGTTAAAGCAAAGGCATCTGGACTCAGTTTTCAAGGTGAAGACGTTTCGTCTCTAAATCCAAGAGACTTTGTCAATTCTGAGATCAACTAGTAAGAGAGCTGAGCTTATCTCTCTAGAGGGAGGGGTTTGACCTGAAACTAAACCTGATGGACCAGGCTGTTCTGGTCTTATGGTTATTAGCTCTGAAAGGACAGTGTGACTCCTGATGTGAGAGTCGTTAAAGGCTCAGGTGAGTCGTTAGTGACACTGCAGGTGTTGTTGTCCTTCTTAGCTCAGCTCTTGTATCAGTTGACCTCAGAATTAGTCTGAGTTAGTCAGTTGAGTCTCTTGGAATTAAGAGACAAAACGTCTTCACCTAGAAAACTTTATCAAGATGCCTTTGCTTCAACCTTTTTTCAAGATGACCTGGATGACTGAGAACCTTCACAGGCTGGAAGGTTGGTGGTTCAAACCCTGCTCATATTTTGGCCAAGTGTCCTTGAGCAAAATTAGTGACTGCATTTGTAGTTTGTACTGTAATACTAATGGTAAATGGCATGTATATATACTGTATAGCACTTTGTTGTACCCTTCTTTGTGGTGGTCGATGATCAGAAGCATGATGTACTTTGAATGTCTAAGAAGGGTACAAAAAAGCGCTATATAAATGCATGCTATTTACCGGTGTTACAGTAGTATTACAGTACAAAACACATTCACAAATGCAAAGCTCTTATGCATGTCTCAAGTTAAATGCACTTTTTTTAAAGTTAAATGCACAATTTTTTTGAACGAGAATGTGTTCAGTGTTTTCCAATAAAGATAGAAAGGGATTTGTAAACTGTGTTTAAAATGAATTGTGCTTTGACAAAATAGTTTTTAGGCAAAATAGCGACCAATTTGATAAAAGCATTAATGCAGTTGACCATTTGGTTCAGATAATTTAGTGGCATTTAGTGTTTTAGCATTTGAAAAAAACTATAATAGAACTTTTGCAAAAATAAGTCACATCACAGTGCGATATAAGACAACACAAATGTCCAGTCCCTCTGTCTTTATGTAGGCCTTATGACCACCTGCCTTCATTTATAACTAGGCAGGGTGCAAACACCTTTTACACCTACAACTAATCCTACATTTAAGCACTAAGAGTCTGGAATATTCTCGTTTATTCAAACATCGTTACAAGTTGCATTTCCACAGCTTCGAGCCTTTCCTCGTGATGCTGCACTTAACTGTACTAAAGTGTGTGCTCACCTGGCCTTCAGAGGTTTTCAG
The DNA here is from genome assembly GCA_024416835.2 of Perccottus glenii. Taxonomy (NCBI): domain Eukaryota; kingdom Metazoa; phylum Chordata; class Actinopteri; order Gobiiformes; family Odontobutidae; genus Perccottus; species Perccottus glenii. Next base: position 7,268,858 of record CM044559.2, read on the forward strand.
AGAAGGATCATCCGTGTTAAGCTCAATAGGTTAAAATGGTTTCCGTTGGGGTTGTTCACCACTAAGACATTGCACACTGAGGCTGGGGAGAGGAGCAGGGGTCAGCGACATGAGGCTCACGGAGAAAAAAGGACGCTGCTCGGAGTTTCACTGCTGTGAAAGTCAGGGCTGCTCAACTGGAGCTCCTATTACTGTCCGGTTTCAAAGAGCGCCCTCTGGTGGCTTCATTGCATCTCCTTTACTTCTCATGTTGTCAATCCTAACAACGTAATAAACTGGGAAATATTAAATGTAAAAAACTAAACGGATGCCGTGTTATTTGGAGATTGGTTATCACAATTCATTAAAATGATGTTGTCAGGTTACCTTTATTAATGTTGATTTAATTACACAGCTATGGGGTTTCCGTAATGTTTATAACTGCATTAGTGTGTGTTCATTTTGACGACAGAATGTTTAATATGACCACATATGTGTTAGCTTTTGGTTGAAAAGTCAGAGGTTTTGTTAATTTAGTTTCATTTTTTATTTTAAATAGTTTGTAAATATGTAAATATATCCTGATGCAAAGCAGTAACTGTCTATTAGCAACACAGACTGTAACATAATGGGTCAGAAATGTGCAATTCAAACAAGTCCTGTTGATTATTTTACCAACTTTTGTGGTGCTGAGACAGACTGAAACTATATTTCAATAATACAGTTTTTCACAGTAGCTTTGGCACATTTCTCAGATTAGAACCTACATTTTCAAAAGTTTTAGTACATTTCTCAAAACAGTTCACAAAAACATCATGTAGAAATTGCAAAACTAAATTGACTCAAAGTCCTTTGTTGTTCTCTCAAAAGTACATTGTCAGTGGAAATATCTTAGCTATCAAAATGAAAACATGTGTCATTGTTAATATACAGTATAAGGTCTTCAAAATGCATTTCCTTTGGCACATTTTTCAGATCAGAACTTAAATTTTTCTGAAGAACATGTTTAACTGTTAATCATAAAGTCAGTCTTATGTTTTTGTCCAAAATCAAGTGCATTGTTTCAAATTAGTTTGTACAATTGTGTTATTTCTTACACTGTTAGTATCTTATGTCATTCTGGTCAAAATGGATTATGCTGCTCTCAGCTAAATGATCAAAGCCCTAAAAACAATGTAGAATGGGTTCATTGTTTGACCCATTGTCACAGAATGTCAGACTTACCTTAAAGTTCAGGCATTTATGAGATTTACCATCAAAGGTTTGAAAACACCTTCTCATTCACTGGTTTTTATTTTTTATTACTTACATCATAGATTAATACTGAAGACATCAGAACTATGAAAGAACACATTTTCCACCAAATAAATACCCAAGACATATCTTTTTTTTTAAGTAAATTAATATTTTTAACAAATTGTAAACATAAATATTAATAAAAAAAATCAAATCAAATAATTTCATTTGGAAATAATCTATACTGTATATTAATTTAAAAAAAAGGTTACAAATATATTTCAGATATATCCAATGCAATCAAGATTAATAAAAAAAAAAATAGCAATATAAGGTTTTGTCTGACATACTATTTGTTTTGGTTAAATCTAATCTATTCATATAATACATTTAACCAGTGCTTTTTTTACACACGGACCGGTATATTTTTACACTGTTTGTCATTGTATTAATCAGATTTTTTGTAATAATGCAAATACTGTAATTGTATTCCAGAGGACTGTTGCACAAAGCAGGTTGGACAAAACTCCAAGTTGAAGAGTAATGTTTGAGTTGATAACACCAAACACAGTCAAACCAGGTAACTTTGGGTTAAAGAATGTTATATGCTGAATAAAAGTTTGTCTCATTTTTATCGGCTCACACTGAGGATAAGACCAATGAAATTTTAAATCCTCATGGCCTCAACTACAACTGGGAAAAGAAAAACTTAAAATTATGAAAAAGGATCTGGCAAAAACATTTGACACCTTTATTTAACGAAAGTGTGACACAAATTCCTCAATATTGTGTCATCAAATATAAAAATATGTACATAAACTGTTTTTGAAGTAAAAAATTGATAGCCTCTTAATTGTTTTTGTGCAAAGTATAACCCAAAACAAAAAATGAGGCCAAAGGTTTAGTTGATGCAGCATCAGATTGATGACAGCTGAGTCCACTTAAAGTAAGCCTAAACTTACTGGAGGAAAACCCAAACTGACTGTGCAACAGGCCCCAGGCATGTGTTATTTTATTTTTTCTCAATAAAACTCAACTTGCAGAATGCATGTAAGCACATACATTTTGGTTATAATATATTGTATAAGTTATAGTCAGGCAGCTGTGAAGAGGAGAGGCTCGATCTATAAAAATTGTTAGCCACGGTGTTCTGAGTTGGTAGATCGAGAGAGGGTGAAATGTTAATTATTAACTCATCTCAAAGGCCGCTCCACACTGGGCCGACATTCTCCAAAATAAGTAGAATAAAAGTCAGATTTGTCTGAGAACATTAAATGGGACTAGCCACATTGACTGACTGTATTGTGGGGACGAGTTTTGGAGAACGTGTATCTGGCATCTGCACATGACAGATCTGCTGAAAGCTGAACTCCAATGAGTTTAATTGTGGACACAATTATGACCAGAAGTCACTGGCAATGGAGGACAGGAGATGTTAGATTTTCTTCAAGCACTAATGACCATGTCTATAGCTTTGGCTCCATTTATTACGAGACTCATCCAAAGACCAGGGCCTTCTGTAACAAACCAGGCATGGATCCCAACAGAGTGAGTTCTCCATACTTAATAGGAAGATCTGAAGGAGGAAGTCCAGCATACAAATTACAAAGAGTAGTGGTGCCAATAGCGCTTTTCTAGACACTCTAGACACCTCACAATTTGGCTAGGCTAGTACTAAGAATATCAGATGACCTGGAAGCTATTGAAAAAAAAAAAATCTTGATTTTTGACAGAATAAATTCATATAAGTTTCTGTGGCATTTTTCCTGTCTGCTTCTCTGTAGGGGAGACATTAGCTATCCAAACCTATACAAAATACTAACCCTTTAACAGCAGTCATTTAGTAAAGAAATCATCTATAATCTTAATTCATTGGAGGGCTACTTACCAATAAATACTCCAACCATGATGAGCAGCAAAGCAAGAAGAAATTCCAGTAGAACCAGCTTTTTAGTGCTCATGTTCTCTATGATCGCTCATGCCATTGCTTTTACGTCAACCTCCATCAGGCAAAATGCTCTGTTGCACCTACCTGTTCATGCTCCACTGTCCACACCATTATTCTAAGAATGTGTGCAGGGCTGTACGATCACATGTTAAAATAATCTTAATTTATATAGCCCTTTTCACAGACAGCAGTTACGAAGTGCTCCACAATAAAAGACAGTAAAAATAGATAAGATAAAAATACAAAACTGATTTTATAATAACACACCAAACAACTGCATATAAAACATGATTCCTTTATTGCTTAAAGAATACAATTCTGTAGCTGAGTGAAAGTTACTTGTCTTCACACCGAGGACTGACCATAGTCACAATGCAAATATCTGATACTGCACCCAAGGAAAGGGACATAACAAATTCAGCCAGGATATCAAAGCGTTTCACAATGTCAGAAGGTAATAATCCTTAACATGGAGTCAGTACTAGACCTTTTCAAAAACAATAACTGGGAGCTCTTACAGCCTGTTCTCTATCTTTGGTTCTCTGACAAAAGTTCCTGAACCATGGAGCTACAAGCAATACTGAAGGTGGTTTAAGCAAAGAAAAGAAGCAACACAGACTATCTGAAGAAACAAAAGCTAACAAAAGATTCATTTATTTCACTACAAAACTATTCTGATATTCACAAGCCCTCAAAACAATTCTCCATTAAAGATATAAACCAAACACAGAAAAGAAATCGCTCTTCAGTGAAAATGACCACTTAAGAACATGTGTCTGCTCTTAAGTTTTTCTAGAGAGCACTCGTTCTACACCTGTACAAATCCAACAAACACCGAAGCAACTGGGGGTCTGTACCTCAAGATATTACTGGTTGTGTTTTCACCAGATATTACAGAGTTTGTCAGAGTATCACTTGCCATCAGTGTTCAAAACACAACCACAAAATCTACTAATTTCTCACGATTCATCAACACAAAATTAACAGAAGCAACAGGATGGTAAAGGGGATGTTCAATCAAAAACTTTTCCAATGTTGACTGTATTCAAAAATACCAGACTCTGGTATCTGAGTGTGTGGGGCTCCTTTAAGTCCCTGTCAGTCTTTTCACTGTCCTTCCCGAGTGCGTATTGTGATGTCACACAGATGTTTAGCAGCAGTCAAACACATGTAATGTCTGCTTTTGACAGCACTGGGAAAGTCCAGTGCCAGAAGGTTCCCACAGAGCGATGAAGTTGAAGTGCGCCCTGGGCTCACATGTCATCCTCCTCGTCTTCATCTTGAGAGGAGCCGGCCTGTTGAGCAGCGCTGGCAGACGCTGCGGCCATCTGTGCCTGTTGGGCTGCTTGCTGCATCTGAAGCCACTCCTGCTGAGCCAGTTCCGCCTGCTGCTGCCGTGCCTAGAGCAAAGGACAATAAGAGAGGAATAATAAGGATAACAGGGCAATAAGAGACAGTGGCAATCAGAAGTCTGTTTGCAAAGACTCAGAATGTTCCATGAATCCATCATAACCTACGGTAGACTAGCTTTTTCTTCTTAAATGTTTTATGAAATGACAGAGCAAAATAACCGACAAACAGGAGCCATTGGCAGCGCGACCCAAAATATGGGTCTTTGTTGGAAAGACCCATATTTCCCTGTCCGACCTTACATATACATACACGTAGTGATAGTTTGATAATGAACCGCAGGCGTGTTAGTCCAATTAAGAGAAAGACTTTTAAAATGCAGTTTAAAACTCGTGGGAATTTCTCTACATGCAGTTAAACAAAAAGAGTCTTATATGGCGGGATTGTTTAAGCTTTATTTGATAGCATTTTTACTTCTCTTTAGATAGTTCTTATAAGCAAACAATGTTACAGCTAAGGCCTAGTCCACACGGACACGGGTATTTTTATAACCGGAGTTTTTCCTCCTGCGTTTAAAAAAAAATCTTGTCCACAAACGCTCGCATGAAAACGCAAAAACCCGTAAAATCGTAAAGGCATGTTGGACAATCAGACCAGCGGATAACGGCGCACACTCTGACGTCGTAAGGCAAAAACGCTGGTTTTACTGTCCACAAGACAACGCTGCAACCAGCGTTTCTGAAAATCCTCACCCTGTCAGGGGTTTTCAAAAATGTTTGGTTTCAGTGACCTGATACTGCATTTCCGTGTGGACGAACGGCCAAACCGTGTAAAAAAAAAAAGTCACGGTTATAAAAATACCCGTGTCCGTGTGGACCTAAGATATGATGAAAGAGAAATCACAGATGCTACACATTCCATTCAAAACTGCATAAACATTTAGTCATTTGGCAGATGCTTTTATCCAAAGCGACTTACATTCACCAGTGTTACATTTATAGATGACGCTTTCATTTAAAGCGACTTACATTAAGGTTCCATTCATCAGTGTTACAGCTGGAACACCACTAGAGGCAAGGTGGGTTAAGTGTCTTGCCCAAGGACACAACGACAGTATGAACTGTGGGGAGAGCGGGATTCGAACCGCCTACCTTCTGGTTGAAGGACGACCGCTCTTACCACTGAGCCACTGCCGCCCCATATAAACATAATATGTGACCATGCAAGGCTCACGCAACATACTTTTACCACAGTACGAAAAATGTATATAAAATTTGCAAAATGTGTTACAAAAGTGGTGCAATGAGCCTTGTCCAGAGTACCGAGACTGCTGCAGAATAAAACTATGGCTTTTGAAAGGTTTTAACATGCAAATTGAGCTGCTGCACCCCTTATATTTTTGTTACACTTGTCACCCTAGTGCGCAAAAAAAAAGCTTCAATAAAGACCAAGCATGAGCTTGGTTTACATTGCCGGCAGTAAGTCAGACTTGGTTCTGGTGCATGTTGGACTCCGGCAGAGAGGATCTTGTCTCTGCTTTTTGCAGATGATGTTGTCCTGTTGGCTTCATCAAGCCAGGACCTTCAGCTGAAATGGGACGGTTTGCAGCAGTGTGAAATGGCTGGGATGAGAACGAGGCCATGGTTCTCAGTCGAAAAAAGGTGGTTTGTTCCCTTCAGGTTGGTGGAGAGCTCCTGCCTCAAGTGGAGTTCAAGTATCTTTGAGTCTTGTTCACAGGGGAGGGAAGGAGGAAACGGTCGGTGCAGCTTCTGCAGTCAATGTACCAGTCTCTTGTGGTGAAAGACGGAGATGCATGGCAAGAGCTCTCGATTTATCGGTTGATCTAGGTTCCTACTCTCACCTATGGTAATTCAATAAATGCAAATTAGATTATTTTTTTTTGTGGGTAATTATCAGAGCCAGAATTATAAAAAAAAATGGCATCCAGATTGATTTTAATAAATTTTTATTGGCAGTTTGGGACAAAATGAACTCCGATCTAAGTGACACATAATGTCTTGCCCTGGGATAACACCTGTTATTGGTCAGAGTGTGTGAATCATGAAAACCGTAAATAAATACTCTAGGGGTGTTGGAGCGTTAAACGAGATGACCTGACCAGTAGTGATGGGTTGTTCGCGAGTGAGTCGGCTATTTTAAGTGAGCTGAGTGAAAGGAGCCGGCTCATGAAAAAGAGCCAGATTGCCAATCACTACTGACGGTTTTCCATCCTCAAATCTTTTCTTTTACTTTTGAAGTTGTATAAGTGCAAATAAAATAAAGTGTTCAACAAGATAAATTCATGAATTTGCTTAGTTTGCAAACATACCTTTGCAAACAGTTCCTGCTGCTGCCTGAGGAGCTCTTCCTCTGGAATGCCCAGGTTCTCCAGTCGAGAGCTGGCCTTCCTCCTCTTCAGAGCTACAGTTTTACACTCCTGCAGCACATCTTTCACTTCAGTGATGTAGGATGCGAAACCAAGACTCTCGAGAGCTGTGGTTTCAGAGAAAGTGTCAGTCAACCGTGTCACTTTCCATTCCACTTTATTTTTTTTCCCCCATAACTCTATTAATCCTCTTTGGTTCTGATCGTAAATACCAAATATTTGAATATTTTCAGAATTTTAACCCTCTATATGCCAGTTTTTGTTATGTCACCACTATACCAATGTACAGTGCAGTTTCCTATTACTCTTTAAAGCATCAACTTAGATTGTTTGGAAAAAAACTAAAACATACATACAACACTAGAATTTTAGAGTTAAGAGTTTATTTGAAACTAAAATGTACACCTATGGCATATGGAATTTTGTAGAAATGATGCCCTCATGGCACAAGACAATTGGAGAACACCAAAGTACAGCTGCCAACGAGATACTGCATTTACAACATGAACCCAGCAGCAGGCAGCCTTGTGTGTGTTGTTTCATGTGTCTTTGAAGCAAATTGAACTTAGCTTGTTGTAGACTTATTGTAGACTGTTGTATTGTAGACTAATGTCTGATAAAGGTACTTTAGTATACTGTCATTCACAGCTGTATATGCATACTTTCGAGTAAAGAAAAACATGGGCAAAAACAATAATTAGCGAGTTTCCGCTTCCCCGACAGGAGTCAAACTCTTTGTAGCTTTGCTGTCTGGTCATACTCTGTGACAACCAAGCAGCAAGTTGAAGAGGCGCTTCTCACTGAAACAGGCTCCGGATGAAATTGTGCAGACGTTTAATTTATTTATTTTGACTAATTGAGGTAATCGTCAATATGACAGCCCTGAATGAAAGACATGTAGTGCAAAACTGGAGTGGTGTTGATAATACTGATGTCAAGACATGCATTGGGCTCCTCATTTTAGCTCCAGTTTTTCCATTCAGGTTTGTCATATAAACAATAATCTTGATGATCTGTAGAGTGAAAATTTTATCCAAAGAGAATCACATTGTAAATCTTGGTAATGGCATACCATGTCAGCCCTGGAATCACATCTCCGGCAGCAGGAACAGCCTTGAAAGTATGCTGTGTATGACAGTATACTAAAGTGACTTTATCAGATATTACATGGTCTACAACAAGGGAAAGCCAAGTTCAATCTGTCTGTTTTAAAGACACATGAAACAGAACATACACACAGGCTGGCAGAGCTGACTGCAGCTGGTTTCATGTTGTGAAGGCAGTATCTCGTCTGCAGCTGTACTTTGGTGCTCTTAATGTCTTGTGCCATGAGGGTTAACTCTACAAAATTCCACATGCCATAGGGGTACATTTTTTGTTCCAATTTAGCTAAATCTTTGTTTGATAAAAATTAACTTTTTCTAGTGTTGTATTGATATTTAGTTTTTCTAAACAATCTAAGTTGATGCTTCAAAAAGTAATAGGAAACTGCTCTGTACATTGGCATAGTGGTCGCATCACAAACACTGGCATATAGAGGGATAAAATTCTGAAAATATTCAAATATTTGGTTATTTGTGAGCAGAACTATAGTGGATAAAAAATTATGGGGGAAAAAAATGTTAACATACTATTTTTATGACGTTTTTGGCAGTGGACTCTTTTGTCCATAAAAATGGTAATAACGTAACAATGTAGGTTACACATTAAAAAAATAAAGTGATATGTGATTTGTGTTTAAAATATTGTTATAAAATACACACCTTTGCCAAAGATCATAGCAAAAAGCACCACAACCTCCAAGTTATCAAAAAAATAAAAGTTGAGAAGGACTCTTTTGTCCCTATTGGGCCACAAAGGTTAATATAACTGGCAGTATCGGGCTAACGCACTACAAATAAAATACGTTCCCCTGTTTAGTCTTACCATTGATGACATGCTCTGGGGATATGGTCTTCTTGTCAGACTTGTTGCATATTTCATTGGCTTCCGAAGAGATGAGGTGAATAAACTCTGTGCAGCAGTTCACCACCAGCTCCCGGGCGTCGTTGGCCACGCGCACATTTGGAAGCGTCTCTTTAATCATCTTGTTAATAGCTGCTCTGGGAATTGTCAGGTCGTCGTCGTTTCCAGAGGAAGAAGCCATCGCGAAAGGAATAACGTCCAGTGATATAAAAAAAAATATTCTAGTTCCGTTAGCAAACCTCAACGGGTTGTACTCACAATGATGAACAACACTGTGCAAATTAGAACAGTCATGAAAAGATATCACAACGTAGCAGATCGTTTTCTCCTAGTGAGACCGGCTAGTTAGCTTAGCAAGGTAGGCGTTAATACCATAAGATTGCATTTAAATTTAGCGGAAGTGCTTGGAATGTGACAAAGTACACAACCCATAAAGCAAAATAATACACCAGAGGTACTTGGCTGGCTAGCAACAAAAGCTAACTAGTAGCAGTGGTCTCGGTTCGAAGCCAGCCACAGCCCAGAAGACGAGTGACCGCGGATCCCGAGAGCATGGCTAAAGTTCGGCTAACAATGAGCCGCTTCTGCCATTTCTGCCTAAATACTTAAGGCCCGGGTCAAGACGACAAAAAATAAAGCCGCCTGACCCGATAATTTACGCTTTCCCGTGCCGGCAAATTGAGTATAACATATTCATATTCAAACAATACTTGTTTAAATATGTTTACAGAGCAGTCACTGCTAGCTGTAAGCCAAAATTTGGCCGGATGTGATATCATCAAAACCCGGATACGGTGTTGCCAGCAGACGGCAGTCACTCGCCCATTTGCGTCATCTAGTGTTTATTTAGCGAATCTTTTTCAGATGTTTATTACAAACGTTTGTTCAAACAAACACTGCTTAACGTTACACTACCAGTCAAACGTTTGGACGCACCTTCTCATTTAATGTTTTTTATTTTATTTATTACTTAAAGGAACACGTATAGAATTATGTAGTAAACAACTGTTCAACAAACCAGAATGTTTAATATTTTAGATTTTTTTAAGTAGCCAACTTTTGTTTGATGACAGCTTTGCACACTTTCGGCGTTCTCATTCAGTCTAATGAGGTAGTCATCCTGGAATAGTTTCCAATAAACAGGTTGGCTATGCCTTGTCAATATTTAACTTGTGGAATGTCTTGCCTTCTTAAGCCATCTAATAGATGAATTAAGTCTTGCACAACAAAAAGATGATTTGGAAGATTTCAGATAACAGATTAACAAACCCCCAAACTTTGTTTTTTCATGAGCTGAACTCAAAGATCTAAGAATTTTTCTATGAACACAAAAGGCCTATTTCTCTAAAATATTGTTCACAAATCTGTCCAAATCTGTGTTAGTAAGCACTTCTCCTTTGTTGAGATAATCCATCCATCTCACAGGTGGGGCATTTGAAGATGCTGATTCGAGAGCATGATTATTTTCATGTGGCTGGCCACAATAAAAAGCCACTCTTAAATGTAGAGTTTCACTGTATTGTGGGGTCCAGGTGGGTGTCCAAAAACAGTCAGTATCTGTGTGACCAACATTTGTGACGAGAACACCTTTTTCAAAGTTCCAGACGCCATCAAACGTGAGCATTTGCCCACTCAAGTAGGACCAGCTGTTACCACTGAGGGGCGCTAATTCACTGTAGGTTGCAGTGGGGTGCATTGGCTCAGTGAGTGGTCGTCCTTCAACCGGAAGGTAGGTGGCTGCCAAGCCTCTCCCATGGAACCTCTAAGATGGTCCTCATGTAAGGGCGCCGCCATACAGTGATTATACAGCGAAATACAGCGATATACCTCCGTCCACCAGAGGGCAGGCTCCAAAAGCGGAAATATAAGGAGAAACCCAATGGCGACTTTACAAGAGTAAAACTCATGTTTACAGCCTGGTACAAAAGATGTCTCCGGTCTCTAGAGCTAAGTTTTTACTACATGACAACTCTGGGGGGGATGAATTTTTGATTAATATTTTTGTTTATGCTATCTATAAACTATTGTTTTACTATGGAAAAAGCCCGGATGTAACGGCCATTTTATTGCCCATTCGTAATGACAATATTGGTGAATAGGGGACCAATGGGCGGATATCATCCATATTTATACAATCTATGGTGGCTGCAGAGGTGTAAAGTACTTAAGTAAATGTACTTAGTTACTGTACTTAAGTATTTTTTTGGCTACTTTGTACTTGTACTGAGTATCAAAAATACTACTTTTACTCTCTACTCAACTATATTTTTGATTGAATACTTGTACTCTTTACTCCACTACATTTAAACTGACACTTAGCGTTACTCGCTACATTGTGTTTGTGCACGTCAAGTCAACTTTGTCTGCATGGCTTATTTCTTGGGTGTGAGAGGCGATGTCGCCATCTGCAGGCTATTGAAGGTACCAGATGCTATTTGCCTACATGTGTTACTCCGTTGTGAACGTGAATTCGCAGCCTGCCGAATGCCGGGTGTTTCACATAAATTAGCGATGGCTGCAGCTACTGATGAAGCCAAAGCCAGCTCTTCATGCAGTGGCAGCAGTGGCGCAAAAACGGTGTATGCGCTATATGCGGCGCACAAGATGGATAAAGAAAAAAAGCTGTAAGGGGCAACAAGATGGCGTGTCAAGGTATGGGACAGCAGCTAAACAAGTGGATGGTGAAAGGCAACAGTTAGGATTTAAAGTCTGACGTCTGTGTTTGGAGGCTTGCAATATTCATGTTAGCCTTTGCTAACACTGGAAATATAGCAGCCAAATGGGGTTTAAATTAAGGCTAGCTTAATGTGCGAAACCGAGGTTACTGAGCTGAAAACTGGAAAATATAAGGCAGCATGCCATGTACAATAAATTACAATCATTTGGAAAACAACTAATGCAATATCTCTGGTTTACCAAGATATTATGCAAAGATTTGCTCCAAACTTGGAGGCTTAATGTTAACAAACTAATTAGTGTTTGCTAACTTTATTAATTAAGTTAATGTTGCTACATTTAGATTTTGGTTAAACCTTATGGTTCCAATCCTATGCATGACATATCTCAATTGTATTAAGGGAAAATACTGGTAAATATAAGGTAGCATGCACAATAAATGACTAGAAGCTGAAAAACATAACTTATGCAATAAGTCTGGTTTACCATGTAACCATTAAAAGATTTTGTTTAAGCATTAGCTGTTGATGTTAGCTGTGCTGTCAGACACACAGTCTGTAGTTACATCTGTTGGGTCTAATTACAGGCTCACATCTCTTTCTCTCTCTATAAAGGTCTATGCTATATTCTTTAAATGTATATATAAATTATTATAATTATATGTATATGCATGATACAATTTATTACGAACTAGAGAATGCTCCAGAACATTTGGTAGCAACATTGTTACTAGTATTGGGCTGAGAACTGACCAAAATTGTTGCTGCATAGCCCTCCAGCACTGGGTAGTTGTGCCCCGGAGTGCCAGCCCTGATTTGACTTTTTTTATTTTGTTTTCTTTTTTTCCATTTTACTAAAAATAGTTTTATTTTAAATGTTTTACTTATGCCATTTTGAGCACTTGAGTTTGACTTGGACAGACTTGTTTGATCTGTGTTTTTGTTCTGCTGTGTCGATATTGAGGTATTTCTTTTCTATATTAGGAAGTAAAACCTCATAAATAAACTTTCTTCTTTTTAACTGACCTACAATATCTCTTTGTGTTGAGGTCTAGTGCATCTTTGAGCCAACATTCAGTACGAGTAAAATACTTAAGTACTTTTAAAATGGGGTACTTTAAGACTTTTTCTCAAGTCGTATTTAAATTGGTGACTTGTAACTTGTAGTGGAGTAATTTTTACAGTAAGGTATCTGTACTTTTACTCAAGTATGGCTTTCAGGTACTCTTTACACCTCTGCATATAAATATTATTGGTTAACCCAAATATATCACATAATAACAAGGTAAATACATATTTATATAAGCTCTGTAAACTTTTTAAAGCTAGAAAACAGGGTTTCTGCAGCATATGTGTTGAAAACGGTTGCTTGTTGGACTCTAGAGTCGACGGAAATACAAAGTGATAGTTTCTCTAATGTTTTGTACACTGCAGCTTCCATGAGCCCACAGAGGCCTGTCCACTCGACCTTGAAAGTGAGCACATTTGCCCCCGGGCCCTGCTTCTGCAGAGGGAGACAGAGGGGCAACCCAAACACACCCCACTTGACACAAGAAAAGTGAGTCACAACCAGGGCAGAGACAGCCGAACAGACCTCGGACAATGGCGACGACGGGGGACTTTTATCTGTTCTTTACATATAATAAATTTGGAAATATTGCCAAAAGAAAAATGTTAATGATGTGTGTTTCTTTGAACTATTGATAGTGTCTTAACTCTCGTGTGGTAATGTCACAACAAGGCCAGAGGAATAGAATACAATGTTATGTATTTGACTATGTCTGAAAAAAACTGAAAATTTAATTCCTCATAACATTTAAAAAGATAGTGTGCATACAGTTCAAGAGCATTTGATAAGTAAATAAGTGATTTTATTTATTCATTTTTTATTATTACTATCCTTATATGTTACAAAGAGCAACCAATGTTGATGCAGATCAGGTTTGATTTGAGCCACTGTTTTACTTTATAATTAATCGTTAATTGTTTTTATTTCAGTAGGTAAAGTGTTCAAATGTGTGGTCCTTTGATCTCTGACCAAATGTAATTTTCTTTCTTGCCGGTGTTCTTTGTTTTTTCATAATGGGTTATTTTTCAAGCAACTCTTTTCAATTGGTCTCAAAAATATATCTCAATTTAAAGGATTTGAAAACACACCATTTAAGTCATTTCAGTTTTTTCCACCACCAACAGGAACCCTTAAAACAATTCTTAATGGAAACTGTAACTAAAATATGTTTCTGAATAAGCATCTGTAAAACCAATTCTAAACAGTTTTCAATACCCAAAATACTGACTAAAAGGAAAGCCCAAAAAGAGTCATAAGGCATTTAATTTCCCATATGCCCCTTCTCTTTTCAGCCAGTTTTGTTTTCACAGTCCATATTACAATCAAAAGGATGGGCACAAATCCTGGACTAATCCTCGCAGATCCATATAATGAAGAGATCAGACCAGAGCACAACGCAAACAGTTTAGCACGACGCTAAGTCCTGTCTCATACAGTGAGAGGGATTGCCATTAATACACCTAGACTCATTTGCATTCAACGGAGCTCTGACTCACTCAAAGAGTCCCGAAGTCAATCAGCTTCTTTCAGTTGGAAATGAGGTCCTGGAATGGACAATCTTTGCCTTGCATTATGACACAGACTGTGGTCCTGGTAGAAATTGTAGCTGAATTTTTGAATTACAGACAGCACAGAGCAAATTGTGAGTTTTTTTCTTTAACCTCAATCATTATTTGTTTTTTTTAGAGAATGCTTTTAAATTGGGGTCAGTTTGGGGATGGAATTCTTAGAAGTCTTGACAGAAATATAATGCAGTAAACCAACAAAGCAATGTAGAATATGAAACATTCTAAAGGCAATTGTGTGTAAAATATCTAGATACATGTTTAACTTGGTGTCTGTCTCGAAGTGTCAGCCCTGTGACTAGCTGACAATTGTTCAGGGTGTACCCCGCATGAGGCTAAAAATGTTTGACTTAAGCTGCAGTACATTGACAGGAGAATAAACCTAGTTTGAAATTAAGCCAAATACTACAACTAATGACTGGTCTGTAACTTAGAATAAGACCTCCAAACTTCAATATAATAGATCACAGAACTTTTGTCCCACACCACCTTTAAATTTACTCATCTCTGCTCGTCCTAAACACGTAACCTCATCGGGAGGATTGCGGAGCCTTTTCTGATTAAACTGTCTTGGAGAGGTGAGGACCTCTTCATACACCTCTGCCACATGATAATGTGACAGCAAAGGCCATTAATGCAGGAGCACAGAGGTCATTAGCATCGCTCCATGGTGTAGCATAAAGTAATCACCTCCTGAGATGTGTCTCCGCTGAGCGCCGTACTGTCTGTCCTTTCCCTGCCGTGATTCCCCACACGTGTAAGGTCACTTAATGATGCTGGACACACATAGCAGATCTGGGGGGCGGTGATGGGGGGTAGTACTCGGCCAGCTGATTATGTTCAGCTCGCCACACTTCTTAATCAGCGACAAGATGACACGGCTGACACTGTTAAGGATGTTACACGTTCCCCGCTGCTCATCAAAGATCTCATAGGCTGACCAGAAATTGGGATGTAGTGGGAAGGTGTGAAACTCTAGATTTCCTGTAACATTTCAGCCACCTTAATGAACCATGCCTCAGCATAAAATAACCACATATATTCACATCGAAAAGTGCAAACAGTTTTTGTGTCTTTACTGATTAAAAGAAAAAAAACTGGTGACCATCATCTGAATATAAAGTGAATGCAACAGCTAAGTTAAACTAACTTAATATGCATTCATTCTGTATAAATATATCTAAGTAGTTAGATTAGGAATTAAATACTGGTCCTAATACATTTACATTTTACACAATGCATGTGTTCTACTTCACTTCCACTTCATGTTACACTGTAAGTGTAGTGTAACAGGAAAGTTAGGACTACAAAGCATGTAGTCCTAACTGGTTGTGCGCTGCTACTTTGACCTGTCAGTCTTGTGAATTGCGCTCACTAAACTTGTAAAATACCCATGTAAAAAATCTCACATTGGGCCCCACCTACACAAGCTCCACTGACCTATTACTGTAACTATAGGTGACTCTTGGGTCAGAGCTTTAGAGGCTCAGTGAACTCAGGAGAGACATTTAGTCACAGTGGTGGACATATAAGGTTATATGATAATGTGTTTAGGGGGGTCTAGGCGTCCTTCCCCAGAATAAGTGTAATTCCAGTATTCTGGCACATTGTACAGATATTACTACAGAGTGAGTACATTTGTGGAAACACTTATTTTTACTGATCCAGCTCAAATATTTGAAGATAGAGCAAAGACTTAAACCATCTACAAAGACCAACTCTTTTTGTAATTTGGACACAACACTTTGTTAAGGGGGTCTATATGATGTCAGTTTATTTGAGCTGAACATATAACATCCGCTTCACAGAAAACACAGGCACAGACAAATAAGTAGCTTACTCTTTGAATAAAAATGTCAGGATGTTTATCACATTCTAAAACATATTAAGCTTAAGAGCTGACACTTTATTATTTATAATATATAAATATGATCTTGGAACTATTGGTGTTAAAGCCTGCTTTTTAGACAAGTATCACGTATCAAGTGGTGAGTGCTACTGATTTATTGTTTAATGTTAATGTGCTTTTCATTTTCATGGATCTGGGTTTTATTTGCTGTTGTATTGTTTCTGGTTGAAACGGATTAGCATCTATGCTTGGTGTCTCCGGTCCAGCGCACTCAAAACCGGCAGATTGTTCTTTGATTTTTGTTCGTCACGTGCGCACCTTGAACACACTGGATGCAGTACCGCTAACGTCCAAAGGTGGCACACAAGTACAAAAACTCTGGATCTTCTCTAATGCTCCTTTAAGTCTGGCTCAGCTCGCAAAGCGCTAATCTTTAACAGTTTGTGCGCAGCCAACAGGTTTTAAACAGCTTCACTTTAGCTGCTTCAGAATAAAATTTACAGCTTCAACTTGTTCACACTCAGTGTGATTTGATTTGTCTTTCAGCTACAAATGCTAATAGAATGAAACTTAGTAAACACCGATGATAACGTGAGCAGTTGTGGTGATAGATGCATAATTTGTTTCTAGCCACAATCCGTGTCTTCTCCAGGAAAGGGAGGGTGTGTCGGGTCTTTTTGTTATTATTTTTTTTTGTGCACGATGAGATAAATCATTAGAGCTGTTTCTCGGGACCAGCCAAACTTTTTCAAACTAATCACTGCAGCTGAGTGTTGTTGAGTGATTACAGCAGAGCAATGTTCTGATGTTCGGATATATACTGTATTAACTACATTCAATATTGATTATTAATTAGTTATATGTTTCCAAATACATATATTTTTTTAATCAAAGCAAAGGAAGGCAGCACTCCTATTCAGTTATGTCTTAAGTATTTACAAGCAGTTGTGTGTGACAGTTTGTCAACAAATCGTATTAAATGTGATGCTGCTGTTACTGTTGTGTTCTAAATTTATATATATTTTTTATATATAAAACAGGCCATTTTCAAACATTAGCTGCCCTCTTCTCCCACATGTCTCAGGAGTTTACTTTTGTTGTGTCAGCACTTGAGAGTCAAATAAGAGTTTATTCTCAATAGTTTGTTAAACAATAAACTTGCAGAAGTGTAACTTTTCTTACCTTGTCTGTGAATGTCAAAGTCCTGTGAACAGCTGTAGCTTGCCTCGGTTACCTAGTACGTGCAGGACACTGACTGCAGTTCTCCTTACAGCCACTGGTGTCAGTAACTGTTAGGTTGGTGTACCTTTAAGGAAAAAATACTTTTATAAATTTTAATATTTTTCCTGCAAAACAAAATTCATGCAGAGCATTTACTGTAAATTTAATGTTTGAACATTATTTGAATTAGAATATTATACCTTCATTTTAGGGCTCATGTTTGGCAGCCGTAACTGCCAGTCATTTTATTTTGTTTAAAAAATTTGCAACAAATATAAGCTTATGTGTTTTATAGAACAACGCTTGTCCTTTTAATGACCAAAACTGACTGGATTATTGCAGATCTTTTATGTCTCAAGATGGAAGCTCTCATATGTGTGTCTATGAAATAAGGTAAAGCTAACCTCAGTGATTTTACATTGTAACGGTTTATTAATATCAATTTAAGATGGGTTACGTTTCCAAAAAAAGTCAAACTTGTTCCTCTAACACGTTTCATTCAAACATGTTGTGTACAGTTTAAAGACATGTCATGGTTGTGCTGCTCTCAATAATAATATTAAGTTAATAATTAGCTCTCCTCCAACAATTTGCAAAGCATTATGGTCTATTTTGACCGTCTTTTACCAACTTTTACTGTTGGATTGTGGGGAACTTTGAGTGCACTACATTTAAGTCACTAGACATTTGGACAATAGTGTATTCACTTTAGAGTGCTCTACACTCTATGATGATTAGTGATTAGCCTGATTCTCCTTCATTGTTACTTTAGTCGTTACTTCCTTGTTGACATAAGTGTCGACCAATGAGTGCTCCTTATTCATGAAAGAGCATGTGATATGTGCAGAACATTCTCATCAGTGTTGGGAAAGTTCACTTTCTATATGAACTAGTTCAAAGTTCAGTTCACAAATTTTAAAATGAACTAGTTCAGTTCATAGTTCAAACTTCAAAATTTTGAACTAAGTTCACAGTTCCAAAAATGAACTAGTTCATAGTTCTTTTTTTCCATATGTTGCTGCGAGCTATTATTTTTCAAAATTATTGCCACAGCCCATATACAGTAGAATCACAGACAGCAATTATTTTATCAGTTTTAACAATGAAGCTATGTCAGATTTCATTTTCATATTCAATTTTTAATCCTTATCCAACCAGGGTTTACATTAGCATTGTTGCTTTAATGCTTTGTTGCTGTCCATTCACTCCACACTAGTAGCAGCTGCAGCTTTCAACCCTACAGTACATTCTCAAAAACAAGAGGAAAAACGTGCTGCTTGAATGGTCTTTTTTAATGAGGAATTATTCAAAGAAAAACAGGACAGTAAGGTGAAAACGCTTTTAAATTTTAATAATTTTCCATTGTCCACATGCTAAAACAGAATATTGGAATCCTGGAAAAATAGACCAGGCAGGTTCAACAAACAAGTTACATGAATGAATTTAAATGATCATACGCCTTACTACATGCTGCTGTCGCCTCCATGCTTTATTTATTTATTTATTTTTTTTGATGACGCGTCACGCATGCGGCGGACGGCGGTGCGACACAGGTGGCTGGTGTTGCCAGGTTTGGTGTTTTTCCGCTACATATTAAGACTCGTTTGCGGTGTGTTTTAGCCGGGTTTTCGCCTGGAAGGCTCTATAGAAATCTGGCACCCTATTGAACGAAGTTAACCTGAGAGAGCGTGCCGTTCACAGACACCAGAATGAACAAGTTCACAGTTACGTTCATCAGGCAGTAATACAGCACGTTCAGTTCACGTTCGCCCAAAATATGAACGAGTTCATGAACTATCGTTCAACGAACGCGTTCAGGCACAACACTGATTCTCATTTAATAAAATCCTTGATAATGAAGCCTAGATGACATCTTGGTGATTCCCAGTATCAGTGTGCTATTAAATTATAAGACCTGTTTTTCTTCATTACAACTTTACATGTTTAACGTAGATTAACCAATCAAATCTTTTTATTGCATTTCCTGGCCTCAGTTTAAGAAGGCTAGTTTTCAGAGGCACAGTTCTTCACTGCGTTTTAGTTATGCTTCTTATCCACACAAGTATTGTACTTTAGTGGATATACTGTATATTGTTGTCATTAAAATGTTCATTAAATTCTACCTTCTTCCTGTTGAGTCCGTCTCCGCGACGACACAGGATGTGACCTCTCAAGGTTCCATAGAATGTGATGTCACAGTTAAATCCAGCAGAAGTCAGAACCGACTCAGACACAGACAGAGACACTTCACTTCAGAGAAAACTCTTTAAAACAGTCACAATGACCACAACAGCCGACCTTCACCTGCACCAGGACCGTCCTGCCATCATGGTAAGACAAACTACCGACATATTAGGTCGAGTGTATGAGAGAGAGTCAGTCATGAGTCAGTGAGTGGGTGACAAGAGCCCAAAAGTTTGTTTTTGGGTTTACCTTCATTTATCTGGCATTACATGAAGCTATCTTCATTAGCCAACAGTTCAACAACCCACCTCCACCCCAGCTCCTCCTTAAGACACAATTCTGATCAAATTTAATCTCATCCATAGTGCATTTTTGCTTTATGTTTGCATATGTTTAACAGACAAGTCCTAAAACAGGTTTATACTTTCTCCAGGAACAAAACCCCGTCTCCATCTTTGCCGAGCAAAGGATGACATGGCTGATTGAGAAGATCACGTTTGGGATGGAGAAGTTGAGCATCTCCAGTTCAGAAGTGATCCTAAAGAGACACTACGCAGAGATCAGGCAAAAGCCTGACCCAACACTGTGCTCCCCGGAAAGAAAGACACAGAGGTTGATGAGGAATGCCCAAAGAAAAGGTAAGATCATCTTTACAGTAACGTGCTTCTACGTTATTATATTAGAGACAGTGCACTGTTCTCCATTGGCACTGTATTTGGAGATAGACATTTTCTAGAAAAGGTTAGAAAACCTCATACAACAAAGTTTTTATGAGCGTCAGAAGCTGCTGGGCTTTAATGGTAGCTCCGTAGAAGGTATAATTGTATCACCAAAGTTCAAAGAAGACTGTTTTTTAAAAAGTGGCTAAAATCAGGTTGGAATCTGCAATATCTTAACCTCAAATATCTTTGATTAGGTTAAGATAATGTTGCATCCCTTGTCCACCTCCACCAAATATCTTTGAGGTTAAGCCTATGTATCGAAGTCAAACTGATAAAGTGGCCACTGAATCTGTTTTAGTCGCCAAAGGTTGAAAAACACCCACATTTGTCAGGTGTTAATGCCAAGCCCTGGTTGACTTATTGTAGCAGACATATACTATTTAACATTAGCAAGTGCCAGCATCCAGATGCATTTCTCCTTCTCTTTGTTTGGTGATTAGGAAAAAATGAAAATGAGTTCTGGCAGGACACTAAACTGATAAACGTTTAAACTTTTAGTGGAAAAGACTAATGAGGAGCTGTAAATGTCTTTCTGTTTAAGGCCAATGTAGAAAAGAGGCTTGTGCACTGTCTTTATAGATGGTTGTATTGCTGTTATTCCTGACAGTAAGCTTCATAAATAAACTGACTAACTTTATCTCTTTGCCACAGCGGGTCACAACAGAAACAGGAGAAGGAAAGCTCCTGTCCAAAATAATCAGAGTCAGAATGAAACGGACCATTTCAAAAACAGACCGGTCCAACAGAGTTTCATTCGAAGACCATTTAAAAATGAGGACAAGTCTTTATAGAATCATTTTAAGGTAATGTTTAAAAGGACTTGGATCAGCAGCTTCAATACAAGCAGAGCCACAAGAAAGTCCAGCTGAAGACCAGGCGATCCCAGAAAGCTCAGGACAAAGGGCAGCAGGTTCAGAAAAACGGGACCCAACAGTGCTCGGTCCAACAGAGTTTCATTCGAAGACCCTTTAAAAATGAGGGACAAGTCAAGAATCATTTTAAGAAGGTAATGTTTAAAAAGGACTTGGATCAGCAGCTTCAATACAAGCAGAGCCACAAGAAAGTCCAGCTGAAGACCAGGCGATCCCAGAAAGCTCAGGACAAAGGGCAGCAGGTTCAGAGAGACGGGACCCAACAGTGCTCGGTCCAACAGCAGCAGTCTCAGAGAGACGTTATTAAAGTCAACATCAATCAAGACAATGTCAGGAAAGTCAAAATTGAACACAACAGAACCAACGAACAAGAGCAGAAGGTCCAGTCTGACCAAAAACATGGACAGAACCTGTACAAAAGAAGATTTAGGAAGAAACACTTCAAGCAGAGTTGGTTTCAGAAAAGAGGCTCAGAACAGCAGCAAAATTACAGACAGGACCAGGTGAGGAAAGCCCAATGCGAGCAGAAGAATAAGAAAGGAAGGAAACGTCGGTTTCATCAGAGACCGTTCCAGCGGGGGTTTTAAAACCCTCCACTCATCGAAGCTCAGGATGAGCTCCTTATCTTGAGCTTCTTAAAGCTCTTCTAAATAAATAAATTATGATTGTAGTTTGGATTCATTATATTGGAATCTCTTGGAATGTAAGGAAATCAATTCTTTCTAAAGTGTAACTCCTTTCTTGTCCCCCAAAAGGAGATTTTGTTCACATTCCATTTAATTTTGTCAAACCAAAAGGAGACCGGACCAACGAAAACCACTTGATGCAATTAAACTCCAATTTAAGTCTGTTCATGTCAAACTAAAACCACAGACAACCTGTTGAACTAAAACTTAAAAAATAAACCTTATTTAAATCCAACTAGAGTCTTTTGCACCAGAGTACACAGAAGAGGAGGTGAGAAATATTTATTGAGAAAGGAGTTTGTACGTAAAACTTATTCTTGATGAAACTGATTTGACAGAACACTAACAAGTAGGTATTTTATGGCTTTATTAAATAAATCTAGTCCATAACACAAAAATTGTGTTTGTGTCAAAACAGGCCAAAGGTCATGATTACTATTAAAAATCTGGGAAGACTGTTTGAACACATTCATATACCTTCATAACTTGAAAAAAAAAATACACAGTAGGTAAACAAAACTAACCTGTATGTTAATCATATTCTGAGGAAAACAAGTACAAGAGACTCTGATACCAGAGAGCCCTGAGTCAGAGTGTAAAACTCAAATATAGACTGTAAAAACATTTACATAATACATTTTAATAATATTTTTACAAGCATTGTAAGCAAAATACAATTTCCACATTGCCGGACTAATACGTTTTTTTCTTATCTTATCTTAAATACTCTTTTTTCTTTGTGTCTTTGCTCCTGTCTGCTTTTCCAAACTATCATGTTTAAGTAAAATGGTAGAATATCTTCTGTGAATTTGAATGTTTTGTTAAATGTAGCTGTGTTAAAATCAAACAAGAACAAAGTGGAAGAGGTTCCTGGTGAAATCAGCCCGAGTGAAGTCAAATAACATTTTAAAGACTAAATTTAAAGGGAAACTGCAGCAGACAAAACAAAACAATACACAAGAGTCTGCTGAAAGAACCACAACTCGAAGCAAATCTTTCTACAGCTTCACGTTATAGGATTATATGGATTTATAGACTATTTTGCCAATAAACAAAAGCACTGGTGAGATGCAGCAATGGTATTTCTGCACCAGAACCCAAAGAAGTATACTCAGAGCTTGACACTGAATGTTTTTGTTCACAAACTTATCAACAACTAGACATATTTGTGGAAGTTTCTTTAGGTCCATAGTTTTCTTTAGGCAACACAAGCACAGACCCACAGTCACACACACACAAGACTTTCACCACAACATGCAGTTTTATGGCACTAAAATATGAACTTCTGAGCACTCACGGCTTCATTGTTAACAATGTTAACAATAAAAGAAGGTGACACCAGGTGGGAGTAACGTGTACATCAGACAAAAAGAACGCCAAAAGCACAAGGATGAGACAAGGGTGGACTTTTCTATTAATTTTAACAATTGATCTGAATGATTTTAACAAATTTACACAACGTTTTCAGACGACAAACTGACTGGCTGTTGTATATGGTTAGTCTTTCCTATTCTTCATTCATTCACTTACTTAACCTGTTACTGTGCATTGTCCCTTTGAGAAACACAGGTTTGTACTGTATTTGCTCTAATGATGATTTATTTCTAAGCACCGCAAACTGACTAAGGCTTAATACATACTGCATTTCACCTGATAAAGACTGTGAATAATCAGGTTTTATCCTCTTATTGCACTTTAAATCATGTGAGGTTTGTGATTTGTGAAAGAAAATGCCAAACAGAGAGTGTCTTCTTGTGCTTTTCTCACCATTCTTCTATTTTACTTTATTAGGAATATTACTAACAGCATAATGAAGGTTGATTATGTAGGTGTGTTAAGTAAAGGTTAAAGTAGAATCTGAGAAATAACGATGTTTATTGACCAAAATTAATCATTTTGAATATGCACCAAAAACAATAACCTTGCTTTTTAGATTTTAAAGAAAGAGACTCAAGGTGACTGCTGACACTTTCTCTCTGTTTCTGTGGCCCAAAGATGATTAGTTCAGTTTTCACAGTTAAGATGGAAAAAATAATTTTGCATCCTGAATCCTCAAAAATAATATTTCGTTCAGATTAAACAGAGAGACGATAGAGACTGCATACAATTTAAAATGGATGGATTAGCATGAAGGACATGACATGATCAGGACTGACATGACCTGAAGAGGACTAGGAGCAACCAGTAATTATTAACTATAGGAAATTACAGCATAAATTATTATAACATCCACGTGTCAATCTGTTCGATGCAGTGACACAGTGAATGGATTGGTCCATTTTCACCTGCTGTGAGTGAAATGTAAATCTGAGTGTCATCTGCATAATTATGGTAGGATACACCACAAGTGCGTATTAACTGGCCTAAAGGAAGCATGTAGAGATTGAATAATAGGGGTCCCAAGATAGACCCCTGTGGAACCCCACATGTCAGGGCCATTTGGTCTGATACACAGTTACCAACCCAAATAAAGTACGTCCTGTCTTCAAGATAGGACTGAAACCATTCTGGCAGTTCCAGAGATGCCTATCCATTCTTCTAATCTTTGTGACAGGATTCCATGGTCCACTGCAGCACTCAAGTCCAACAGAACTAAGACAGAGACTTTGCCTGCGTCATCGTCAGACGGATGTCAATTGTGACTTTGTTTGTTTGATTTTAGAAATCTAGTGGGTAAAAGGTCTAGACAGCAGGTAAATGAACTCAGTCTGGAGACAGTATTTTCAAGAAAATTAATGAATAAATGTCTAACATTAAAAAAATAATGGCTTCAAAAAAGTGACTACCAGATTTCTAAATTTAAATTTTGCCTACAACAGAGCTGTCATGTCAAAACTGGCAAAATGTCAGAGAATAAATAATGTAAAATCAAGATTCTTGGTAAATAGATCATAGATTTGTTATAGTTATAATTTGTGTAATGGTAGCCTGGCTAGGCTATAGTCTAAAAATGACACCTGATATACACCAAACATGTGTTCAGAACGCAATTATTTGCTTTTTAAATGCCGTTTTTCCTCAGTGCTAATCGCTTTTATGTTGAAAAAAAGTGGTCTCTGTTTACACCCTACTTCCTATTTCTAATTTTGTTGTACAAACTTGTAGAATGGTACAAGAAAATACCCTAAAAACCCCAGCATTTTATATGTAAACTTGTACATTCGTAAATGAATTATACTTTGTACACAGAACTTGCACTCACCACTTTTGTGAAAAGCAAGTCAAGTCACTGCTTTATGTCAAGCAAGTCAAGTCGTAGCTTGGGTCAAGCAAGTCACTGGCAAGTCATACAAATGTTTGATGAATTAACTGAATTTATATATCAAAATAAGTTAAAACTACAAACAGAAGTTATGAATTATGGAAGTTTTAACTGCAACAAAAAAATAGCAATATGCATTTCTACTCTAAAGGAGTCCACATTGTTTGTGAATTAATTAATTAATAAAATTTCAAATTGTAACCTTAAATGTAAATGTAACTGGAATATGGCAAACATAAAAGCATGAAAAGTATGGAAACAGCTGCACCTAAATATGCCTCAAAAATTGCAGAAGACCAAAATAATTAAACAATTCAAGTATAATGGTTTCGATGATGGATGAAGGTAGGCGGTTCGATTCCCGCTATCACCACAGTTCATACTGTTGTTGTGTCCTTGGGCAAGACACTTAACCCACCTTGCCTCCAGTGGTGTTCCAGCTGTAACACTGGTGAATGGAACCTTAATTTAAGTCGCTTTAGATAAAAGCGTCTGCTTAATGACTTAAAATGTAAGAGCCACACATCAATATGCATATTATATTGTGTGAGATACATTCTCTTGATTTTTCTCTTTCCTGCTTGTTGTGTACAGCCAGCGAGACAAGGTTGCTCACACCTTGACGAAGGCTCATTAGCCACAACGAGTAAGTTATGTGTTTAGTACTTGTCACCTGTTTTTAAAATATTAAAGCCATCATCAGCCATCAAGGACCGTTACGTCGCCCGGTTTGGCACAACCTGGAGCCAGGCCCGGGGTTGGGGCTATGTCTTTGTCAAGCAAGTCTCTAGTCCTAAACTTTGCGAATTTGAGTCAAGTCATGCTGTCCAGGGTCAAAGTCCCAATCAGTGCCTGCAAATACTTTAGAAATCCATCTTTTTTTGCAATTTACTCTCTTCCTTAGTCTTAGTCTTAGACTTAGTATTTTTATGAAATTCTTAAAAACTTCATCGATGTCTTCTTATATCCATTCTTTTTTTATGGAGGCCTTTTTTACTGGTTTACTTCATTTAGATGTTTATTAAATATTAAAACACAGAGGAAACACTAACTAGCGTTAGCTGAGGTGGCATTCAGTGAATAAGGCAAGTGCATAAACCCACACTGGTCTAAGTAACTGCGATAATTTACAGTTGTCCGTCTTCAAATCTACACACTCAACACTAAAATAGTCTGTTAAATTGTAAATATGGAGCTAGATTAATACAATTGTAGATATTGAAAACCACCATTGTATTTAAACCAGCTTTTGAAGTGTCTCTGCTCAATTCTAGGCAAGAACCATGCTTGGTTATGATCAGGAAATATAGTATTTTGAGGCATTCTTTAGTTCAGAAATAAAACTACGTTACTAGCATCAACTATAAAATATACAGCATACATCTGTGGGCAACATCACACTCTCTGCGCTGCGCTAACTATTCCAAAATCCAAAAAGATGGCCCCCGCCACAGAGAAAAGGTTTACTTCTCTCGTCAGTTTTAAGTGACCTGGACATGTCTTTAAAATCGCAACAACTGGAAACTAATAACTTTTCTTCTGAAAAGGGAGGTTTTTGCCATAGTCCCAACTGGATTTTATATATAAACTTGCTGTTGTCATGTCCGCTTTGTGTGATTGGTTTATTTGACACCTGTTTGTCATGACATGATCCCGCCCCTGTGAAGGAAGCTGCTGCGGTCGCATTACCAAACTATAATTGTTTGGTACCAAGGCTAAATAAAAATGTCCAAGCAAACAAACTCACTTAAGAGTTTTTAATAAAAACTAATTAATTTGGGTTACAGGGTTAAGTGAAAGACAGAGTTTCTGAGCATATGGAACAAAGGTTTGTGTGTGCTTGTCCTTAAACGGTTTAATTTAGCTGATGTGGTGGTTAGATAACATGGTTACAAAGCATAAACAGTTTCTGAGGAGTGAACTGGGTGAGGAACAATAAGTACGATAATTTTAGTAGGTGACAGTTCAGCAGCTGCCTTTTCAGTTTCTATGTCAGCCAGGGCACAGTCACTGACAGACAACCATTCACTCTCACATTGATTCACTAGGGTCACATTTTCACTACAGATGCATGTCTTGGGACAGTGGGAGGAAGCACCAATGGTAACACAGGGAGAACATACAGACTGTTCATAGGCAGTACGACCTTCTTGCTGTGAGGCACTAACCACTCTATCACAGCACGCCATGGTGTCTCAAAATATCTTATAGATAAAACATGAAACAGCTGCACAAAATGTACTGCACCAAAACATGGCATTGTCTGAGAGGGAGTGAGGAGGAGGCTTGGTAGTTGGAGAACATAATAAGGAGTAGGATTTCCCCTTCTGTTGTAGGACCACTGATAACCAGTCAAGTCTTTAAAGAAACTGCAAATACCTTTGACAGCAGCATGTGATCACAGGCCAACTAATGATTTTTGACTCTGCATAAATGTTAAATGAACCAGGATACAATTTTAAATGTTGTTCATAAGAAAACCTCCTTAACCTCTCGGTCTTGTGAAAGTTCCAGGATGTATGCACTTAGCTTTTGACAGTGCATGCTTGAAAAAGATCTTCTTGCTTGTGGGCTTTGTGGAGAGAGTCTTATGACTTCATTGTTATGGTGTGCTCTGAGGAAGTGTTGTTTTCAGATGACTGGAGTCAGGGCTATAGCCTATAAAAAGCCAAACATCAGCAGTAGTCAGCATTAAACGAACAGCAGAGAAAGGTTTAGAGGTTATTTAACTGAAATTTTGAGACTTCACGGCTGTTTGAGTTCAGGCTGTGGGCTTTTCAGTAGCAGATGACTCTTTTGAGTGATCACTTTGTTGTTCAGTAGAAGGTTGGCTCCTCAGATCCGGGACGCAACATGAGCAAGTTTAATGGCGAGCTGACTCAGAGGGAGCAGGAGTTACTGAAAATCCGCCGGGACAGCGACACTAAGGCTGCACAACTGCTCAAGATGGAGAAGATGTTGGAACAGACCAAAAGCCTACTGGAAAAGAAGACCGAGTCTGGCTCAGAGAGCAAGGGCTTCCAGGAGAACATGGGTCTGTATCAGTGTGGTGCCTGTCTGTTCATGTTATGCATGCAGTTTGTGACATGTTTTCTTGCTCCTAGTAGAAGACTTGGAGGAGAAGGTCCGCTCCAGTAGAAGGTACAGAAGGAACTCTCTCCATCACACGCAGATGTTGGAGAGTCAGATGAAGACTGTCAAAGGCGAGCTGGTGGGCACGCTGGACCACCTTCAGGAGCTGAGGAACGTGCTGCGCCGCTCCCAGCAGAAGGCAGAAGAGCGTAAGGCCACCATGGAGAAGTTGGCCGCTGGACTCAGGTGAGGATCAGAACTGTTACAGAATCCTGCATCTCAGTTATCTTCTGATTCGAGCCCAGACTG
Source organism: Perccottus glenii (assembly GCA_024416835.2). Lineage (NCBI taxonomy): Eukaryota > Metazoa > Chordata > Actinopteri > Gobiiformes > Odontobutidae > Perccottus > Perccottus glenii. The sequence goes on from CM044559.2 coordinate 7,297,208, forward strand.
TTCCATGATGAGGCCGCACAAATTGAGTTGTACTGGAAACTCAAGATGCTGTGTTGCCCCTTGTGATGATCTATGATGTATGACACAGTCTACTAATTGTTTAAAATAATCTTTAAAAAACTACATTTGATCATTTGCAGCAACGTATGTATGTGTGATACAGTAAATTGACTCTATGGCATAGTCTTGATGCCTTATTCTACCAATAACCACTTTTATTCATACATTAATTTTCTTCTGCTTGGTCCTCTTAGGGGTTGCGGGACGACCCATGATACAACTTTTAAAAAGTTCTATTCTTTAATCCTTGTAAGCAGCAACAACTAAGCCACTTTTCCTGCTTTTATTGTTGACCACCCCTGCTTTTCTAACTCTTGACCTAAGTGTCAGACAGTTGTCTCTGCCTCCTTAAATATTGTGTGAATGTGTTGCCAAAATTTGTCCATGTCTTATTTTGCCTCTCTTTTCTTTATTTATGTTTTACTTTTTTTGCAATGTTTCTCTGTGTAAGCAGACATATGCAGTGTTGGAATAGACCTTTTCTTGCTTTTTTGCAGCCATTGTTGACGAGTCTGTGTAGACCAACATCTAATTGGAGAGTCCCATATCCAAGCTTGTGTGCATGTGACTGGCCAAATCCTACTGCCATGCTCTGTAGGCTACATTCTATTAAAATAACTGATTAAGCCAAGATGATGTCTTAAGGTTTTTTTATTTTTTATTTTTCCTCAAGGATCATTCCTATTACAGTAAACTATTAGGTAAATTAACACTTTTCCCAAAAAGAAAATGCAAAAATAAAAAAATAAAAATAAAAATTCCAGTAATAATTACATATGTTTTGTTTAACACAAACTTAACATGTACTAGGCACTAAAAGCACTTTGACGCTTTTAGTGCCAAGTAGGTGGAAAAGCGCTGTATAAAAAAAAATCCATGCCATGTTAATAATGTTTATTTCAAGCTTCTCAAAAAAACATCCACAGATGGATGTTTACTTGCGTGACACATACAAACAATACTGCAAAACCCAAAAGTGCATCTAAGAAAAAAGGTAAGTTATTAGTGGGTTTAGTTCCACTAATTAGTTAGTTATTAGAGTCACTTCTTCCAAATGTTTTAAGTTCACCCATACATTTACATATATATATTTTTTACAATTCACGTTATGTAAACTGTATAGTTGTACTCACTGAGTCATTTTTATTCTTGTTATAAAATCTTTATTTTGTAAAAATCAGGCTGTAAGCAGAAGCTAATTTACATAAATACTAAAAGCAGCAACTTGGGTGATGCGATATATAAATTTATTATGTTATAAGTAAAAAATAAATAAATGAAAATGTAGGGGATTGATAGGAAAAAATGACTTATAGGGGGATGGCGTTGATTAAACAACAAAAAGATGTGACACGCAAGATTTAAACTGAAAAACTATTAACCCAAGCACTAATATTTATTTATTTATTTATTTAAATTTAAAAAATAACTATGTTTATGTAGTATAAATTTGTAATAATTAAACAGTGAGTCACTTATTGCAGCGCAACTGCTTTCAACGGTAAGTCCAGGTTGATACTGTATATGGGGGCGCAGTGGCTCAGTGGTAGAGCTGTTGTCCTATAACCCGAAGGTTGGCGGTTTGATTCCCCACAGTTCATACTGTTGTTGTGTCCTTGGGCAAGACTCTTAACCCTCCTTGCCTCCAGTGACACAGAACTGGTGTGTGAATGCGTGAGAATGTTGGGACAACGGATGGAAATTAGCCTAAGGCTACAATCTGTCATGTTTACATTCATGTGGCTGTGTCTCATGCATGTTCATTAACATGCATTATCCCAATCAAATAAATTAATAATAATAATAATAATAATATGATCAACCTGTCATTCATTCAACTGAATTTCAAACACTGTATGCCTTAAAGTATCACTATTCTTTTCCATCCAAGAATGCTGCAGTATTACAGTGTATAGTCTGTTGTATTGGGAAATGTAGTTCTTGTCTACAGCAGAAAAATGTGCTACAAATGTGTTTTTAAATAGATGTGGCGTTCAAAACAGTGTGCCAATGTTTTGCTAATACTGAATGTACATAAATATGTTCAATAACATTTGAATTGTTTATTGTAATACATGTTAAACGTTAAGGAATTTTGTAGAGTTTTATGTCTTTTTTCTAGTCAGAAATGTAACACTATCTCATTTGTCTTTACTTGTATACTCCAAATCTATACCAAAGTCTATAATGCACACATTTGTCACATGTCTACATCTCAGTCGGTGACATGGCAGTCTTCAATGTGTTTTGTCATTAGTCAAAACTAATGTTGAATCTTAGCTCCTGTAAACACACCAGAGCAGAGTGTTCCGTGTTTATCCTCCCTCAGGGATCAATAAGCAGCTGTCTGCGGTGAGTCATCTGGAAAAGCTTTATTTGTGCCTTGCCTGTGGCGAAGACGTGATCCTGCTTCTTTTAGCACAGTTTGCTCCATGCCGTGTCACATGCTTTGAGGAACAGGGGGATATATTCATCGGCAATGGCCGATTGTAATAATAACTCCATAACAAGGAAGAAGCGAAATGTTCGGTTTTCAAAAATGTGAAGCACTGAAAAGCTAAAATTCTATGGTAACATGTCTTATTTGCATTTGGGCAAACAGCACCATCTAGTGTGTTCCTAAGAAATTGCATGTTTTGTCCCCAGTTTAAAATACCAGCTGTGAATGCTCGGCAGTCTGGGGCTTTTTGCTGACAAACCCAACAAAATAGATTGTTTTCTGGTTTGGTGCAAACTAAATGAAGCCCTGTGACCTGTAAAGGAGAAAATGAATGAACACTCAAGTTGAAGAACAAGTTGTGCAGTGTCATCTGCAATGAATTGAAATTCACAATTTTTTATTCTGGTCAAGCTCTGAGTCTTTCCCCTGACTTTATTGGAATTTAATGCACCGCAAAGACATCTGCAATAAATAAAAGCACTATGACTCTCTCTTGTGGCATTTCCTCCACAGATTTTGATTCCCGCCATGACACCAGCTGAAGTCTTCCTCTCCATTGGGCGTGAGTTCAGAGGTCACACAGTTGACCCTGCTCTCCTAACAGTATTTAAGTATCTTTAACTAAACATGCAAGCTGACTGATGGATACGGATAGTCACATGTACAGCACATTTCTGTATGTTTAAAGCTGCCTCCAGGAAATTGATAAAACTAAAATATATAATTAGCTCGTGCGACTTAACCATCCTGCAGCATGGCACTATACAACAAGTCTGCACCGCACACTTAATACTGCCACACTTTAATCAACATTTCCAAATACTATATTTAATAGACACTAGATATACTAAAATTCTTTCTCCCAAGACATTCATTGATAACATGCAGTTATTTTATGCATACACAGTTTATAGTCTTTGCTAGTGTTTTAGTATTCAAGACTGGTTACAAGACAATTTTGTAAAAGTTCTCGTCTTGGTCTAAAACTCCTTTTCACTCGGTCTTCTCTCGGTCTTGGGCGTTAAGACCAACCAAGACCAGAAATGGCATACACAATTGTGGACCTGCTCTAAGTCTGGACTAACTCTGTCTCCTTCACAAACACTGACCTCTGTGAGTCTGGACCTGCTCTAAGTCTGGACTAACTCTGTCTCCTTCAAACACTGAACTCCGTGAGTCTGGACCTGGTCTAAGACCGGACTAACTCTGTCTCCTTCAAACACTGACCTCCGTGAGTCTGGACCTGGTTTAAGTCTGGACTAACTCTGTCTCCTTCACAAACACTGACCTCCGTGAGTCTGGACCTGGTCTAAGACCGGACTAACTCTGTCTCCTTCAAACACTGACCTCCGTGAGTCTGGACCTGGTCTAAGACCGGACTAACTCTGTCTCCTTCAAACACTGACCTCCGTGAGTCTGGACCTGGTCTAAAACTGGACTAACTCTGTCTCCTTCAAACACTGACCTCCGTGAGTCTGGACCTGGTCTAAGTCTGGACTAACTCTGTCTCCTTGAAACACTGACCTCCATGAGTCTGGAGTTGGTTGAAAACTGGACTTAGACTGTTAAGATTTATTGATTTATTTTGCTGTTCTCTTGTATTGGGAACAGTAAAAACATGGACACAAACTGACATGGTCCTGACTTAGTCTCAACAGCAGTAAGTCTTGGTCTTGTCATGGTCTCAATACTCTCTGGTCTCGGTCAGTGCGGTCTTGACTACAACACTAGTCTTTACATCCAGAGGTGGGTAGTATTCGTTAAAATAAAAGTAGTGAAGATTCTTCAATATTAACTTATAATATACCATGCTGTTGGTGATGCTTATGTTGGTGCTGTACGTATGCTGTATGCTGTCCTGTACGAGTGCTCTGGACACAGAATCCTTGTACTGCTTGCTACTTGTTTGTATGGTGGCAAAGTGGTTACCGCTGTACCAACTCTACAAGAAGGTCCTGAGTTGGGCGGGTGGGGCCTTTATGTGTGGAGTTTGCATGTTCTTCCCATGCAGGGGTGTGTTTTCTCTGGGTGCTCTGGTTTCCCTCGCCAATATAAAAACATCTAGTCCCCGGTTAGTAACACGAACAACCACTGCAAGATCTGGAAGCTTCCCAGGTTCCCAGGCTCATGAGTGGCTGCCCACTGCTTCTGTTAAAATGCAGAGAATCCACCTCTACCTAGGTCTTTTCACTCCTAACTAGGTCTACCCATCTCTAACTTAGTCTGTCCACCATAGAGTGGCTAAGCACATACTCAAACAACTGGAGTCCAGGAACTTATTTTCTTTGTGTTCTCTTGTTTTAAGATCACAGAAGCAGCTGATGATTACTCTTTTTACCTTGACCCCTTTTAAGGTCTTTGTTGCCAATAGGCATAAACCTAAATCCAGAAGAGGCCAGAGAAAGGTTGGTTTATATCCTCGAGAGAATACCATGTTTAGTGGGATTAGGGAAATGCGTGTTCAGAGCTGGGTTGAGGAAATGAAGTCCATTATACATACTTTTAGGCTTTATTTCAGTGATAAAGCCTTGACTATTGATAGTGGGCCCTCATGAATACATCAAGTCTATACCACGTTCATTTTATATATTCTTCACAGGATGTGAACCCTCTCATGCTGGTTACTATGTGGCCAGTTTGAAAAGTTTATTCCAGCCTTGCCCTTTGTGATTGTTTTCTCTGAGTTACTTCACTGAGTCTAAAGACTTTTCATTGTTCAATATAGCACCTCCTACATTTGTAAACCACAACCATCCTCATCACACCACTTTTAATTTGATATTTTTTTATTTTTGTACATACTGGGCACACCACAGAAACTGACACACATCTGGCACATTAAATTTACTGCTTTTAAATGTTTGTGTGTGATGGGGCTATATTTAGCATACACATACATGGGGCTATATTTAGCATACACACAAGACAATATGGTCAAGCACATTTTAAGGATTATTACACAGCTTTCACCAAGGCCAGTGGGCAGTAGAACAATGATAGTGGGTTTAGATATAACATCATTCTTTTAGCTTGCTATGAGTACATCAATTCAACTTGTTGTATGTAATATGTAAACACACTCGGAATGCACTAGATCTGCCATACTCTTCACAATGAATATATTGCAATGATGATATGGCTTTCAGTATTTGAATTTGCAGCTTGCTTTGGCGCCATTATTCTTTTATTTAAATATAAAATAAGTAAGGTGCTTTGGATAAAAGTGTCTGTGAAATGACAAAGAAAAATATATATATATATACCGTATTTTTCGGACTATAAGTCGCACCTGAGTATAAGTCGCATCAGTCCAAAAATACATCATGACGAGGAAAAAAACATATATAAGTCGCACCGGACTATAAGTCGCATTCATTTAGAACCAAGAGATAACATTACCGTCTATTTACATGTGTTTATGTGTGTGTACATGTGTAAATACACACACGAATCTCTCTCCTGGCATTTTCTCAAAAGTTACGTATTTATTATTTCTTAAACATTGTCAACACATTAACTGTGCACCACACCTCATTCATTGTTTTACTGATTATATTTCTGCTAGAGGTTAATACTAGAGTTGCTGTCGTTTTGTGAACAGGGCATTTTGTTTGTGCTAGCTAGCTTACATGCTAGCGGGTTTTTAGCAATTGAGTTAGCGCTAGCATACCTCGAGTGTTGTGCTTCATTTATTTAAAATCCAAGACCAAGAACAGATATTGGTAATCTGGCAAGTCTGGCAAGGCAAGTTATTCAGCTAATGGTACACAATAGTACACAGAACAACAGGCTGAATATGTATATTAACGTAACACATTAACAGTTAGCTACATATTAGCATAGCACTCACTCCAAACTTTCTTTCTGCTGCTCGATTAACATGTTACCGTTTTCGGCTGCATATTTTACTATCTGCAGTTTGTAATCTGCAGAATAGGATAATTCAGTTAACAGTTTTCAGTGGTAGGCTACAGGCGCACTGAGCAGCATAGAGCGCCCTCTCGTGGCTGTAGACGGTAATGTTTTCTCTTGGTTCATTTCTCTCGGTTCATTTTTATCGGTTCATTTTTATCGGTTCATGTCAAATAAATTGATAAATAAGTCGCACCTGACTATAAGTCGCAGGACCAGCCAAACTATGAAAAAGTGCGACTTATAGTCCGAAAATACGGTATATATATATATATATATATATATATATATATATATATATATATATATATATATATATATATATATATATATATATATATATATATATATATATATAACAAATATCATCAATTCAACTTGTTTGGTTTATTTATATAAACCAAATATATAAATATAAATATATATTATATAAATATATATTCCTTTTTTCTGCTAAGTAAAAATGATCCTTTTCAATCTTACCCAACCATTTATGCCAAAATTGGAACTTTTAAGCTCAATATAGTCACCTCGTTTAACCGTTTAACCATGTTTAACAGATAGTATACTTCAGGTCTTCTCAAGTCTCACAAACTGGTTCAAGGTTTAGACAAAGAGAGAGACCACTTTAAAGTAAACTAGATACTAAGGAGTTTAATGTGTAAATCAGTAGTGTAAGGAAGTGCATGTGTGTAAATGTCACCCAAACCAAAAGCTCAAAACAAAAGCTGTGGCTGGTGGTAGGAAAGGTATGTCTCAGCCTGCTTTAAACTGGTATGCCACACCTACAGCCAGGTGCAGCTCCTCCAGTTTGTGGTATTGATTGGCCCTGCCCTGAAAGGGAGGCGAGATGTGGTGTTATTTGGTCCAGCATAAGACTGACCTAAATATCCAATGGTTTGTATCTTTAACCCTTTCGCTAGCGTTGTCTAAATGCTTGTTTAAATAGTTAGGCAAGGCAATTCTATTTATTATAATTCATACACTGGGTAAGTCAAAGTGCTTTACAGGAAGAAAAGACAATTGACAAGATTTATATTAAAAAAAAAAACATTTAAAAGAAGAGTGCAGATAAAAAACACTTTAAGTTGTAATGTAGGCGGAGCTAACAAGGAAGGTTTTTAACTTTCTCTTGAACACATTTAAGTTGAGGCTGTTCCAGATTTTTGCTGCATGAAACTTAAACGCTGCTTCACCTTGTTTAGTTCTAACTGTGGGCACGAGCAGAAGGCCTGTCCCAGATGTTCTCAGAGTCCGAGGAGGTTCATAAGCAACTAGCATGTCAGAGATATATTCTGGTGCTAAACCATTAAGAGACTTGTAAACCAGCAGTGCTGTTTTAAAGTCTATTTGTTAGACTAAATATCCACCCACTCGCTAATGTTCTCTACCCACTCACTAACAGCACACACTTTTGTCCAAAATATACTATACAATACTATATTTTATTTCAAGTTTTGTCACTAATGAGATTCTTATTTAACATAACCTTTATCAATTTGATTTTGATGGCACTGCAACAGATATAGTAGCGTGGAGTTTGTTGTAAGTGGCAAAACTATGTAGCTCTTTCTAATTCTCCTCCTAAGCCTAACTCATAAGATATGCTGCTTTAACACAATGGTCTGTGTATGAGCAGGTGCAGCAACAGGAAATTCAACCCGACACAATCCATCTGCAGGTTATTTTTACTGTGCCCCACCAAATGTGTTCCTTTAGGACAATAAGAAGCAGCACAGCCTCTTTAACAAGATGCAACATGCGCCTTAGTCGAATAAGAAACCAGTTATTTAAAATAATTGTTCTGTTATGCAACATGTGGAACAAGAGAATGTCAGTTCATCTCAAGTCAGTACAAGTCAGATTGTGTGTGTGTTTTGTCTTACGTTGGCAGGCTGTGATGTCCCAGACACAGATCACAATGAGGCAGAATGTGCTGATGCGGCTCGGTCGTGGGAGTGACGAGCCAAATCTCACTTGAGGTGGCAGGAAGGATTTGGGACCTCCTTTCGGAGCCAAGTTGCCTCAAGAATGGTCACAAACACAACCGCCAACAGGCCAGTCTCTGGTAGATTTACAGTGGATTGATGCAACAGGGAAAGTAAGAAGGCCTAAAATACAAAATAAAACACCCAACGTGTGACGAAATGTGAGCTTAAAAATGTTTCTACATTTGCTTTTTACGGCTCTATAAGTTTGAATCATAACCACTGGTTTATTGTGAAATAGAATGCACAGTCACTGTATGAGGTTCATGTAACAGCTGAGGTTAGGCATGTTCATGCAGCCTTCTATAGATCTGTGAAATCTACAGTAGTATTAATCAGTGGTGAAAGTCCTGATTCAAATTCAAAGCATTAAAAATAAATTATATGACGTTCAACACTGAGTCTGTTTACTGAGTGCACTTGAGTTTCCTGGATATGGACTGTTTTTTTAAGTATCCTGTTTTTGTCTTTGTGCATGTAAACACCATATCCTGATTTCAGAAACCAGAATAACCCACTATCCTGGTTTTAAAAAACCTGGATACTCGACCTGGAGAACTCATGTAAACCATGTATACGCAGTATCCTGGTTTCTGGCAGCTGCTGATGAACTGAGCATGTGCGAGTTGAGTCCAGGGACGCACAGAAAAACAAACACGGAGCAGGCAGCTACTTTTATAAAGCAACAAAATGATGGTGCTTTCAAAACTTCAGATTGTTACTAAGACAACTGACATTTCACAAAGACTGTGCAGTTTGTCCAACACTCGAACACTTTCATGTTTAATGTTGTTGCTGGTTGTGTCTTTAACTATTGCTACAGCCACTATTCTTTGCCGTATTCTTCACAAAGTTGAGTGTTCAATTTGTACATTTCTTGTCTATCTGTAGTTGGAAATGTGGTAAAAAAAAAAAAAAAATGTCTGAAGGCTATGTTACTTTGTCATTTGTCCCATACAAAGATTCTGGGACACTATTGTGTGTCATGTACATGTACAGGAATATTAATAACCAGGTTTCTCTGTATGCATGCAAACGCCATATCCCGAATATGGTCATAGGCAGGATATGCCTCTTAACCGGGATACTCAAGTGCATGTCAACTAGCACTGGGAGGGCACATTGTAAGTTGTGGTATCATAGCTGCAGGGTTTTCCTACACATTCAAATGTTTTGAGGGAAAGTTTGAGACAGTTATAATTTAAAAACAGCCTCAGTTGTTTACAGAATAAGTTTACAAAATATAAATGTTATCGCTTCAGTGAACACACTTAACTTGAATGTACCTAATATCATATTAGGTAGATAAAGCATTAGCTAGAATGCTTTAAGAATGTGCTCTCCCAGGAGACTTTCCAATGTCATGGCTTTCTTTTCTTTTTTGAGCACAGAGGTTAGTGTTTTTTTAGAAGGATTACAGTCTCTGCCTGGTTACAATGTAAACAGAGGTTTGCCTAGATCTTTGGAAGTGATTTGTTTCAATTTTTATTCTAACCTATTCAAAGGTCTGTAATGACTGCTTCCTGTCCACAATTGTTTTCTTTCCAACAGTTTTGTCTGCCATTGTGCATCTCCACACTTGAGCCCTGTTCTGGTGCAAAAGACGGGGGGATTAGCCTAGCGTGGTTTTAAGTGAACAGCAGTAGCCCAACCATGCAAACCCTTGCTTAATTACAGACTTGCACAACCAAAGGCTCAAAAGACCTAACACACACAGATAACCAAGATAACAGCTTCACCTTGACCAGCAGCTCTGAGGAAAGTACCATTTTCACAGGTGAGTATTCTCTACTAAACAGCAGGTTAGCAAAATCCCTTCCCACTTTTTCCTACATATAAACACGTTGGTTAACACCAGCCATTGTTATTAATGTGCAAACATAAAAACTTATCTACCATATGATATGACCCACCAAAAATGGACTAACCCAAATGCATAAACAGGAAAATGATCAATACTGGCTTCTTTTGTTCCCAGCAACATGTGCTAAAGATGGTGAGTATGAAAAAGAAATCAGTGGTTAAAGAATAACTTTACAGGGAAACTAAAGATTTTGCATGTACAATTACAAAGAATGGAGTAAATAGAGGAATATTTAGGGAAAGGGGGCTGCAGTAGACCGTGTTACTCACTTTTGTGCACCATCTGTTAAAGGTAGTAAAGAAAGACAACAAAAGTAAATGCATTTTAATATTCAGTTGACCAGATTCATTTAGGTAACAAATCCTCAAAGTCCTTGAATAACATTGACCGAGGGCTTTTATGCAATGTTTTAAATTAAATCTTGGAGCTAATGCCCTACAGCTACAGTAAATGCTTTCCAAAGAGGAGGAAAAACTTGATCCAGGAAGCGTGCGTGTATGTGCACATGGTGCGTAAACTCACCATGATGAGGCCCTGTTTGGTGGGTGGGGACAGGAAGGAACAGAGGGCACACCTTCCTGGGCTGACACGGATGTCGTTGCAGACTATTTAGAGGAGGTGCGGAGTCCAGGTCTGTGCGGAAAGTGGAAGAGCAGCAGTCAGCCTACTCTTCAGCAGCAGCTGTCTACAAGTCCTCTTCAGGTAAGACGGCAGTTTGAGAAAAGACTTTGACCTGTTTGACTTACTCATAGTCTTTGTTTGAAATTTTAAAGCTCCAAATCACTGCTGGTACAATCCTTGGCCCTGTTTTAAGAAGCAGGTTTATTCCAAACTCGAAGTATGGTAACTATAGAACTCTGTAAATCTGAACTCTGAGTCCGTTACTGAGGAAACTTACTCTGTGAACCTAATCTAACCAAGAGTCTCCTCCTTTGCTGCGCCCAAAGGAGTTCTCAGATTGGATGATTTATTTCCTCATTCACAACAGTACTGAGAATATAGACTTATTCTAATACATTGACAATAGGCCAACAGTAAATTATTTTACTTTTATTTATATATTTATAGTCTCTATTAAGAAATGAACTTTTAACATCTGAACTAATAATACTGATCCTTGCGTTAGTAGATGACAATCATTCTTTTACACTTTTATTTAATGTCAGGTTATTAGAGATCAGTATCAGTTCATTTTGCATTTGCCTTGGATTTTTTTGTGTGCTGTTGTGCAAACTTACGTGACATCACCTGCGCACAAAAGGCTTCTTGTAATTGGCTGGAGAAACATGTGCATAAAAATGTATAATGAGGATGTTGCTGCTGGAAATATCTCTGCTATAATTACAGAGCGGCTCATATACTTTAATCTATCTATCTATCTATCTATCTATCTATCTATCTCTCTATCTATCTATCTATCTATCTATCTATCTATCTATATAAATTATTTTTTTTTTTTTTGAACCATTTTAAACCAATGGAAATGAAAAACATAGTTGAGTCAAGATTAAAATTTGTGTTGATACAATTCTACCAATATTTCATTGTTCTCACAATGTTTGTCACTAAGGGTTACTTATCAGGTGTATCTGCCAAACCAGATTTTGCCTTTTAAAAGTTGTGGTTAATTTCTTTTTCTATGTAAAATTAAAGGGACAAAAAAATATGCAAATTAAAAAACTTATGTTAGGGTAAAAGCTGAGAGTCTTTTGCTGGCATCTGCCCATAAGGCACTCCAGTGCTCCAGGACACTCCCAGCTATGTCTGGTGACATAAGCAGTAAACCAACACTCCCGTTATACAGGTTGTGCAGCTTAAGGTCAATACAGATATATGGCCTGTTCTGGTTAAAGGGATACATCACAATGAGTCATTGCAATGCACTACAGACTCACTGACTGAACTGCATTGGGCAAACTCTGGTTATTTATTATAACTTAGTAGGCATCTACTTTGTAAATACTAACTTCACTATGTTTTGCCTATGTTTTGAATTTGTAGTGTTTCCTCCTCCCTGTTTTATTTTTAAAGGATCCATATTTTTATAAAGCCAAAGATTTGTAACTAAATTTCCTAGTTTGTTTTACTGTTTTTTTATATTTTATTTTTATTTATTTTTTATTATTACTATTTAGCTTATGTCATTTTGCTCATTAAATTTGGGTTATTCTTAAAATAGTATCATTCTATTTTGTTCCTTCTTGTCCCAGACAGTTAAATTTATTTATTTATTTTTAATCAATCTTGAAAATATGAAGAAATTTTGACAGGCTTTTAATACTTTCCTCAATGGATTCAACAAAATATGATGCCATTGATTCTATGTTTGCTCCAAATTATTATGTCATCTCTTTAGTCCTATCTCAGTTGTGAAGGAGTTCTTGTGTTGTTCTGTCCTGCAGCTCACTGATCTCAGACGAACACTGGCTGCTCTCTGTTGTTTGTTCAAAGCAGTGGATGGTCCATGTTGTTCATTAATGCATCTGTCCTTTACCTCAGATTTGCCATTCAACTGTTATCGCGTCATGGCAGCCCAAGTCTTCAAAGGAGCGGGGGAGAAGCCCGGCCTGCAGGTGTGGCGGGTAGAAAAGATGAACTTAAACCCTGTCCCTAAAGAGCTCCAAGGAAACTTCTTCACAGGCGACGCTTACATTGTGCTCTACACCACGTCCGCCCCGTCCTACAACGTCCACTCCTGGATAGGTACCGGCAAAATAAACCAGTAATTTCACCATTCTTCTACCACACTCCTTATTTCATTTTTATTTGTACTGCAGGAAGTGACGCTTCCCAGGACGAGAGAGGGGCCGCAGCCATCTTCATGACCCAGATGGACGATCATTTGATGGGAAAGGCTCGGCAGTTCACCGAATTTCAAAATGAGGAGTCGGTCACCTTTACAGGGTATTTCAAGTCCGGCATCAGATACATGGTGAGCCTCACAGATACAAATTAGAATGGCCTAATTATCTAATCTATAAAAATATCCATGACATAAGAGGAAACGCTTAATTTTAGAGATACAAATTATTTGCAAAGTCCTCGCTAAGGCTGTTTTAAAGTTGAAGCAAATATTTAAAACATTTTTATACTTTGTTTTTTGCGAGTGAAAGGAGCACAAAAGGACTAATAAATGGCTAAAAAGACTGACGCATAAAAATTATTGTTCATTGATGTGGGTGTGGCTCATAGAAATATTATTGATATTTTTGATATATTACTGTTATTTATTTCACATAAAATGACCCTGACAGATAGTGTTCCAGTCTTGTTTTGTAAAGGTCTTGACTTGGTCTCAATCTAATTTTTTACCACTATCATAACCATTTTTTCTTGGGATTGATTAAAAAAACCTCACTTTTATATTAAATCTCACATTAACGGCCTCCTTCACCACTGACCTCCATGAGTCTGGACGTGGTCTAAGACTGGATTAACTCTGTGGAAAAATGCACACAAGTAATAATAACGCAGTGGAAGGAGCTATTTTAGTTTTATTACACCCTGTTTCTGTTCTTACGACTGCCCAGGGAAGACAAACTGAGCACTGCAGGAGGAGAAGCGCATTCTAGAAATAAAACGGTTTGAAATGTCCAAACTGATATTACCACCAGCCCTCAACTGGGTTTGTTCATCGATAAAAGCATCCCCCTGCAGGGCTACCATAGTTGTTCACATGCTCTTAAAAAAGCATAATGTGTGATCTTTGCAATTATGAACTTGTTGCCATGATATGTTGTTTAAAAAGGCCCGTTACACATACCCTTGTTTCCAATATTATACAGTTTATATATTACATGTAGTCCCCTTTTTTTTTTTATCTTATAATCAGTTGGTATACATTTTTCATTTATTTTATTTAACTGAATTCCTCAGTTTGGCTAAGAAATCATAAATTGTTTTTATGCAGGAAACAGATTTAACCAATGAACCCTTTCTTTAGACTGTAGTGGTACTAGATTGTACGTCTGACTGGAGTCACAGTTTGGTTGTTGCTCAAGAGTTAAATAAGAAAATAAGCTCCGCATTTGCCAAACACCAAATTTGAGCCCTTAATGATGTTTCTTGCGTGTTATCCTTCTCACAGCAAGGTGGAGTGGCTTCAGGCTTTAAACATGTTGTGACCAACTATGACGATATCAAGCGTCTGCTGCATGTCAAAGGCCGTCGCACTGTCCGGGCCACTGAAGTGGACTTCTCATGGGTCTCTTTCAACATGGAGACTGCTTCATTATTGACTTGGGGAAGGTATTTTCACGCACTCAATACAAGAGTATTGTATTACTCAGACTAAACTGTATTGTCTTTACACTTTTACACTTCTATGCTTCTCTTTGACCCAAACCAGACCATCTTCCACTGGTCCGGCAGCGAGAGCAACCGATTTGAAAGGCTGAAGGCCACCGAGCTGGCCATTGATATCCGTGACAACGAGCGCCGAGGCCGAGCCGTAGTGCAAATGATTGAAGAGGGCAATGAATCAGTTGAACTCATTGATGTAATCACAGGAGAAAAATCCATCGTCAAGTTGAATTCTTGTTCTAAAAAGCTAAGATTAAAAATGTTTGCTGTGCTTGTTCACAGGTGATTGGACCCAAACCTGACCTTCCACCAGGAACACCCGACACTGAGGTCCCTGTGTCGAAACAAACCAAGTCTGAGGCATCATTATACATGGTGACTGCACTCTTCTTATGACACACAGTTGGAAAAGGCAGGCCCCAGATAGGGTTTTATGCATTAAAGTGACCCTCTCCAATGTTTCGAGCTCCTTAGCCAGGTGGAAACGGATGACATTAATTGAATGTGTACACCATACAGTACATACAGTGATGTATGGGGATAGTGTAAAAACAGCTAGTGTTTTTTGTAAAAACATACTTCGAGAAATGTCGGTGCCTTGGTTTTGGAGCTTCTTTATTAGAGCAATGGCAGAACATTCCCAGGTCAGCCATGATCACACTTGCAGGACAAAGATAAGGCTGATGGCTTGTTGGGGGCACTAATATGAATGCAATTGTCTTAACTTCCACAGTCAACATAATAAATTATGAGAGTAAATCTGTATACGTTTTTAGTAAATGACTTGGTGATGTTCCTGGTTTCATTCACACCAGAGCCTTTCCTGCAATTTTCCAATTTCAAGAGTTACTAGGTCTTAATCTGGTAAAACGCCTGAACACAGCTGGTGTAAGTCTGCAGGCGTTGAAGGTGCTTTAGACACAAACACTAATCATGTTTTATTTTTTTAGATCTCGGATGCTGCTGGCTCCATGAAGGCAACTTTGGTGGCAGAGAGAAACCCATTCAAACAAGACATGCTATCCCAAAATGAGTGTTACATCCTGGACAATGGAGGCAACCGCAAGTTATTTGTCTGGAAAGGTACATCTAATAATGGACTTATCCATGTACTTCTAAAAATAAAAATAATATTTTACATATAATTTTTTTTTTAATATAAATCTGGAAAATATGTGCGCTAAACCTACTCTGCCTCATTCACAGGACAAAAGGCAAATGCTGCCGAGCGCAAAGCCGCTCTTGAATCTGCAAACAAATTCATTAAAGACCACAATTACCCCAACAATACTCAGGTAATGAAGTAACAAATCTGCTGAATAACTGCAACAGAGCATACCTTTTCTTTGACAATTGTTTTTACATTTCTTGCTCAGATCCAAGTCATGCCCGCAGGAGCAGAGACCACTCTGTTTAAGGATTTCTTCTTCAACTGGCTGGACCGGGATGAGACCACTGGCCCGAGCAAAGCCTACACCATTGGCAAAATCGCCAAAGTCCAGAAGATCCCCTTTGACTCGTCCAGTCTGCACAACAACAAAACCATGGCCGCCCAGCACGGGATGGTGGATGACGGCTCTGGGAAAGTCCAGGTACCGTGCACTGTAAACCTAATATTCTTATAAAATGCCTTCAATGTAGCTGTATTTTTACCGATATGTGTGACATTTGTAGATCTGGCGCGTTGAGGCCGGCAATAAAGTTCCTGTGGATGCTTCCTCTTACGGCCAGTTCTATGGAGGAGACTGTTACTTAATCCTGTACTCCTACAGCGCTGGGGACAGAGTGAAGCACATCATCTACACCTGGTTGGTGCCTCCTGTTACTCTCCTCAAGTTGAATCACGGGCAGTTGTTAGGTTTCCTGGCAATTATCTGGTGTTAATTTGGTGCTGAGGCAATGTGACTGTACACGTCAACATCTGCACATTGTGGGAAAAATTGTCTGTCCAATCCTTTCCTTTGTGCCGCCTGGATTAATTTGATGGAGATGGTCAGGTGGTAAAGTCAAATTCCCCTGCTTCTGACAAAAGCTAGGCACCCTTTTTCAACAAGACTTGATTTACTCGTTAGTGGTAGACCCATATTTATGTTTCATCAATTCATGCTGCAATAAACAATTCACTGTAAAAGAAAACAGCTTAGTCATTCATTTTAAGTCAAAATGTAGTTTTGTGTTTGGATCTGCAACTATAAATCTGTGTCTGACATTACCTCTGATCACTTTCCCACTTTAAATGCACAAGGGGGCATTTTGAATTATCAATAGCCAGCTTTTATGTTTACTTCATCTTTTTCAGAGTTGGTCTGAGTTCCAAATGCGTCCTCAGATTTGATCTCTCAAGATACACTTAGAAAATTTATTTTGTGCTTATTTACATTCAATTCGAAGTAAAAATTTATTTCAATATAACTAATGGTCCTCTTGATTTTGTGTTTTAGGCAAGGGAAGAAGTGCTCAAAGGATGAGCTGGGGGCTTCAGCCTATATGACTGTCCAACTGGACAACTCCATGGGAGGAGTAGCTACTCAGGTAAAATTGAACACCACTACACTGAATTCTTTTCAGCCTCAGCAGCTGTGATTGAATAAATGTATGTTTCAAGGCAATATGCTAAAAACCTGGATTATTCTGGTTAGTCTCATTGTACTGCTATTATTTTAAACATTACAGTATAAAACAAGTTGTAAATATTTGAATAAAATAGATTTAGCTGTTAAACTGTCTCTCCATAGGTTCGTGTGACTCAAGGCAAAGAACCCGCTCACCTGGTCAGCTTGTTTAAAGGCAAGCCCATGATCATCTACCTGGGTGGGACATCCCGCCACGGTGGTCAGACTGCATCAGGCAACACCCGGCTCTTCCACATCCGCCTGAGCTCCACCAAAGCCACTCGCGCCGTAGAGGTCAGCGCCGTTGTTTGTATTGAAGATGATTTTGGTGAAACGTCTTCCTCAGTGCCTGATGTTTTTAGGTGGAGCCCAAGGCCTCCTCCCTTAACACCAACGATGTGTTTGTACTGAAGACCCCGACCGCTGTGTACCTGTGGAAGGGTCTTGGAGCGGCCGATGAGGAGATGGGAGCAGCTAAGTATGTAGCAGGTCTGCTTGGAGGAGCTGCCACAGAGGTGATGGAGAAGAAGGAACCAGGTAAATGTTGAAATGGAACAGGATCTTTCACAACATAAACCAGCACAATATAAGTCGCAGATCTATCAAATGAGCCTGCTTCACACCTAAACGCTTCATTACTGATCAGATTACGTGCGTACAAGGTGGCCACATTGACGCGCTGCTCCTTTTATTTTTTATTTATTTATTTTTTTAAGTGGTACTAAAAACACTAATTTAGGTTTCTCTGTGAGCCAGGACCCCTCCACTGGGATCTGAATACATCCAGATTATGAGACTCAGGACATCTCAATATCGTTCCTCTGCATTTATCTTGCATTGGAGCTGGTCACATTAGATATAATGACTTATTCATTTATCATCTTCAGCTTAATCGTGTTTGGGGTCAACACATGGAGACAGACAACCATTCTTTCTTGCATTTATTCACTGTTAGACAAGTCTGAAGGAGGCCATAGATGACACCACATGTGAATGATGTTGTTCTATAATACAACATCTTTATTAATAATAATTAATAAATGCTTCTTCCTCATTCATATCGTAGTGTAAATGTTTCTCCTTTGCATCCAAAAAGCAAAAATTCAACCCTTTTTGCAAAATATAGAACATAAGAACTGTTATTAGAACTATCATAGGGTTAAAGAATATCTTGTGGCAATATATTTTTCCTGTATTATTGCTAAATAGTTTTTTTTTATTATTATTTTATATTTTTAGGGCATGGTTCTATTATCTAGAACCTAATGAAAGGACTGTGGAATAAATGTGTTCTTTAGTGAGTCTGTAGTCTTCAGGTGACTTTGGTGCACTTTTTGCACCAAGGCTTTGTCTTTATGCTGATCACTGTTCATCACCCGGCTAAGCTGTCACATTGATCTACAACCAGATATTTCACAACTTTTTACTCCTTATTTTAGATTCTTTCTGGGCTGCACTGGGAGGAAAGAAAGAGTACCAGACATCTAAAACTCTGCAGAGCGCCATGAAGCCACCGAGGCTGTTCGGCTGTTCCAACAAGACTGGAAGACTGATAGTGAGTGTGCTGCATTTTTCTTTATACAAGACGCGTAGAACTTTGGCACATGAGCCTCGAGTCTGACCCATCTACTGTATATTTAGGCAGAAGAGGTGCCTGGAGACTTTACACAGATGGACCTGGCAACTGATGACATCATGATTCTGGACGCATGGGATCAGGTGAGCTGTCTTTGTGCTATTTATATTTACATATTTGTTATATGTTTGCTCCATTATTAATATGTACTTTCTTTGCCTGATCAGATTTATGTTTGGATTGGAAAGGAAGCCAACGAGGAGGAGAAAGCGGGAGTTGAAAAGATTTGTAAGTGATGCATAGTTTTTCCTTTTTATATCTCCTTTAGTCGCTGACATGAATGTTACACATTTAATATCACAGGGCACTATAGTAGCCTGGTAAAGATCTGCCTCATTCTTAGGCTTAGGGTGTGGAGTTTCTGGCCTGTTTGGAAACAAACGGTGGCGCAAAAATGCTTAGTATCAAATATTGCCACTGTTTTATTACTCAATAAAAGACCGCAAAAAATAAATGATGTCAATTGCATCAAATAACGGTAATAAAATTATGATAATATTCTGCTCTTTCTGTCACTTAAGCTCCACGCTCTCTCAAAAGTACAGTACATCCTACTGTTCCTCTGGACAGCCCAGAGGCTCGCCCCAAATGTGAGCCTCGGGGCTGAATAAATGTAGCCTCAATAGTTTGTAATAGAAGGGGGTGGTTCATCGCACCTGTCAATCACCAAATCAGGAAGCTGATTGGTGCTGAGTTCATGTGGCACTTGGGCTATAAAAATAAGACCCTTCGGCCGTTTTTCAAAATGATAAACACAATGTCCTAATATCTGAACATAACATAAATACATTTATAATGTGTATATTTTAATAATACCTTGAAAAGACTAAATGACAGGATTGATACCAGCCACAAGTCATGAGGACAATATTAATCTCACAGCTAATAATTTAACAGATCAAAATATTTGATAAATAACTATGCATAATTTGCCACAAGATGATGATGATGATGCACTCATAAAAAAAAAAAAAACTTTAATCTATATTTACAGTCCAAAAACGGTAAAGCCAAAAATGATTTATTTGTAAATGAAAGGCTTGGTTAAAGGTGATACTGATTAACTTGTATCGACTTATATGCAACAATGTTTTTTCTTTCAGCTCAAGATTATGTAAACACTGACCCGGCCGGGCGGCGTGGCACCCCCATTGTCACTTTCAAGCAGGGAGAGGAGCCCCCGTCCTTCACCGGCTGGTTCCATGCCTGGGACCCCGACATGTGGGACAAGGACCCTCTGGAGATTTTTAGCAGAACCTAAAGCAAAACAACTTTATCTAATGCATTTCTTAATAAATATCCCTGTACATCAAAGCATGCAGATATTTCTGTGCGTAGACAGTATGTTTAAAAAATAAATAAATAAATAAAAGGGGATAGTGGTGCTGCCCACTAGCATAAATACAAGCCTCTTAACACTAATTTGGTCATACTTTCAGCGAGCTGTCCATCTTCATATACAGTCTATAGTTTAGTATAGTTTGAGATTAGCCTGGAGATATGTAATAGATGAAGTATAATAAAAATTATATAACCTGTATTTTTATGCCAAATTAAAGTTTACTTCTACATTTTAAGTAAACTTTAAAACTGTTTGTTACATACAAATATCTGTAATTTTTTTTACAGATTACATTACCAATGTAACAGACAATAAACTGCATTTAAATAAACTTTCAAACTAATTTTGTGTTTGTTACTAAAGGCAATGAGGTCTT
The DNA here is from genome assembly GCA_024416835.2 of Perccottus glenii. Taxonomy (NCBI): domain Eukaryota; kingdom Metazoa; phylum Chordata; class Actinopteri; order Gobiiformes; family Odontobutidae; genus Perccottus; species Perccottus glenii. Next base: position 7,317,740 of record CM044559.2, read on the forward strand.
ATGCATGTCTTAAGTAATGGACAAAACTTTTTTTTATCTTTGCAATTGTATAAAATGATTACACTTCACACTGTCAGCCCTGCGACTAACTGGCCATTGTCCAGGGTTTACCCCGCATAAGGCCAAAAGCTGCTGGGATAAGCTCCAGTCACCTGCGACCCCTAACGGGACTAAGCAGAAGAGACTGAATGACCCTCACCAAGATTAGAGAAGCCAAGTGAGTTGTATGATACAGTTGTACTCCAAAACGGGCAGTGTCAGCAATTGTCAACTTGAGTTGGAATCTAAAGGGCAACAGTTTTGGAAAAAAAAGGACAAAAAAGGCTTGAGCATATGGTTGTTTTTCAGGCCTTTAGCTAACCACTACTATACTAGCAGGGCTACAATTGTCCTAAAAAGTCTTGAGAAAGTGTGTCAGATATTTGTCTTAGGGAATCTTTGAACATTTGAGCCCACATCTTCCATCCTCACAATGTGTGACCTAGAACCACTGCTTAAAAACTGAATTTTGCCACAATTGTTGGTGATGGCCATAATCATACTGTGATGGGCTAAAATGGGTGCAACAAGCCAATAATTTATAATGTTGACAAGGTAATTTAATGTTATTTTGCAGAAATATAAGTTGGTTAGTTACTCTGATTCTGCAGCATATGGTGGGTGCAATGAGTTCAGCTAAGACGTATCGGACCATAATTATGCAGATGACAATCAAACAGATTGGAGTGTGGATGCAAAATAATTTTCTCCAACTGAACCTAAAAAGACTGAACTGATAATCTTTGGGCCACAGAAACAAAAAAAAAGCCACCTTGTCTCTTTCTCTAAAATGTAAAAATCAGGTTAGAAATCTCGGGGTCATCATGGACTCAAACCTGAATTTCCACATTCACATCAAGTCGGTTACATCATCTGCATTTTATCACCTTAAAAACATTTTCAGAGTCAAAGTCTGTTAATGTCTCAAACAAACTTAGAGAAACTTATGCTTTTATCTCCAGCAGGTTAGATTACTGTAACGGCTTGCTCACTGGTCTCTCAAAACGACGGTTAAAACAGAAATTCTTGCAGAAAATCTTTGGTTATGAAAACCAATTGTTACAGCAGCTGTCCGCCTGGCTGGTCTCAGAGGATCTTGGAGGTGAAGATGCTGGATGTGGAGGTCCTGGGCTGCTGCAGTTACACGTGGTCTGCGGTTGTAAAGCCGGTTGGATGTACTGCAGAGATTTCTGGCTTATGGTAGAAAAATTAACATTCATTCACGTGCAACAGCTCTGGTGGATATGCCTGAAGTCAGCATGCTAATTGCACGCTCCCTCAACATGCAACATCTGAGCCATTGTGCTGTGTGATAAAACTGCACATTTTACAGTGGCTAGCATAACGCACACCTGTGCAATAATCATGCTCTCTAATCAGAATCTTGGTATGCCCCCCTGTGAGGTGGATGGATTATCTCGGCAAAGGAGAAACAGGCCTTTTGTGTTCATAGAAAAGGTCTAAAATCTTTGAGTTCAGCTCATGAAAAATGGGGGCAAAAACAAGTGTTGCATTAAAATTTTTGTTCAGTATATTTCTGACATGCTAGTTCCTTATGTACCTTCTCGGCCCAGAGTTAGAACTAAACATGGTGAAGCACTGTTTAAGTTTCATGCAGCAGAAACACTTTGAATTACCCAGTGTATAAGTTGGGCTATATAAATAAAATTGCCTTGCCTTCTTCTGTATTACAGCCTTTATGAAGAAGCTGCATTGTTTTTCTGGCTTTTTCTCTGCCTGAGAAAAGGGGTGTGAACAGCTCATGGATCCTTTGTGATGTAAGTGGCTCTTAACCACCAACTTTAACATGAACTGTGGCAAATGAGAAGCCTACAGCAGAATTTCAACACTGGGGTTAACTAAAGAATATCTCTTCTGCAGTCTCATCCCCTAAATCCCCTTTAGAACCATGTGTGGGCCACTCTCGCTGCTAATCTGCAGCCCATGTGCATGAAGCTTTTGCTGAGTTGCAGAGCTCTGGATTAAAGGCTGGTTATGTCTCCACATTGTCTGGTACTCTTGTATCCCACTCTGCTGAAACTGTAAGACAAACAACTCAGACACAATGAACCAGAAAGTGGTCCTGATCACGGGCTGTTCCTCCGGGATTGGTCTGGCCTTGGCCGAACGCATCGCCAAAGATGAAAAGAAGAGGTTTATGGGTAAATTTACAATTTTAATGCTATTACAGTTTTTATGGTTATTTTGAAACCTAATTATAAAAAACAGCAAGAAGACAAAAAGTATTGAGATGTGCTGCTCATGATCTTGATTTTTTTACCCAATAAATTAGATTGGAGATTTAAACGCTGGTCAGGGAAAGGCTTAACAACAAATTTTTCTGCAAAGGGTCAATAAGATACTTTCAGTCAATTAAGAGACAATATAGATAATTATTACTTTTTAGATTTCTACAGGTCTACATACAGGGTTTTATGCCAAGAGATAAAAATGTCTTTGACGTAGTCATTGTTAAGATATTTACCAAGGCTTATGAATCTACTTCTGGTCTAAGACTGATTTTGAGGCTATATAAGGGCTTTCAAGAAGTTAAAAATAAAAATACGGTTTGTGATAAACAAAATTGGGAAAGAGAATCAATCTCTTAATATCTAATGACATATGGCTAAAACAGTGTACATTCCAATGGAAAATCCCCAGCTCTAATTCATGGAGGTGTTTTGGCTGGAAGAGTCTGTGTAGATATTTTTTGACACCTGCACAAAGCTCACACTACTCGGGCTTCTCAAGTTGTTGGAGAAACTGTGAGGTCAGGGGTCACCATTTTCATTTGTTTTGGTTATGCCCTGTGATAATGAATTTTTGGACTACAATTCAGGTAAAGTTGTGTTCAATCTTCAACATGTAAATGACTGTTAATTGGGACAATTTACTTGCGAGCAGAGTCACTTGTGTATGACATGGTCAGAAAACCACACCCTGCTGCTGTGATTGGTCCATTTGTTGTGAGAAAGGGACCAGACCCTCCTGCTTTTGAAAAAAAGTAGGCGGGACTGGTATACCAGGCTACTGTTTCCCAGAAGGGGGACAATGATAGTCCTTCTCCATGGCCTCACCAAACTCTTCCCAGATCCATGTTTTTGCCTCCACAACCACCCGAGCTGATGAAAAACATGTTTTGCGATGGCGGAACACTTTAGTACATCCTCAGTGGCCCTAAGTGAAATACCCCTGCGATTATCTCCCAGTGGTCCTGAGTGTACTTTAACTTACACCCAAAGCAGCTGGAATAGGCTCCAGCCCATGCAACCCGCAAAAGATAAACAGTAGAAAATGGCTGCAATAAGCTTTATCTTTTCAGTGTATGCCACCATGAGAAACCTAAGCAGAGGTGCACCCTTGGTTGAGGCAGCAGGAAAGACTCTGGGGCGGACGTTGGAAATCAAACAACTGGATGTGTGTGATGAGGAATCCATCAAAATGTGCGTGGACAGTCTCCCTGAGCGCAGAGTGGACATTCTGAGTAAGTCCAAACACATAACAGCAACAATACTTTGCAACATTGTTTATTAAGATATCTTCTGTGTTTTTTTTAACAGTAAGCAATGCCGGGATGGGGCTGATTGGACCAATTGAGTGCCAAAGCATAGAGGAGATGAAGACGGTCATGGATACAAACTTCTTCGGACTTGTTCGGCTGCTCAAAGAGATCCTACCTGACATGAAGAGAAGAAAAAAGGGCCATATTGTGGTCATCAGCAGTGTCATGGGCATTCAAGGTAAGGACGCTTGCACACTTGTTGCCCACTTTTATACATTTTTATATAAGAGACCTTACTATTGAACTATTGTTCAAAGTCAATGTGACAAAGGATCTTGTGCGATAAGGCTCTCAATTTACCGCTCAATCTACATTCCTATCCTCACCTTAAGTCATAAGTTGTACATCATAACCAAAAAGACAGGATCTCAGATACAAGTGCCAAAAATTAATTTCTTCTGCAGCGCGGCAGTCACTCCCTGGGTGTTCCAGATGCCTCCTGGATGCCTCCCTGGAAATGTGTTCTGGCCCAATCCCTAATTCTCTCATATACCCCTTCCCCTTAGCCCTACCCCTTGGTCCTTCAAATGAAGGAGGATGGGCTATGGTTATAGGCTACCCCTAAGAAGTGGGACACCACACCTGTAGGGACATAGATGTATAATAAGATCTATAATAAAATAGGTTTATAAAATATACCATATAGGCCTAGGTAACATAACATATCCAAATTTGTATTCATTTTGTCATACTGTCCTAGTGTAAACAGTTTATTCAGAGTATTTTGACTTGAGTCTTGCTCTGAACAGTATCAGCTGCTGTTTTCTTCCCAGCTCACAGACAGCCCATCCCCTTGATCCAAATGAGTTTTGGGACACCAGTTCATCTCTTGTGAACATGCAAAAAAAAAAAAGTGTAGGGGTAGGGGTAAGGAGTAGAATTGGGATTGGGCCTAAGTCTATTAGCTGGCCTAGGTGCACTACAGTATTCCCTGAGAGGAACTGGGGGAAGTGTCCGGGAAGCTTAAACTGCTGTCCTCACGACTTGGCCCTGGACAGGTGGAAGAAGATCAATGGACCAAGATGTAAAAAGAGACACATGGTGTAAAGATAACAGGGCACCTGCAACTTCAAAGATGTTTTTCTATTTTCATATTATGGCCTAACCATCCTAATTTTATTCTAGAGTGGTTGTCCTATAACCGGAAGGTTGGTGGTTCGAATCCTGCTCTCTTTGGTTCATATTGTCGCTGTGTCCTTGGACACTTAACCCACCTTGCCTCCAGTGTCCGTAACACTGGTGTTTGAATGTGTGTGACTGTAGAGGTCAGTTTGGTAGTTTTCTGCCCCAGGAGTGAATGATGTAACATAAAAAATACAACTGTCTGTCTTTATTGTAGCTTTGCTATTGTCTTTAACCTTTCTTGTTTAATAAATAAAATGAAATGAACAAATAAAAACACACAATGAGCAACTCAACATGATTTAAATGACTGCACCTGCCTCAAGGCATTACTTTTTTTTTTTATCAATTGCTTCCTTCCAGTTTACACAAAATAGGATAATTTTAACAAATAGATAGATATAGCTATTATTAAAGAACAGTGAACCAATTACAAGATCCAACAAAAAAAAACATCTTCGTGTGTTTTAGGAATCCTTTTCAACGACATCTATGCTGCTTCCAAGTTCGCCGTGGAAGGCTTTTGTGAAAGTTTAGCCATTCAAGCCCTGAGGTTTAATCTGAAGTAAGGCTCTGCAGAACACTACACATATGAGTAAAATGAGAAGGGAAAGACAGATCATCCGAGGATAGACCCAGAGCAAATATTATCACTTGTATTACATAACCTGGCTTACTATTGTCTCACCACAGACTGAAATATGTGTCATGGCAAAAGATCAACAGCACGCCCTGATTTTGTGCAAGTCTTAACACACCAGCTACCAAGAACTACTGTATTACAGTAGTTCTCTTAAATGGCAGTAGTTTTCCACCGCTTAGGTTAAGCAAAACAAATGAATAATAATGATAATTGTTTGTTGTATATCTTTGTCTGCTACAGTATCAGTCTGATTGAGCCAGGTCCTGTCATAACCGAGTTTGAGCGTAAAGTCTACAATGAGGGCCTGAAGACTGACCTAAGCAAGGCTGACAAAGTGACGGCCGACATGTTCACAAACATCTATCTGAAGAACTACAAGCAGATCTTTGAAACCCTCGGGCAGACGGCTGAAGAAATAGCAGAGGTAACGAGATAATTATATTACGAATGAGGTGCACAGTGACAGAGTGGTTAGCACTTGTGCCTCACACAAGAAAGTCATGCGTTCAATCCCAAGTGACAGCCGTTCTAAGTTTTTGTGTGTTTTCCCTGTGCTACTTTGGGTTTTGTCATACCACCTACCGCCCCAAAAACATGCATGTATACTGAACAGAAATGTAAACGCAACACTTTTGTTTTTTATGAACTGAAAAGCTCAAAAGTCTAAAGGTGCGTTCACACCAAACGCGAATAAAGCGTTAAGTGCAAGTGATTTACATGTTAAGTCAATGCAAAGACGCGATTAGACGCGCGAGGAAATCCTGCAACGCGATTGGCGCGATTCGCGCGAATCACGGGGCGCAAATTGCGATAATTCATCTGAAGGGACTAATCTTCACGAAAAATGTAAATAAATAAATGAGTCAGAGATTTCTTTTGGAGGCTGGCTCCATTTATTAAAGAAACATAAATAAGAGATACAACACAATGTTATAAATACAATTGTAAATACGATTTACAGTTTGATAGGCATAATACTATATTGACTGTACTAATAACTGTGCAAAAGACTGTAAGTTGTCGACATATTAATTACTCATGATCACACCAAATATTGACTGGAGACAGATGGACAGACTTGAATAGAGCATCAGTAGTTTTGTCCTGCGGGAAATCGCAGCGACTCGGGACAACAGGTCATCGATCTGGGGCCGGCTCAAGTACCGCTGAAAGCGGCCGTCTTTTAGGCGCAGCTCCTGGAGAAGTTTGTGAAACTCACAGATGCTTCAGAGGCTGGGTCCGCCTCTGAAGCATCCGATGGACCCCTGCACAGCGCCAAACGGGTACACAACGTTTTTCAGTCCTCCAAAGTTAATAGAGCACTGCTACTTTCTTGACAAAATTCATCTCAACCATTCTTCAACAAGACCGGAAGACAACCCGCCTGGCAGAAGCCCCTCCCATGACGCAAATTTGTGTCTGTTGTTAATTGAATTTCACGCGCGAATGAAGCGAGTAAACTCAAAATGTTCACGCGTCCAACTATTCGCGTTTGGTGTGAACGCACCTTAAGACTTTTTCTATGAACACAAAAGGCCTATTTCTCACAAATATTGTTCACAAATCTGTCCAAATCTGTGTTAGTGAGCACTTCTCCTTTGCCGAGATAATCCATCCACCTCATCCTGCAATAAACTATTCAAAGAAGATAGAAAGATAAATGCTAGCCTGGCCTGCCAGACCCACCGACTTTCTTAGTGGGTCTGAAACCCCACCCATTGAGCCTGTCTTCCACCCAAGCTCAACACCACTGAAAACATTGACCAGTTATAATCATTTAACTAAAACGGGGTGGGCTTTATGCAAACTTATAAAAAAATGAAAGTAGTCTTGTTGTTGCATTGCTTACGTCAGGTTGTTTGTTTCTTTGATTGGCTTAATCTGCTCCGCCCACTGGAAATAAAACTTGCATCATACTAATTTTTGTACAGAATATATAATTTTTTCTTTGAGAATTTCCGACTATACTCTGTAGGTAGTAGACTAAATAAAATAAAATAAAAATCTAGGTTGTGTAGACTGAACCTTGTGAATACTTGACTAGGGTGTACCTCGCCTCACACCCCAAAGCAGCTGGGATAGGTGTAACTGGTCCCTATTGTAATATTATATCATTTCAGACACATACACAGGCCCACCCCCTTAAATTAAACATGATAGTTTGACTTATTATTTCTCGTTATATCTGTCTTCCAGCACACTCACAAGATAATCACCATGGACGACCCTCCGTTTCGTCATCAGACCAACACAGTCTACACGCCTATGACCACCCTGAAATACGCCGACCCCAACGGTGACCTCCCCATCGACACCTTTTACAAAATGGTCTTTGAACACAACAAGATCTTCAACGCCAGCCTCAACTTCCTCAAACTGCTGCGCTGGAGGAGTCGCAAGAGTTTCACTTTGGACAAGGACAAGACCAACTAAAGTTCACTGAAAAACATATTTATTGTTCTTGTAGCGTTATTTATTTTTGTGGACTATTTATTGAGTGTTTAAAGTATGTTGTCTGTGGCTTTGCAGTTCTTTGAATATATTGTAGAGCTTTTGTCATATATTTGCTGTAGCAATGTTTTACAGAACTACTTAAGCATAAGATACTCATTAATAAAAGAAGCTGTACAAATGTGTGCCATATGTGTCTGCCTTAAACCCCACACCCTGAGGTACCTGTTTGTGTTAAGCCTCCTAGATTATGTTACACAATATTTAAGTAGCAAGAGGACAGCGGCAAAGACCCTCGAGACTATCAGATATAAAATGTAGGCTACTGGTTTTACTGTTTTTGTAAAAATAAACTTCAGAGACTGCCGTTATTCACTTTTGCAAAAATGGAATGAAAAATGGGGTCTGTAAGGAGCCTAATTCTTGTCAGATTAACACAGAGCTTTTTATCAGCACAGTACACTTTTAAGGATTTAGCTTCCATCAGGGTCTTACAAAAACATTAGTCACTGAATATTATGCATAAAGCACCCTCAAAACACCACACTCCATCTGTGGTGTAATAATTTAATCTTAGCGACTGCAGCATGTTTCCACATGTGCCATAAATAAATCTGTGAGGCCGTATCTTGGATCTACAGCGTTTTAAGTGACAAAGTTGCGAATACAGCTATTTCTCCACCTCACCATCTGTGCCTTGTGGTGTGCTAGGAAACACTTTTCTATTTGTAGAACCATGTCTGTCACTGAGGGGAATTCCCTGCAGGTTTGTATATGATCTGGTCACATCAAAAAAGGAATGTTAATGGAAACAGCAATGTCTGTAAGCATAATCAGTCTTCCGCATTTTTTTTTCTATTAATATACATGTTACAAGAGACCAGTCACTTTTTGCACATTTCTCTAGTGCAGCCTTAACATTGTAATACAGGACTATTACCACAAGTGGGAGACTAACAGCTGGTTTTATTGCTTTCACAATAAGGTGGTAGCAGAAGCCTCTTTAGGATGACAGCCCTAGCTCTTTTTACATGATACATGGGCCTAAGTTCACACTTCCTTTGAATGTTCACCCTTTGGTATATTTGAGACACTAAATCATGGTTGGATTAATTCTTTCTGACAAAACTGAGATAATAATAATAATACTACATTTTATTTGTAATGCACTTTTTGTTTTAACAAAACCTCAAAGTGCAACATAAAATTAATCAGCATAAAATGAATAAAAATAAAATAAAGTGCAATAAGTGGAATAAGTATGAATGTAAGAATGAGATAAGTGGAAAGTAAATCTAAATGTAGAAGTCAAGAGAAAAGTATAAGACAATCAAATGAAATTGAAAATTGAAACAAATTAAAAATTGAAACCTTCAAACTATCATGGAAATGTTGATGCGTTTCAACTATATTTAAGTCTTTAAGGGCATCAACATCAATTAGAATGGAAATAGTGTGTAGTTTGTCCATCCATCCATCCATCTTTTACCGCTTATCCGGGGCCGGTCAGGGGCAGCAGTCTAAGCAGAGACGCCCAGACTTCCCTCTCCACAGACACTTCCTCCAGCTCTTTCGGGAGGATACCGAGGCGTTCCCAGGCCAGCCGAGAGACATAGTCCCTCCAGCGTGTCCTAGGTCTTCCCCGGGGTCTCCTCCCGGTGGGACAAGCCCGAAACACTTCCCCAGGGAGGCGTCCAGGAAGCATCCGAAACAGATGCCCGAGCCACCTTAGCTGGCTCCTCTCGATGTGGAGGAGCAGCGGCTCTACTTTGAGCTCCTCCCAAGTAACCGAGCTCCTCACCTTATCTCTAAGGGAGCGCCCCGCCACCCTGCGAAAAAAGCTCATTTCGGCCGCTTATATCCGGGATCTTGTTCTTTCGGTCATGACCCAAACGCTCATGACCATAGGTGAGAGTAGGAACGTAGATTGACCGGTAAATCGAGAGCTTTGCCTTACAGCTCAGCTCCTTCTTCACCACGACCGACCGGTACATCGACCGCATCACTGCAGAAGCTGCACCGATCCGTCTGTCAATCTCACGTTTCCTCCTTCCCTCACTCGTGAACTAGACCCCAAGATACTTGAACTCCTCCACTTGAGGCAGGATCTCTCCACCAACCTGAAGGGGACAAGCCACCCTTTTCTGACTGAGAACCATGGTCTCAGACTTGGAGGTGCTGATCCTCATCCCAGCCGCTTCACACTCAGCTGCAAACCGTCCCAGTGCACACTGAAGGTCCTGGCTTGATGGAGCCAATAGGACAACATCATTTGCAAAAAGCAGAGACAAGATCCTGTGGTCCCCAAACCAGACTCCCTCCGGCCCCTGGCTGCGCCTAGAAATCCTGTCCATAAAGATAATGAACAGGACCGGTGACAAAGGGCAGCCCTGCCGGAGTCCAACATGCACTGGGAACAGGTCTGACTTACTGCCGGCAATGCAAACCAAGCTCCTGCTCCGGTCGTACAGGGACCGGACAGCCCTTTGCAAAGGGCCCCGGACCCCATACTCCCAGAGCACCCCCCACAAGGCGCCACGAGGGACACAGTCGAATGCCTTCTCCAGATCTACAAAACACATGTGGACTGGTTGGGCAAACTCCCATAAACCCTCCAGCACCCTGGAGAGGGTATAGAGCTGGTCCAGTGTTCCACGACCGGGACGAAAACCGCATTGTTCCTCCTGAATCCGAGGTTCAACTATCGGCCGCATTCTCCTCTCCAGTACCCTGGCATAGACTTTCCCGGGGAGGCTGAGGAGTGTGATCCCTCTATAGTTGGAACACACCCTCCGGTCTCCCTTCTTGAAAAGAGGGACCACCACCCCAGTCTGCCAGTCCAGAGGTACTGTCCCCGACCGCCACGCGATGTTGTAGAGGCGTGTCAACCAAGACAGCCCCACAACATCCAGAGACTTGAGGTACTCAGGGCGTATCTCATCCACCCCCGGTGCCTTGCCACCGAGGAACTACCTCAGTGACTTCGTGATGGATGAGTCCCCCTCCCAGCCCTCGGCCTCTGCCTCCTCAGTGGAAGACACGTTGGTGGGGTTGAGGAGATCCTCGAAGTATTCCTTCCACCGTCCAACAATATCCCCAGTTGAAGTCAGCAGGTTCCCACCTCCACTGTAAACAGTGTTGGCAGGGCACTGCTTCCCCCTCCTGAGGCGCCGGACGGTTTGCCAGAATTTCTTTGAGGCCGACCGATAGTCCTTTTCCATGGCCTCACCGAACTCCTCCCAGACCCGAGTTTTAGCCTCCATGACCACCCGGACTGCAGTCCGCTTGGCCTGCCGGTACCTATCAGCTGCCTCAGGAGTCCCACGAGCCAACCAGGCTCGGTAGGTCTCCTTCTTCAGCTTGACGGCATCCCTTACTTCCGGTGTCCACCACCGGGTTCGGGGGTTGCCGCCACGACAGGCACCGGAGACTTTACGGCCACAGCTTCGAGTGGCTGCATCGACAATGGAGGTGGAGAACATGGTCCACTCGGACTCAATGTCTCCAACCTCCCTCGGGATCTGGTCGAAGCTCTGCCGGAGGTGGGAGTTAAAGATCTTTCTGACAGGGGGCTCTGCCAAACGTTCCCAACAGACCCTCACAGTACGTTTGGGCCTGCCGAGTCTGTCCAGCTTTCTCCCCCGCCATCGGATCCAACTCACCACCAGGTGGTGATCAGTTGACAGCTCCGCTCCTCTCTTCACCCAAGTGTCCAAGACATACGGCCGGATGTCAGATGAAACAACTACAAAGTCGATCATCGATCTTCGACCTAGGGTGTCCTGGTGCCACGTGCACTGATGGATACCCTTATGCTTGAACATGGTGTTCGTTATGGACAAACTGTTGCTAGCACAGAAGTCCAATAACAGAACACCACTCGGGTTCAGATCCGGGGGGCCATTCCTCCCAATCACGCCCCTCCAGGTGTCACTGTCGCTGCCCACGTGAGCGTTGAAGTCCCCCAGTAGAACGACGGAGTCCCCGGTCGGAGCACTTTCCAGCACCCCTCCCAGAGACTCCAAGAAGGCCGGGTACTCTGCACTGCCATTTGGCCCGTAAACACAAACAACAGTGAGAGACCTATCCCCGACCCAAAGGCGCAGGGAAGCAACCCTCTCGTTCACCGGGGTGAACTCCAACACATGGCGGCTGTGCTGGGGGGCTATGAGCAAGCCCACACCAGCCCGCCGCCTTTCACCTCAGGCAACTCCAGAGTAGTGGAGAGTCCAGCCTCTCTCGAGGATTTGGGTTCTGGAGCCCAAGCTGTGCGTGGAGGTGAGCCCGACTATCTCTGGTCAGTATCTCTCAACCTCCCGCACAAGCTCAGGCTCCTTCCCCGCCAGCGAGGTGACATTCCATGTCCCTAGCGCCAGATTCCGTGTCCGGGGATTGGGTCGTCGAGGCCTCCGCCTTCGACTGCCACCCAATCCACTTTGCACCGGCCCCTGTAGTGTAGTGTAGTTTGTTTTTTGTAAAAATCTGATGGTAAAAGTGCAGATTGCAGTTCCACCTGCGGTAGGCCTACAGAGACATGCTTTCAATGAAAGAACCCAGCAGAAATAGGTCTGATGGTAAATTTACTTTAAAAACTTTGAAACAGAATAAAGTTAGTTTATAGGGGCTGTAAACCTTCTGCAAGATTGTGTGCTCAAAAAGAAACATAACTGTGCTTCTGCTCCAGCAGTGCTCAGTTTGTCCTCTCTGGGGAGTTGCAACTTTGTGATTGCACAAGTAAACATCTGCACAAACCCACATTACATTCACAGGATTGGGGATAACTATAGCTGAATGTGGTCTTAAACATCGAATCACCCAATGAGGCAGGTCTGAAGGAAACTTACGGACCAAGTCACCAAGAAACATTTTGTTGTTTCTTTCTCTACTCTCTTTCATAATGCATATGTCATATTTTTTGTCATCTTGGAAAAACACAGCACATAGTGGGTTGTATATCCTGGTTGCAAATGTATTACCTTGGTTATAAATTAGGTTTGGCTGTGTGTTAATCGAGAGACAAGCTCATGAGCAGGTAAAGGGATTATGGCTCTTCATTTATTGACAGTCATTGTTCATTTATTAAGTAAAGAGATATAACATTCAGAATACAGCAGATGACATATATTTGAATATGTAATTTAATATGTGAAAAACAATAACCATGTTTCTATGAATTGAACTATGTTTGACATTTTTCTCAATATTGTATCACATTAAAATAACACTCTTTTGCGTTTTTCCATCTAGGAGAAAGATATTCAAAGCTTCATAGAATGCAGTGGAAGTGGCTAGTTTTGTTTTTATTGTTTTTATATATATATATATATATATATATATATATATATATATATATATATATATATATATTAAATTAAATAATAAATTAAATAATAAAACTACTAAACATGACTTTATGGTTTGTGCAACAGTATTTGGCAACTGTGAATGGAGAATATGTTAAAAGAATTGTCACCCCAGTCCTGAAATGATCAAACCTTTTGGGAAATAAGTGCCCATTTTCTACAATGGTTTCCTCAAATGTAGGACTCTGTTACTTAAACACTGGGCCACATCAATAAAAAACAAAAACAAAAAAAGAATACTCTTATATTTTGTAACTTAATCCTAACATCTTGTGTCACTTTATTATAATTAAAGCTTTTAATTCTCCACAAACCACCATTATTACAAGAATGTATTACACAGGCAGTTTTCACATGCATAACTTCTGACATACTGTATGACACCTTTTAACTCTGTCATTTATGCAACCGTAGAACTTTAGTCTCCAGTACAAGCACCTCATTGTGGCCCTCTGTACCAAAATGTGGGCCATTTCCCAGTAGAATAAACAGTATATTATAAAAAATAGCCCTTATGGTCAACACATTTAAAACAGCGTTTGAAATGTTATGTGTTTAAGATCAGATGACAGTTTGTGCTCTGTGGCAATGGTTCTGTTAGCTTCTGTCACTGTAGAGAATAAATTAGCAATCCAAAAGTATTTAATACAAACCACATTAAAATCAACAAAAATACTAACATTTCCACATTATTTTAAATCCTTCACTTATATTGCCACTGTGGAATTATAAATCTACTGTATGTCAGAGGGAGAGCACTTTAGCGTCCATTTTGTGCCGTTTCACTGTAAACTCTCCTGGTGACACTTCCCCCATTGCTGCATCTGCAAGGTTGTTTGTTCTAATATGGAAATAGATGTTTTATCGGCCCACTCAGAGTGCTTCAAGGTAATGGGAGTTATATAATCAGAGGAAATACCTTATCTGGAACCTGTATTGTTGCCTCTGGGGCTAAAATGTTACCCTAACTCCTAGGAGGTCTATTTCGCGGACATTGTGACATTGCTCAGCCATACTATATCACGTACTTTTTCATAAAATACAATAATATCATAAAGTTAGACCACTGCAGACATAAAAGGCAGTGAGTGATGGATGGTAGTGCATGTGTTGGACAGTGTAATGTGTTTTATAACCGAGAGCACATTACCAGGGTTATTCCCTGGAGATGCAGCCTCAGTTTGCACATCTACACTGTATGCCACAATATCTATATCTATTAATCATTGCAGTAATTAGAAACTATTAGTTTCAAAACGTGTAATAGATGGTTTTCCAGTTTATTTGCAGGGAAAGTAAACAGAGCCCTAAATATACTGTATATCATTGTAAAGTAATTGTAAAAAAAGCGCTATATTAATGCATACCATTTAAGATTTAAAATAATGCTATACATAATATGAATAAATTATGTTTTTATAGAGAGTTCAGTTTTGTGACCATAACTGATCTCTGTCAAGCGTTTTATTGTATTTTTAGGCCCTGTATATTGTGATTGTCTGTATTTGTTTGTTGTTTCTCAAAACCGAGGCAAAACCCAGGACTTCAAGGATCTTCATTAAACCAAATCAAGGTTTAATCATCACTAAATCAGGGCTAAACCCAATTAAAAAATAAACAATCAAGGATTAAAGCCAGGACTAAACCAACTCAATCTTGATTAAACCAGAACCAAAGCAGGATTAAATCAACAAGGACAAGACCATGACTAAGAAACTACATTAAATCTGTTTAATCACCTAATAGCATATTGTAATTGCATGTTCTCAAGTGGGTTTTCTCCCCACCAACATCTAAAACATGTTGGACTGCCAATAATGAAGTGAGAAGTGAATATGAAGTATTCTAATAGAAGAGAATGTTCAGCACATACTGCTGCAGTGCATTTACTCAGTGTTTAACGAGAGGGACATAATTACAGGATCACATCGGTCTGACACTGAACTCAGAAACAGAAGTTAGGTTCTAAACTTAGTTTGATGTAATCTAACAAAAATAGGGGCCTAAACAATGACCAAGCAAATTAGATACTAACTAACTAATCGGGAACTGGACTGAACCCAATAACCCCAAAGACTCTGCTGAATGAAAAGTGGATGCACACTTTAGCCTGTATAGACAATAACAATTTGATGAGAAGTGTTAAATATGTTTGATGTTTATTTATAGTGTGTGGCCTCGTGGATTTATGACACTCGTCTGGACTGCCCCACAGACACATGCCCCACACCAGCGCGTCCCTGAGCGCGGGAGAATGACTCAGTCCGGGCTCCTCGGTGCATGGCCCCTCCTCGCCTGTCATTGGTCAGACTCTTCGGAGGCGCTTACGGCCAATATGAGTCTGCAGCACTCGGCTTCTCAGTGTGCCCCCTCACAGCAGCAGCAGAGCGCACAAGCACCGCGCTGCGTACACGGCGATGTGGCATCTTCGGAGGCTTAATTACAGGGTTAATCCAAGAGGCGGTGTCTGAAAAAAAAGCGTGTCAAGTGTGTGCCGGATTTCTCCCCCAGACTCGAGCAGATGCTGTGAGATGCGCTGCGTCTGCCATGGCCAGAGCTCCGATTCCATGTGGGGTCTTCAAGAAGCCTCTGTACGTGCAGGTAAGGCGGGAAATCCCACTCCACTCTGGGGTGAAAGTCGAGCTGGGGGTGCGCACCGCTGCGTGCTACTGTGGGGTAAACTCTGACGAGGATGAACGAGGCGGTATCAGTGCAGTCTGTTAGATCTAAACGTCCACTGTATGGTCCTTTTATCTGCGTCTCATTCCGGCTCTTAATTTAGCCTCCATCCACCTCACCTCAGTCATAAAGTAACTTGATGCGCGACAGGAATATACCCCTTCTTCAACCCGTGTTACCGTGGCAACCACATCCATGATGCAGCTGCAACATCATCCTCCGAGCGAGACATTTTCTGGAGCTGTAAAACTTCGTAATAAGTTCTAGCTAAGGTCAATGCTGAATGAATAATGGGCAAATAGATTTTAGTCAAGGGCATGTGGGGTTGGTTCATAACTCTTAAAGATGATATGAAACATTTTACAGGTCAGTCTTACAAAAGTTTGAAGTCTCATGTAGAGCTGAGCTTACGATTTCATCGAAAGAACATCCATGTAAATCAGTGCAGCATTTTTCCTGTCTTTACATTACTTTAAAGGTGCAGTGTTGTTTTTCTTCCTAAAATATAGTAGTTCCAGACCCACTTGACTGAGAAGACAGGCTGGTCAGGCTAGCATTCATGTGGTCCCTGGATTCTAACAACTAACAAGACTAACACAACTTCACTGCAAGTGTGTATTTCTTAGAGCAAAGTTGGGTTTATTTTGGCTCCCGGTTTTTCCCCTGATCAAAAAAAATAAAAAAGAACAGAACCATAATTAACATAACAGACTCAATTGTAAGTATGTAAAAAATGTATTAGCATTTAACATCTATCAAGCTTAAATTAACACTATTATTCTTTTTTTATTAAAAGCAAAATGCTAGCTAATGGCTAGGAGTGTCTGTGCTAATAAAAGCCCAGAGACAAGAAATGAGAAACTGTTCCACATTGACTGTTGTATTCAACGTATAATTAAGTCAGCTGTATTTCTACTGCAGAGTGAATGAATTCAGTTTGAACAGTCTACAGTGGCACTCTTCATAAGTAAAATTCAACTCTGCCGAGGATGCTCTTCAATGACGCACAGAGGAATGAAAAACCCACATTTAGAAACTCTTAGATTTAAACAGACAGTAAAATGTTCCCAAATTATTTAAAATCTTACAAATCTGAACAAATTATTCAGAGGATGGATAGTGGATCGCCTTTCACCAACACATTTTCAGCTGTTTTCTAGTGCTGGCTGGAGAAAACTGCAAATTTACAGATGCACTTTGGTATTTTACTGTTCCCTTACAGTGTTCCAAGGCTCTCTTTCTCGTGTCCCATTCGAGGTGTTCAGACAATGTGGTGGGACAGTGACACAACAGAGCTGGGCGGCCTTTGCCCGAGACGTTACACACAGAGCTGTCAGATTCAGTGAAAAGAGAAGAGACAGACGCTGTGTCTCTTGGGACAGCCACCAGCATCGCTCCGTTTTCTAGGCCACCTCAGCCTCCCACTGACGGCTTCACAAGTGTCACTCACTGAAGAGCTATTTCCACTGAATCACACAAAAACCAACAAGTCATGGAATCAAAATGCCTATTTTCAATGAATTTGAAATAGGAAGCTAATAAATCCAGCCAAATATTAAAACATGTCTTTTGTGTCAGCGGGTACAGTATCTAACCTTAAAACTCTGCAGCTGCAGTTGTAACATTCAAGGATGATTAAGATTTAACTGACACTGATTGAGACAAGCAGTGACAGACTCAAAACTTTATTTCTGACTCAACATCAGTGAGGACATATCCCTACTGTCCTTACACTACTATTACACATCCATGGCTCACGTGGTCACCTGGAAGGTTTGACTCAGCAGGCCTGTGCATGTGTCGCAGTCTGGACCCACATGAGTCGGATCTTGGTTGTGTGCGCAGCAGACAATGTGGCATCGTTTTGCTTCAGAAGGTCCACTCTCTCCAGTCTCTGTTTCCACATCTCTCTCTGTCAGTGGAGCCCATTAACGGCAACCTCTGAGGGGTAGCTTTATAATCATACATAATGGATGAACAGTGCACGGGCTGCCACAAAACAAGTGTCAGAGCGGAAACATGCTGCTCTTGATCAGCTGCGTTGTTGTTTTAGGCTCCTCTTTATTCTGAGGTTTCCAGCAGAGCTTATAGCATTTTTACCCTGAAATAATGGCTTCCAAAATTGTGATTGTTTACTGACTTGAAACAAAAAGAATAACCCCACTTTTGTATCATATCATTCTAGTCCATGTCAGTAACTTTTGGCTGCAAAACAAAAACTGCACGTGCCTTGAAAATATTAATAAAAATCTGTTTTAAGCTAATGGGAAAGCAACAATCTAATGGCGCAGTGTGTGTCCTGCAGATATATTTAGAACTGCCTGAAGCAGTTAATGAAAATGATTCATCTTAGGCTGCATACTAGTCTCAATCCACTTCCAACTGATCTTTGGTCTGGTTTGATCAAAATGGGATCTGGACATGGAACTCAGACGTCCTAACAGATTGAAAAGATGAAGAGTGTGAAGATGCAATGCTGAACTCGTGTGATCTGTATACTTCATGAGAGGAGAAAGAGCAATGCTCAGTCACAAAGTCCAACATTAGTCCAATCAGATTGAGCTTTTATCCGCAGACTCTGCCCTTGTTTCTACTGGAGCAGTATAGTGCGGGTTGGGTATGGGTGCATCTCCATTAACAAAAGGTGCACCGTCCCATATCACTCTGGAGATGCCTGTCAGGGGTCCCAAATGGTCTTGAGTGTGCGGTCCACTTTTGAAAAGGTGGAGCCAAATACTGCTGTCAGCTGATAGGACGATACATAATTCTTATTCAAGCAAAAACAAGAAGAAAAAACATTAAAGCTGAAACATTCAATAAAAACATGCTAGATGTACTTTTTTATTACAACAAACCTAGTATTTATTAGCTACAGCTGTTTATGATTTAATGGTTTAGTCGGCGTCGCACGGCTCTTGTGTCAAAACATTACATTTATTGTCTACACTACATTAAACTGGAAACAGTTTGTTTACTGCAGCAAAATACAGGTTGTATATTTATTATTGGCAAAGCATCCAAGTTTCCCTTTCAAATACAATTTATTTCTTAATATAAAGAAGAAACAACACTGGGTAATAATACATATTGAATAGTGACATCTTGTGTTTAAACAAATGCTGAAAGACTTACAATGCCGCTTTAACTTCCAGGGTCAAGTCAACTAAAAGGTGGTGGGCGGTTTTACAGGAAAGAGATGAACCAGTACAAGACGGAGCGCTTCTTTCCACCCACCTCAGCATATGGCTACAGCTCCCACTCAGTCTCTAATTAATAGCTGTCATGGCCGCCACAATCGATCCCACCTCATTAGCCGTGTTTGCGTAAACCTCCTCCTTCACAAAGGGTCAATACATAATCCCGCAGATAGAAATACAATGGCCTAAATGCTTGTGCTTTTTGATGCATTTCACCTACAAAGGGAAAAATCAATATGAGGTTACTTACTTTGTGGTCATTGTTGTTAAATTCCTTGTGAGGATGTATGGTTAGATTTGTAAGTGAACCAATCATTGTATAAAGCGGAAAAAATTGCTTCTGAAATACACTTCTCTCTCATGTTTCCTTTGTTTGCTCAGTGGTGCTCAGAGGAAACAGGAACGTGTATCAACAAGGTTTGTTTCAGTAACAGCCCAAGGGCTGTCCCGGAAAACAATCTGAAACCTTTTGGAAAAACATTTGAGTGTAATATAACAAGTTTTTGTAGTCTCAGAGTTCAAATAGAAGACTGTATGTGATGAAACACGTGGCATATGGACGTTCCCTTGGATTATGGAGGTGTGGATTCCTGCTGGTTTGTGCAGCAGCATGGGTCAGTGGTTCTAGGGCAAGAGCTCTCTGGGACTAGTTAAGGGCAGATTCCAATATACTTTATGGTCCACAATATTGGGGAAATTTGACTTGGTCTATTGATTTGTCAACAGAACCTTACAGTAAAAACAGATATGACAAAAAGTTACAAAGAGACATAAATCAAAATACAGACTATTATACTATGTATATTACACATAAAACATTTAGAAACAAAATCTATTTATGACATTTACCTAAGCATCCAAGCAGCCTTAATTAAAGAAGATAATCATTAAATATTTTTCTTTGGTTGGATTTGAACAGGTTTTGGTTGGATTATTTGTGTTATTCTGTGTTTGTTGGGTCTGTTGCAAATGTTTGGTAGAGTCTCCAATCAGTCCTTGTGGGTTTTCAGTCCTCTGTGCTTCACTGAAGAGCATTCCCAGCAGAGTTTAATTTTACTTATGAAGAGTGCCACTGTAGACTTCACCTATATTCAATCTTTTCAAACTGAATTCATTGACTCTGCAGTGGAAATACAACAGACATAATTATACTTTGAATAATGGGCATTTATTAACAGTCATAATAAAACTCAAACCCGCAATACAGCAATAAAGGTACCATGGTTCAGTAGCATAAAAAAGACCGCCAAATAACACTTGATGATGTGGGGAGAAATGGTCTTGTGTGCAGTATAATATTGCATAAAATAGTATAGTATGGTTTTGTATAGTATAACATAGTTATGTATAGCATAGCATAGTATAGTATTGTATTGACCGGTCAGGCATTACATTCTGAGCACTGACAAGTGAAGTGAATAACAATGATTATTGCTTCCTCATGACACCTTTTAGTGAGTGGGATATATTTGGCAGAAGGTGAACAGTTCGTCCTCAAAGTTGATGTGTTAGAAGCAGGAAAAACGGGCCGCGTAAAGATTTGAGTGGGTTTGACTAGTGCCAAATTGTGATTGCTAGGCAACCGGCTCAGCGCATCTCCAAAACTTGAGCTCATCTAGTGGTCCGATAAAGGAACAGTTGTGAACCGGTGACAGGGTTATGAGCCATGGCTTATTGATGCACGTGGGGAGTGAAGGCTGGCACTTCCAAACACATGGGCTACTGTTGCTCAAACTGCTAAACAAGTTAATGTTGGTTCTGTTAGAAAGGTATCAGATAAACAGTGCATCACAGTTTGTTGTATTTGGGGCTGCACAGTCTCAGACCAGTCAGAGTGCCCATGCTGACCCCATACACTACAGAAAGCCCCAACAATGGAAACGCGAGCATCAGAACTGGACCACAAAGCAATGGAAGATGGTCTGAGTTTACGCTGTTGATTTGGCTCCAAATACCCCAGATCTCAATCCAACTGAGCATTTGTGGGATGGGCTGGACAAACAAGTCCGATTCATGGAGGCCCCACCTGTAACTTACAGGACCTGCTGCTGACATCTTGGTGTCAGATACAGCACAACAGTGCTCAGTTTGTCCTTTCTAATCAGTTGCCAGAACTGGGGGAAATAAAATGCATAGCTCCTGTGAATCTGAGATGGTACTACACTATTGAAAATATGTATATAGTATTTTGACCATTGTGTTCTATTTTACTACATACTACAAAATCTACAAAACTTACATTCTTTCACAATGACAACAGATAAATAGAACTATGTGCTTTTAGGTTGCTGAACATAACACAAGCGGAACTCCATGTTATGACTGGTGTTGAGAGAAATATATTACAGATATTTTTCCATAAGGAGAAAATAGATTATAAGAGTGATACAATGACATATAGATCCAGCCTGAAAGCCTTTTGTCTGGTCTGGAGAGCAGGAGACAAATGGGAGCAGAATTTAGCACCAGATATTCTCTGCTGCTACTACTACTCCCCCCACTGTCAAACTGGAAAAGTGTGGCCAATAATATTTTGTTATACTCAGTATTAAACTATATTTAAAAAGAGTCAAGAAAGGTGAATATCAAAGTGCAAGAATAAAAGTGTTTTCTTTATTGACAAAAAGAGATTTATTTTTGTCAATAAAGAAAAGTGGAAATAAAAGGGTTCGGGGGAGGAAGGAGGGGGAGTCGCTGTCAGCCGCTCGGTGTAAGAACCATTAATAACCGGGGAAAGTAGCGCTATGAAATAGTCGGCCATTTTCCTGCTAATGTTTTTCAGTTGGAGCAATGCATTATAGATCTACTGGACCATAGCAGCCAAACACAACATAATGAGTCTGGAGTCGGTTAAAATGTTTGCTGTGTTGTGCCAGACCACAAACACTATTTACTGTTAATTACCCAGCACCTCTTTAGAAGCAATTGGACTAATGATGTACTCTGTGATACAGCTCACTTCGGAGCTCATCTCATTTCTATCCTGCTGAATTGACTATTGTTTGTTGATTTGACAAAGGCACTTTAAATGTACTTCAACAGTGATTAGATGTAGTTTCTGACAATTCTCAAATGATGTTTACACACTTTCATTTGAACTTGTTTGGCGCATGTGCATCTGGTGAATCTGGCAGCTGGGGACTTCAACGCCTCTCTGTCTTTGGCCATGTGGAGATGGTCTGGCTAGTGGGTGGCACCTGTTTTCTTTGCTAGAACCTCATTCCTCCTGATTCCCTCCCATCCTCATGATAACACCGGGGTAGCACTAGTAGGCCGGTTAATGTTGGAATCAGGAACCCAGCTGTTGTTAGTTATCTTTCTGCTCACATTTCTTTGTCTTTTTATCTCTCACCTTATTCTGAAAGGTAATGTGCTAGTATGATAGTTGTGGAGTGCTCTTGTCTTTATCCTGTGTCAAAGAGGTGAGACACCTCAGTGTTACATGAAATTGTTGACATATTAGGTGTATGCAAGATGGTGCATTTGAGCCATTTGCAGTGGCTCAGTGGTAAGAGCGGTCATCCTTCAACCGGAAGGTAGGCGGTTCGAATCCCGCTCTCCCCACAGTTCATACTGTCGTTGTGTCCTTGGGCAAGACACTTAACCCACCTTGGCTCCAGTGGTGTTACAGCTGCAACACTGGTGAATGGAACCTTAATGTAAGTCGCTTTGGATAAAAGAGTCAGCTAAATGAATAAATGTAAATGTTAAGTTCAAGTAGCACATTTTTCTGTGTGTGTCATTACTTTTGCCTTGTTCTGAAAAGAGCTTGTGTGGGTGGAACATAATACATCACACTAGAAGATAGTTTTTATGAACACCAAAAAGTGCCTTGTTTTTTGGCGGTGTCACACGTGAAGCACATAAATGGCACAAAAGACTGGTAAGAAAAATTCCCACCAATATCATAGGCAGGAGCATACAAGAGGCTTACGTCAAGAGACATGCTGAAGTTCACTGTACAACTGTATATATTTAGTAGTGTTTTCGTCCAACAGGCCCGATTCTCCTACCTGCACATGAAGTACCTCTTCTTCTCCTGGCTGGCGGTGTTCGTGGGCAGCTGGATCGTCTATGTGGAGTACTCCTCCTACACAGAGCTGTGCCGAGGCCATGACTGCAAAAATTCAATAGTGGGTATAGCTTACTCCAGACCTTGACTTGATTTATATTCTGTAAACTTGTGTTTCTTATTGTGCAGTTTCTCTCTCTTCTATTAGTGCAACAAATATAAAAAAGGAGTCATTGACGGCTCAGCCTGCAGCAGTCTGTGTGAGAAAGAAACGCTGTACCTGGGAAAGTGTTTCACTGCCAAGCCCAACAGCCAGGTTCTATTCTTTTGCTGATCAAATACATCTTCAATCAAATTACATTTATTCATTTGTGTGGGTCTTACCTGCCTGTCTCAATCCGTTCAGGTGTACTCTGGGAGCTGGGGTGACCTGGAGGGGGTTATCAAGTGCCAGATGGAAGATGCCCCTCATTATGATTTAGGGAACGAAATGGAGCCCAGGAAAGAGGCAGCGTCCTTCGAAAAGCCAACCAAAGGCACCTCTGTGGAGAGGTTCAGGGAAATGATCTTCAACCATATAAAGGTTAGGGAGATTTGAGATAAGAGTTTGTTTTGAAACATTTCAGATTATGACCTTCAGTGGTCCCATTTACGTTTAGTTTAAGATTAGTAGGATTATGGCAGCATGTACAATTCCCAAACTTTAAAGGTTCATTGTGTAAAATCAGGTTGTACAGTATTGTTCAAAAATAATAGCAGTACTATTTTTTTTTAATACACCCCTTTCAACTAATTGCCCAATTGCACAGCCTTAAGAGCGTTTATATCATGAATGCTGGGTCTTGTTTGTTTTCTGAGAATCTACTGCACCTACAGGTAATACTTGTTTTACATTTAGCAATAAAAAATATACTAAAAACCTGGATTATTCTGGTTAGTCACAGTGTACTGCTATTATTTTGAACAATACTGTACATAGTTCTTACTCATCAGTCAAACTGTGTTTGTTCATAGACAACAGCATGTCCCTGCAGGGCTACCATGGCTGTTCACAAGGAAGAAAGGAGAGTTCAGTTTACACTCTAATACCAAATTCAAATTTATAGATTAAATTTCATCCATGTTCTACAGCTTATCCGGGACTGGAATAGAATAGAATTTAATTTATAATAAGACTAATAATAAGACTTCATAGAAAATAAATGTGTATTAAAAGAGAAATACGAGTGTGTATCTCTTCTTGCAATTCTCAGATTTCCTATCAGGGCAGTGTGTTACTACCAGTTTTTTTAAAAAATATACTAATACAAAGATAATAATAATACATTTGTTTACATCTCGAGGCCAAAGTGGGGGACCAGGCCAACTTGTCAGAACTTGCCACCCAAGTCCTGTCCATCGCCGACGCCAACAAGGACGGCCACATCTCACTGCCTGAGGCTCGTTCCACCTGGGCTCTGCTTCAGCTCAACGAGTTTCTCCTGGCGCTCGTCCTACAAGATCGAGAGCACACTCCAAAGTTACTGGGCTTCTGCGGAGACCTGTATGTGATGGAGAAGGTGCCATACTCTCCTCTGTATGGGATCACTCTACCTTGGATCATTGAGGTGTGGATCCCCGCAGGTCTCCGCCGCAGCATAGACCAGTGGTTCACCCCGTCCTGGCCGCACAAAGCCAAGATCTCCATCGGACTGCTGGAACTGGTCGAAGACATCTTCCATGGTAACTTTGGCAGCTTTTTAATGTGCGATGTAAGTTCTACCACTTTTGGCTATAATGACCGACACGATTTTAAAGTGATTGACGCACAATACATTGTTCCTGAAACCATTTTCCAAGAAAGCATCAGGCAGCAGCGTTGTGACATGGATGAGGATTGCCTTTATGGAGCCGACTGCCTCACTTCCTGCGACCTCACCAAGCACCGCTGCACACCTGAAGTCTCCAGACCCAACTTAGCCAAAGCCTGCGATGCACTTAAAGACTACATACTGAGAGGAGTGCCATCAGACGTGAAAGAGGAGCTGGAGAAGCAGCTGTATGCCTGCATCGCGCTCAAAGGATCCGTGGAACAAATGGAAATCGAGCACTCGTTGATTCTGAACAACCTTAAGACGCTGCTGTGGAAGAAGATCTCGCACACTAAAGACTCCTAAAGGGAAGAGTTTGCACACAGGCAGTCACAGTTCTCCCAGGGTGAAAACTTGTATCCACTGTGGATATACATTTTGATCATAGCTATAGCCCACACTATATTTTATCCCAAGTGAATAATAACAAATAAAAAAGCCACTTTATATATAACAATTGTATGTTTTAGCTACTTGAGCTGTGTAAAAAGTGCAATTTTTTTAAACCAATAAATTTGAAAAAAATCTGACATATCTTGTGACATATTGTCTTGCACAGCCCAGCCCATATAAAAGATTTGTCATTCATATATTAATTTTGTACATGTTATAGGTTGCTGTGGTTGGAGCCCAAACCAGCTGCTATTGGCATGAGGTGGGGTTAGCTAACATTGCCAGTTATTCACGGGGCTAACAGACAAATAATTCACCCATGGCAGATGTAGATTTCCCAGTTCACCTATACATGATGACTAGATGTTGCACTCTACACATCGAAGAATCAAACTCACAATCTAACCTAAACTATCACTTTTTCCATTCAGCACTCATCATTTTCAGCCCACAAAATAATTAAGCTCTCTAAAATAAGCTCATTAAAGTAGACATTAAAGTTAATACTTTGTAATGAGTATGATTGCATATTTGTCTTATAAATGAGCAACTGAAAGTCTATAGTGAAGACAATTGATGCTGCATGTTTGCTTGACACCATTAATTAAATTAAAGTTCATATTAGGTGTTAGACATTATTTTTAAACTTGCGATATTGACTGTCCAAAATACAATTTACAGCGAGTGTAATATTTGTCAAAAATATTTGTGGCACATTCCAGGTAAGTTCTACAGTATGGGTAACCTCTGAAGAAGCTTGCATCTATCTACATTATGTGCAGGAGTGTGGTGCTCGCTCAATCAACAGTGACATACAAGTGCCACACACGTTTCCATGAGAATTAAATCATGTGAAGAAAATGGACTTTTTAATACATTTATTAGAACAAATTCCATCTGCATTCGGAAAGAGCCAGACTGAAGCCTCAGTCTGCAGCCTCCTGTTCCTGAGCCCGGAGGAAGCTGGCTTTTTTCTGGGCAACACGGTCTTTCCTCTGAGCCAGAGAGAGCTTGGCACGGTTCCACCTGCATCACAACACCAATGAGCAATTCTTAAGTAAAGTTTGACAATACAACTTACAAATTTTTGTTATTAGAGAGGTCCAGTTTGTTTCACGGTTTTTGTCTGCACCAAGTCATTTTTTTTTTAAACACTTACCTCTTCTTCTTGACTTCTTTGGGGGGCTTCTTTTCATGGACAGGGTTCTCACGAATGGCAGCGTGAGCTTTTTTGTACATTCCCTCAATCTGGAAAAAAAAAACCCCATCTGATTTATTGCATATGATATATTTCAAATTAAGTGTCATGTTCTTTGTTTGTCGAGTCATTTATTGAAACAAACCAAATCCATTTACCAATTGCATTATGGGTAAAATCAGTCCTGAACTATAGCATATACTGGCAAAAAATCCTACTGGGATGGCACCAAGTTATAGCAACATCCAGCTTTGTTTTAAGAGAATTTGATTGCCAATAAGATGCTTTAGTGGTTTACAATTTTCTTAAACCTAACAAGAAACTTCAAAGTTACAAGTAAAATCCTTAAGGCAATTAATATAGAAATAACCTTGCACTCAAATAAATTCTACATCTTGTACAACTCTAAGCAAAGTTTATGGTACGAACCTAACGGCTTGTGTCAGGTTTAAAGATGTGACTTAACTGTTACAAATGTACACATGGTGCTGCTCTGATTGGATAAAACTGTGGTTTATTAATCCAATCATTGACCAGTATTCAAGTACCTGCCCTTTTGTAAACTCTGGCAATGGGAGCCCTCCCAGATGGTTTTGTGGAGCAGGCTATGTTCTATGGAGCAGTTCCATCAGGCAGTCAAGGTTACCAAAAGAATCCACCAGGTAGCCAGTTTATAACCAGAGCTAAATTAAGTACTTACTGATTCTGGGGTGACTCCGTTCTTGATGAAGCGGGAGAACTGCTTCTTGTAGGCGTCCTCATCCTCCTCCAGCAGGTAGCTCATGTACTCAGACACGTTGATGCCCAAAATGTGCTTGCGGTGGACCTCTGCATTAAACTCCTTGCTCTCAGTGTCATATCCAGGGAACCGTTTGGTGCTGCGTTCAAACAAAAGCACAAATCAAATCTCTTAAAGAATGACACTAGTGACACGCATTTTTCCTTGTTATCGCCAGCATCCATCCTTCTATGTCACAACCAATTGGGACCAAAAATTGGCTGAGAAGCACCTGGTTGTGGCCAGGGTTTGACAGTTTTAAATACCGTTCTCCTTGGTTTTAAAGCTCTCACCCTTAGCAGCCACAGAGACACGTGACAACCAGGCTTTTTACAGGAGGTCCTTGGTTCAAATCCTGGGCAAGCCCCCATTTTGATAAACTGGCTCAAAGTTTGGACATGGAGAGAGCCCCACATGGAGAAAAGGTTTAAGGTATATTTAGGTAAAAATACTGCAAGTGCATGATTGACAAAAACCCAAAGCAAAAGGGCAAAAAAAGAAATATGTGGCTGCTAAGCGAGAGAGCCAGGAGTCCAAGGAGGCCATCCAATAGAACGTAGATGTAAAGGGTTCCAACAGCTTCAATTCGTCTCTGAGATGGCAATGTCCAGATGTGCATTATACAAAGTATGTCCAAGAGTGTTACCCAAGGACAAAACATACAGAAAAAGCAGTTTCAGAGTTAGCAGCAGCTGATAAGATCTGTAAAAGTTATGACATCCAAAAGCTTTTCCACTTTTAACAATGCCATGTGAATTACTCCTAAGGAGTAACATTTGAAACACAATTCCTATTTTAATCAATTTGACTCAGACAGCTTCCACACTGGCTCCTCAATACATGAAGTGCAAGAACATTAGGGATCGTCATCACAAACCACAAAAAAAAAAAAATATGCAGCATAATAGTCTGTTTCCAAGTGACAACTCTCGAAGGAAATTTTCCTACATCGTTCACTTCCTTTACAAGTCAAAATTCCATGTTCCATTATTTTTCTCACCCTATAGCATCTAATGTCATGAAGTCATCTAAAAATAATCCAAGGAATCATATCTATTCTATTAAAAAAATTCTAGGAGGACCCACACACTTGCCAGGATCCACCACTTCCCAAGCCAAGGCTTTGGTGTGTGTAACTCTTCATGAGTCCTTTGGTACAAGCTTCAAAGTGCCCAAGCAGCCTCATCAAACGCCCTGCCCACAGTTTTGGCACATTATATTCTTAATACTTTAATGTTTTTTCTGTTTTCTGTTATAGTTATGAATCATTACATTTTGACCACATATGATATTGGAGTTAGAGGTTACCTGTGTGGGATGGACAGGCCTCCATCCACAGCTCCCTTCAGGGCACCGAACACCTTGTTGCCTGTGGTGGTTCTCGCCAGGCCGGCGTCCAGGTAGCAGGTAAAAGCGCCAGGCTGACCATCGATGCTTTCCACGTTGAACTCGTCTCCAGTCACCTCCACTTGGCCCTCATACACCTTATCCAGGCCAAACTTGTTCAGCAGCTGCAAACATTAATTGTAATGTTTGACTATCGTTTCAACTTCATGTACATTAAGACACATTAAAAATCCAATGTAATGAAAGCTGAAGGACAAAAGACATTATGGAATAAAACACTTCATTTCTTTGCCCATTATGCATTCAAGAAACTGAAACTTTAGCATATTTGAGCTTTAAGAAAAAAAAGTTATTGCTATTTATTCCAGCAATACACACAGCAAACCTTTGTTTAGACAATTACTAGAACCGTCTTAATTTGCACTCTTTGCTGCAGGTCAACTTATCAAAATGTTTAAATGAATATAAATCCAGTGGTACAAAGTACTCATACTCACTCTGCGGGCCATCAGCAGGCCAGTGCAGTAAGCCGCTGCATAGTTTGTCAAACCCACAGAGATGCCATATTTTGGTAGCTCGTGCGAGTAGGCCGCGCACACAATCATGTCTCCTTCAATCTTGGCATAAGCAATCTGCAACACAATCAAAAATTGTAAAATCATCTCATGTTTGATAGAAAAGCATCATATTCGAACAAAGGCCATGTCCACAGGTACACGTCTGTTTTTGGAAAAGATATATGCCCCCAACAATAGTACGATCTCTAGAACAGACCATAAACATGTCTCTGCTTTATTTAGTGGTATATTCCATGAAGACGATTTTCATCACAACAACAAACTTTACCAGTGTGCCAGGTAGAACATAAGGTCTTAACTTCATTATGATGTTTTTAGTATTTTAATGTGGTGGCCAAGTTTGAATAAAATAAAATAAAAAAATTAAAACAACTGTTCAAACTGTGTCCATCAATGGAGTCGATAGTGTCCTAATGAAAACACCTGGAATGTATCTAGACAGATGTACTTTATATAAGGCCCAAAGCTGTCTATTTGTTTAAGAAAGCTTAGGTCTTCTAAAATAAACCGTGGCAGATGTTTTATCAGAAGTAATGGCTAAAACTATTAGGCATTTGTTTAGACACTTGAAGCAGTGGCGCAACAGACACAACAGGACGGATGCTATACTACTGGACCATGCTCTGCATTGGGCTTTTGAACCACAGCGCAGCCAGTGGATGTCTGAGATCAGTGAGCTGCAGGATGGCTGGTTACTTATTGAGATCCAAACTCTGTTGTGCTCCGACTGCTACAAAAACTTGCAGCCCAATTGTTTCCTCACCTGGCAGACAATGTCCCTGTTGGAGAAACGGACAATCATACGGTACTTGGGTGTGTTGTATTTATTTTTATCTTGGACAACCAGGCGCTTGCGGGCAAAGAAGTCAGTTTTGCCCTCTAAAAGAAAAGAAAAAGTTGCCATTAGGATTGGACAGATGCTAAAAGTTAAATTAAGTTACATTCAACACCTTACCTCTCCTCCTCCTGAATTTGACCTGGTACCTCTTGAAGTAGGCCTTGTTCTTAACCACTTTAACAAAACCCTAAAAAACAAGACACATTCAGTGAGTTCAAGTATTGAACGTGTTTCTATTTACTTCCTGACCCGTCAATGCTAACGCATAACTTTATCTGGCTGTCACTCATTTGGAAAGCCTTACTAACATTAGCATGTGAAGCCATTGAACTTTATGTGATTGTCATTAGCACAGCGGCTAACCAGTGCTCACATACAAAATAACGGACAGCCTAAAGGAGGGGAAACTCTGGGAACAAGAACGTCACTACAGCCTTAAGACCTTCAGGACAAAATATTTCACAGTAACCAAGTATGAGCAACAGGAAACTACGAGTTTTGTTCAGGTGTCCACTAGGCCACGTTAGTCAGTACCGGGTAAGCATTAGCAGGGCACAATCTAACTTCATCTGGGCAACATCAACGTGGTTTAACATTTCTTTCTCCGCAGAACACACAATGCAAGCCTTAGCAATGCATGTACATACATATTGGGACGGATTACAAACCATTTTTGCAGTCTTTTAGTCTCCTTATGAAGGAGCCCGGAGCCAAAGACTGGGTCTTGACTCCGCTGCACTGGAAAAAGGAAGATAGACGTGCGCATGCGCCGTAAATACCGTGTGACAGGATGAGGCCGTGCGGAGGAGATTTCAACGCTCTGCCCCCTAGCGACCTGGAGAGGCCATTGCAATATCGACATGGCAAATCCAAAAATGAAAAGACATTTATAATTGTTTTATTGTCTTTATTGTTGGAATGAAAATACAATATCTTATAACTAGCTTAACAGCAGCAGAATTAAAAAAGCCACGAATAATAAAGTCATTTAAAATGATTCTTTTAATATATAATATAATATAGAATATACAGTACGTAAATTTGTTGTATGTTCCAGTAACATAAAAATATTGCACAGGTGAAATGATTGTAATTATATGTAAAGACTAGTGTCAGCATAAAAATTTCTAATTTCTTTTCTAAAAATCAAAGTGTAGCTCCTCCTGTTTGTCCTCATCTATTGGTTTTGCTCTGACAGGCTGAAATGTGACATGATGACATCGCCTCAGACTCAGGCCCACAGTTACCATACTGCTGCCCTTCAACGTCAACCCGGCCACAGCTGCTGGTTTGAACGGAGGAGTGTCTAACAATAGACATGCGTCATTGCCTGAAGTTAGAACCTGAAAAGTAGGTTTATGACTGTGAGGTATGTGAATGAAAGATGAGGACTTATTATAATCTGTGCGCTTTTCATTAGTAGTTTCAGCTGTAGTACTCTCCGAAACTAAGGATAGAATGTTTCTTGTATACATAGTTTTATACCGCTGTATTCTATTATCTGTGGCATCTAGGAGATACAATGTTTTCAAAAAACTTTTTTTTTAACATCTTCCTAATTAAGTGGACACTTACTGCTTTCACCAATGTTTAACGATCCTGTTTGTGGACTATTTTCGATCAACAATAAATTTTAGGTAAGCATTTACTTGCATTGCACCAGACTTTCATCCCATCTGTTCATCATTCATCATTTATTATACTGTTTAAATTGACCAGTTACAGTATGTGACAAAATAAAAACAGTAAATATTGTGATAAAATGATAGTGAAAGCTAAAGTTGTTCTTCCTTTCACGGCTGTTCTAATTTATCTACATGTGTATTTTGTGTTTGATTGTATTTCACTACAACATAATTTTCCAGGGATTAACAGGAAGTCATTACTAAAGCAGAACATACTTTAAATAAAAACCTCTATTTCTCAAATCCACTGTAATGTTATTTACTGTATATCATCTCAAAATATCTAATCTAATAACAACAACACAGGAACTGATGTATATATGAATATTATATCATTTAGCTCATTGTGATTCAGTAATGGAACTTATACAAATAAAATAAAGCTAATTTATTGTGCTTAGTTATGTAATACCAAAACCTGAACTAATTATACTACAAAAAAGTTTCAAAATTGTTGTCCACTAATAAATTGCTTATGGCCTTTCATAATATTGACATCCCATTTATAATAATTGGTAAAAATATATTAATACATTGAGGAGGGCATTTCTCACTAAGGGGAGGTCATGACACCCAACAATCTGGCACCTGATGCTTATATGCTTTGTCTATCAATGGAGTGTCTATCTTGCTTTAGCCCTTTATGAAAAATGATAAGGTAATTTGAATGGAAAACTCTATTTTGGATTATTAATTTCTGGTTTTGTGTATCATATATTTCCAGAAGTGGCCATTCCTTGTCCTAAAAGAATGACTAGTTTGCACATGTATACCGTGAACTCTACGTGGCACTGTTCGTCCATGTTTTTGGGGCGGCGCATGCGCGGTGGGATGTAAACATTCGCTAGGCCGCCGCCGCTCCTCGCACTCGCCTCGTAACTCGAGTGTACACGTATTACGGCTGCGTGGGCTGGACCGGGGACTCAATGGGGAACTAGCTAACCCCAACGCTGGCTAGTCTTCAAGTGGACTTACTACAAAGGGATGTGAAATACTACTCAGTTTTTGTCGAATATATTTTTTTTTCCGAGCTGTGAGATTACAGTTTTGTGCATGGGAAGCAGACGACGTCGGCTGTGGCTGGTTAGACACGATTCAAGGTAATGGATGAGCTGGGTTTGTCGGGCGTCGTGTATTTTCTGGGATCAGCAGTAGCCTAACCCTGTTGCTTTTACTATTACTGGGGTATATTTTTGACATTGCATATGATGATAATGATAAATAATGCTTAAAATGCAGTATTTACAGCATTTTAACTGAAAAATAAGTTTGTTCGGAATATTGTTTCAACTTATTCATGTTGTAAGTAACTCCTCCTATGGCATTGAACAAAATTATAAGCTTATGCAAAGTCAAGTGTTTTGGTGGATAATTAATACTCGCAATTTGTATTTGTTTTAACTTTAATTTGGTCGAGTTTGAGAAGCAAAACTGGGAGAATGAAGTCTTCACACTGTATACATCTTCATTTTAGCTTTCAGCAAGAGTGAGCCTTAAAAGGAACACAGACTTCTCCTTTTATCTCATGTACGGGCTTTGTGCCTCTTGAATTAAGTTTTTTAAAAGGTGTTTTTGAAGAAGGCCAGCAGTCTCCTTTACTTGCTAGCTATTTGTGTTAAGGATAGCCTATATTTAAACTACTGATAGGTGTCCTGTAAAAGCAACCTAACCCGGTGACAAAGAGGGACTTGGAAAAAGTAGATTTTTTTTTTTTTTCACCAATAAGCTGCAGTGGAAGGATTTGTGACATGTAACTTCAGTCATATTCATAGTATTATTTTTTTTACACAGTGTCATCCACACCCAACATTGAAGCAAACACACATGGATAACATTGCAATACAAATGCCCCATCACAGCAGTTATAAAAACAGGTGGAATTAATATAGTTAATGAATCCATAAATATGTGTTTAGACACAACAATTAGCAATGTATCACAGAGCTTAGCTTGAACTTGTACACCAGAAACTGACTACAGCCCTGGTTAAAGAATTCAAATCGATTTACATTGTATTACCTATTGTCTACTTTATTGTATTTTTTCTCTCTTGCAAAGTTGCATTAGCATCAAAGACATATTCTGTCACTAAAACAAAGAGGAAAAAAATATAGTACACATTATTTTTTTGCGCGGGGGGTGTTCATTATGCTATTATTTTACTAGTCTGTCACATGCAGTTCAAAATGGTTTTTGTGATATTAACATTCCAATAGTTGATATTACAATTTCCTTTTGTGATGTTTTTAGATAGACTGTCCTGTCTTTCAGACTGTGGTCATCTGCTATATTCTGAATATTCTGAACCTTATTTGAACTACACTTCCCAGTCTAAGCCTTTATTGATTTAAAGATAGCTCTTAAAGCATCAATGCTATGCGGATGACACTCAACTCCACTTGTCATTTCAACCTGACGATCCAACGGTCTCTGCCCGCATCTCGGCATGTCTGAGTGATATCTCACTTTGGGTGAAGGACCATCACCTGCAGCTGAACCTTGCTAAAACAGAACTGCTTGTGATTTCGGCCAAACCAAAGACCCACCACAACCTCTCCATTCAACTAGGCCCATCAACCATTACACCGTCCAGTACTGCCAGAAATCTGGTAGTGGTAATTGATGATCAACTAAACTTCACAAGTCATGTTGCCAGCACCACCCGGTCCTGTAGATTCATTCTCTACAACATTAGGAAAATTAGACCTTTCCTATCAGAGCACTCTACGCAAATCCTAGTCCAGGCTCTTGTCTTGTCCAGACTGGACAACCAAACCTCTGCACCAGAATGCAGCGGCAGGAGTGGTCTTTAATGAACCGAAGAGCGCGCACGTAACTCCCCTCTTCATTAGGTTATGAAGAGAGGAGTCAACCGGGAGACGCATCAACCGTGGCATCAACCGAGCCACGGTTGATGCCCGCATCAAGTTCAAGGCTATGCTCTTGGCCTACAAGTCCACCACTGGTTCTGCACCCTCATATCTTCACTCACTAATACAGACCTACGTTCCTACCAGATCCCTCCACTCTGCAAATGAACAACGTCTGGTCGTACCATCCCAAAAAGGACCTTCTCTGGATCTGTTCCACATTGGTGGAATGATCTACCTGCTGCTACAAGATCAGCAGATTCTGTAGCCATCTTTAAAAAACGTCTGAAAACACATCTCTTCCGTCAACACCTGACTGACAAACACTGAATTCTGCTTTCTTTCTATCGATTCCTTTTCTTAAAAAAAAAAATAATAATTAAATTAAATTCTCTCCTATTCTTAGCTGTGCTGGGTTTTAACTGACTAGTTTTTAGTGCACTTATGCTTTTTGCTACCATGTGTTGTTCTTCTATTGTTTTCCTCACTTGTAAGTTGCTTTGGATAAAAGCGTCTGCTAAATGACTAAATGTAAAGCTACAAAGACATTAACAGATGATTCATTAGCTCCTCTGAGGGCCTACTCACACTAGCCAGTTTGAACCGTGCCCGAGCGCGTTTGACCACCATAGCGCGGTTCGTTTGACTAGTGTGAGTGCTCCGAACCGTGCCCGGGCGCGGCTCGATTAGCCGCCCCTGGCCCGCTTGGAAGAGGTGGGCCAGAGCACGGTTAGTTGGGCTCGGGCGCGGTTCGCATGTAGTGTGAGCGCCAACCGTGCTGGAGCATGGAACAAGACGCGTGACGTCACGGTTTTGCGACGCTCCAAAACAACTTGAATCTGTACTTGAGTGGATTATTTATAGCTGTGCTGACATTTACACTAGTCTGGTGTGGAAAACTCAAGTCTACACTCTCTTTTGATTCTGGCAATACTAGTGTTTTTCACGACAGGGAAATGTCACTCTTTGGATTCTTAATGTACATACCTGTTATTTTCTCTAAATGCTAGTCTGCAGACCGTTCATTTTATGCATGTTGCAATGTGGTAATGCACTTAGACTTGATTTAGGCTTTACCTAAGTTGTAAATTTAACTTTTGCTTCCAAAGTGTAAATCATCTGTGCCTGTTCTCCTTGGTTTAAAAGTGTACTTTAATGACAACATATTACATCTTTATCATTGGGCTACAGTAAAGTCATTACAATACATTCATTCCTTGGCATGTTAAAAGAATTGACAAAGTTGACAATTCAGTTCATGATTATTCTTTGCTATTATGTGTTGGAGAAAAGTGAAGTGAAAATGTAAATGAAAAATGTATTTTAATCATAACATTTCATCATGTAACACCCAGTCTTGCAGTGTCTATGCACCAGGGCAGGTTTCTCTCAGGCATATGGGACTGAGGTCTTGTCCAAACAAACTCATGAATCTAACGTCTTCTGTGCGGGTATTTGAAGCCAGGATGAGGCTGTTGTTGTTGTTAATACTCTTATTTGCTTTCAGAAGTTGTTTAATATACCGTAGCATATATTTACTATGCACTTTAACCTAACACTACCTCGAACCTCTACAATATATACCACACACTTCCATAAATTATACACCACACACACAAGGTAGCCTATTTTGTTTCACCACTGCACATGGTTGTGTTATGTGAAATACTGTTTTTTTTTTTTTTTTTATGAGAAGTGCTGACCAATCCCAAATAAATGGGAGATGGTTCTGAACTCTACATTTGTGGCCAGTCTCCATATGCATATTGCAACACGTTGGTCCAAGGGCACTGGTTTTCTGAATGAAGTGGTCTGTCTTTGAAGGTGGCTGCAGGCTGTTGCACAACTGCAAGAATGATGTCCTTCTCATTCTGAAATTAGCCTTCCACTCACAGTCTGTCCAGCTGCTGAGAACATGCTGCCACCACACAGCAGATCTCTGCCGAATCCATATGGTCCTGCAGAATGGAAAAATATTGTTAACTGTATATAGTTTATGCATACACAATTACCTTACAGCACTTTGAAGTGAAATTAAATAAACAACAAACTACTACTCCAGTGCATACATAACAGTTGTGTCCCGTTGAATACTGGTGTCTTAATACAAGAATGTAGCTAATATTAACCAGCAAATTATATTAAGTTACATGATTATTACCTTTAGAACGCTACTGTCGTAATTACAAAAAAAACATTATACACATATTGTATTTCAAATTTCACAATACACTTTTCAATTGTATTCAATGACATTTCATTATATTAATTCTTACCATGTCGATGTACGGAACTGTAGTCCGTAATCAAAGCTGCAAAGTCCTTGCTGCACTTCAGCTGGTACCTTGCAAACCTCCTCATACGAGCAGCACGATTACGTGAAAATTTTCGCGCCACTAAGGCGACAAATCTGTTTAACAACAGGCTGTGAGAGGGCTGTGGACCACCGTGTACCAAACGACACAAAATTATCCACAAATAAAACAGAGCGATGGACTCCGTTGTGTTCAGAGAGCACCGCTCTTCCTGTTTATCCCGAAACCGTCGCACCATAATGACGTAAGCGTGCTCCGGCACGAATGCTGAAAGCCTATGTGAGTGCAGGCCAGAGGGGGAGTGGGGAGGGGGGACAATCGTCCTCTGGCCCGGTTCATGGCAACCGTGCCTAGTGTGAGTACGCCCTGAAAGTCTTTTTCAAGAGTTTTCAAAATAGACAGTTTTTTTTTTGTTTTTTTACATTGTTGGGTTCATATGCTTTAAATGCTGCTGTTCAGAACCTCAATTATTGGCTAGTATAATTACATTTATTAATGTTTAATTATTTTATTTTTTTTACCTAAGTTAATGCTAGTAAAAGCTATTATTATATTGTATTGCTTTTGCTTGCATACCCATTAAGGGGATGAGTACATAAATACAAATAAAATCAATAAAATGGCCTATGTTTATTAACATAACATCCATGAATTTTAGCCCGAGTTTTGATAGCTTTTTCTAACTTTAGCCCATATTCAAGAACCACAGCTGGTTTGGACCAATAATGTGGCAGTAAGGGGCAGGCTTTATTTGTGAACAAATATAAAACCATTATACAGATATTTTGCCATACTTTTGCCAGTCATGTCAGCGTTGCATTTTTTTCCCAAGTTTTTTAGGATGAATGCAACAAGATGAAAAATTTGTGGAGTGTAGCCATCTTTAATGCTTCTAATGACCTGTTATTTTCTCTATTACCTCAGTTGAGCCTACCTGTTGTTCCAGCCACGTTAAAATTACAGTCTAAGGCTCCTCAAATGCTTCCGAGTAACTCTAGCCCTCACAATTAAAATAGACTTGTGTTGTGGCATTTATTGTAAACAGACAGTATTCCAACTGAACTTAAGTCTTGCTTGCTGGTTTTGTGAGACGCTGTGGGCGAACCTTTCTCGGCTGAAGACTGGGCCCATTGAAATGCTGATTGTACACTGTGAAAAATGTGAGCTTTCTCTGAGTGCAGAGAAAGGGCTCTCTACCCCAGTGTGGGTGTACTATTGTTGTATGTTTTTTCTGCAGTTAGCTGTGCTTTCATCTTCAGGGCTGGATGAATTTCCTGCAAAAAGAAAAGATAGATAAAAGGGAGGGTATTTTAAACTTATAAGGTAAGATGCACAAGGGTGTCTGTGGATCATGTGATCTTGTGTTAGTTCTGCCTTCAAAGATGTTTACAGAATTGCCACTTGTTCTGCAGCACAGTGTCTGTTTAGGGATATGAACTTTAGATTAAAACATACAAAATCCATATTTTTTTTTTTTTATGGCTCAGTTTCACAGTCAACTTGAAGCTGTTGAGCCGAGAGTCTTTCTACTCGACTTGCTGTGAGTTTCATTAGCTATGCTCACTGCGTCCCAGAGCGCCTCCGAGTTCTTTGGCAAACAAAAGCAGCACCAATCCAGTCAGTCCAGGATTTATAGGGAAGCACAGTGTTTTGTGAGGAGACATTTTCCCTAAGCCCACCTTGTCAGTGGGATCCCTAAAAGCATGACTATTTTTAAAGTAATTACAACCCAGGTCGAGTCATATTTTGTTTTCTGGGTAACGCCAAGCCTTAGTATTTTTGTTTCAGAGTTTTGGTTCCCAGTAGTTTTTTCCTCAGGCCAAATGCATTACAATCCCGCTCAACCCAGAAAATTGCTGACTCTGTCCCTTAATCTTATATGTTTATTATGCCCTTATACAGCCTCATCTGATTAAACGATATACATTTTATATTTTTACCCATTATTATGTTAACATTCATTCAATTGTTAATTTTGCTGAACTTCTAAGAGTCCTAACATAGTGTTTGTGAAATTAGAGAAATAAGAGAATAATAGAATAGACACCCATGGCTTTTTAGGGAAGCTGCTTCATAATTTATTACACTGACGTTTCCTGTAGATAATGTCATGGTGTTGAGTTTGCTTCAAAGACAAACTCTTTCTTCTATGTGACCCCCTACATTTGGAGTCAGTGTTAGGACATGTCATTCTTGTCTAGTCTTGCTTTCTTGGAAACCAGGGAAGGTTAATGCTTGGTTTGTTCAATTGTGCAGATGGGTAGCGTTTATAAAAATAAAAATAAATATAGTAATCAAAGGGCACAATCTCTTAAAATATTAGAAGACTTTATAAAATACAAATATTTTACAGCAAAAAACACATGTTACTACAGAGAATTATTACAAATGCTAGCATTGACTGTAGGGATATGCATGCATTTACTTTGCTTTAGATGTAATTAAATAATTAGTGAAATTCATACTTACACTGGTCAAAGTGGTGTGACAGAATCCTCCCACTTCTGACCTTGGCCAATATTTGAACTTCTAATATTTGCTGTTCATAAGCTTGTGACATGCAAGAGAAATCCTGTTTACAATTTCTTCAGAATTGTTAGGTGTTCTGCTTGAGGTGAACTTGCTGCAATGTAAGACTACATTCATAGTTAAACCAAGCATACATTTAGTATCTGTTGAACATCACTGAAACCATCACTGTAACAATACACAGTGGTTTGTTTTTTAGCATAACAGCTTGCACAATGCAGTGTCTTTGGAAACACAGTGTAGCATTGTATTGATTGAGCTGCTGTTCAGGAACACGGTGTTGAAGAAATCAGCTTCTCCCATTATCCGGAGATGGTGTACACTAGAAAAAGGTAAAATAATACCCCTATAGCAAGCATTCTAATGAAGGGTCTACATGAGGGAGTTTTGATACACCTACCTTTTTATTAAATCACAAACAGAGCATGTGAGAAAGTGAAGAGATGACATGCAGCTAAGACCTGTCTGAATTGGAACCTTAGACACTTTATATGATATGGTTTGTAGGAGCCATTGGCTACAAAGGATAAATATTGTGTGTCTCCACTAGGGGTCATGATTGGGCTAGGCTACACGCTATAAAGGTGGGAACCATTGTACAGGTGTGTGGCTAGACGGAAGCAGCACACAGTTTGTTGACCGCTTATATGTGACTACACTGGATGGTGATGTACGGACTTTTATTGTTATGTATATGGACTACACTGTTTGTACTGTTTTAATAACTTTAAATAATAATAATAAAGAAGAAGAAAACTTAGATCTACTTCGGAAGACTTTGTACCCATCTATCAGTGAGCTAGCGCGTCAGCTGATGCATTCCGTCTGGGCAACAAGAACAGCTCAAGTGTAAATTGGCTGTAACAGTTTTTAAAACTAGTCTCAGCAGGAGCAAGTATGTAAGTATTGGTTGCCTGTATTAGCATTCAAAGCTGACTTCCTGGCTGGAGGGTTGCAGACATGAATGATTTGTTCCCTAGTGTATCAACAACCGCATATTTCAGAGTGGCATCATCATTTTGTTAAAATCTGTAATATATTAGAGAAGTCAAATCTTCAAGGCTAGGATTTTGCCTTGGACTTTGATGCATTTAAATTGTAACAGAATAGAGGGGGGGTATTAGGGGGTGCAGTGGCTAAGTAGGTAGAGCAGTTCAATCAGAAAGTTGGTGGTTCGATTCCTGCTCTCCTCACAGATCATACTGCCGTTGTGTCTTTAGGCAAGACACTTAACCCACCTTGCCTCCAGTGGCTGTAACACTTGTTATTAGCTTTGGATAAAAGCGTCAGCTAAATGAATAAATGTAATGTAAATGTATTATTAGGTCATAGGTATTAAAGGCTCAGTTGCCATTTGCAACATTTAAATTTTCAATTAATTTTATTCCTTTTATAATCAATTAATAATGGCTTTTGTTGATATGTAAAAATCTTTGTGAAAATGTTGACCCATAACAAATTTACAGCTCATGTTTTTTTTTAGGTGAGGAAAAACTAGTAAATTCTGAATATTCATATACTTTCATTAATCTTTATTACATGCATCTGTCATCCACCCTGACATACAATCAGTGTTGCTTTTGGCAGCCTCTTTTAATTTTAGTTTATATTGCATTGTACATTTAATTATAGTTATTGTTGCATGACCAGCACTTATGTTGCGTCTTGTCTCGTTTTTGTCACGTGATAAAACTTTCGTTGACAACGATATTTAGTCATAATTTTTGTTGACAAAAGCAACACTGCATACAATTCAGTAACACTGACTGCCAAAGTTTGTAGCAACTGTGACGATCCTTGCAATGTTTCTCAAATCTTAGGGCCAAATATTATTTTGTAGGACATCCCTATAAACATTCAGAACAAGAAATTGATTGCCAGGGCTAAAATTAGCTAAAAAAAGATCTTAAAATTGTTTTACTTTTTGCCAAAATTTTTATGCACTTGTAGACATCTTGTAAGCCTGATATTCTCTGTCATTATTGTCAAGCCACACAGAAATGATAGCAACCTTTCCTCTTCAGTAGCAGACCTCCAGTCTTCCTGTTTGGCTGAAACTGAGTGTAAGACAAAATTAAATTTTATTCCAGGTATGACGTAGCCATCAAATTGAGCTTCACTTGCCATGAACTAACATGACTCTCCTGTTAGACACACTTTCTGAAGGAATGTCTCCAGCTGAGCACTTTGACCCTCCCTGACAGTATGATCAGCATATGACTCAGGACTGTGATTTTCAGTTGAGTGAAGGTTCAGAGCAGTCAATGACTTTAAGGAAGTCTTTTGTAGCCTTTTCTTTTTATTTAAGAATAAACACATACTGGATGTCTGCATGGATTATGTTGGCAGCCTGAACCAATCTGTTAAGTTTTTGAACAGCAGGTAGGAATATGTGCAAGACTTCTCGCTGTCAAAAGGACATTCCTTTTGTTACCACTGGATAGGTTATTACTCAATATGCAGTGTTAGACTAAACACAAGTTGTTGCTAATTATCACTTAAGGTACATTACTTAAATTTTCTCAAGTGCCTCTGGTGCCGTCAAATGGTTGTATCTTATTACTAGATTACATGATTGTTTAGAATAATCAGTGAATGCATAAGAAAATGAATGGTTTTCTGTCAGTGTATGTCTCTAAGTTACAAG
Source organism: Perccottus glenii (assembly GCA_024416835.2). Taxonomy (NCBI): domain Eukaryota; kingdom Metazoa; phylum Chordata; class Actinopteri; order Gobiiformes; family Odontobutidae; genus Perccottus; species Perccottus glenii. The sequence continues at coordinate 7,359,836 of CM044559.2, forward strand.
CGGTATGTATGAATAAACAAATGAATGATGGCAATAATGAATGAAAAAGTTATCTATCTCCACTGTTGCAAAATAAAATATTTCGATATATATTATTGGACAAATTATGTCAAATTGGATACATTTGTTTATTGGTAGATGTTTGCTAAAAGCTGAAACAAAAATTATTATTTGGAATTGGTTAAAAAGAATAAGACACAGCAGTTGATTTGACAAAGTGCATTATTGAAGGGAAAATAGTGATTGTGATATGGATTTCCCACTGTTGGTATTGTGATAACATTGTACAACCCTACCAAACCTTTTAGACCATTTCGACCAGGAAAAATGCAACATTCACAGACTGCTACTGACAAAAAAAGCATTCACAGATGATCATATTGTAGATTGTGGAATGTTTTAGGGTTAATGTTACACTAAGCCATGTGACAGAAGTTTAATAGCCTTGGTAATGTACAAGCACGGATGTAACCGTGAATCGATTAACATACGTTACGTTTCAGGATGGTGGAGATGTTAATTGAATTGCAATTCATATTTTGAACAACTGTTTACAGCAACTTCACTTTCAACAAGTTGGCCACAACAAGTGTGGATGTTGATATTGAGGAAGCCTCATCCTCATTCAAATCAGAGGTGTGGCGGCATGAATAAATCCACTCTTGCTGCTGCACAGACCGGTACCGGGCCAAGTCAACTCTGTAGACTTAATGAGCGCGCAACAAAGTCTGTGTCTGAGGCTGAGCTTTACTCTCCAAAACGGACAAAAAGTAATGTAAATGTCCCGTCACCGGTGGAGAACAGAGAGAATGTGAGCAGTAATCTGTGTTGGCAAAGAGGCTCAACTTTAAACAGAGTCTGAACCATCGCAGAGCCATAGGTTAATACATAACGCAGTCAGACCTGTCTTAAACTAAGTGTTCATCTGTTTGAGGCCCATCCTTGTTACAGTGTTCTTGTAATAATGTTCTAATGGATCATGTACTGCCTTCGAGCATGGGTCACCAACAAAATCCTGTCCTTTTTGTGAAGTAATTAATTAATGTGAGGTACCTTTTTGGACCTCACATTAATTATTACTCTTAATACATTCTTGCTATTATCAATGCATAATAGATGAAAATAAGGTAACAGTTAAACAAATGAGAGTTGTTTTAAAAAAAGTTCTACTGTTTATAAAAACACACAAGACCTGTGTTTATTATTGGGTTTGATCTAAAATTGTTTTGGTAATATAAACTAATTTTTGAACACAAAATAATTAACCAGGTCTAAATCCATCAGAGACAGATTTATTGGAGATTTAATGTAAACTTTGTTAATATCCACTTATTCAAAGTACCTAGCCATAGGCAAATGAAAGTGTAAGTAAACAATGTATGTATGAATGTGTTTTTTTTTTTTTTTTTTTTTTATAAACTTAGAAATAGACAAACATTGGCGTATATTTTAAATAAATATGGGGACAGTTGACATTGTGGTCTTGTTTTGGTCCTCCGCAGGTGGCGACAGATAAGGTTGCTGGCAAGCTGAGTTCTACTCTCTCATGGGTCAAGAACTCGGTGTCCCACACGGTCAGTCAGATGGCTAGCCAGGTGGCCACGCCCATGTCCCTGCAGACCCCTGCCACCTCGTCTTCCACCTCCCTGTCCTCGCCGGCCGTCTCGCCGTCCTCACCAGCGCAGCTCAGTCCTGATGAGGTAGAGCTGCTTGCCAAGCTGGAGGAGCAGAACAGGTGAGCTTTTAGCATAGTGTCACTCAGGTTTATTTTGGGTCCAACAAAGACTATGCTATACTTTTGAGAAATGCAAAACAATGATTTATTGGTGGATAAAATTATTTCAGCTTTTTGGTTTATAGGACATTCTTGTAAACAATTACGTCTGATTGCTGAAGCTGAAATTGGCTGAAAAAGACTCAACAGGTAGAGCAATTACAGTTGTGCTCATTAGTTTACCCTGGCAGAATTTGTTTCTATTTATTAAATTGTTTAATTTATTTTTATTTGCCATTTTTCATAGAGCATGAATGATTACACAAAAAACTTTTTTTCACTCATAGTTAGTGGTTTGGTGAAGCCATTAATTGTAAAACAACTGTGTTTACTCTTTTTAAATCCTAATGACAACAGAAACCACCCAAATGACTCTCATCAAAAGTTTACGTATGCAAGTGATTTTGACTTGATAACACGCAGACCTGTGATATGTTTGCTTGTAGTCAGTGTGTGTCTATAAAATGTCAGTGTTTTTCTGGGCTCCTGACGGATCCAAGCATCTTTTATTCAGTGCTGCACTGACATTTCTGTATTCTGAATCATGGCTAAAGCAAAACAATTGTAAATGGATCTGTGAGGAAAGGTAATTGAACTGTATAAAACAGGAAAGTGATATAAAAAGATATCCAAGGAATTGAGAATGCAAATCAGAAGTGTTCAAACTCTAATAAAGAAGTTGAAAATTAAATCTGAGATTATGAGATCAGGTAGACCAACAAACAATTCAGCCACAACTCCCAGGAAAATTCTTCGGGATGCAAATAAAAAAACACAAATACCTTTAGCTGAAACACGGGACTCTGTGGAAAAAAGTGGTGTGGCTTTCAAGGTGGAGGCATTGAAGAAAAATGGCCAACATGGTGGAGTGGCTGGAAGAATGCCATTACTACGCAAATGCCACAAAGCATCCTGCTTACAATACTCCAAACAGCACAGAGACAAGCCCTTAAAACTTCTGGAACAAAGTCATTTTGAGTGATGAGACCAAAATTTTACTTTTTGGCCATAACCATAAATGTTAGATTCGGAGAGGAGTCAACAAGGTACACCATTCCTACTGTGAAACATGGAGGTGGATGGCTGATGTTTTGGGGATGTGTGAGATACAAAGGCACAGTAAAATTAGGAACTGGGGTATGTAAACTTTTTATCAGGTTCATTTTGGAAGTTTATGTTGTCATTATGACTTAAAAAGACCTTGCATATCTGTAAGATCTGAAAATAGTAATTTTTTAATAACTATTTTGTTTAACAATTCATTGAACAACTGTGCCTATGAGACCCATATACATGATTACACTAATAAGAATTTCTGAACATTGATTTAAATATTATTAATTATACTTTGCTGGTTATCCAAAACTGAGGCAAGAGCAGAAACAAATGGCCACTCGGTAGCAGAGGCCCCCACGTTAAATGTTTTGGACTAGCCACGTGAGCCGAGTTACTTGTGTATGACGTTGTGTATGACGTTGCAGACAAACGGCTTGTGATTGGTCCATCCGCAAAATTGCTAAGGAAGGGATTTGCTGTGAGAAAGGGACCTTTTGAAAAAAGGAAAACGGTCTGGTATACCAGGCTAGTTTTAAATGTATGAAACTGTAATCTGAAAGCTTTGATGGGGAATTTTATTATTTATGCAATCTTTCAGAAGTGGAAAGTCCTATTTAATGGAATGACCTCTTTCCTCACTCTTTTAAAACAAAATGTATGTATTTACTTTGGCACATGTTGAAGATGACTTTATATCTGTCCAATGCCAGCTCTTGCCTCGCTTTGACCCTGGGTCAAGGCTGGTGCACTCTGCATTGTCATGGAAACCAGGCTTGTAGTTCACAGCGTGGGTCCAGTAGAGGAAACACAAGAATCAAACTTTGAATGAAGTGTTGTCTAATTCATAGTTAAATGTCTCATGTGGAGAAAGTAGGCTCCATCTGGTGAGCAGAAGTTAGAGAGGCAAGGTGCTCATAGTTCTCCTGACCTTTGACCCTCAACACATAAACTGCATAACTACTGTACCTTAGAATGCTGTTCTGTGTTTCTCAGCTTCATCCAGATGAAAGCAGTTTCAGATTTAGCCATTGTTGTGAACTTAAAATCTTTAAACAAACTGATTGTAAACAAACTCAGTGCATTGTATCAAGTTTGAGGCTTGTGTCAGTGTCTGGACAACTCTAATTTTAGTGTTTGAACAATTGCAAAGATGTATGGTCTAGGAGGAGGAGAATGTACAATTAGCTATGCAAAATATTGGGGAAAAGATGCACGATGCATGGAATGGCCTTTATGGACATATTCAATTTAAGTATTATTTATTATTACATCAATTTTATATAGCACCTTTCCAGGGACGCAAAGACGCTTTACATATCAATTATTCATTCACTCCACAGTCACACACTGGTGGTGGTAAGCTACATGTAACTTTATTAATACCCAAGGAGAAATTTAACTGTGGGACTCTTCAAAGAAATTAAAGAAAATTCATCTTCCACAGTCTCTCTGATTGTACAGTCTTATGGCAGCCGGAAAGAAGTAGTTCTTGTAGTTCTGTCCTGCAGCTCACTGATCTCGGACGTCCACTGGATGCTCTCTTTAAAAGTCCAGTGCAGGGGAGGGTCCATGTTGTTTAATATACCATTCACCTTGTTTACCTGTTCCACTGCTTTAACCAGAGTCTCCAAACTAATACCTTTTGAACCAGCCCTCTTTGTTTTTCAAGTCGCCTACAATCTTTCTCTAAGACTGCCTCCAATAGACTGCTGCATAAAAAACAGAATTAGCAATTTACTAAACATTTGCAGCAGTTTGTCAATGGCTGGCACGCAAGCCTCTCCCATGGTACCTCTAAAATGGTCGTTGCGTAAGGGCGCCGCCATACGGTGGTTTTACAGCGATATACCTCCGTCCACCAGAGGGCAGGCTCCAAAAGCGGAAATATAAGGAGAAACCCAATGGCGACTTTACAAGAGTAAAACTCATGTTTACAGCCTGGTACAAAAGATGGCTCCTGTCTCTAGAGCTAAGTTTTTACTACATGACAACTCTGGGGGGGGTGAATTTTTGATTAATATGTTTGTTTATGCTATATAAAAACTATTGTTTTACTATGGAAAAAGCCTGGATGTAACGGCCATTTTATTCCCCATTCGTAATGACCATATTGGTGAATAGGGGACCAATGGGCGGATATCATCCATAATTATACTATCTATGCTGGCACGTGGCATACCATAACTTTGCTACAGTTCAGGTTGTCTTTAGCAGTTTTCTTCCGCGTTAATATGGATATATTATCAAATTACAAAAGTTTTGGGAACTGTACACTACATCACAGTAGATGGACAAATCAAATAACAGTTACAGTTACTGGTTTATTAACAGGTTACATGGAGCCTGGAGGACTTTGGTCTGGATGCCTTTGTCTCTGTCTATTCTGGCTCATACACCGTGTTGTGTGTTTTAAAGAGCCCTTTGTACCCTTCAGAACAGATAAAGGATTGAGCATTCATTCAGGGTGTCGGACAAAGAACGGACAGCTCCAATCAGTACATCGGACACACTCTTGAATTTCCAGACACCAGACATGATCAGGGCATCATGAGTTTATCTTGGTAAGCTTTTGGGTTTTGTTTGTTATGCTTCTTCCTGTTTAGTATTTTGTGTACATAGTAAAAGGAGATGTAACACATTGGCTGTATGTATAATTATTTGGACTTACTTCATGCCTGAGGTGTAAATTTAAACAATTTTTGTACCATTTCTAATGTTAATGTGAAATTATATGTGGGGTATTTTATGCTCTGAGCCTTGTTTGCCAACTGGTAAATTATTAACAGATCTCCAATCAACCATGGTTAACCAAGTTTGTTTTATATATGCTGGCTGCTACTGCATTGTGTTTGACCTGTTGAACTAAGTGATCTAAAAGTTGAGGAAAAGCTGATTCCACTTGAACCACTTGTTGAATGACAATTTTTAAAATCAGTTTGCTTAATATCAAGACTAACCCCAGTAAAGGCTGCTGCTATGGTCCAATGTTTGACTCCCTCCCACATGACCCAAATGTGGCTGTAACCCAATCCACTCTGGGAGCAGGCAGAGTGACGTCACAGGTTCCAGTGGAGAAGCACCAGCATTTTCTTTCCGAGATCAGGTGTCTGGGCCATTGTGTGTCAGTAATAACCTCCTCTCGGTCGCACTGTTTCTGGATAATGTACTCCCACAGCAATTCTAGTAACAGACCTTTAAGAGTGGTACTCTCCGAGAAGAACCTACTCAGACTTATTACTTACAGAAAACGATCAAGACCAGGTTAAAGGGTAACACCCACTTTGATGAAGTGTGAGCAGCTATAGTCCCTATCCCCTCTGTTCTCCACTGGAGCATCCCGCTTACAATACGCCAAACAGCACAGAGACAAGCCTCAGAACCTATGGACAAAGTCATTTGGAGTAATGAGACCAAAATTCAACTTTTTGGCCACAACCATAATTGTTACATTTAGAGAGGAGTCAACAAGGCCTATAATGACAGGCACACTATTTCTACTGTGAAACATAGAGGTAGATTGCTGATGTTTTGGGGATGTGTGAGCTACAAAGGCCCCGGAAAAGAGATGGACGGACGGTCAGTCAGTCGGTCGTTCTCATGAGTTGGCCTGGCAGAATTTTACTGAGAATAATAACAAAATAGTGGTTGGGTGAAGCCATTTACTGTCAGACAACTGTGTTTACTCTTTTTAAATCATAATGACAACAGAAACTACCCAAATGACCCTGATCAAAGGTTTATACCTACCATACCCCAGCTCTTAATGCTGTGTCAGTCTTTTATGGTAAAACTCTTCCCAGAGTGGCTCAATGATATTGAGTTCAGGAAACTGAGATGGCCAGTCCAGAACCTTCATTTTATGCTGCTGTAGCCAATGACAGGTCGACTTGGCCTTGTGCTTTGGATTGTGTCATGTTGGAACGTCCAAGTATGTCCCATGTGCAGCTTCCAGGCTGATGAGTGCAAATTTTCCTCCAGTATTTTCTGATAACATGCTGCATAGGGGTGTGACGGTTAGTATATAACCGTGTGATCGGCGGTTATAGTTGAACACCGTCATTAGAACTCTATAACCGCCAAAACCGTGTCATTAAAATATTTTTTATATTTACCACTTCATTAAATTTTGCTTTGTAGAAAACCTTTCTTAAAAACGAATTCTGTTTTGTACAAATTTTATCTTAATTTTAATAAATGTTTCATCAACCAATTGCATGTATTTTAATTAGGGCTGTGTTGAAAAAATCGATTCACCAATTCTGAATCGATTTTCATATTAATTTCTAAAGATCGATTCGTAACTCAGAGGATCGATTTAATAATAGACCTAAATTTTCCCCGTGAATTTTAATTTGTCACAGAATTCACGCATGCGCGAGGTGGAAGGACATTAAAACAACGAACATGGCTGCTTTGAAAACTCCAGAAACGCTAACCCTGTCTGTACCAGACAGTAAAAGATGGTGTAATGTGTAAGCTTAAGACCGCAGAGAGGGTGGGCATTACGAGTGACACCTGGACATCCGTATCTACGGAATCTTAAATGAGTGTGACAGCACACTACATAGACGAGCTCTGGAACCTGGTGTCTTACGTTCTGCAGACAACCGAAGTTCAAACGGACCATCGCTTCTGTCAGTCTAGCTGAAATGTTAACCAAAGCTATGGAGGAGTGGGGCTGCTGAGTAAAGACCCAGCCATAGTCACTGACAACGCGCGAATATGATCCGGCGGTTGAGATTACGGGACTAACTCCACGCCGGCTGCTTCGCACATAATCAACCTGGCCTCGCAAGCCGGTCTCAAAATGCCGCAATGTTGCACGCCTTCTTGGGAGTGTAAGGCACATCGCAAAGTTCTTTCATCGCACTACTGCTGATATACCTCGCGCCCTCTGTCGCCTACACCAGTACAAGTTTGTGAAAGCAGTTGTATCAACACTCTGGAAGGGGGATTGTTCTTTACAACCATAAATACTCCATTAATTTGCAGTTGAATGTCTATAATAATAGTATCAATATGTTGCATAACCACAGTCCTCTAATTCAGGTAACAGCTGGAAAAAAATGCTTTCTTCAAAAACACTTATCTAAATCTCGAAGATCGGATCGGATCGAATCGAATCGAGTAATGATAATCGATTCGAGATCTTGAGAATCGGAATCGAATCGATTCTTGAAATTTGAATCGAAACACAGCCCTAATTTTAATAAATAAAAAGCAAATATAGCAGACAATGATAACCGTGACATGGAAGCACCAGCACGCCGCGTTCACTTGCACTGCATTGTGAACTAGAGCGCAGCTCATCGTAAATGAAACTCAGCGTAGGCCTATGCCTCATACATTAGCACAAATACAGTGCCAGCCACTCAGGAGCTTTTGGCAAAGTCATCTTTCCTTGACCCACGATACAGAGGCAATGGGGGGAATGGATTGGGGGAGACAAAAGATGCACTTCAGGGGGAAATTGTATCAGCTGACGAGGGAAACAGAGGCGGAGTTAGTGGTGCTTCGGAGGCTGCTGCTGCTGGAAATTGATTCGGGAGAGGTCTGTGCACAATCTTGGAGATCTCCTTAATAAACGGAGGTCTGAAATCTCTGCCCCTTTACCGATCAGAGCGCGCGCTGACACGGCGTTAACCCGCTATCTCCAAGAACAACCAATTGACTCTACGGCAGATCCACTAGCATGGTGGCGAGACAATGAAACACGCTATCCGCTCTTAGCAAAATTGGCACGTAAATACATTTGTATATGTGCTACAAGCACAGCATCAGAGCGAGTTTTTAGCACTGCAGGGAACATGTTGGTGTTCCTGTCACGGAACTTGGGTTTTGTTTACTGTGTGTGATTTATTTAAAACAAAGCACGTTCATTGCAGTTTTTTTGTTGTTTTTTTTTGTTAAGGATTTGTTCACTGTGTGTGATTCATTTAATAAGCACATTCACTGCTAGTTGTCTTGCTGTTAATTTTAAATAAACGTAGAGCAAGTAGCTAATCAGTGTCTGCTTGTTTATTCAAACTAATCCCCACCCCACGGTTATGTTATGAACCGTCACATTTGACTCACGTCATAACCGTCATCACCAATTCTGAAACCGGCACACCCCTAATGCTGCATTCATCTTTTTGAATGGTGAACCTTTCACCATAAGTCTTGTGGATTCCTGTCCAAATGTAACATCTATGGTTGTGTTCAAAAGGTTACATTTTGGTCACAGCACTCCAAATGACTTTGTTTTGAGGCTTGTCTCTGTGCTGTTTGGCGTATTGTAAGCGGGGGGCTTTGTGGCATTTCAGTAGTAATGGCTTTCTTCCTGCAACTCCACTAGGGATGCACCAATACCACTTTTTTGGAAAACGAGTATGAGTACTTGCATTTCAGTACTCGCCGATACCGGCGTGGGTAAACTCTTTATACTCGTTGTCGTGTTGGGATTTTAGGTGCTTGATTAAATTACTTGTGTTAAATGCGCTACCTTTTGAGCCTCCTCTGGACAATTTAGCTGAGCACAATTTGCAGTCCGCCTTTGTTTTGTTTTGTCTTCATTCACTTTGAAATAGTTCCACACGGCTGACATGTCTCATCTTTCCTTCGATCTCCCCGCTCTGAGCTGCAGCCGGGGCCTGGGGACGGGCACTCGGCGCCTGTGATTAAAACCCCTTACACGCCGCTCAAACATAGACATTTCTCAGACCGTGGTATCGACCCCGGTATCGGGGGACTTTTAACGAGTACGAGTACTTTCGAAAATGTGGTATCGAGGCCGATACCAGTATCGGTATCGGTGCATCCCTAAACTCCACCATGCAGGCCATTTTTCTCCAAGTGCCTCCTTGTTGTGCATCTTGAAACAGCCACACCAACTTTTTATTTCATCGGGTTCTGTATTTCAGTTGAAATTATTTGTTGATTTTCTTTGCCTACCAAACAATTTTCCTGGCATTTGTGGCTGAATTCTTTGTTGGTCTACCTGATCTTGGTTTGTTTAACAGAATTTCACTTCTTTATTAGAGTTTGAACACTGCTAATTGACATTCACAATTCCTTCGATATCTGTTTATATCTCTTTTCTTTTTTTTTTTTTTTTTACAGTTCAATTACCTTTTCCCGCAGATCCTTTCACAATTCTTTTGCATTTCCTCCTCATGTTACTGTGGGTGCTGTCCGGGTACCCCGGCTTCCTCCCACCACCCAAACACATGCATGTATAGGTCAATTGGCAACTCTGTACCCTACCTAAGGCCCAAAGTTGCTGAGATGGGCTCCAGTTACCCGCGACCCCTAACGGGACTAAGCGGATGGAAAAAATTATCAACATTCACTTTATAAAATGAAAACATGTCAAACTAGCAGATTTTTGGGAATTATATTTGTTCAAAGTAAATTGCATTGTTGCTAATATACAGCCCTTGAACTTTTATTAGATTACTATGGAAGGACAATCGCCTAAATAAACTGTAACAGAGACTTGTCCTAAATATGGGTGTCTGACAGTAAACACTCTGAATCCTTCTTTCTGGTGATGTTGCAACTTGTTTTGGTTGGTGTCCTGGCAGGTCTGCTCACTTGTTTCTTAGGCCAGGGGTTCCCAAACTTTTCCATTACAAGGCCCCCCAAATTCCACCAGGTTCTGGCCAAGGCCCCCATTTTGCACGGTGTTATTGAACCCATCAACAAAACTACACCAAATGTAAATAAATAAATAAAACACCTAGGTGAACATCCATTGAACTTTATTAGTGTTGCAATAATAACATTTGTATGTCAGATCTTCATATATGGTAAAGTAATTTCAATATCTTCAAATTTGGTACAGTAATTTCAACATTCAACATTGTATCTGTATGTGTCAATAAATGTAAAAAGAAAAATCTTAAAGAGAGAGAGAGAGAGAGAGAGAAAATTAATGGGATGGGTGGGCCTGGTTTGTCAAGTCTGGGCTTTATGTCTGTCAGTGCAACACGCATGTCACTCTCCACATTTAGGCGTGCTCTGTGTTTTGTTTTAAGTACTTTCAAAGCTGAAAAGCCAGACTCACACAAATAATTGGTTGCAAAAGGAAGAAGGCATTTCAGAGCACTCTCAGCTCTCAGGATGGGGAAGTCTTTTCTTGCATACATCCAGTAGTTTGAGAGGGAAAGAGACTCAAATTTCATTTTTAAGTCCCAGGAAGAAGTCATCTCAATCAGCTCCTCCTGTGATTTTAAGTCCAGACAAGAGCCTACATCAGGGGCAAATGGGTTTCTTACCCAGTTTAGTTGGGTGCTGTCAAGGTCAGGGAAATATTCTCTGAAATATCCCTGGAGGTGCTCCAGGTGGGATTGTATCAGTGGAGAAATGGTGTCCAACTCACCCCCAGATGACAGCAGCTCTTGGTGTAATAGTGGGAACATTTCTGTAATTCCCTCCTTGAGCTTGTTTGACCACAGCGTAATCTTCAGAGAAAAAGCACACACTTTGTCTTCCATATGGACTATGTATGTGTCACGCCCTTGCATGCTTTGGTTAAGCACGTTCAGTTGACAAAAAATGTCAGCCATATATGCAAGTTTGAGAATCCAGGCTGCATTTTTAAAACGGTCAGGCAGGTGATGTTTTTCAGACAAGAGAAACTCTGCAATCTCCCTCCGCAACTCATACACGCGGTTCAAAACTGCCCCCCGTGAAAGCCAGCGTACGTTTGAGTGAAGCAGCAATCCATCAAAACGGGCTCCCATTTCTTTACACAGAAGAGCAAACAGTCTGTGTTTTAAGGGGCGTGCTTTAATGAAGTTTACTACGTGTATTATGTCCTGTAGTACCAGATTAAGCTCATCATCCAACCGTTTAGCCACAAGAGCTTCTCGATGGAGCATACAGTGCGTGAACGCCGCATTCGGCGCCTTCTGTTTGATGAGAGCCGTCACCCCACTGTTCTTCCCAGTCATAGCCGCAGCCCCGTCAGTACACACACCCACGCAACGAGACCAGTCAAGTCCATTTGAACCAATATATCCGTCCCGCACTTGAAAAATCTCTTTCCCGGTGGTTCTGCTTTCAAGTTCTTTTACAAAACAGTAATTCCTCAACGAACATTTCTTGGGAAATGAATCGTATGCACACAAGTAACTCGGCAGCGTTAGCCACATCCGTACTTTCATCAAGCTGCAGTGCAAAACATTCGCTAGCTCTCACCTGGTCCAGCAGTTGAGCAGACACATCCTCAGCCATGTCTCCAATACGTCTGCTCACAGTGTTATCAGAGAGTGGTACAGCGTCAATTTTCTTTACAGCATCCTCACCCAGTAACTCTTTAACAATGTCTTTGATAGCTGGTAGTATCAAATCTTCACCAATTGTGTGCGGCTTCTTAGCTCGCGCAATGTGAAAAGAGGCCAAAAATGATGCCCTCAATGCTCTCAGGAACGGTAGCTTGCCGCACGAATGTTGCTGACTGCCTGTTCAAATGTTCTTCCTTTCTTTTTAAAAAAGTCTTGGTTTTTCGGCCTCTGCTGGATGCTTCTGGTTCAGGTGACGTTGAAATTTTGATGGTTTTAAGCATTCGTTGGAGAGGATCTCGGAGCAAAGAACGCATTTGGGGCACTCGTGTCCATTTTTATGGATGAAGCAGGTAAATCCATACTTTATGTATGCTGCCTCATTAGTTTGAATAAACGAGCAGACACTGATTAGCTACTTGCTCTACGTTTATTTAAAATTAACAGCAAGACAACTAGCAGTGAATGTGCTTATTAAATGAATCACACACAGTGAACAAATCCTTAAAAAAAAAAAAAGAACTTTGCAATGAACGTGCTTTATTTTAAATAAATCACACACAGTAAACAAAACGATCTGACAGGGGTAGCTATGTTCCCCGCAGTGCTAAAAACTCGCTCTGATGCTGTGCTTGTAGCACAAATACACATGTATTTACGTGCCAATTTTGCTAAGAGCGGATAGCGTGTTTCATTGTCTCGCCACCATGCTAGTGGATCTGCCGTAGAGTCAATTGGTTTTTTCTTGGAGTGCGCTCTGATCGGTAAAGGTAAATTTCAGACCTCCGTTTATTAAGGAGATCTCCAAGATTGTGCACAGACCTCTCCCGAATCATCTCCAGCAGCAGCAGCCTCCGAAGCACCACTAACTCCGCCTCCGTTTCCCTCGTCAGCTGATACAATTTCCCCCCGAAGTGCTTCTTTTGTCTCCCCCAATCCATCCCCCCCATTGCCTCTGTATTGTGGGTCAAGGAAAGATGACTTTGCCAAAAGCTCCTGAGTGGCTGGCACTGTATTTGTGCTAATGTATGAGGCATAGGCCTACGCTGAGTTTCATTTACGATGAGATGCGCTCTAGTTCACAGTGCAGTGCAAGTGAACGCGGCGCGCTGGCGCTTCCATGTCACGGTTATCATTGTCTGCTATATTTGCTTTTTATTTATTAAAATACATGCAATTGGTTGATGAAACATTTATTAAAATTAAGATAAAATTTGTACAAAACAGAATTCGTTTTTAAGAAAGGTTTTCTACAAAGAAAAATTTAATGAAGTGGTAAATATAAAAAATATTTTAATGACACGGTTTTATACTAACCGTCACACCCCTATCTGGAATAGATCTTGTCCTGGTGTAGTGATGGGATTTCATTTAATCTGTGGCTGGTTCAGACCTATAGGGTGGCAGTACTGACAGTATTTGCCAATGAACTGGCTGCTTTACCATTACAGATATCAACAACATGACTTTGCTCTGCTTGGATAAAATTATCTGGTGATAGCTGATTCATCCACTCACCTCCAAGTATTAAAGTACTTGCCGTTGGCAAAGACTTTATGCTGAGGCAATCACACATGATAGTTTTATTTTCCAAAATGCTGTCATAGTGTCAAATGCTTCTCTTTTTAAGGTTAGTGTTCACACTTGTAGACCCCTTCTTTTGGTCTGCACAAAAACAGGAAATGATCCATTTAGTTTGGTAAGTTTGCAAAACTAGGTTTCAAGTCTAAAGCTGAAAGTTAACCAGGCAATAGTCACAGAAAAAACATATCATAGTCCATTTTAATTTCTATACAAATTGGATTATATATATATATATATATATATATATATATATATTTAAAAGACAGACATTATATAAAATTTGTAGCACACAACAAATTTGTAGCACACACAAGGAACACAACGCTTATTTTCCACTTTCTGTCAGGCTCCTGGAGACAGACAGCAAGTCTCTGCGCTCCATGAATGGCTCCAGGAGAAACAGCGGCTCATCCCTGGTGTCCAGCTCATCGGCCTCGTCCAATCTGTCGCACCTGGAGGAGGACACGTGGATCATGTGGGGACGTGTCGTCAACGAGTGGGAGGAGTTGCGCAAGAAGAAGGAGAAGCTGCTTAAGGTGAGAGGGGAGCACATGACTACTACCTGGAGACAGAGGAGTCTTGTGCCGGGCTGCTTAAGAGATTAATCAAACACAGCCACTTCAAGAGCTTAAAGAGTCACATTTGACCTTTCTCCTGTGGTGAGGGAAAACAGTGTCGCTGCACTGAGCATTTTAGTCCAGTTGCACAAGAGGGGTGTTTTGAGTCACCTCTCATCCTTTTTATGGTATCTGCAGTAATTTTTACACAAAATAATTTTCTACTACTGATACTTTGTGATTGGAAGGGGGCTGGAGCTTATCCAAGTTGTTAATCGCAGGGTTAACCCTTGAAGACAATGATGTTGACAGACAATCATTCAAATGGGCATACATACATAGGCAGTATGGAGTCACCTTTATCAAAAAATATACTACATAAATCACAGCCGCTTGTTTTCAATGGGAGTTGCTGACTGGGAGCGAACTACTTGTTTGTGTTTTACCCTGTTTCATTTTACGCCTTTTGGTTCTGACCAATGGGTGCAAAAAGTTTTCCAAGATATGAACAAACACCATAAACACAAATCCTATCCATTATTTTTCCCCAAGGGCCACACTAGAACATGAGACTCTGGTGGAAGGCCGGGCCAACATGGTGAACTCGCATATCCTCAATAAAAACACATATAGACAAAACAATATGTGCAATGAACATTGTATATGCAACTACACAGCCTCAGTTTTAGTCCCACTCTTTACAGTTTGTTCTAAAACCAGTGAAAACTATCTCCTGTGAGACAGCTTTAGAAGAGGTTATTAACATTTGGAGCATGTTGTATAGTGGAATCAACTAAGTAATTACTGCAGAAAATTAAAAGAAAAATTAGGGATGCACCGATTGGGAAATTCTGGGCCGATACCGATGTTTAACATAACATCTTGGCCGATGGCCGATTCCGATGTTTTTTCTTTTTGTTATTTATTTATTCATTTGTGCCACAGAAACATACAAGTCTTTCGGCTCTTTATCACACTATCCTAGAATGAGCACAAATTCAATCAGACTAATTTATGGAACACAAACAACCTTTAATGTCACTTTCTGGTTGACATTAGTTATAACCTTATTTATGACAAGTTCTTTACTTTTCTGAAAAATAACATTCAAAAACATTTGACTGCTAATCAATGAAAAGATTGTTTCAGTACATTGCCCAACGAAATTATTTGAGTGGTTTTAACCTGATAAACAAAAACTTATTTTGATTATTTTCATGGCCCAATAAAACATTTTTTTTTTCTGATAAATAAAAAAAAAATACATCAAGTGTAAATGCAAAAACAAGTGAAATAAATTATGCTATTAAAATAAATGGTTATTCATAAATACAAACATAAATCAGACTCCGAAAACCCACGTCCTCCACTACAGAGAAAGGCTGGTCATCTAAAGCGATGAACTCCATCACCTTGTTTGTTATTTGTTTCGCTTTGGCGCTGTCTGGAGGCAGCTGTTTGGCTTTCTCAAATGCCGTGTCAATTGAAGTCTGAGTCTTAGCGGGGGTTTGCGCTTTCTTGGCGGCTTAATTTTTCCGTTTTTGGTCAGCTTGCAGGTAATCGCCGTACACCGCCTCGTGCCTGCTTTTCAAATGTACAATGAGATTTGTTGTGTTAAATGACTTTCTAACAGCCCCCCCTCTTGAAATTTCAACGGAACACGTATTGCAAACTGCAAAACGCCGATCTTTCTCTGAAACTGTAAAATATTGCCACACCACCGCCATCTTCTTTGTTTAATCTGAGTTACTGAGGACGGAGAGTGAGCGGGCGCCCTCTCCCGTCTCGGAAGCGGTATCTCATCAGACATCGGCGAATGTCATTTTTATTTCCCGATGGCCGATGGCATTTAACGAGGCAAATATCGGCCGTTACCGATGTTCAGCCGATGCATCGGTGCATCCCTAAGAAAAATATATGAAGTGTTTGATTATCAATATTAATAAATGATCGGGTGGCCAGATTAAACAGCTTCAACAGGCCGCTTGTGGCCCCTGGGCCTTAGTTTGCCCAGCACTTAGAAAATTGTAGGTGTCATGTTAGCCGTACACCAGGCTTTACATTGTGGTCTGGTGGAATTGGCAGCAGGGCAGACGGAACAGTGTTATGTCCAGATCCTAAAATATACTGTATATTTGAGACTCCTATTTATCTATAGCCACAATGGCAAGGGGGGAAGTGGAAACTCAATACATAAAACCCCACTGCACAGAAAATTTACATAGAAAGCTTTTCATAAATTGCTTCACTAAAGTGAGCCATCATTGTACTTCTGGATTCTAGCTTCCTCTTCCCTAGACTGATTGATTGTACAGTTTTACGGCAGTCAGAAAGGAGTTCTTGTGTTGTTCTGTCCTGCAGGTAACTGATCTTAGACATCCACTGTCCACTCTATTGTTCAAAAGTCCAATGCAGGGTATTGTCCAAGTTTTTTAAATATATCATCAGTCCTGTTGTGTGTCTGTTGCTCCACTGCTTCAACCAGTCTCTATACTAATACCTGTAGTTGAACCAGCCCTCTATGTTAGTTCATTCATTAAATTTATCTCAAATTTATATAAATTATTTAAAGTCTTAAACACATTTGAGTTGAAAAAACGACAATTGGCTTAATAGCGCCCCCTAAAGGGGGATACACAAAGGCCACATAGTTATTTGCACTTGTACAAAATATGGCACACATAACGTGTAAATACAAATAAAGAAGCGTGAACTAAATAAGCTAGGTAAATGTAACTGTTTTTGAACTTGCACATATTGACTTTGATTTTGTAACTTTTGATTGTAAATATGGTTTTGTGTTTTTGTTAATGTCTTGTTTTTGTCTGAAACTGTATGTAATGCTGTCATTTTGGCCAGGTCACTCTTGTAAAAGAGATTTTTAATCTCAATGAGTTTTTTTTTTACCTGTTAAATAAAGGATATAATAAAAAAATAATAATAAAATTAATGGGGAGAATGGTGCAACAGCCCCCTATATAAAAACAAAAACTTCATAACCTTGAGACAAGGGTACAACAGCACACCCTAGAAAAACACAACTTTGTAAGTTTAATGTATTTTCCAAACATTTGGCAGCTTTCTTAAAGAATCACCTTGAGATAGCAACACATTTCAATCTCAGCACCAGGTCGCAACAGCGAGTGTCAATCATTGCTGCTTGCGGTTTTAATTATTATTATTTCTCCACTGATGGTCACTGTTTGAATAGGGGGTCTATCTTGTCCAAAGTCAATGTACATGTCTTTAGATTTGAAAATGTTTAGAAATAAGCTTGAGTTTTGACTCGCTTATTTACTGCATACTTTGTTAATCTTATAAAACAGAAGGTGAATAGATGCTTTATGTAAAGAGCCCATTTTTACTTACTTTGAAATACAAGTACCAGGTAAAAATATGTAAATATCTCCACAATGGAAAGAAACTATAAAAGAGACAAGTGTGAATGTAAACACAGAAAGGTATGTGTTTTATTATTAATTTCTACTAATGTGCCACATGATCTCAGTTGTGCAATTCTTTAAGTCTGCATCTTAAATCCCACAAAGGCCAAATCTGTTTAACTGTTTACATGCTCCAGAAAAGCTGTTTTTGCCCCAGGTGACCCTGTAGTGTTGCCCTTGCCCTTCTCTTCTTGACATTTGGAGCTAATTTTAGTTGGGTGGTTGTTTCAATCACTCTCCGTAATCACGTGATCACACTGCTAAGTCACTGCCAGCGCGTCTCATTTAAGTTCCTCAAAATTCTTAATAGTTTGAATAGGTTGAGGTTGGTTTCTTACTGCTAAAAATACGTCCCCACGTATTTTCTGCTTTTTTTCACGGTTGAACTTTCTACGCTCTTGCAAAAACCTTTGAAGACATAAGGTTGCTGTTTCATCATGCAAAATGTGACACAGGTGCCTCATTTTAAGGAGAGCCTCTTGTTTTCTCTTACTGCAGAAAGAGGGAAGTACTGACAACTTGCAAATGAGTGGCTGTGTTATGTAATTTCAGATGTGCAGACGGTTGCAGCTGTTGCCTGAGATATTAATCATAAGTGCTGAGGCCTCCACAAAATTGGCATGTGCTTCCCGTTGGCTTCCAGAAAACTCTTTTTTTTTTCTGTTGCTTCGAGGAAGGAACTGACTATTAGGCCCAGTCAGCAAAACCGTTTTTTTGTTTCCAGAACTTCAGAGCTCCTCAAGAGTCCCAGGAAAATGTGCATAGTACTTGTACTTGTATAGTAAAATGTAGAGACAAATGACTAAATGTCACATTTGGTATTGTCATCAGACAGGGATTCATCATGGAAAACATAAAATATCCTTTCCATTTTTGCCTTCTTTTGTCCTAGTTTTGGGATCACTAAGGCTATGTACTGTGTTTATTTATTTATTTATTTATTTATTTTATTTTTTTAAATTTATATATTTTTGTGACATTAGAGCAGTCTCCATCCGCATTTGACAAACCATAATATGTTTCATCTTCTTTTTATCTTTCTTTTCAAAAGTCTGCAAATATAATGCTGTGTTTTTCTTTTTAAGTCTCTCTGGTGTTATGTCTAAAAGTAGATTGCAAGTCAAATTAATATCAGAATGTTTCTTTCTACATGTACAGTGGGGATCGAAAGTTTGGGCACCCCAGGTAAAGATTTTTATTAATGTGCATAAAGACGCCAAGAAAAGATGAAAAAATCTCCAAAAGGCATCAAATGACAGATTAGACAATCCTTATAATAAGTCAAAAAAAGTTAGATTTTATTTCTATCATTTACACTTTCAAAATAACAGAAAACAAAAGTGCAAAGGTTTGGGCACCCTGCTGAGTTAATACCTTGTACTGCCCCCTTTGGCAAGTATCACAGCTTGTAAACACTTTTTGTAACTAGCCAAGAGTCTTTCAATTCTTGTTTGAGGTATCTTTGCCCATTCTTTCTTACAAAAGTCTTCCAGTTCTTTGAGATTTCTGGGCTGTAGGTGTGTTTAGGATCATTATCCATTTGTAGAAGCCATCCTCTCTTTAACTTCAGCTTTTTCACAGATGGCATCAAGTTAGCATCCAAAATGTGCTGAAATTTTATTGAATCCATTTTTGACTCGTGAAATGTTCCCTGTGCCACTGGCTGCAATACAACCCCAAAACATGATCAATCCACCCCTATACTTAACAGTTGGACAGATGTTCTTTTCATTAAATTCTGTGCCCTTTCTTTTTCAAACATACCTTTGCTCATTCCGGCCAAAAAGTTCTATTTTAACCTCATCGGTCCACAGAACTTGTTTCCAAAATGCATCAGGCTTGTCTAAATGTTCTTTTGCAAACTTCAAACACTGATTTTTGTGTTGAGGACGTAGAAGAGGTTTTCTTCTGGTGACTCTTCCATGAAGTCCATATTTGTACAAGTATCTCTTTATAGTGGAATAGTGTACCACAACTCCAGTGTCTGCCAGATCTTTCTGGAGGGATCGTGCAGTCAAAAATGGGTTTTGACTTACTTTTCTCACAATCCTGTGAGCCGTTCTGTCTTATATTTTTCTTGGTCTTCCAGATTTTGCTTTAACTTCCACTGTTCCTGATGACTGCCATTTCTTAAATTCCGAACAGAGGATATTGGCATCTGAAAACGCTTTGCTATCTTTTTATAGCCTTCTCCTGCTTTGTGAGCGTCAACTATTTTTAGTTTCAGTTTTCTAGACAACTGCTTAGAAGAACCCATGGTGCTGATTGTTGGGGCAAGCTCAGATGAGTCTGGGCATTTAAAACCTTTGAGATTGACATCACCTGGTCTATCCAGACGATGATTGAGAACAATCCATGGCCAGGTCCT
Organism: Perccottus glenii; assembly: GCA_024416835.2. NCBI lineage: Eukaryota > Metazoa > Chordata > Actinopteri > Gobiiformes > Odontobutidae > Perccottus > Perccottus glenii. The sequence continues at coordinate 7,379,884 of CM044559.2, forward strand.
AGCTTGCCAAAGGGGTGCCCAAATTTTTGCAGACACCATTTTTTTGTTTTCTGTTATTTTGAAAGTGTAAATGATGGAAATAAAATCTAACTTTTTTATTTATAAGGATGTCTAATCTGTCATTTGATGCCTTTTTGGAGATTTTTCCATCCTTTCTTGGCGTCTTTATGCACATTAATATAAATCTTTACCTGGGGTGCCCAAACTTTCGATCCCAACTGTATGCCACAGTTTAGACCAGTTTTTGTAGAGCATGCGCTGCTGTTTTTAGCAGTGTTGTTGCAGTATGTTTTTTTTCCCCCCTCATCAGTATATACTGCTCAACTCAATGCCACGATGAGACTATATACCTAGCTGAAAAATATATTATACAGTGTGTCATTATATTTCAGTCAATCCGTACACAAGTTCAAAATCACAGGACGTTCATAAAACTGGGACAAATGGTAAATGGTAATGCATTTATGGCGCTTTTCCACTACCAGTATCAGCTCGCCTCGACTCGGCTCGGCTGGCGCCGCTCCGTTTTCCATTGCAGATAGTACCTCCACAATAGTACCTAGTCGTCATAGCGACGCCGCAAGAACCTGTCGTGACGTAATCTTCTACGCGACACACACCCGCTACTCACACACATAGAATGGAGGAAATCGAGTCTATGTTTTTTTTTTATCCTCGGGATGTGGCTGTTTCTCACAGCAAGACAGCAAACGTTGTTTCAGGAGAGGCTGAGGGCAGCAAAAAGAAACACTGCTGATAACAGGAGAGTTTGGGAATTACTACAGAGTTCAGACTACGAGACGAATCTGGTTTTTCAAAGCCGACGCAAGAGGGTAAGTTATGCTAACGCTACATATGTGTAAATACTATAAGTTACTACTTACAAAGTATTTGAACAACTTTATAGCTACCAGTATTACGTACTAAAATGTGTATGATTTATGTGTTTCAGATCTGCTCATAAAGCCGTTCACTGACACTGGACGGCTGACTGCAGAACAGCAGATCTACAACAAGAAAATATGTCGAGCACGGGTTGTGGTTGAAAATGCTTTTGGTAGACTGAAGGGAAGGTGGCGTTGTCTCATGAAAAGAAATGACTGTGATGTTACAATTGTGAAATCTATGATTCTTACTTGCTGTGCTTTGCATAACCTTTGTGAGAGTCATGGAGAGGACTATGACAATGACTGGGATGCACCTGCAGCAGCAGAGCCTGTGGTGGCAGTGGCACAGGGTGTAGAGGAGGAAGGCAGTGATGTACGAGAAGGTCTGATGGGTTACTTTAATTGCTAAAAAAATAAATACTTTATCGTTAAAAATGTTGTCTCTGCTGTTTTAAGGTTATCACAGTATAAAATCTGAAAATACATGGTCAAACCCTTGTACAAAAGCAAACCATCAAAAAAGACACTTATTTGTAATAAGTTTCAAAAAAGTTTTATTTAACCACACACATACAAATAGAACAAACTCTAATATAAATTCACAAACAACTATATACATGTTACATGTAGTGCAAACAATTTTAAAAATGCTGTATTTAATTAGCTGCTAGCTGCTGCGGTTCCCGTTCTCGACGCTGGTCTCGGTGTCGATGGTGCCAATGGTTCTGGTGCTGTTGTTGATGCCGACGCTGCAGCCGATGCCAACGTGGCATCAGTGGGAGCCACTGAACCATTCTCGTCAAAGGAATCTTGAATAGAAAGATCATACAAAAGTCAACACACTACGAAATAGCAATGGCAGGCAGCTAGCAACTAGTTAGAGCTAAGTTAGCGGCAATTGCTATCTGAGACACAAGTTAACAGTCTTCATTGTTATTAGTGAGCTTCAGCTTTCCTAAAGAAAACAAAACTCTCAAGCAGAGTGCACCTACAGGGTTAATGTAATGTAAACTTAAAACACTTACCGTCCTCCATCAGCGACTAAAAAACTAGTGGCCGAGTCAAGACCACCATCCCTCCCGTTGCTCGCCGGTCTATGGTCAGAGATACTGTCCATCTGTTCGCACCACTTCCATCTTTTCGGTTTGAACCACTAAGGCCGTGGTCCTTTACAGCTCTGTAGTCACTTTTCAGTTTTTTTTAACTTTTCCCTACATTGCTGGAAAGTCCTGGTGTAGCCATGTGTGGACATCAGTTCGGAGACTTCTTGGTACACGGTATATGGGGCGGCAGTAGCTCAGTGGGTAGAGTGGTCGTCTTTCAACCAGAAGGTAGGCGGTTCGATTCCCACTCTCCCCACAGTTCATACTGTCGTTGTGTCCTTGGGCAAGACACTTAACCCACCTTGTCTCCAGTGGCTGTAACACTGGTAATTACATTAGAACAATGTAAGTCGCTTTGGATAAAAGCGTCAGCTAAATGAATAAATGTAAATGTAATGTAAATGTATACTCTTTCGTTCCTCGTTGCCCCATCAAGCTCTCGCTGGATCTTCTCTTCGGCAACCAAACAAAGAAAAGTCTGCACCTCCTCGTTTGACCACGGAGCATTTTTCCGAGTTGCCATAATACTAAAGTCTGGGACTGGGTAAATTATCACGCAATCTCTGGCCAAACTATTTAAAAATGGCGGGGTTATTCATGATACTCCGTCTGGCGCGTGCAATGATGACGCAGTGAACAGTGACGATTCTCTCTGGCCAATCAGCAGTCTGTCGTGTGTTCACGTCACAATTTAGTATCGCCTCAGCCCGCTTAGAACCTCGCCGGAGGTGATACAAAAAAAAGTACCAGGAAGCAGGTACAGGTACAACTTTTACGCAGTGGAAAACCAAACAAAGGCGAGCCGAGTCGAGCTGGTACTGTGTAGTGGAAAAGCGCCATTATATAGCGCATTTTTGCACCCTTCTCGGGCACCCAAAGCGCTTTACATCGTGCTTCCACTCACCCCATTCACACACATTCACACCTGGGGCAGACAGAGATGGGGGCTGCCATACAAACAGCGCTCAACCTTCTCCTACCACCACCAAACACACCTCTACAGTCACACACATTCATACACCAGTGCTACGGACACTGGAGGCAAGGTGGGTTTAGTGTCTTGCCCAAGGACACAACGACAGTATGAACTGTGGGGCGAGCGGGAATCGAACCTACTACCTTCCGGTTGAAGGACGGCCGCTCTACCACTGAGCTACTGCCGCCCCCAAATAGTAGAAACTCCTGGAATATTTTGCCATCTGGGAAAATTATTTAATTTCACAACATTGCAAATTAAATGGTTAAATTCTGGTTGGAAAAGAATGTCTTTGCTCCTTATTGCTGGTGTGTAGGTCCTTTTTAGAGACACGGCATATCAAGTCATTGCAAAAAAGTGTTGTGGAGAAGTTCTGGAACTTGATCAGGCAATGTCTTGTGCTTTTAAAATGTTCAATCTGTCATGTATGGCATATTAAATTAGGAGAGTGTAAGCAGTCCTTCATGACACTGAGCATTGTTGCAGCACAAAGCTTGGTCTGTGCCGTCTCCTGCTGAAAGCCTGTGTGGGAAGACCTCTGCTCCAGATGCACCCTGTGCTCAGACCAGATGTACACACATACACTTGCTCCCATCTCAGCTGGAAAAAAACGCATTCCCTCTCAACTCAGGAAATGTTTGATTCAATTTTAACAACGTTGAGTACCTCACTGAGAATATAATATTAGAAATTTTGTTTTTATGTAATAGACAATATTGGAATTGATAGCGTCATTAGGGAGCATGCTGCTGTTTTCTTTTAGAGATACATTCATTTATTTATTTATTCATTCATTTTCTTCTGTCCCATAAGGGGTTGCAGCCTAGGAGCCTATACCAGCAGCATTGGGCCTTAGGCAGGGTACACTCTGGACAATGGCCAGTTGGTCACAGGGCTGAGATTGTTATAAGAATTCTATATCCTTATGTTATCCAGAAAGACACGTAGACCGAGTATATTAAAATAAGCAACCTCCTCCCTCTAAGAGCCCCCACTGCAGTGGGGGCTCTTAGAGGGAGGTGTGTCTTCCATACACACTCCCCAAGGCCCCAGCTCCAGGTGCAGAAGTCCCGCGGCAAGCCATGTCTCCGTCTAGTTATGTCTACTCCATGCTTGGACTAGCATGAAGGACATGATTTGACATGACCCGTAGAGAACTATGAGCACCCAGTAACTATAAACAATATAATAATAATAATAAAAATTATTATAACAGAAATACATTGATCTAGATTTAAATTACATGCCATGTAGGCTTGTCACAATAACTACTTTGTTGTGCGATATATTGCAATACACAATATTATTGCAACGTTAAAAACAACTTGCATTTTTTCCGCTTGGGCAAAGTGCCTTGGCACAGTGGCAAAAGGTCACATGACCTGTTATGAGGGTTTGGGAGCAGGTAGTGGTAAAAGTAGTAATAATTATGGTCTACAATTTTATTTTATTTCAGAGACTAAATGCATTTAAAATATTTATAACTCTTTTATTTGCATTGCTTATTAAGCTGAACTGTGGACCTATCAACAGATATCTATCAACAGGAAGAGGACGAGAGATAATTTAATACTCAATATTTATTTTATGATTTGTTTGATACCTTCACAGCTCTACCTTTATTTAACAAACCAGGGTATAGCCTTTTATGAGTTATTAAAACGACAGTACAACAGCTTATTATTAAAGCTCATCTAAAAGCTCAGAGATTATATTAGTGAGTTAAGGCACTTGTCTAGGTCTCCATGGTAACGCTCAGAGGGAGGAGTTTGTGAAACTCCGACAAAAGGTTGGTCATAAAGTTAGCTTTCCTTTAGCTCGCAGTTACAACAGGCTACTTTCTGAACAACTTTCAAACGGACCAAACAGCAGAATATATTGCTCCTTATCTTCATTTCCTGACTTGTCTACCCGCACGTGACCTCGCAACTCTCTGTGCCCTGTGTGTGTGAGCGCGCAGCTCCAAGTCAGCTCAAGTCGGCACATCTCAGAACAGAGAGAAGCAACGTCTGACACTCTGTACTCAATAAATAAATATCAGAAGCATTTTAAATGTAGTAAACTAAAACTCATCACAAAATAAGCCAGTCAGTCCATATTAGATTATTCCCCATCTTTTTAGTAAAAGTGTGTAGCCTACTGAGCATCTCTGCATATAGGGGCATGGCTGGGTGAACTCAGAGGTGACTTCATTTCCACGCACAAATGAATGCAGCGTAAACACTGTGCTGCGATATATTGCAGCGCCAAATACCATCGCAATCATTTCCACATATCGCAATTGCTCAATAAATCGACTACTGCACCAGACCTAGGGCCATGTTTAAGCGTGGGCATTTTTCTTACCACAGGATCTCGTCAGAAAAGGGATTCCACACCACTTCCGGGCAATAGTCTGGCAGCTCCTGTGTAACGCCCAGAATATGCCCATCAAAGACCAGTACTCTGAGCTCCTCAAGATGACGTCTCCCTGTGAAAAGCTGATTCGCAGAGACATTGCCCGCACTTACCCCGAGCACGACTTCTTTAAAGAGGACAGTCTGGGCCAAGAGGTGCTCTTCAATGTTATGAAGGTATGAGCCATTATCATACAAGTGTCGAGAATACAGTTAAAAAAAGTGACTCACAAAGAGCCTGTTCCTGCTGGCCCAGGCGTACTCTCTGGTTGATCGTGAGGTGGGCTATTGTCAAGGTAGTGCCTTCATCGTGGGACTGCTACTCATGCAGGTTAGTGTTCTTTTCTCGTACACGTAAAAAAAAAGTGTTAATTAATTTGCTCATTCTCATTGTTTTGTTCCTCCAGATGCCAGAAGAAGAGGCTTTCTGTGTGTTTGTAAACTTGATGCAGGACTACAGGTTACGAGAGCTCTTCAAACCCAGTATGGCTGAGCTGGGACTCTGCATGTACCAGTTTGAGTGCATGATTCAGGTAGGCTTGTCAATGAAATTTATAAAATGTCTTGTATAAATGCATGTCAACCAAACAAACCTTTTCACATTTTTAGTCTGGCTTAGTTTTTTTTACGCCCTTCCTGACGTTACCCTCTCCATTTATTCATGCTTGGGACCAGCACAAAGGTACACTGGCTTGTGACACACACACTGGCTCCCTGTGGAGGGATTCAAACCCTGGTCCAACATTATAGGCAGGGGTGCTCACCTGTTACATTCCTGATTTATTTTATTTCTTATATATTTATTCATAATATCACTGGGGTCCTTGTGTCTTTTAGGAGCATCTTCCAGAGCTGCACATTCATTTCCAGGCTCAGAGCTTCCACACTTCCATGTATGCCTCCTCCTGGTTCCTCACCATCTTTCTCACCTACTTCCCTCTGCCTGTAGCCACCAGGATCTTTGACATATTTATGTTGGAGGTAAGTTCAAATTTGATTTTATAAATTTATTCATATATTGGTTTCCAAAAAAATTTTAATAAATAAAAGTCTGTATGGCAAAAATTGCAGACTGTTTTTCCAAATAGTAAGTACCATTTGTATATAAAAAAACTTATAACATTGCTTTGGGGGAAAAACATTTTTGGTGACATCATATATTTCCAACTTTAACCTAAAAATGTTGTCTGGAAAAAAATATGAAATTTTTGATTGGGTTGTGGGAATCCTGATATAACATAACATGTGGATTTATCCTCTTTCTTTCCTTCACTTATTTTATTGTTGCTTCAAATGAAAAAACGTTACTCATGTTTTGAGTAATGTCTATTATTGACATGCAGGTTTACAGTTGTGTAAATATTATACATTAGCGCCATCTACTGGTGTAAGACATCTGTAACTGACAACATTGTAAATTCTACTCCTTTGTTCACTGCTGTTTAAACCGTTCATTCTTCTCTTTTAACCTCCACAATTTTAATAATAAACCGCTCCAACGACTTGTGTCTCCGTTCAGGGGCTGGAGATAGTTTTCCGTGTGGGACTGGCTATCCTCCAGATGAACCAGGCTGAACTGATCCAGCTTGACATGGAGGGAATGTTACAGGTACTGTATAGGAGCCATAAGTCATTCAAGCAGCTCAGATGTCTGCTGCTACCTCACCACACCCAGTTAATTGATGTATGCATGCTTTTAGCCCCGTGTGCACATGCTGACGTTTGAAGTCGAGCATTGAGGTCAAAAACACACTTGAGTGAACCGTTCAGACAGCATAATGAGTTAAAAGTAATCACTGTATGGGCGTGTTCTGTCTAACTGCCTCTTTTCTTCTTTACATCAGCACTTTCAGAGGGTCATCCCACATCAACTCGACAGTGGACCAGATAAGGTCATCCACGCTGCTTATCAAGTCAAGTACAATGCCAAGAAGATGAAAAAGTAAGAGCTGCTTTGTATTTGTTACCCAATTCTATTAGTCCAATCCTTTTTGCTTAAAAAAGCTACTCTGGAGCACCTCGGTGGCTTACCTGGTAGGACACTGTTTCCCAACCTGGGGTATGCGGACCCCCATATTTCAGGGGATACGCAGAATTATTTGATAATTAATTACTTTCATGCTCCGGGCCGCCGCATGCTATTGTGCCTTGAAAGGTCGTCAGTTGTGCCGTGGGAAATTATCCAATTTTGCCTAACTGCGCTAAATAATATTCAGTTACTGGAAATATATTGCTATTCGCCCAGGTGAGACCCATTCAACTAACGACTTGCAGGCCAACATAATTTCTAGTAGCCCTCAAGAGGTTTAAAAGAACAGATTTCCTACTTTCTCTTTGCGCCTGAACGCATCATTGCTGTCACTAACGTTGTCTGCATCTGATGGAGCGAGGTAACTTTTCTGATGACTGCATGCCTTGGAAAATGTGAGTAGGGCACTTGTTTATGTTTGTATTAGAGACTTATGACTGTTGTTCAAAGTGAGTGAAAATGAGAGTTTTTTTAGAGTTAAGTTTTGTTTACAGTTCATTAGTGATGCGCAGGTTTTTTCCAACCCACATGTCCTGCTTTATGAAATTATTTGGTCCGTCCCGTATTTTTACAATCCGCCCCACACCCATGACCATTAAATAGACATTGCCTACTACGCATTGTAAATGAAAACAGACTTTATTGTATTTTTTGTAACCTTTATAAAGAACCTAATAAAATTTAAAAATATATATTCCTAAATATTTATATAGGCTGTAATTGCATAATTGCATTTTTATTATTTTTTTTAATGACCCACCACGCAAATTAAGTTAGCAAATTTTTTTTCTGCCCCAACCTGACCCGCAGGCCCCACGGACTATGTGACGACCCACGCATCACTACAGTCCGTTATCTGCCTCTGATGCAGGGTCCAGCCTTCAGTCTGTCTCTGCACAAACACACTCTCACTGCCTGTCGCAGTTTCTAATTAAAGGCTGTAATGTTAATTTATCGTATGTGTTCTGTTAAGATTTGTTTAATCTGTAAATACTACAAATCTACAAGAGGAAAAGCAGACTTTAAGCTGCAATGAAACAATTTGGGCCATAATAGTTTTAGCTTTACTTTTTGTGTTAAATAGTTTTGAGCTTCCTTTATTGACGTGTTAGATTTTATTATCAGTAATGTGTCTGAAAATGTAAAAAAAAAATAAAATAAATAAACTTGCATTATAATATTTAACTAACCAAATGTAGGATAGCAGTGACATTAAGCATTCAAATAAATTGTAGATTTTTTTTTGTTTCTGAAAGAAATGACAAGTAATTCAACAATCACTAAAGATATAAATAGTATAACTTGTAGAAAAGGGTAAAGGTAGCTTCATTTCAAGGGCGGGGTTTACAAGAGGAACACTACACAGCCGGTTGTCAACAAGGAAGCTACGTTAGTGCCGCTAGTTAACATGGCCAGCAGTAGAGCAGACACCAGAGCGGTTTCATTGTTTTTATGCTTCGGTGGTTATCCAAAACTAAGGCAAGAGCAGAAATAAACGGCCTCTTGGTAGCAGCGTCCGCCATGTTGAATGTTTTGGATTAGCCACGCCAGTCATACTTGTGTATGACGTGGTCAGCAAACCACACCCTGCTGCAGACAAACGGCTTGTGATTGGTCCGTCTGCAAAATCGCGGAAGGGATTTGCTGTGAGAAAGGGACCAGACCGTCCTTCTTTTGAAAAAAAATGAAAACAGCTTATCAGGGCCTGTACTTGTTTGTAAATATTATGTACTCATATGAGCACTCAGTACCAGTAAGTATTAAATTCTAAGTACTCATACTCATACTCATAGGGCTGATTCTCCATTTTAGGACAAACACTTTGAAACCTTTTAATGTACTGTGTAATTTGAAAATATGTTCTTTTGTCATGATTTATAATGGTTTTATTTGTAATTTTTCAGGTTGGAGAAAGAATACACTACAATTAAAACAAAAGAAATGGAGGAGCAAGTGGAGATAAAGGTGAGTGTTTTTAAATCTCCTGGGTACCACAACATTTTTTGTGCTGTTACTTTTTGTCTGTGTTGATGCAAATGGCATAACATTTGGGCAGGTTGTGTAGTTTGGGGTGAATACATTTAAGGGACCCCTAAGTGTTAAAACCAACCATGAAAATTCTTTGCATTCTGTGACATCATTTTGTGATGCCTTTCATTGACAGAGACTGCGCACAGAGAACCGACTCCTGAAGCAGAGGATAGACACGTTAGAAAAAGTGAGTTCAAGTGAATGTTTGTCATTCGTAACCCATCAACATGACATCCCTATCCAGCTGTGTGTGGCCAAGTCATGCTCTTAATGATTGGTTTTGCTTTTCACTAACGGCCTGCGTTAGTGGAAACTCATCATAAACACCATTTATCGTCCAATACATTTAACTAGAAAACCACTAACTTCAACGAGTCTTGCCTTGAATGTGAAAGGTGGCTGCTTGGTGGTGTTTACTGCTACACAAAGCACTGCATGTAAGAACAAGTGGTGAGACGAGGTCCATGCATGAGGACTGCCACGGAGCGCAAAGGGTGTCAACCGCGCTGGAGAACACACCGACTTGAATAAAATAAAACCGCTTGCTGCCCGCGCAACATTGACTTGCATTTTTAACATCACCCTCTGAACAAAACCAGTCAAAGGCCTAGCTCCACCTTTTTAATTAATGGCATAAAGCTATCACTGTGCTGTCATAACAAACATAGCCTTTTCCTGTCTGAAACCTTCCACTGCACTCTGAGCACCACTAACTCTCTCCTTTTTTTTCACATTTTAGTAATACTTCTGTCTGTTTTCAGCACTACTACTTCTGCTTGCAATGTTCTTTTTCCACCTCAACGTAACCACCATTCTGTAAAGTGCATCTGGAAGGAAACTGAACATTGCATTTTTTCTCTACAACAATCAAGTGTTCTTGTGTGTGCTTTAATCTATCCTCTGGATTGTCTCTCTTCTGTCTCTCGTTGATGTTTTTGTTTTGTAGGAAAGTGCTTCCCTGGCAGATAGATTGATCCAGGTATATTCCTTATTATGTTGCACCTTTCCTTTCTGCCTCCTTACCCTGCATGCTTATGGTCAACACAAAGGGCATAGTAAAAAAACATAATCTAGAAAACTATGTTCTCTTTAAAAAAATAAAAATAAAAAAATTCATTAGCCTGGCCAGTCATTGGAATTCTTCTTATGTTTTACACAAAGGATTAGGTTGATCTATAGCCAGGAACCATAATCACCAAAATATTACTTGTAGGGTTCAATCCAGAGTCAGACATATCAAATTATAGGTTAGTAACTTAAAAAGAACATGAATATCAAGCTCATTGCCTTGTGAGCATTACTTTCATTGCATGTTTAAAAAGATAAAAAGTAAAATATTGCAAAATATACCTTTTCTAATAATACATTTAAATGGAGCTCCTAGGCCCAGAATGTCCCGGTGTAGAAGATAAGATGGGTTAATAGCGTCTGGAGGCAGGTCTTTGCAGTAGGTCAATTGACAGACCAATGAGAGAAACAAAGCATTAAGGTTATGATTAGTGCAATAGGATTTCCACTGAGTAAATTTGTGACGGGAGGTTTCCAAACCCATTTCATATTGCAAAGTGACTGGGTATGACTGGCCAGGCTAAAAAAATCATTAAAAAGCCAATGGGAATCAAAGTTGATTAAACTGCATGAAACCCACATAATGGTGTCAAATAAAGACCATCAGAAATCAAGGTTTTAAGATCAAAGTTATTATTATAAACAAGTTACAGATTGAGTTATTGCCAGAGCATGCCGTAGAAAAGCCATTCCTTTAGCTTGTCTTCTGGTTTGCCCGTTGACCGCCCTCTCGTTTCACTTTCCGATGGCCTCACCCCACTCCTCGCTTGTTTACGTCCAAAGGGACAAGTGACTCGAGCGCAGGAGGCAGAGGAGAACTACCTAGTCAAGCGGGAGCTGGCCACAGTCAAACAGCAGAGTGAGGATGCCATTGCTCAGCTGGAGCAGGCCTGGAAAACCATCAGTCTGCTGCAGCAACAGCAGCAGCCACAAGCGGTAAGGAGGGCAACAACGCCCCAGCCTCTCATCAAAGCCCAATCGCCAAGCATTGAGCACTAAAAATGTGCTGCTTTCAAAAGGGCGGGATTGTTTTTTTCAGTTGGCACACATTACCTAGCAACAAGATCCAAGCTGTGGCAGACAAGTGCTTTCCCTACTGTGCACATCTCGTAATAATCTGTTTTGGTATGCATGAAAACAAATTGAGACATGAGGTGCTACAGTTTAGTCACTATTTACAGTTTCCTTCATCTTCACAAATTCCTTCATGAATTCAGAAGCAGTTGTCTCAACGGCTGGGAGCTTTCACACATGGCACCTTGTTCACAAAGCAGCATAATGTCTTTCATTAAGTATTCATGTTGGGAGTCCTTGTGATAATGTGCAGGCATTATCTTGCTTCACATAATTTGCCATTATGTTTGACAAAATGACATGTTGAATTATTTATCTGTACAAGACAGGCCAGACCATTTCTGTCAGCTGTTGGTTTTAATGCTCTGTTCAGATAACAGTTGGGACATTTATATGCAAATATTAATGATTATCTGGTATTGTCAAGTGTATTTCTATGCGTCTCACTGTCCTGTTGTCGGTTGTAGAGAGGGGTCCCTCGGTATTCAGAGGAGGCCGTCCTGCAGCTGGAGAGAGAACTGGTGCAGGCCCGACTGAAGGAGGCAGAATCTCAGTGTGCACTCAAAGAGATGCAAGACAAGATCCTGGAAGTGGAAAAGGTATAATACCTCAGTTATGTATTTACACAACAAAAAAAATGTAAACACCCCACAAACATTTTTCATGAGCTGAATACTTTTTCTATGTACTTAAAAGACCTGTTCCTCACAAATATTGTTCACAAATCTGTCCAAATCTGTGTTAGTGAGCACTTCTTCTTTGCTGAGATAATCCATCCACCTTACAAGTGTGGCATATTAAGATGCTGATTAGAGCGTGATTATTGCACAGGTGTGCCTTAGGCTGGCCACAATAAAAGGCCACTCAAAGATGCTGGATGTGGAGGTCCTGGGCTAGTGTGGTTACACTTGTTCTGCGGTTGTGAGGCCAGTTGAACGTACCGCCAAATTCTCTGAAACACCTTTGGAGACGGCTAATTCACAGGCAATAGCTCTGGTGGACATGCCTAGAGTCAGCATGCTAATTGCACGCTCCCTCAAAACTTGCAACATCTGTGGCATTGTGTTGTGTGATAAATCTAAACATTTTAGAGTGGCCTTTTTATTGTGGCCAGCCTAAGGCACACCTGTGCAATAAACATGTTCTCAAATTAGTTTTTTGCAATGCCCCACCTGTGAGGAGGATGGATTATCTCAACAAAGGAGAAGTGCTCACTAACACATATATTTGGACTAATTGCACTATTGGACTAAAGCATTTGTGTACATAAAAAGTACATGAAAAAAATATTTGAATTCAGCTCATAAAAAATGGGTGGAAAAACAAAAGTGTTGTGTTAAAATTTTTGTGGTTCAGCAGTGGTTCTGGGATGAGGACCACTGAGGACTGCTGTGAGTCAAATTTTAGCAACTTTGATACTGTGACTGAAACAACCTATACCACCTTAGCACCAAATTTTCCCAAATGAAATGTTTTCATCCTCTCTTTTTCCACTCTAGAGAAACACATCTCTGCCAGATGACACTAACGTTGCACGACTGCAGGAGGAGCTGATTGGGGTAAAGCTCAGGGAAGCAGAGGCTTTGACCGGTCTCAAAGAGCTGAGGCAACAGGTCCGGGACTTGGAAGACCACTGGCAGGTAAGTGGACAGGCAGATTCTATCAAAATGTCTCCTTTTGAAATGCTTTTTGAAACTGATTAAGAGAGACTGAGTGTAATGTGTTTGCTCAGCGACACCTTGCACGTACAGCCGGCCGGTGGAAGGACACTCCAAAGAAGAACGCTCTGAGTGAGCTGCAGGACGAGCTGATGAGTGTGAGGCTGAGGGAGGCTGAGGCTCAGGCCGAGCTCAGAGAGACACGCCAAAGGATGCTCGAGCTGGAGTCACAGGTCACAAACCACATTCTAAAGTTCCATACACCTGACTTTTATTGTGTGACATAAATAAACTGACTGTAATTTCACACAGTAGCCTTTGGAGGGCAGTAGTCATCTGTACCACATAGGAGTGAAGCTGTGCAGGCAGTTCATGAATACTGCTGGTGCTAAAAGTGTGACTTTTTGTTTGCACAGAATCAGATTCAAAGTAACCAGCTGCGGCGGGGCGAGCAGGAAACTCGCTGCCTCACTGAGCGCGTGCAGTCTCTGACGACGCAGAATAAAGAGCTGCACGTGCAACTGCAGGAGAACAAGCGCAGACAAGCTGAGATTGAGTGCAAGGTACAAAACACAAAAGATCACTGGGCTGGACATCATTGTATCTCTGATAAAGAACACTCTTGGGGTTTTAGTGGTGTTTTAAGCTGGGTAACAAGCTCCTACCGTACAGTTTCAATCACAATTACACATAAATGGTTTCTATATGTTGTACTTATATGCATACAATTGGCCATATATTGCAGTCCTGATTTCAAACCAAGTTTCATTTGACTACACTGAGCTCAATTTAGCTTAGCTGTGGTTGAGCAAAAAAAAAAAAAAAAAAAACCCTTATAACACCTCAACTATTCATGGCATCACATCATTTCACTAAACCCTTCTATGCTTAAGTGTTTAGTATTACACTCTACCTCTGCTATTCTACATATTACTGAAATTATCTTAAAATGTCTAAATAATCACTTGGAGCTGCCTCGCTATAATTAAATTGATGCACAATTCAAGGTTTATTTCTTAACAAATAATGGCAGGGCATAAGTTGTTATATTTACGTCATACTTGGACTCATTATGATACAATAATCGTACAAACCTTTGCAAATGACTGTATTTCCAACAAAAGCTAACAACATGTGATGGAGTTAGAGCTGTTGCAAAATGTGATGCGTGTTGCAATCTTTGATTTGCCTAAAACATCAAACTGGATTAGTATCATAATAGGCATGTTTGACTGCACTGCGCGTTAGGATGTTTTTCAAACTGCATTTTGTTTTGTATTTTTGCAGAGTAAAGAGGAAGTGATGGCTGTGAGGCTGAGAGAAGCAGACAACATTGCTGCTATGGCCGAGTTGCAGCAACAGATCTCAGAGCTTGAGATTCAGGTAAAGTCCCCAGATATTTTTTTTGATCTCTTAGGATGACAACAAATAGAGTCACACAACATAAAGTTAACTGACTGGCCGCCACTTGTTTTGTTTCATTTTATGTTTTATAGTTGCATCTTGTAACACTTTTCCTGTTTTTAGCTCAGTTGGATGTCTGTGGTCCACTTGCTGTTCACATTTCACTCAAACCATACCAGAGTTGAGATGGAAGCAGACCTTGACCCACCTTTTCACTATGTTTCATTTTCGTCAGTATTCACACCTAAGATGGAGTCACACCAGAAGCAACTGGCTGTTGTTCATTTTCAGTGCACAGAAAACTGGATTTAAAGTTGACCATAAAATCAACTTTGTGCAAATAAATTGAGAAATTGCTTAAGTGGCTGTCTGTAACAAAAAAACAAAAAATTTGATATGCACCCAAATTTGATAGAAATTAAAGCAAAAGAACTTGTCTGCCAGCCACTTGAACCTAAGTGGAGACAAACATGCCCTTATTCAACTTTAATGGCAAATTGAAATACTCCTTTTAAGGAGTTTGTCAAACATACTGATATGTCTCACTGATATTATCTCGCATACCACATTTCTATATTTGTGATTTAATGTCACTGCAAACAGATAAGTCAAAGTGTTGGTTTTATTATTTCCTGAACAGATCTATCAAATCTGATCTATAAGCTTTTTCTGTTGCAACATTTAGCTGTCATATTTGAGATTTACTTTTGTAGTTGAACCAGCCGTGACCTGAGAAGAATGTTCTTCAGTGGCATTTTAGGTTACTTCTAACATTCTGTTTGAACCGGTCTTAACCAGTAGGTTTATGAAACAATATTTACCCCCAAATAAATGTAACGTCACACACAACAAGGGTGACCCAAACAAATGGAGGCCTGCTCCTGCAGCGGAGTGAAGGAGAACTGATTAAAGACAGCTTGCATGGTTGTTTGTTTTTGCTGTGGCTTCTCAAAAGTGGTGTACTTCCAAGTTGTGTGCTGCTGGTGGAAGGATACAGTTCTGTTCACTCACAGAGCTGTTATTTATTATTACAAATTAAATTTGAGAATCATTGCACTTTTTATTTACATTTCACACAAGGTCCCAACTTTTTTGAGAATTGGGATTGTAGTTAAATCTGCACTATATTCACAAATACTGTGTAAATATAAAAATCATGAACTAACTATCAGTATTGGCATGAGGTTATAACTGTATTCTGTGCTGACGTAAGACACACAGCTCTATGTGGCACTCTATATCTTCAAAATCAATTTTTGAGTTGAAGGTGTTTGGCTGGAGGCCGAGACTATTTATAATTGTGTTACCTGCACCCCGCACCCCTCGCACCCTCGTCTTCCTCTCTGCAAGCGTGTGGTCTGAGGTTTGGTTACTAAGTGATAGAACACAAGCGTGACTGTTGACACTGCCACCCGCTTTCTTTTCAACAACTGCATTAAGAACTCTCGTCAAAGTTCCCTTTCGATAAGAGGGAGTTTTTTTTTTTTTTTTAAGTAGGCACAAGTTCAATACATGTTTTGGTCGACTTGTTTTACCCAAGCATGTGAGCTGAAATCACTGTGGCTGCGATGGCTTCATGGTTTGTGGTTTGGTTTTGTGCTCCAAGTTGTGGCTGAAAAACTAGGCCTTAATTTCAAGAAAATGCCAAAAATCACTTTCATGCTTTTGTCTTTGGGTGAATCATCATAATAACTTCTGTCTTACTGTGCAAAGGAGACTGATGGATGATTTGGCTTATTTTAGGAATCTTAAGATAATTATGTATATGATGATTAAATGGATGCATACAGAAGCTACAGAAGCTGATGAGCAATGATGGACAGAGTTAATCAACCTGTGCACATGCAGGACTCTACTCCAGCTATGGCCTTGGGTAAATGCTTTTTCAAGTACCTGGGCTAAAAAACCAAAGAGCACTTCCTTCAGAGTAAACCTGCATGGTTTATTTGGAGGTCTGCTAACTTCTTCACAGATTTATACAAAGCATTTCGTCTGTAAAACCCATAGACTGGCATTGATTCAAATCATATTTTAATTTACCTTTTCATTGTATTTATTTATATTAAATAATAATCCTAAGTTATATAAACAAAAACATGGTAGTTGCAGGGCATGCAAAGTTTATTTAATCTAAAATTTTCATTTTCACTAAAACTCTTACAATTAGGTATTTTAAACTGTATTCTGTTTTTCTGACACTTTATGTCAGTTAGGGTATGTATGTATGAGTTAGGGTATGTATGTACTATGTAGTTACAGGTTATTACAGTTTGTTACAGTGTTACATTGTGTTTGAGGTAGTGTAAAATAAAGCGTTACCGTTTTCCTCATGTATTCTACAGTAATGTGTCAACCATTTGTGTTGCTACAACACATAACAATATGTAATAAAGTCCCCTTAGTTACTGATTGGATGCACAACAACAAAACAACTTGTTCCTATCGACTGTATAATTTCCTTTATCTCCTGGTTTTACTAAGATGCAAATGTAACTTAATTTAAAGCAAAGGTGCCCCAAGTGTGGTCCGGTCCAAAGTTTGAAACGTCTGGGTCAAACAGCATAACAATTGAACAAAATGGAGCGGAGTATTTTTTTCACTTACATGTTAAAGATTTGTGTGTTTAATACAGAGGCCCTCTGTGGGAAACAGTTTGGGCACCCCTGATTCAAAGTAAAGTTGTCTCCTGACACTTTCCAATTCAAGCAGGTCTAGACCATACTCTCTCAAGTTTATTTTTAAGAAGAACCTGACAATAAGCTAGCACTTGCGACAGTGGCAGTGGAAACTAGTTTTCATATAATCAGAATGATGTAGACAAGCATTTGTGGTATGGGTTCGTCATGATGACTAAGACCAATACAAGGCCAAGTAAAAAAGAGTTCAAGACCAATTCAAGGTCGAGAGTTTGAGACCAGAGCAAAAGTAGCCCTATACAAAAGACCGGTTGGTTCTACAAAGATTAGAAGGAGGTTTCAAAAACTCAAAGCAGTATTAAATTGTAATAAAATGTATGCTGTTAAAGGTTTTTAAACTTTGTGTTGTGAGCTCGAGCAGTGAGTGGGTCCATGTGATTTTCAGTTTATTGTTGTTGCTACAGTAGACAGTTAAAGATGGCCTCTTGGGGACCAGAATATGTTTTGAACGTTTAGCATCTCTGGCCACAAGCTGACAGCTGCTGATTCACCCAGGTGGGCACCAGGAAGCCTCCCTAACTGCTCAAGCCTTATAGTATCAAAAATAACTCCTGTCACTTGTTTTGACTTCTAAAACAAGCCTTTTCTGTAAAAATAAAAAAATAAACTTTTTAATATGACGCTTTACACAGGATTGTAAAGAGTTCTCTGTATTTCACCTGGGTTTTTTTTTTTTTTGAGCGTAGTGTTTCCACCCTGCTGCATGTGGTTTGAACTCATCAGGTCTAGCACTATATCTGGCAGCTGCACCGTTGTGATTTTGTGATGTTGGAAGGGGAGATTGTTTTGGTTGTGATGCCCCCAGATGTCTTCCCTGAGGAAGGTAAACGGACTGTTACAGTTGAAACTAACAACCAGACCGGTCCCCAGGGCGTCAGGAAGAAATCAAGCAAAAATTTTACTGTTTTGTTATTCTTCTGATATCTGCCCAACTGTCGATTAACAGATGGAAAACACAGAGTAGTTAGTCACTGGTAGGAAAAATGAACACTGTATGATTGTATCATACTTACTTGTGTAATATAATCTGAGACATGAAGAATTACAGTGCACTCTAAAGTTTATAAACCACGTTCTTAGACCTGTCTTTTTGAATATTTTGCCTTATAAACAGTAGATAAACAGAAAAGCAAGGCCACTCTGCTTGAGAACCACCAGGGTCACTCATTTTGTGATCCTTTTTAACCCTGAACTTTTGTTGCTTATTTATATTTAGCTTATTTAAATAGACTATTTAATAGCAAAAATATCTGAAATTTTAATGTGAACAGATTAAAATTTTGAATGTTAAATAGCAGCAAAATATTATGGGTGTGTTCACACTTCACGATCATGAGGTTTACTTGACAGGTGTGAATGCTGCACTTAAAATGTGTGTCTCAGTTTTTCTTTCAACTGAACTCTATCCTGGTTTGATTGAAATGTGTAAAATATGAAATGTGGTGTGGGTTTTTAGGTCTAGAATATAACCGCTCCGTCTTTTTTAAATTCTACTCAAAAGGTTGAATAATTGGGTCACACTTTAATGCCGAGCAGAAAGGAAAATGAACAGTAGGTTATTTAATTTTTTTATTTTTTCTCACCAACAGAAAGAAGAAGGCAAGGTCCAAGGGCAGCTGAACCACACCGACTCGAGCCAGTACATCCGCGAGCTCAAAGACCAGATCTCTGAGCTGAAACAGGAGGTGAGACCTGCGCGGCTTTGAATCACACCACTTCAGTTTCTTATGCATTTGTAGCAGATTCAGACCTGATTTTGACTCGAGTGCAGATTAGCCAAAGTGTTAACTACACCCTGAGACTTCCTGTGCGGAGCTGCCCTTGCACACTACTGCAGACACACAAAGAAATGTCTTTCTATAAGAGGAGTTCTCAGTGTGCATTAGCTTCGGTAGCGTAAAACAAAACACTTTCAAGAAAACTGTTAGTAAAATCATTTTAAGTTAAAGATTAGATTATTATTATTAAAAGGAGGGGTGGTAAGATAATTGAAGATTTAAAATTCAACACTGAACAAGCTTGTCTGATTTCTATAGCGTATACTTTTTATCAGAATTATACTAAGTGCAGGGGGTCACTATGTCATGCTAACTTGAGTATGTGCTTTACGTTACAGTTACACCCCTCCTCCTTCTCACTTATTGTTGCTCACGTCACCATTTCCTTTCAAACAGCAGTAAAAGAAAAAACCCTGCAGGTAAACGTGGGCTGGTGGCTGATAAAACTAGTTAAGAGAAGTTAATGTTGTTGAACTCCCTCTCCTCCTACATGTCTGGTCTGTGGCAGGTCATGTCAGGTACGTAGGTAAATGCCGTCACGTCTTGTTAAAACCCGCTCTGTGTTGTCCTTTCCCTTCATGTGTCATTCTGGTTTTGAATAAGTCATGTTCGTAGTGACTAGAAAAACACAATACACACACACATCAGTCACTTTTTCAATTGACTGTTTTTTTGTACATGTAATTAATGTACAGTAGTCAAAGTCTGAATGAGAAAGTAAAGGGTGGACTCATTTTTGCCACATGAACTTGTATGCCTCTGTGTCTTCTAATTGTAATCCTTTAATTATATGTCATCCATTATTATGTCATCCATAAACAGTGGAATTTCAAACATGATGAGAACAAGAATATTCCCGTTTTATGTTACATGTTACAAGTTATATGTTGAACTTCGATTGACCAATTAGAATCTAACAAAGGTAATAGTCTGTGTCCACAGTTTGGAAATAAAATAGAAGGGATGGGCTATCAAAGCGTGCAGTCACCCTGACTCATAAACAAAATGTATTTTAAAATACCAAAGGCTGACCCATTATATTTTGTGTCTGTGGTTGGTTTTTCTTCCTGTTCCCTAAACCCTGGGCACACTGACCATAATCCATCTATTCATAGATGCCCTAAACAAGCCTACCTAAAAACAATATTTAGAATCACTGCATGTCAGTGTTTAAGTTTCCCTTTTTCTTTGGGTAACATGTCTGTGAAGGTACCCAGTCATCAAGAAAAGGTAAAAGCATCTGGACTTAGTTTTGAGTAAGTGAGTCGTTAGTAGAGGTGGGTAGAGAAGCCTAAAATTGTACTCAAGTAGAAGTAAAAAGTAGTCCTCCAAAACATTACTCAAGTAAGAGGAAAAAGGTATTTGGTTAAAAGACTACTCAAGTACTGAGTAAATGGTTGGATTGTAATGTCTGATTTTATTAATTTTTTTTTTTTTTTTGTTCACATAAAACTTTTGAAACCAATCCCTACAGTAGCCCTGTGTGTGAGCGAAATAAGAGCAGGGCTGTTCATCTTCACTTTCAACACTGGAGACGGTAGCCTCAGCCATTTTTCATGTTTTTGTTGCTTCCGCTACTTGTGAAGAGCAGTGTTGGGCAAGCTATTTGGAAAATATAGTGAGCTAAGCTTCCAGTTACTCTACTTTTAATGAAACGTCACTAATCTAAAGCTAGCCCCCAGAGAAATGTAGCAAGCTAAGCTACAGCATCATGGCAAAAATAGTTTACTACCTACCAAATTTAACCTATATTTTATTTTTTTATAATTTTTGTATTGCATTCCAAGTCAGTGCTATGAATGTTCAGTTAAACTGTTCATTTAAAATACACATGTTGTTCAAAGCAAAGGTAGCGTTTATTTTGATATCATATGTCAGCATTAGTTACATCTGTAGAAGTGTGTGCATGTAGCCTTCAATAAGTTTACATAAAAGTCTCTCCAACAGCAACATCAACTGTAATCCACCCATAGTCCTGACCTGGTCCTGGTCTGGCCGAATAATCCACCAAAGACGAGTCCTTTCCATTTATTAGTGGGCATTAAATGACATATGGTTGTTGTGGATTTATGCAAGTCAGCCACGAGTCTTGAGTTTTATTTCTCACAAATGTAAACAAATGTGCGTAAAGCGGTGTTTTACTGCAGCATACATCAACAGAGAACAATGAAAGTCAGGTATAAGACACTGTGGGTCAAGAACAGTGTCTACTACTTCATAAATAAAAGAGCTTTGCTACCAAAAACCTATTTGATTCAGAAAACACCAACGCTAAGTTACTTGTCCAGTGTAGCAAAATGTAACTGAGTAAGAGTAGAGTTACTTCTTCACAAATCTACTCAAGTAAAAAGTATAGTGCAGTAAAAAAAAAAATTCTAAAACTTACCAAAGTAATTGTAACGTAATAAATATAATATGTACGTTAATTACCGTATTTTTCGGACTATAAGTCGCACCTGAGTATAGGTCGCATCAGTCCAAAAATACATCATGACGAGGAAAAAAACATATATAAGTCGCACCGGACTATAAGTCGCATTCATTTAGAACCAAGAACCAAGAGAAAACATTACCGTCTACAGGGCGCTATATGCTGCTCAGTGCTCCTGTAGTCTACCACTGAAAACAACTGAAAACTGTTAACTGAAATATTAACTTCATTTATTTAAAATCCAAGACCAAGAACAGATATTGGTAATCTGGCAAGGCAAGTTATTCAGCTAATGGTACACAATAGTACACAGAACAACAGGCTGAATATGTATGTTAACGTAACACATTAACAGTTAGCTACATATTAGCATAGCACTCGCTCCAAACTTTCTTTCTGCTGCTCGATTACCGTTTTCGGCTGCATATTTTACTATCTGCGGTTTGTAATCTGCAGAATAGGATTTTCTTTTTGGGGGCATTTTGTTTGCATTCAGTCTTTCTCAGTTGTCTTTAAGTTAATATTTCAGTTAACAGTTTTCAGTGGTAGGCTACAGGAGCACTGAGCAGCATAGAGCGCCCTCTCGTGGCTGTAGACGGTAATGTTTTCTATTGGTTCATTTCTCTTGGTTCATTTCTCTCGGTTCATTTTTATCGGTTCATGTCAAATAAATTGATAAATAAGTCGCACCTGACTATAAGTCGCAGGACCAGCCAAACTATGAAAAAAAGTGCGACTTATAGTCCGGAAAATACGGTACTACGTAATACGTAGTAACTCTTTACTACCCACCTCTGGTCATTACTGTTCCATTCCTTCACACTTCTCTCAAACCATCAACAACACCTGAATGGAAAAGTAAATGAATCACTTAACCACACTTAATGACTCTCACATTAGGAGTCACCCTGACCGTTTCAAGGTAACAACTATGAGACCAGAACAGTCTGGACCAATCAAAGTTAGTTCCAGGTCAAACCCGTCCCTCTAGAGGCGGCAGTGGCTCAGTGGTAGAGCGGTCGTCCTTCAACTGGAAGGTAGGCGGTTCGATTCCCGCTCTCCCCACAGTTCATACTGTCGTTGTGTCCTTGGGCAAGACACTTAACCCACCTTGCCTCCAGTGGTGTTCCAGCTGTAACACTGGTGAATGGAACCTTAATGTATGTCACTTTGAATGAAAGCGTCAACTAAAAAAAAAAATAAATGTAACACTGTTGAATGTAAGTCGCTTTGGATAAAAGCATCTGCTAAATGTAAATGTAAATGTAGTGATAAAACTCGGCTCTCATATCAGTTGAACTCAGAATTGACAGTCTCTTGGAATTGGAGACGAAATGCCTTCACCGTGAAAACTTAGTCCAGATGCCTTTGCTTTAACCGTTTTCTTCATTTTCTGTTAAGTTTGATGTAGAATGTCTCCTAATGCTGCCATTGTCTTTTCCCAGATTTGCTGTTTAAAAGGCCAGAGGGGCAGCCAACCCACTTTTGATGGCATCCACTTGGTCAATCACTTCGGCAGGGACGATGAGTCCTACCAGTCTTCAGACGAAGATGGAGCCAGGGACCTGAGCATCCAGAAGCAGAGGAGTGGCACCGGCGGCCGTGTCCGACTGCGGCCCAACCTCCCTGACACCGACAGCGACGAGGATGACAGCGAAGCTTTGCGGCTCTCCGTACCTCCCAGCAGCAACCATAAGTCCACTACAGTGTGACAACCAATCAGGATGCAGGCTCTGAGGAGAGGGTGGGGCTGTCTGCATTATCGTTTCACCTGAGAATCACACCTTGCAGATGTAGTTGTCATTGTTTACCTCCAGTTTGTTTGTTTCTGAGTGGCTGAGTCTGGACTTAAGTGGAGGATCACTGAAGCCAGGCACCAGCTCAGTACAGCGCGGAGAGACTGTGCAATAATACATTTTACGCAACATGACAGTCTTCATCCAATGTGTTTTTATAATTTTTAAACCTTTTATAGCTGAACATCACAAAGCCGTTACTACAAAGTGTCTCATGCAGTGGCAGAGGTGTGTGTGTGTGTAAATATCAAATATATCTGTTCTCTTGAGCTATGTCGGAGCCTGGTATCAAACCTGCTTGAATTATCCGGCATTTATTGTTATTGTTATTATTATTATTATTATTATTATTAACATTATTAACATTATTACTACTACTACTTATTGGCCTTAGTCACTTGCCTTTACAAGGTCAGTGTGACGTCTGCACACTTGTAGATATGTACATGTGTATTATGTTTTTCAACTCCTTCGAACTTGAACATGTGTATCTATTGTTATGAATCAGAATAAGGGACGAGTCAAAAAAATATTATTTTTGAGGCAAATTCTGGTCTGTTAAAATGAATAAGGGGAGGGGACAGTTTGGAACTACTGTTGCTGTTCTAAGAAACTATCCCAAATGTACTTTCAAAATGAGCCTGTCAGAAGTCAGTGCAAACTAAGAACTCTAAGCTGATGTATGTTTATGTAGTGTTTCTGTTTTGCACAGACAAAGGATGACATACTACAAGAACTTGAGATAACACACTTTCTAGGAGACATTTTTACCGCGAGTTTCCAAGTAGGCACTACTTTCTGTCAGGTGCTCTTCCACAGGCCAGTCCCACTCCATTTCATGCACTCAGACTTTGGATTTGTAGATAGTTAGAAAGTTGGACTTGTCAAATGTGTCTATGAAACAAGGCTTTGAATGCAGCAGTATTGGTTTAAAGCAAAAGGTTTATGAACAAGATATCCTGTGGATCAGAGAGGACGCAGTATGACACTTTTGGAGACAAGGACACAAACGGCAACACTATGGACAGGATGTTAACTAAAGTGGTTGTTGTGTGAGAAGAATTCACAATAAAATGTTTGCTCAACTCAACGACGCATATGTCGTTTGTGTGGTGAAGTTCAGTCTTCCTTTCAAGATTCACACTTAGATTGAGTGTTTTCAGGAAGTGATTTCTCGCGGTTTCGAAGCCAATCATTTCATGCAGAAAACCACATTTTTAAAAAGTGTTTCACTTCAGCTTTTAAAACGATGAACCGGGTTGATATTATTGACAAACCGTGAGTGAAAAATCAAGTGCCTCTAATGTTGGATTTTATGCACAGATTGATGCGAGTATAATGCATTGCTACTCAAACATAAATGTTGCAACAATACAGACGTTTATATATACTTCTGGGGTCAAAGGTTAGTAAATTCATTTGTTTAAACACATTGACACATGAAAAAGAAATCGGGCCAAATTCATTCAAGTGATTAAGCGATGCAAAAATAAAACTACTTAATGTGTCAACATTGTTAAAACATGGTAAAACACTACAAGGGCATGCATCCATTTTGTAACTATAACTTCAAATTTTATAGATCAAGTAATTTTATACATTATACAATCCAATTATTGGTATGTGTTATTACAGTCATTTCTAATTTTATTTTTGCACATTTACAATTAGGGTTTTCCTGCAAATTGTACATTTTCTGCTTCCTGACTGAAGGGAAATCAGTTTATTTGTGCTGGTCTCATTTATGCTATTTAATAGTATTTAACTGCACCTACTTCAGTAAAGCCTGTAAATGCTGTAAAACATAATTAGGCCCGAGCCGGTGATGACCGGGAGGGCCTATTGTTTTTGCTCGGAAAATTTTTTTTTTTAATTAAATTTTTTTTTTCTGCAAAATGATCCTAAATTTGACCCAGTGAACATGCACGAAAAGTCATTTTTATTGGTCCCAGACTTCAAGCTTGGCGAAAATTTGAAATCATTGGAAGTCCCCAAAAAAAAATTACAAAAAATGACTCAGACCCCTAGAAAAGTCAAAATACATTGGGCCTATGGAAAATGAAAGTAACTTTTTTCCAACGTAGAAATATGAAACTTAGTACATACATAGGACACCTCAGGGCAAACAGAAAAGTCAATGACAGTCACACCCTAAACTCAACAGGAAGTCCGCCATGTGGGGTGAAACGCGCGGCCACTCAAATCGCACCTTTGCGCAAAAAGATGCAAATCATTGTGTTTTAATCTAAATGGCCCCAAATTTGGTGAGTATCATCTAGACACGTGTGCCAACCAAAGTTGTGACTTTGTTTTTGATATCTTATCGGGTATGGGTGTGGCAAGCCTGTAACGAGGTGGCCATTTTTGTGAAAATAAAATGTTTCTTAACTCTCAAACGCCTTCTCGGATCGAGTTGGACCCAAAAAGGCGTTTGTGCACATTCATGACCTAAACACAAAGATATGTAAATAAAAGGGTTATCTTTAGAAATGGCTCTCCAGCGCCCCCTACAAACTTATAATGGGACCCAAGAATTTAGTTTGTCATAGAGACATGAAATTTGGTACACACATCTCTTATGTCATGACGAGCATAAAAGCCAATGACAACCACCCCCTATCTATAAATGTGTTGCCATAGCAACGTCCCAAAAATGTGAAAAAAGTCAATGGGAAGTGAATTTTTTAGTTTGTCGTAGGCAAATGAAACTTGGTACACACATCCACCATGGGCTTATGAACAAAAAAGCCAATGGGGACCACACCCTATCACACACAGGAAGGCAGCCATTTTAAATTGAAAATGTGAACCCGACTTAGAATACACCTCTTTTTTAAAAAACAACAGAAAATAGCTGCTTCATTCCACAGACACCAATTTGTTTTTTGATACATTTGTGGCTGTGGTCGTAATGAGTCTGTGAAGAGGCAGCCATTTCTTTGGGAAATAAATGCCATTTCCCAATTGCCAGGATCCTTCCTTTAGAGGAGGCCCCTCCAGAGCCAAGGCTAGAGTCTTAGAAAACTCCTCAGAATCCTTTGGAACTTGTAAACTTGTACAAGTAATATTTACATTTTGCCTTTTTAAACAGGGGGGTGCAGCGATTCCTGAGTCATCTCAAATCTCCAGCCAGTACTTTGTTTTTCTCGCCTTAGCCCAAGCATAATCTATTATTTTCAAAGGTTCAGACAGCTCCCAGGAAAACCAGGGATTGTGGAGACCTTTAACTCTAAATTACAAGGTGGTGTAGCAGTAATTTGACATTACTGTGAAGTTTACGCTTTAAGGCACGAAATGCTATCCTCCGAGTGCATGTGTCTCCGCGGTCTCAAGGGAGGCGAGGGCCTTTATCGCCGCTTGCGGCTTTAATTTATTTTATTCTTTAACCTTCACTTTGTTTTGTTTTGTTTTTTTTTGTTTTTTTTTTTGTTTCACTGTTAAAAAAAAAACTGGGACATTATAAAAGTCCGTCATGGTAGGTACATAATGCCACTTTAAATTTCATTGAGAAAAAGTAAGTCATGTTTATAGTTAAATTTTACTTTAATTTAATAATTTTATAAAAAAAATTAGTTGTAAAAATAAACATGCAATTATTTTATTGAGTGCAAGATACTACAGGTGAATAAGGATTTTTTTTTTCTTTATTAGAAGATATCACTGTGAAACTTCTCCAGTTTATTACTGGGATAAACATAAGAAAAAAATGTCTTACAGGTTTTGTGTGAAATAATGTTTTAATATGTAAATGAGGTCTTATATACTTAAATGGGGCAGAGCACGCGGAGTGTGAGGCAAAAACTAATTACAATGATAACTATTATTGTTTGTATGATATGTGTACTGTAAGGCTAAACATAATGTTCTCATTTCTGACACTATCAACAAGACAGAAGCATTTAGAATTTAGACACTACACTAATTGGTTTTCTGGCTTAACCTTTTTTAGATCCTCATCTACATCAAATGCCGCGTTGTTCCTGGACTTGTCTTGCAGACGCATAGATGTTTAAATTACACTGTGTGACGAATCATTAGGCCAGTGATTATTTTGTGATTATCATTTTATCTATAAATTCCAACTCCAAGCTGTGTAAACTTGAATCCTTATTGGATTTACTACATATCAGGTGATGTGTATTTGTGTAACGAGGGAGGGTGTGGCCTAAGGAGATCAACACCATATTTCAAGGTGTGCATAATTATTGGGCAGATTCTTCTCCTCAGGAAAAATGGGCCAAGAAAGAGATTTAACTGACTTAATTGTAAAAAGTCTTTCACACGGATGCAGCACTCTTGAAATATCTAAGATATTGGGGCATAATCACAGATCCATCAAATGTTTTGTAGCAAATAGTCAACACGGTCACAAGAAACGTGTCGAGAAAAAAATGATGCAAATTAACCGCCAAAGATTTGCAAAGAATCAAAAGTGAAGCTACCAGGAACCCATTATCCTCCAGTGCTGCTATATTCCACAACTGCAACCTACCTGGAGTGTCAAGAAGTACGAGGTGTTCAGTTCTCAGAGACATGGCCAAGGTAAGAAAGGCTGAAACCCAACCACCTCTGAACAAGACACAGAAGTTGAAACGTCAAGAATGGGCCAAGAAATATCTGAAGACAGAAGGTTTTTGACTGATGCGATGAGAGTGACTCTTGACGGACCAGATGGATGGGCCCGTAGTTGGAACAGTAACGGACACAGAGCTCCACTTCGACTCAGACGCCAGCAAGATGGAGGTGTGGTACTGGTATGGGCAGGTATTTTTAAAGATGAGCTAGTTGGACCTTTTCAGACTGAAAATGGACTCAAAATCAACTCTCAGACCTACTGCCAATTTTTAGAAGACACTTTCTTCAAGCAGTGGTCCAGAAAAAGTCTGCATCTTTTCAAGAAGACTCCATCACATGCATCAAAGTTCTCCACTGCGTGGCTGGCCAGTAAAGGCCTTAAAGATGAAAAACTAATGACATGGCCCCCTTCTTCACCTGATTTAAACCTTATTGAGAACTTTTGGGCCCTTCTTAAGCAGGACATTTACAGTGAAGGTAAACAGTGTCTGGGAGGCTGTGGTTGCAGCTGCACAAAAAGTTGATTCTGACCAGATCAAGAAACTGACCGACTGTTTCAGAAATGTTTATTTGTAAATTTTGAGTTTGTTTATTATTCTCACTTTAACAGGTGAAAATAAACAAGTAAGATGGTCTAGTAGGAATCTTTGTTTTTCATTTAGTTGCATAATAATTCTGCACACCAATAGTTGCCTAATAATGGTGTAAATGTAGATATTCTCTTAAGAAAGCCAAAACTTCACTTTTACTACTTAAATGTTCAGGTTTGATGGTTTAACATTTTGGATTGACCAAGAGCACTGTAGTTAACTGTACAATAACAAAATTAATCCTCAAAAATACAACTTGCCTAATAATATAATAAACAGTGTATAGTGTATCTGGCGCGTGCCAGCACCTCTGAGAAAGATCAAGGCATTCACTGTGCCAATCATGCCACCTCTGAGAAAGATCAAAGCATTCACTGTGCCAATCATGCCCTGGTACAACCCCAGGGACTGTATAAACCCTCTAGCCCAGCCTTTCTCAAACTTTTTTCAGTCAGGGCACCTTTCAAAAATGCATAAAATTTCAAGGCACCCCAGTTTAAAATATAATTTAAAAACACTGCATAACCCAAATTTAAATGCAAATGTCCTGTTTATTTAGACAGGACAGTAATGAACAGAGCATAATACGAACTGTAAATAACAATAACAATAATAATAACAACTTTATAGCACCTTTAAAAACACTGGTTTGCAAAGTAATTCACAAAATAATTAATCAGAGACACAAATGCCATAAAACCGTAAGAGGTGGACCGCACAATACAAGAATCCAACAACAAATCCTGACCAGGAGAACTAAACTGAAGTGCAGGATGCAGTTAAAATTAAATAAAAAGGGGCAGACGTAACAAGAATAAAAAAAATCAGATACAATACGATAAGAAAAAGATCCATGTTCCATGCACCAGAGATAAGCAGGAATGTTTTTCCATATAGTGCTTGTTTTCATCCGTGCTATATGCGCATGCACACACACCCACACACACAAAAATAATCCGCAACGAGAGATGGAGAAAGATCTACATGCGCGCATGCAGCGCAATACCGCTCACACAAGCCGGGGTGGGGTGACCACAATCAATGAGAGACGTGAGCCTGGTGCGACGCACACAGCCGCCCTATCCTGGCAGGTATGGATGAGAGGCAGACACGGAGCTCCTGGTCCACAGTCCTCAGTCGCTCCCTGTACTTGTTCTTGATGTACGCCAGGCTTGAAAATCTCAGTTCTGATATTCCGATTGTCAAATATATACAAGTGTAAGTGTTTTGTCGTTTAAACACCCTTATAACGATCGCGTTAGTTGAGCTATGCACGATGGGCGCCGCCATCGCCGCTGCAGGCGCAGTTTAGAAAAGTTGTGATTTATGACAGCTCTGAGCGCGGCTGTCTCTGGCTCAGTGCAAGCCAACGCGAAAGCATTTTTTTTTAGCCTACGTAATTTTTAGGCACCTGACACAGTCAGGGGGCACCCCAGTGTGCCGCGGCACCCACTTTGAGAAAGGCTGCTCTAGCCTAACTTGCTCCCTTCTTCGAACCAGCTCAAGAGAGGGAGGCAGTCCAGCTGGGTCTGAGAGTAGATGGGCTATGCATTTACATTTACATTCATTTACATTCATTTAGCTGACGCTTTTATCCAAAGCGACTTACATTGTAATTACCAGTGTTACAGTCACTGGGGGCAAGGGTTAAGTGTCTTGCCCAAGGACACAACGACTGTGGGGAGAGTGGGAATCGAACCGCCTACCTTCCGGTTGAAGGACGACCGCTCTACCACTGAGCTACTGCCGCCCCTGTAAAAATGTGCTACTTGAACTTAACATTTATTCATTTAGCTGACTCTTTTATCCAAAGCGACTTACATTAAGGTTCCATTCACCAGTGTTGCAGCTGTAACACCACTGTAGGGATTCGAACCTCCTACCTTCTGGTTGAAGGACGACCGCTCTACCACTGAGCCACTGCGCCCGCATATGCACACACTCATAGAACTGTAGTTACTTCAGGTAACTATAATTTCTACTTTGTGTGTGCTCTGTAGTGGATTAATGCACTCCCAGCTGGACTCACAAACAATTGGCGACGGGAAAAAAAGTAGGAGCAATGCGGGCCCATTTCTTGCAAGAGTTGCCCGTTGTCAGCAGGCTTAAACCAGGCCGTGCCCAGGACTGCCGCTCCCAAGAGCTTCCTGGTACCATGGTCAAGCCCCAAAACCCCAGTAGAACAGCATGGGGACAGGCTTTCACAAGCCTATGACCGCCTCTCCCAAGAGCACATGGGTCCCAACATGGCTGCAGAAATAAGACCAGCTCAAATGAGAGCCACCACCCTTGACACCCCCCAAGGGTGCCACCCGGCGTGAAATAACACCGACATGCAAAGTGCGCTGACCTAGGCGACGAGACTCTGGCTCCCATTCAGCAACAAATGGATAACAGAGCCAACAGACACATCCATAAGATGAGACCGCACAAAAGTGGACACAGACAACCAAGAGCAGCCAAGCATATGTCCTCCACAGAGACCGGTGTAGAGATCCCCTGGGTCGAGTGTGCCACACGGAGGACAATCTTGTGGTCAGGGCACCCACAGATGCAGTGTGCTGGGAAGGCAGCGGAGCCCCGCTTGTGGTCCCAAAACACAGAAGCAAACAAATCACCCTACGAGCAACCCAGAGAAAACGCGTGAGCCTCTCTGGGAAGATCTCAAATGTGAAGTTCATGCAAGACAGCAAAATAATTTACAGAAACTGGAAGCTTTTTGCCAAAAAGGATGCTTTACCATCTGAGAAAACAAAGTTCCTCATCCACAACTACCACAAAAGAATTTAAGCTGTCATTGATGTTAAAGGTGGCAATACACGGTATTAAGAACTGGTGTATGTAAACTTTTTATCAGGGTCATCTGGGAAGTTTATGCTCTCATTATGATTTAAATAGAGTAAACACAATTGTTTGACAATAGATTGCTTCACCCAAACAATAACTATGAGTGAAAAACATTTTTTTGTGTTGTCATTCCTATTCTCTGAAAAATGGCCCCTGCTATATCCCCAGGTTGTGCAAGGGATAGATAATGCCAGAAAGGTAATCTTTATAAAAGCCTGTAGGTGGGCGGAGCACACACGAACCAGAAATACTTCTACTGTACCGATCTCTGTCACACAGACTGCACTCCAGCAACACACCGCTCCACAACCCATGATTCTGTGACCATTTTCAGCCCTGATACAGCTCATTTATGACAAAATAAGAACCATGGCCTCGGACTTGGAGGTGCTGATTCTCATCCCAGCAGCTTCACACTCAGCTGCAAACCGTCCCAGTGCACGCTGAAGATTCCAATCTGATGAGGACAACATTATCTGCAAAAAGCAGGGTGTGGTCCCCAAACCGGACACCCTTTGGCCCCTGGCTGTGCCTAAAAATCCTGTCCATAAAGATAATGAGCAGGACCGATGACAAAGGGGAGCCCTACCGGAGTCCAACATGCACCGGAAACAGGTCTGACTTACTGTCGGCAATGCAAACCAAGCTCCTGCTCCGGTCGTACAGCCATTAGCAGAGGGCCCTAGACCTCATACTCCTAGCCTGGCCAGCCGCAACAAACTCCTTTCCTATTCTATACAAAGAAGTTAGTCTGGTACCCTGTGGCTTGATTTTAATTTCAAGGGAGGAGTTTACAAGAGGAATGATAACCAATCAGAGAAACACCAGACGTTAAGCAAAAAAAGGCGACACAACACAGCCGTTTGTCAACAAGGAAGACGCGTAAGTGCCGCTAGTTAACAGGGCCAGCAGTAGAGCGGACACCAGAGCACTTTCATTGTTTTTATATTTTGGTGGTTCCAAAACCGAGGCAAGTGCAGAAATAAACTGCCTCTCGGAAGCAGTGGCCGCCATGTTGAATGTTTTGGTCTAGCCGCGCATACCGAGTTACTTGTATGACGTGGCCAACAAACCACACCCTGTTGCAGAAAACAGCTTGTGACTGGTCGCAGCCAAGCCTCTCCCATGGTACCTCTCAAATGGTCGTTGTGTATGGGCGCCGCCATACAGTGATTTTACAGCAAAATACAGCGATATACCTCCATCCACCAGAGGGCAGGCTCTAAAAGCGGAAATATAAGGAGAAACCCAATGGCGACTTTACAAGTATAAAACTCATGTTTACAGCCTGGTACAAAAGATGGCTTTGGTCTCTAGAGCTAAGTTTTTACAAAATTTTTTAATAATATGTCCGTTTATGCTATCTGAAAACTATTGTTTTACTATGCAATAAAAGCTGAAAATCCCGGATGTAACCGCCATTTTATTGCCCTTTCATAACAACAATATTGGTGAATAGGGGACCAATGGGCGGATTACATACATTTTTTTTACAATCTATGGTCGCAGTCCACAAGAGCGTTGAAGTCCCCTAGTAAAACGACGGAGTCCCCGGTTGGAGCACTTTCCAGCATCCCTCCTAGAGACTCCAAGAAGGCCGAGTACTCTGGACTGCCATTTGGCCCATAAGCACAAACAACAGTGAGAGACCTGTCTTTGACCCAAAGACGCAGGGAAGAGACCCTCTCGTTCATCGGGGTGAACTCCAACACATGGTGGCTGAGCTGGGGGGCTATGAGCAAGCCCTCACCAACCCGCCGCAGGCAACTCCAGAGGATTTGAGAGCCCAACTATCTCTAGTCGGTATCTCTCAACCTCCCGCACAACCTCAGGCATCTTTCCCGCCAGCGAGGTGACGTTCCACGTCCCTAAAACCAGTTTCTTTTTGTCTACTTATTTTAGATAATGTATTTACATCAAAGTAAAATATAGAATTGACCTATGTTAACCCCCCCCTTTTTTTTTTTAACCAGTAAATAACATTACCTATGAATGCATAACAACGTTTATGCAATTATATTGGATTAGTGCAGGGGTCCCCAAACTGCCAGACAAATCATGCCCGCCGCCACATTTGACCCGGCCCCTGAGCACCTATATATTTTCTGTGTTATTTTATTCTGTGAAGAACCCAGAGAGGGTTATTTGATCTCAGAAAGGGTTATTAATATTTGGATATGTATGGTGCGCTGGAGTGTCAGCGTGTTTTCTGGAAAACAATAAATTATTACATTTAGGGACCTCCGCGATTATCACACTTTTTCTGTTAGAAACTGACCCTGGCCCCTATCAGAGAAGGGAAAAGTTATGTGGCCCTCACTGGAAAAAGTTTGGGGACCCCTGGATTAGTGTGTGCAGTGCATTGTAAGCTTTTTTTTCCCCTTTTTTCTCACTTTCTAATAGAAAACCTTGAAAGCCTTGAACAAAGAAGAGCAATGAATCTAACACTACGACGGACAGATGTTATCAGAGAGAAACTAATGAGCAAGTGTTGAGAGTAAACATTTACAGATCACTACTGAGCTATTAACAGCCAATGGTTAATATCTACCCATTGTAACATAGTAATGGATTATACTTATACTTTTTCATAATAGTTTATGATTACTGATAATTATTAAGAAGATGACCAATTGCATACCTAAAGCAAAAAGTCAAAAAGTTATTTGAAAATATTGGCTAGTTTATCTCTATCTTGAATAAATGTGTTTCACTTTTAATATTGAGGTAATATCTAAAACAGTAACAAATTGTTACAAAATATTTTGGGTTGTATTCTCTTTTTTTACACGGTCATTTACTACAGTGTTCATTTTTGACTGTTAGATTGTGTCTTTTATACATATTTTATTTGTAAAAAACTAAGTTAGAAAACATACTGATTGACAGTGATATAGTGTATTTAGTACAGTGCGGTTTTTACAGGTATTTACGGTTTGACTATTTTATTGTAAATATGACATTTGATTTTATTTTTTAAGGTATTTAAATCTGGAATCTTAACATGGAATAATAAAAAATCTGTTACCTCTGTCTGCGTTGGGGTTTGAGCAAAACCCCTAGACTGATTTTTAATCCTTCATGTCCTCCTTTTAATGCCACCTCAATATAACGGGTCAACAAATGTTTAGGTGCAGAGGCAAAACTAACTTGCCAGATAAATAAAGAAACCATGCAAATTATTTTTATTTTATTCTTTTTCTTCACATAAACGTAGAAAAAATATCAGACTATTTAAAAAATATCAGTCTGTAGGGAACCCTTGGACGGGTTGAGTTTTAACGTAAACTAAACATTTTATGGCATATTTGTAAATAAAACTCCAAAAACAACCCCCTAAATGAGTTATTCTTTTAACAACTGTATCTTTTAAGACCCGGTGTTGGTGCACGAGCCTGTGGTCAGTACGTCCTGGCGCATGGGGCTGTTGTTTCACAGCGTCTTTTTCCGGGCTATCACTTAAGTCCGAGCAGCAGATAGCACCTGCCGATACTTTTATCTGTTCTTCATATCTTGGCCAACACGGGCTCCGGATGCCACGGTCCTGCTCTGGCTAATCAACTCCTGGCACGTGGCGCTTTGATTTCCTGTGGTTCGTTTCACTGAAGGTCACTTTTGAACCTAAAGCAGTCCTGCTAAGTTCCAATTTCTTTATGGGATAAGGATAAAAGGAGTAGTGCCTCGTGAATTAATGACATTTTACTCAGACCTTTGCGTGGACTAACAATGGGCCCGAGTCCATGGGCTTCATTAAACGACCAGGGCGTGTGTCTCTCTCCTTTTTTCAGAGAATAATGAGGCCCAAACAAACGCCAACTAGCTGCGTCCCAAGCAAAAACAAAACGCGCTGTATGTGTTTTGGGGGTCTTCTTTTCCGGGTAACCTGAGTCTGGGACTGCAGGCGCGACCACGCACACTGTCTGTCGCGTAATGACAGCGTGCGGAGCAGTGGAGTGAGACTAATGGGGCTCAATAACGGTGTCATTGTCGGTCCAGGCCAGATCTAAAGCGAGCTTTAATGGAGGAGTTAAGAAACAGACACAAATGGTGCTGCGTAAAATGAGCAGGAGTCATTTCCACATCAGTCTTCAATAATAAAAAATAAAAAAATCAATACTTTTACGCATTTATTGTCAACACGACCCAACTTTAAGGTGCGTTTAATCCAATGTAGAAAGAAGTGAGTGTATGGCTAACTTGCACAGACCAATGACGGGTCTGGGTTGAAGCAGGCCGTGCAGTGGCGCATGTAGCAGTGGCGTGAGCAACAGGCGCCCTGCGGTGCAACCTTCGCTTCCTCTGC
Source organism: Perccottus glenii (assembly GCA_024416835.2). NCBI lineage: Eukaryota > Metazoa > Chordata > Actinopteri > Gobiiformes > Odontobutidae > Perccottus > Perccottus glenii. The sequence goes on from CM044559.2 coordinate 7,415,526, forward strand.
CTCTCCGGCTGAAGATTAAGTGACCACAGATAAAGAGAGGATAACTCTCCGCGAGACACGAGCTGCAGCAGGCAGGTTGGGCTGCGCTGTGGAGGCCCAGTGAGTCCGGGGTTAGGCCACAAATGCATGGTCTCGTTAAAAAGACTAAAATGCACCAGCCAAATGTAAAAGATTTTGACAAATTGAAGCGAATCACTAGATATATATTTATGCAAAATAAGAAGTAAGTAAGAAAGAATAAAGCAAGAATTAAGTTACCAATTTTTGACTTCAGCTCCACTTCAACTGCTGTGGTAAAGAAAGTGTCTACTTAGGACTTTGCAAAGTCCTATCTAGTTTAATCACAGTGATGGTAATACTGTCATGTGATGCTGCCAACTTTATTCTGTCAAAGGCCACAGTGAACACTCGAGAGATGAATGTCAGAATTCTAAGAACTGTGAGCAGAGTCATGACTAAAAAAAAGAAATTCATTTTGGTAACTGGGTTTTGAAAACCAGAAAAATAAATGAATCTTTACAGGAAGCCTAGTTTTGGCTGAGAATAACAACGTTTTTTTTTTATTTTTATCGACTGTGGTTTAACCCCTTTAGTGCAGTGGTCTATTGACATTTCCAAAGCCTACTTCACTAGATTCAAGTTCTTCAGCTGCACAAAACAAACTGTCGGATCAGAAACATGTTTTATTGAGGCAAATGAAGGCCTTTTATTGCTCTTATAAAATTACTTGGTTGGAGATGACAGTCATCTCCAACCACCAGAAGTAATTTTTTATGACTGCAACCAGTTGCTGTAATGGCGACTCCAAAACCCAGCCTAGTCGCTAGAGAAGATGATGATGGGCCCTGTCTATTTGTGTGACGCGCTGCGATGGTGACATTTATTGAAATAGCGGCTCTGTTTTTCACGCTGTGGTGATGCATATAAACGCGTACGGTCAACAAAAATGATGGCTGCCCAGCTCCCCTCTCTCCTCCTACCTGAGTGAAAGTGAGTGAGTGCTACCTTTGAAAACGACCTATACCCACGTGACCCAGGCACCCACGTATCACCGTAGCAGCCAGACAAAAGCAATCATTACACATTACTTGCCCCAAATACAAAATAAATTGTGTCTCCTACAGGAATGATGTGTGTTTTGTAAATATTTTTATTTTATTTTTATTAGTGTTAAAACTTCCCACAAAAACCTTGTCCAGCTAAAGAAATTCCAACAAATGAGTGATCTTTTTCCTTTTTATTTAATAGTCACTAAAGAGAGACAGGAATGAGAGAGGGAAATAAAATTGGGTCCCGAGTGTAGTATACTCTCTACCAGGTGAACCACCGAGGGGCCCCAGGACCTTAAGAATATTTAAATAAATGGTAACCTGGTGTTTTATCCTCTGCTTATTTCTAACATATTTCTCGGTCCAGCTTTAATACTGTAAAGAATATAATGTGATTAGGATATTAGCTGTACAGAGGCGTACCCTAAAATACAATACACACTAAACTCCAGTCACATAAATCATTTTCTACATAATGAATTTCCACATATTGTTTCACCAAAAAGTGTTCTGTTTTCAACTTTTCATAGACAAAAGTACAACAATGTGGTCATAAAGGCCCCATTTAAATAACAAACCACTCAAAATCCTCAGGGATCATATCTTGTATCTGTTAGTGCACACAGAACAGCCATTCTGCAATAGAATAAAGCTTTTTAATATCTGCCTTGTTTCAAAAAGGAAACTGTTTTTTTTGTTGTTTTTTTTATATTAATGTAAGATGTAGACAATAATCTCAGGGGCCCTTCTACTCAGGGGTGCCTTAACAGTTTGCCCACCTTACTGCAACGCCTCTGAGGGTTTACTCGGACAGTTAAGCTGACATTGACTGGGATAAAAACGGTTTCCCATAAACCTAAAACCTGCTCGGCTCATCCTGGAATTGAAGTGATGAAGTGCAAAGTTAAGATTTAATGGTAAATTTATTATTATTATTATTATTTGTTCCTGTATTGGATGCATGTTAAAGGGATGGTCACAGTCTTTTGTAAAAGAGATGCTTAGGGATATGTATATGTATATATTCCCTACATTGGGTTGTTTAGCAGAGCGGTGCAGTAAGTTTGTGTTATGCATGTCTGCTAATGGGCCAGTAAAAACACACTTATATAAAATAAGGCTTTGGAAAACTGTGTGTGTTGTCTTTATTTCGGCATGTGACTACCTTCCACCTCAGAACATTGGACTATTCACTTCAAGCTCCTCAAGTTGGCTCCGAACCAGAAATTTGAGCCATTTCCCAGCAACACAGATTGTTGAAATGTCTTTTGGAAAAAAATACATTTACACAAGTTATTTAAATGATCTATTGTTCTACTTTAACCAAAAATGTAAGTGAAAATCTTTATTCCTGTATAGGCTGTGTAATCAAAAGGCAGTGTAATGAGAAGACAGCACTATTGAATATGGAATAAACAGCTACAAATGTCCTTTAATACGACATAAACACGCCAAATTTTTGTTAAACCTAAATCAAAGTGAATTTGGAGCAATGATCCATCCAAAACCTTCAAATAATGGCGCGTCAAATCACTGCGCCTTTACGCAAATGACTTCCTTAACTTCACTTGAGCGTCTTTCCAGTACTACACGTAACCTAAACACACCAACGCTCCTCTAAGTCACGCACTGCGCCCCGCACTGACATCACTGACACCTGTCTTCCTCGCAACACCTGGCAGACGGCAGCCCGCCAGTGCGCATGCTCAACTGCGCAGGTCTGCGTGCCCTTTTTAAAAGAGCACCTCTGAGCGTCACTGGAGCTCAGACGTATACAGGCTGTGGCTCAGAGCGCGCTGCACCGTGGGCCCACTGTGGAGTTCCACAGACTCAACACAGACTGGCTGTTTCCGCGCAGAACTCAAGTCAGAGAAAGATGCCTCGGTCGTTTTTGGTGAAGAGTAAAAAAGCGCACAGCTACCACCAGCCCAGGAGTTTGGAAGATGACTACAGCAGGTTGGATACTATCCTGGCGCACATCTGCTCAGGTATGAGACTCTACACTCGCTGCTGACTTATGGAAACAAGGCTATTTAAAAACCTCGTTGTGCGTGTTTTTTTACGTTGTGCTTAAAAACACGATGTCGTTCTCACCTAAACCTTGCCTTGATACAAATTCGTAAAGCTACATTTGTAAAACAAGAATGTGTGTGTTTGGAGAATGAACAAACACGCATTATTATTTCTCAGACATCGGCTATTTGTAAAATCATGTTTAACACGCATAAACGGTTTTAGTCCGACCATATACGTAACTGAGGATTAATAAAAAACAAAACCTGAATATTTATGACAGTTGTCACTATGTTTATCAGGATGTGTTGTTAGGTAATGGTATTTTTACTGCGTGGATTCAACTCAGGCCTTTCTCATTGTTTTTACGCATCTAACCGTCTTTAGTGTTAATGTGCTGGCACTGTAAGAATGTAAAGACTTACCCAGACCGGATGTGTCCCTCAGATACGGACCGGATTCCCGAGGACCTGGACCTGTCCGTGGACCTGTCTGTGGACCTGTCCGTGGACCTGTCCGTGGAGCGCTGCGGCCTGTCTCCGGACTCGGCTCACTTTTCTCCCAAGTCTCCACTGAGCTGCGCCGACAGCCTGTGCGCGCGCTCCCTGGACTACGAGGACTACTGGAGGCCGCCGTCCCCGTCCGCTTCGCCAGGTACACGCACGAGCACGCACAGGGACAGCGCTCAGAGGGAGAAAAAAAATCTGATCCCAAACAATTAAAACCGTTTTGTTAGTTTAATAAATGCTGACTATATTGTATTAGAAATAAAAACAATGAGAATATTTGTAATACATGCTAAACAGGATGATTCATTCTTAACTGTTCTGGGTCTGCACTGTATATTACCAACATAGGACATAATGCTACGGTTTTATGTTATTTTTATATGTTATAGAAGATGCAATTTTCCGCATTTAATTTGTCCTTTTTTCCATGTTTTTAACATAAAAATATAATATATTTATATAACCATTTTAAACAACATATCAGTGCGTAAAAAGCGCATTATTGTAGATGCTAATATAAATCATGTTTGGATCTATATTGGATGACTATTGGATGTGCGTAACTGTTCCATCTTTGTCTAATGAGGCTTTCAATTGTCAATGGTACATATTCAACTTCAACTTACGTCAGCTCCGTATTTGACACCAACACATCACAACGGCCCTGTTATAACACAATATTAAAAATTCAATAGACAACAGCACTATGAATAATAATTTATAAAGGAAATTTAGATGTTATTGCGCAAAATGTAAAAAATGTGTACATTATGATTATTTTAAATGTGATAAATGACTCGTTCAATGACGTATGACTCTTATCTTTTGGCACGTTATCCGTCATTATCTCTTGGTTAACGCTCGCGTGTCCCGTCCTTTAGCCTCAGAGACGTCCCTGTCTCCTCTGGTGGATGACAGCCAGCCCTACACCGTCCCGTTCCGGCCGTACGCTTGGGACAGCCCCCCGGGTCCCAGGCCTCTCCTACAGCAGAAGCAGAGCCTGACCCGGAACCGCGCGGAACTGGACCGGAGCCCCGGGTCCGTGGGCTTCTGCGGAGACAGGAGCCCGGTGATGTATCCGAAAGACGGTTACGGAGACTACCGCAGACACCCCACGGCTCTGCTCTTTCCTGAATCGAAGGGTCACGAGGCCAAGCCCCAGACGGATGTGCTCCGCTCCAGCCTCATCCTGAACGGGGCCTTTAAGTGCGTCAAGTGCAGCAAGGTGAGGAGACACAGTAGAGCATTATCAATTATTACCGAGCTGCTCATTTCTTTAAGATGGCTGCCAAAACAAACACAAACCAGACAGCTTTGTTCCAGTTTTATAAACAAACAGTGCATCTGTCTTATGAGATATTCAGGTTAATGCTCAAGACATGGCATGTGTCCAAACTCCAAGACAGTGTACGTTATTTTCCCCTGACAGGAATCCCAACCCACTTTCACCCAGGAGCCTTGTATTTTTTGCATATTTCCTTAAAGTCTCGGCGCCATTACCCTTGACTTTACGCTTAAAAATGTAGAGTATTCCTGCTCCATAAAGCGGCTCGTGTCATTAAACAGTACTCTTTTGAACTCTCGTCTTTTATGTTTCCCCAGGTGTTCTCCACGCCGCACGGTTTGGAGGTGCACGTGCGCAGGTCCCACAGCGGAACTAGACCGTTCGCGTGTGAAATCTGCGGCAAAACCTTCGGCCACGCGGTGAGCCTGGAGCAGCACAAAGCCGTGCACTCACAGGTGGGACAATAGAATACATTGTGGTTCTAAATGAGACTGTTCCGGTTTTCCGGTATGTTCTAAATGTGGGTGTTGTAAAACAGGAGAGAAGCTTCGACTGCAAAATCTGCAGCAAGAGCTTCAAGCGCTCGTCCACGCTGTCCACGCACCTGCTGATCCACTCAGACACGCGGCCCTACCCCTGCCAGTACTGCGGGAAGAGGTTCCACCAGAAGTCCGACATGAAGAAGCACACGTTCATCCACACAGGTCAGCGCCTCGTGCGTAAAAATGAGCTTAGTTCCACAACACTTGAATAAATCACTGACCAAACCTTGATTAACTTTTAGATTAATGTTTGCGCTGCTACAATATGCGCACTGACGTTGCTAGTGTGTTATTGTTATACTATAGGGCCTGTGCCTAGTTGTTCTAGAATTAAACAGCCACACAACAAGGGATCACCAACAATTATAACATTACCTTTTTGGATTTACACTAAGGTCTTATTACTGGTAAAAAGTTCATTGTTCATGTGTAATGCACATAAAAAACGGTGTGTAAAATGTGCATTTAAATAACATAAAAAAAGTTTGGACTTTTATGTGTTTGTTTGTTTCTTTGAGCTTTTAAGTTGTTAAAAGTTCTTGTTCTTACTCTAAACACAGCTTGAGTTTATCATAATTTCTGAGATTATATACAGTAAGTTATTAGTTTTTTTGTTTATGATGCAATTATATGTTTAAAACATTACTCAAACTAAGTGTACACTTTGTGAAATGGTGTCTTAAATGAGTATTGTACTGTTGGATAAAGCATGTTCACAAACTCAGCATAAAGGATTGTGGATCAAAGCCAAACATGCTGCGTTTTATCTTTGTAACGACGCAGAGGGATTTCTCATAAGGAACAAACACCTAAATCTGACTGACTTTCTTTTCTTTCCTTCAGGCGAGAAGCCGCACAAATGCCAGGTCTGTGGGAAGGCGTTCAGCCAGAGCTCCAATCTGATCACGCACAGCCGGAAGCACACGGGATACAAACCGTTCGGCTGTGACCTGTGTGGCAAGGGCTTCCAGCGGAAAGTGGACCTGAGGCGGCACAAGGAGACGCAGCACGGACTCAAATAAACTCTCCAGCTCTGATTCCGTTTGTTTTCGGGGCCTGCTAAGGACTTGGCACAAATCAAGACTCTGCTTAAATTAAGATAAATTATATATTATGTCATTAATATTTGTATTTATTCAAAAAAAAAAAAGCTTTCTCTCATGCAACACTAGTATTTAAAGCCACGCCGTTTCCAAAATGGCTGCTGTGGCGTTTCTTAAACTTGTAGCTCTGAATGAAGACATATTGCTCCTACAGAGGCATGGATTGGATGAGGACAAGGATGAGTATTGGCCTGTCTTTACACGCGCACGGACAGGCTCGTGCTTCTCACCCACTCTTCCATTTTGCACAACCTCTTGCCAGAACCTCTTCTGTCGTTTACAAAATAAATATAACGTTTTTTCCTGAGTTGCTGTTCAGGTGTCTTGTTTTACACACTTCCAACATTCAAACGACTGATCTAAGGGCATTATTATCAAGGAACAGTCACTAATTACGCACAGATAATTCGTAATGACAGTGATTGAGAATGAACTGTGCGTATTTTCACCAGAAAGTCAAATGAGCTCAGCAGCAGGTCTTGTGGATGTGAGGAGTTCATTGAATGAAGGCCAATAATGGAGACATGCTGTGATTGGGAATGCCCAGAGGCCACTGTTTGTTTTGCCCACTGCAGCCCGTGTTTGGACCTATAACAGAGGCGCAGCAGATTTAACCGTTAACCAAATGCTTCTCTGTCCCTCATGGCTGTTGTCAGATAAGGAACTGCACACAGCAGCTGGGATCTGGAGAGGACTGGGTTTGAGGGTTTACAGTTATAGGAAGACATAATAGCTTTGGGGCTTCTGGGAAAGAATCTGTTTGGGTAAAAGTAAAGATATTGTCGTTACCAAAATGATGTGTATCTTCAAAACATGTCAATGCAAAGAAAGAAAAGCAAGGAAGAACATCCAACTGTCAGTGTGAAATTAGGTTTAGTTTATGTTTAGGCAAAAAAAAAAAGGACAGTGCAAAAATATGAGGAATAATTACTAATCTGAACACAAGCAATTCCAGTTTTCATTTATGTTTGTTTAATTAATATGGGACAGTGCACATTAATCAACATGATCACATTAGTCTGTCGTGTAAATATGCCAGATTTAGTCACAAGGGCTAATTTTCATCTGTAGTCCCAGAAAAAAGAGAAAGGGCAAATGAAAGGCACGTGGACAGACATGACGTCACAGTTAGTAGGTTATAGTCAAACTTTAGAACAGATTAGCAAATATAAGCACATGCTCCTCTCTTTCATCTTACTTTGCTGTGATTTTAAAGGCCATCATAAAATATGGTTCTAATTGGGAGTTATTCTGGAGAAAGAGGAACAATCAGTTGGCCTTCTTCCCCGAACATTGATTGAAATCACTGACTCCCCAGGATTTTCTATGCCTCACTTACTTCTGAAATTGTACAGCATCCTGGGCCTGCAAAAATACTGAATATTTTAAAGGGTGGGACCAACACACTGCTGCAGAGAAGAGGAAGGAAAAATAGACGTTGCTGGAACTGTGCAGCTATTTCTTTATTCTCCTGGAACAAAAATAACCTCAGTGTAACACTTAAGATTGTGTCAATGTGTAGGGTAAGTAAGTTAAGTTTATTTAAATAGCATCTGTCACAGAGACTAGTCACAAGGTGTTTCTTCATGATCTCAGACTGCGAGCAGACTTGATGCCTTAAGAAAATGTGCTGTAGGTAGATGACATTGGTGGGACATGGCTCACAGGGGCAAGCATATGAATTTGTAAAACTGCATTCTAAATAGTAAATGTCACGTACAACTTTTTGAAATAGGAAAAAGAGATACTATATTAGTCTAGGATGAACATTCAGGCAGCATGAGCTAGCTGTTTGTTAACATTCGTTTTATTATAAATGCTAACAGCTGCACTGACATTATAGTCTGGACCAGTGTGCTGTTTATTTTTGGGGCTCTTTGGTGGAATACATGTATAATTAATATTTTTTTAATTAAAAGCAAACACAATCACAAATAACACATAAAATATAAGATTACCTTCAAGGAGGGAACAAATCTGTTGTTTTTTTGTAACCCAACCACTATGCTAATGCAGCATGCTAACAGTTAATGTTATTAATATCTGCATATTATGATACAGTTGTTCTGAAACCTATCTTTATGCCCAAATTATGGATTTATTCACCTTGGCATTTACAGCAAAATTAAATGTACTACTAATAAATTAAACTCAATTAATTGCACAACCTTTTTAGCAAATCTAGTGAGTTTTTCATTCAGGTACACTAGGCAGACTTTTATTTCTTTCCACTTCTTGCTAACATACTGTTGCTAATGTCATTTAGCATGTCTGATATTTGCTAACAAATACTCAACCAACAAAAAGCTTTATGTGGTCATTTCCAAACTTGTGATTTCTTGTTTTTTACACATTGACAATAATTCTTACCCCAGCTTTAAATGTAAATTTAAGCTTGAGTGAATATATTGAGCTCCTTCTGCACAATCTCAGAGTGAGCTTTTTTAAGCCAAAGTCTTGAAGTGAGCCATTAGGCTGACCAGATTTCCTCCAAGGGCACGGTGGATTTTCTTTAAAGCATTCCCCCACTGCCCCGAGGCATTATCAAATATGAATAGAATCCGGCTCAATCGATTGGAGCGGGCCTGTAATCAGAGCACGGCAGTCTAAGGTTTAAACTGAGGCCTGCGTAAAGTAAAGTGTACACATACATGTATACACTGCACAGAGCAATGAATGGAATAATGTTTCCTGACAGACATCGTAGTGCAATTAGAAAGTTCAGGAGTCTGGGTTTTGAGGTATTGGATGATTCATAATTGATGTCAAATTAAGTATAAATAATAAAAGAGAGATTTTAGATGCACACTTTGGTGTTTTGTTTGTCCAGTATTAACCCAATAAGATACTGGCACAAATATATCTGTACCCGGCATCCATTCCTGTCGCTCCTACAGTTGGAGTGTGTTGTTATTGGTTTTCTGTAGCCACATGTGGAGGCTACAGAAGGCCACAGTGTGCAGCACCTCACACTGCTCCCTTACAGAGCATGTGAACAGCTATGTTTGTCTTGCAGTGACACAACCCAGTGGAAATACAATTTATGGTCATTAAAAAAATCATAAATGTATCAAACATTTATGATTGTGTGTATTCCTCCAGCACTGCACTTTTTACGTACAATATGTTTGCTCAGGTAAATGTGCAGTGCTGAGTCAAAACTGAGATATTCCAGAGAGAGTATATTTGATTATTTCCCGGAGGCTGAGATGACCCGTCTTGTATATTGTAATAATACTTTCCCTCTCTGATCAGCACATTTCACACAGGTTTGACTCGTTACAAGAGATAAAGTGAGAGCGATGCAGGATTTGTTCTGGTAAGCACAGTGGAAAAAGCACTGATTACCACGCTCCCATGTTGGTTGAAAATGAAGTCTTCTTACTGATTCACCAACTCCAGTAAAGTTTCTTGGTCACCTGTCCCCCTCCCCAGCGGCTCACATGCCAACTCCAGCTCACATAGGACACGGCTCTTTTGTTGCAAAGCCTTATTCATTATTCACCTGATCTGAAAAACAGACTGCAAACCAACTGCACAGCTGTCATCGAGCAACAAGGCGTAGACACAAATTATTCATGACACCAGGAAAGAAAAGGGAGCAGAATGAGAGCAAAATAATAACAAGAGACAAGAGGAAAGAGCAGCTGACAGGCTGAACACGTGTGGGATAGCTGGCTCTTTAAACCCACCAGCCTTTTCACTCTACAGCAGCCACTGAAAAAAGCTGTTCACATTTAGCAACTGTTTTATACTCTAGGTGCTTTTGAGATTTGTAGTTATTTATTCATGTATAAGATTTTGCATTGATTGTTATGTTTAATGCACCGCAATATAATATACAATTCATTTACACTTAAAGAGAAGTCATAATGCAGGTATGACATGCTCAGGTTAACAAAGATTACCAAAGAAAAAGCCAACTCATTAGTTTATTATCAAATAACCAAAAGAGTTCTGTTTCATATAGAACATAATTCCTACGTGTGCTTTCTTGTTTATTTTTACCACTGTTCCTAAAAAATACACAAGCATTTCTAGTTGGCCAACCATATATTAGGATATAAATATAACTATATGACATGGTGGTCATTATTGTTTTTCTTTTGTGATGGGCAAATGTCATGTTACAGCTGAGTGCCAGGACAGATACTGTTTTACTTCAACTGATGTATTTAAAGTGCGTCCAAAATTTGGCAGTATAGTTTAAAAAAGAAACGGAACAAAATTCGTCAGAACTAATTTTTCAATTACATAGAAACAACATTAGACTTTTTTGGAAAAAAATATACATTTAAAGCTCCACAGAAACCAATGAAAGTTCATCTATTTTTTGTTTCCACAGCTGTCCAGAGTGGATGTAGCACATGCACCCGGCACATACAGAGGACACAGATCCATCGGGTCCCTTTTTGTTTGTTTACGAGTAGAGACGTTTAAGACGGAAATGTTGGAAGAAAGAACATGTCTTCTGAAACTAGGGGTGTATTCTGTATTGGCCTATTTTCTTTATTATATGCATTGTGCGGTAAAACCTCACTCATGTTCTCACACAATATGTCCATGCCCTGGGACAGGAAAGTGTCCGGCCGAGGGGACTGTGTCAGTGGGATAGACATGGTTCTACTGATCTAATGTCTAAGAACCGTCAAAAAATATGTTTATGTGTGAAGAAACAAAATCTAAATAAATATATTTACTCAAACAATAGTATCGACCAGACCACATTATAGAAAATGTTTTATCCCATAGATATGCAGTGTTTCCGAATGACTACAGCGTTAATGCTACAGTTTAAGCACTGATGAATTGTTTAGTGTAACAGATTACTGCAATAGATGTCCTCAGAGACTTGTGCGGCGGCGGTCAGATGAGAGCCGACATATTCCTCTGACCGCGTTGAAAGCTTTCCATTAGCCCACTCTGTCCCGGGGTCTGGGGCCCTGAACAGCGTGAGTCCATTGGGGTCGAGAAAGAGGGCAGGGTAGAAGGGGGACTGAGGATGTGCACTCATTTAAAGACATGTTTATCCGCTTCATTTAGCATTACATATCACTTTAAGATTTAGATGTGAGGAACAAAAAGACCAGTGTGACAATCCTGTTTTTTTAAAAGTGGTTTCACAACACTGTGTTCCGTACCTGGACGAGAGAGACCAGTGTTCAATCCTTTTACTCGCTCCTCTGCCACACCGTGTTCATCTCCAACTGGCCTGGTTTCATCTTTTATCAGAAGTCGTGTCTAAGCACATGAATCCTGGGAGTGACATTAAAAGGAGCCGGAGCGGTTTTGAAGGGGTAATAACTGAGGATCTGTTCAAGAGGAAAGAGAGCACATGGAAAAGCAATCTAACACAAGCGACAAGAACAAGAAACAATGCAGCTTTTCTTGCATTTTCACAGCACTGACATGTGGGAAGAGATAATGCATGGAATTTAAAGCAATACAAAAATGTAGCATGCTAGGAAAAAGATCTGGCTTATAAAATCTGGTATACGTAATGGTTAAATGGGACAATATAATTCTTAACCTGAACTGAGAAAGATCTGTGAAGGATTGAAACATTGTTAATAAAATGCAGTATTTGGAATAAGTGTGCTGGTATTAGTTCTTTCTCAATGCTACAGATAATGGCTGAGCACCTGGTGTTGTGTGTAAAATTAGAAACTGTTCCACAACACTGTATCAATTAAACCACCAAAAAGACAGTTTAAACAGGTTTAATTACTGCCTTGTCACATCCGCTGCTTCAGACACGTTAGCTGCGTTAGCCATGCTTGCTAGGTTAGCTACAAATCTTAATGCTACTCTGTGCTGCCAACTCTCTGCACTGTTCCATGCACTCACAGTCTCTTTGTCTTGTTTGCTGTAGCTTTCAGGAGCGCTGCTAAATGCTAACCACTATTCTTCCCTGTGACCACAGTATGCCCATGGTCCACATCGGTGTTTGTTTTTGTGCCGACAAAATTTTTTTTTTTAAATAGTTTCAAGCAAAGACTATTTCCATCTTCTTGACTGTATTCCTTATACGTATGTGTAATATTCATATATCTAAAAACAGATGGAGTCAAGAGTGCACTACTCAGTCTTCATTTATTTGAAGTGGCACTACCTGATCCCTAGGGACTTTTCCTGCTTTTATTTTATTAAAAAAATTAACCCGGACCAATTTTTCCTTTACAAAATACTAATACATTACACCAAACTGGAGTTTAGAGCTCCGACTTCAGCGTCAGAATGGGCATTATCTCCACTTTATTAAACATTGTGTGATTGAGTTGCAAATATTATCTCTGTTTTATTTATTTATTTATGTTTTCATCAGCCAGCACCAGGGGGCGCCTAACATGTTTTTTTTATGTTGGTGGGGGAAACCGGAGTACCTGGTTTAAACCCCGGGCCTTCTTGCTAAAAGGCGACAGAGCCTGAAATTAAATATTACGTATTAAGTACGTCTGTACTTCTGAATATTCATACAAGTTAAAGTACATAGCTAAGTAAGAACAGGTTATAGAACAGAAACGTTAGGGTCTGTATTATCCATGTGAACAGAACAGGATACAGAAGCCTACATGGCAGCACACAATGTTACTCTGATACAGTCAAACCCTTAACAAGGCCTGATTGCAGCTATGAATCTCTCTGAAAAATTCATAAGATCTGTTTCACAAATGACCGAACCTTGCAGGCGGTTGTATCCGAATAGCGCCGAAGAGGAAGGTCTACAGGAGCGTCCTGCAGCCGCAGCACGGAGCTGAAAATGACAAAGATTTATTCTCAGCCATGTTCAAATATTTATAGTCAGGCATTCAAGTAAAGTTACTTTTTGTGTTCTGATTTAATGAATGATTTGAGCAATGGCAGAGCTGGGAGGCACAGATGTTGGGTGTGCTGAAGCCTGCACTAATGCCCATTCAGGGGTCTGTGTGGTCATGTGTCAGACTGCAGCAGGATCAACGCAGAGTCGTGCAATTGTGGAGAACATAGTGGAGGGCACTAGGAAATTTTTTAGATTGTGATGAAAAAGTTGAGATAAAAATTTTACATATGAAGTATTTTTTAACAAAAGGGGGGCACTGGTGACATGGGAATGTTCTAGTATTAATATTATTATGCATTAAAAGGGACTAAATGGATTTTACAAACATTGCTATTTGTACGATTCATTGCATAATTATTGGTATTATTACTGCATTATTAACATGATATTTATTTTTTATTAACCTTTATTTAGACAGGGAGAACCAGTTGACAGTCTAGCTCTCTTTTACAATGGTTCCCTGTAGACACAGTGAAATAATACACAACAAGATAATACACACAAAAAGAAACACTAAAGGAGGTAAACAAAATTCACATAATAAATGTGAAAAATAAACTAAAACAACAAAAAAATAAAACCCTAAAATAATCAACTAAAACATTATATTTATATTATTATTAACATTGATAAAATAAAACACCATTTTAAAGTAATTTAGATAATTTGAGACAGTTTTGAAGATTATTACATCTGTAAGCTCCATAATATGAAAATGCACTTCTTCCAGGTTCTGTGTTCATAAATGGAATGTCCAGTGTAAAGTATTCTTGTGTGTACTGTATCCTGTGTTTCTAAAATTTAAAAAGGTAATTTATGGTAATTTATTTAAAATGGCTTTATAAATAAAAATCAGACAGTGTTAAAGCAAAAGCATCTGGACTAGGTTTTCACCTTGAAAACTAAGTTCAGATGTTTTTGCTTTAACCTTTTCTTTAAGATGTCCTGGATTTCTTAACCTTAACAGACATCAGACAGAGTTGTTTTTTTAATAGAACTAGCCAATTATTACAAAAAAACTCAAATGTGATCAGTAAAAGGTACAAAGCCTTGTGTTTTTATATATTGCATAATATAATATTATGTAATATAATAGAAAGAAGAAATTCTTCTTTCCTAAATAAGAATTCAAATGATCCGCTTATTCCTAATATATTCCTAATAAACTGACATTACAAGCTAGTTAATAAAGCAATTCAGGGCATGAATGCTAAGAAAATCTGAAAGCTTTAAAGCTTTTTCAGAGCTGTAGTAATAAAATATATTTATGCAAATCCATATGTATTGACTTTAGAAAATTATAAGTTTTCAGTCATATTATATCCTCTGTATATATTTTCTTACATGTCTATATCTAATGCATTATTTACTTTGTTGTGACACAATGCTATCATAACCACTGTTTTCAAACTTTTAGCATGTTTAAAGGTACATTACGGAAGTTTTATTGGTTCAAATAAAACAAATTCTAACCCATACATGCATCAGCAAAAGCCTGATGTGCAGAATGACCTGCGGTTGCCTCTGTAAGTCTGTACAGTTAATTAAATGAGAAGGTTTTGGGACCAAAACTTCCCCGCTGGTTCAGGACGTGACGTAATCTGTATGCATGCTCGTTTACCTGGTTCTTACTTCCTGATTTGCTGATTTCAACTCAGCCCCATTAGCTGCAAAGTTTGAAAATGAATCCTGTGACCAGGGAAGTGACAGTCCTCCAGCGCACTAGAAACTGGGCAGAATCTTCTTTGGTTGTTGTTTGTTCGAACACGCACGACACTGGATGCAGTACCGCTAACACCAGAGGTGTCACACTAGTACAAAAACTCTGGATCTTCCGTAATGCACCTTTAAGAATTACAGTTGCTCATGGAAATCTAAAACAATACACCTTTAAAATGTCTTAAATAAGAAACAAAAAAACAATGCTGTTGCATTAACCTTTTCAACAATAACCCACTTTCTTTCACTGTCAAGCCGCAGTGGAAACTCTGCCATAACAATTTGTTTTACTTTCTAACAAACATGTACATACTTTCTTAACCAATAGTGACGCTGAATTAGGATGAAACAGTGCGTGTTCTTGCCAATCAGCCCATGACAGCGCAAAGGCCTGACAACAGACCGGCGCAGGGTGGGACAGAGCCAAAATGTGAAGCCACGGTTAAAGGAAATGGATCCCGGCAGTACAGCGACTCTCCTATTCTCCCTCTGGCATCCTCTGAAACATTAATGACCCGACGCAGAATCTGATCTGCCCTTCTTTACTCTGCCTTTTATCTTTGCACTCAACTATCTGCCCACAAAAAATATATATTAAACGAGCATTGTATGCTCTCCTCTGACCTGATAGACAAAGAGAAAGACAATAGTGACTAGCTGTGACCAGTGATGAGCAATGAGCAGGTTACGCTTTACTCACTGTCAGCAGGTGTGGGTAGAGCAGCTGAAATCTGTACCACGTACTGTTACTGTTGTCTAAAATCAAACCAAGTAATAAAAAGAATCAGCTGATCTATCACTCGTTTAAATACCTGAATGTAATGCATGGCAAATACTTCGTGTGCACAATTATTAGGCAAGTTGTATTTTTGAGGATTAATTTTGTTATCGTACAACTACAGTGCTCTTGGTCAATCCAAAATGTTAACATACCCTCAAACCTGAACATTTAAGTAGTAAAAGTGAAGTTTAGGCTTTCTTAAGAGAATATCTACATGTACACCATTATTAGGCAACTTTTAGTGTGCAGAATTATTATGCAACTAAATGAAAAACAAAGATTTTCCCATCTCACTAATATATTTTCACCTGTTAAAGTGAGAATAACAAATGTCACGGGGTGCCGTACTTCCCCTCCGTATTCGGGTGGTGTGTTCTGTGAGAGCGCACGGCCCCTTTAAATGTCTAGTGACGCACAGACCAACTCGTGATGGGGAACGCCCACCACACCTGTGCAATCACTGAGACCAATAGGATGCACCCGGGTCCGGTTTAAAAGACCCAATAGAGAGACGGAAAGGAGATAGGAAAAGCGGGAAGGAGAGGACAGTAAGACGGAGAAAACGGAGAGAAAGAGACGGAAGAAGGAACGGAAAGAGACAGAGGAAAGAACACCCAACACCACGGAGCATCAGCCCATCGACCGGCAACGGAAAGCCACACAAACCGAAGGGATCATTGCATACAACGCTCCAAAACAGCTAAGTGAAGGGAAGTGCCCATAACTGTGCAGAGGCTATACCTACCCGAGCTGGTTTGTTTGTGTGTCTAAGACCGCCTTTCCCTGTCCACAGCGCCGTCTTCCCTTTCGAGGCAGGACTTGAGGAGTGACCGGCCGGACCTCCGCGGACCCAGAGAGGACCGAGACAAGGAACCTGTACAACGCCTGTAATACGCTAAGTAAAGGGACGTGTCCCGTATACCCTGCTTGCTGTGTGGTTTTATTGAAGTTTTATTGTGTGGTCGGTAATCCGACATTTTGGTGTGTGTTGTCACTAGTTTTGGCGCGGCGTTGAGGGGACCTTGAAGCCCATTGGGACCGCCGAGAGGACGCCAGCACTCATACTAACCGGCCTTGTGGCACGGACTGGAGGCCGGGGCCGCAACCGACTCGCTTCCCTCAAAGACTGCCTTCCCACAGTTCTCGGACTTTTACCCAACCCGTGGATCAGCTTTCACAGCCTTCCATCGGGCTTCTTTGTATTGTTTTATTTTTATTTTTTTTATCTGGCGTGTCTTAAATAAATTACCTTTCATTTAAATTGAAAACTCAGTTCCCTCGTATTTCTTTGTGGTAAAGCTTTGGTGATCAAACGAACCTGCACCTGCAGCCGGTGACACAAACAAACTCAAAATTTACAAATAAACATTTCTCAGTGACCAATATAGCCCCCCTTCTTTTCGATAACAGTCACAAGCCTTCCATTCACAGAGTCAGTCAGTTTCTTGATCTGGTCAGAATCAACATTTTGTGCAGCTGCAACCACAGCCTCCCAGACACTGTTCAGAGAAGTGTACTGTTTACCTTCACTGTAAATGTCTTGCTTAAGAAGGGCACAAAAGTTCTCAATAGGGTTTAAGTCAGGTGGAGAAGGAGTCATGTCATTAGTTTTTTATCTTTAAGGCCTTTAGTGGCCAGCCACGCAGTGGACAACTTTGAATCATGTGATGGAGCGTTGTCTTGCAGAAAAATCAAAGTCTTCTTGAAAGATGCAGACTTTTTCCTGTACCACTGCCTGAAGAGTCTTCTAAAAAGTGGCAGTAGGTCTGAGTTGATTTTGAGTCCATTTTCAACCTAAAAAGCTCTAACTAGACCATCTTTAAAAATACCTGCCCATACCAGGACCCCACCTTCACCTTGCTGGCGTCTGAGTCGAAGCTCTGTGTCCGTTACTGATCCAACCACCATCTGGTTGGTCAAGAGTCACTCTCATCATCAGTCACAAAACCTTCTGTCTTCAGATATTTCTTGGCCCATTCTTGACGTTTCAACTTCTGTGTCTTGTTCAGAGGTGGTTGGGTTTCAGCCTTTCTTACCTTGGCCATGTCTCTGAGAACTGAACACCTCGTACTTCTTGACACTCCAGGAGGTTGCAGTTGTGGAATATGGCAGCACTGGAGGATAATGGGTTCCTGGTAGCTTCACGTTTGATTCTTTGCAAATCTTTGGCGGTTAATTTGCATCATTTCTTCTCGACACGTTTCTTGCAACCCTGTTGACTATTTGCTACAAAACATTTGATGGTTCTGTGATTACGCCCCAATATCTTAGATATATCAAGAGTGCTGCATCCCTGTGAAAGACTTCTTAAAAATAAGGCAGTTAAATCTCTTTTTTGGCCCATTTTTCCTGAGGAAAAGAATCTGCCTAATAATTATGCACACCTTGAAATATGGTGTTGATCTCCTTAGGCCACACCCTCCCTCGTTACACAAATACACATCACCTGATATGTAGTAAATCCACCAAGGATTCAAGTTTATACTGCTTGGAGTTGGAAATTATGGATAAAATGATGATATAGTCAAAATAATCACTTGCTAAATAATTGTGCACACAGTGTAAAAGGCAAATAATAAAATATATAAATATGTATCAAAATAATATGACTGTAAGTTGTTACTGCTCAACACTGGTTGTATTATTATAATACAAAGGCAAGAGCATGCAGTTGAATAAATACCCGGTACATTTTAAATAACTTTATAGATGCTATACTGAACAACATAGACCACCCACTGCACTCAACTTTTTCTACTTTATTGTCCAAGGGGAAAATTTTTCTCGGGCTAAAGTGCAATGCAGCTGCAAAATATAACAACAAAAAACACAATAGAAATGAAACTCTTTAAACAACAGAGAGCAGCCAGTGTTCGTATTAGATCAGGGAGCTGCCGGTCAGCAAGTCTATAAGACTATACATTCAGTCTGTGGAAGTCTGGATCAATAAGCCTTTTCATTTATTTGAAGAAACCTAACAAATTTATAACCTAACAAATTTATATAACTTTATATATGTCAAAGGAGAAATTTCTCCTTTGACATATATAAAGTTGAATTGAATGTATTAAATTATGAAGGAATTACGATTATAATAAAACCATGTTATAAACTGAAAGAAGAATGTGTATGACATGACCTGTAAAGGAACAGTGCCAGGAGACATCAGTGGCAGGAGAAATACAGATTCTAACACTCGACTGAACACTTAAACGGATAAAAGGAGGTGGGGGAAAAAAAAGACTAAAAGCCTCCATCACTTCCAACAAGACACTGGTACCCCAAACACAGTGTGTCAGCATCTTTAAACACTGGAGAGAAGTGCAGATGACAAAATGGTTTTGACAGCCAGTTCACATGTAACACGGCTGATTCGTCCACCTCTGGGAGATTCAGGGCAGTTTTACCGCTCTGCCAAGGGAGACCCAGCCCCTCTGTGATATCAGAGTGGGCTGGCCTGAGTATTGATCAGGCAGACAGGGTGTCAGTCTCCACAGCCCACACATACAGCAGACAAGCAGCAGTTATCTGTGTCTAGGAAGGCGTCCGCCAGTGTGTATTGATCGGACACCAGTCGACACTGGGAGTTGTCATCAAAATTTACAATAGCTTGAGCAGGCAACTCTGCACGGCTCAGGCATATGGATTTACCGTTGTTATTGCTCTAGCGCCGCTCAATACCAGGCCAAGTTGGAGCTGAGGACAGACTGAGGCCTGTCTTTGTCTCACCTTGGGGGCTTTCAGCTCACAGCACACAGCATCACAAACAGCATTAGGGCATGTTGAAAGATATGAAAGACTGGACAACATTCTCTCCACAGCCTTTGGCAGAGCACAAACAGATGTTGACTGAACACACCCACACGGCCAGCCCCTCCCTGTGATTGTTTAATACACAGCCAAAGCTTTTACAAATGGGGCCGGGGTCAGGATTTTTCCCCCGTGAGACCCCCCCTTACTCCATTAGCTCTCCGTTCACTTTGCCCCTGAAGATATTTGACTTGTGTGAGAGCCGACCATTACTGAGAAGTGGGGTGCTGCACTCAGGTGTTTCACCAACAAATACAAGACAACAAGCGGACCACTGTGATGGAGGTCTGACAGTGACATCACATTATTGAAAATAGCTGGCATTTACTGTTCGGCTCACCGTCTGGTAAAACACTTCTGAAAGTAACCATTGCATGTAAATCAATAGTGTGCAAGTCTATGTCATAGGTTCCACTGGCTTAGCGATGCCTGTGGCTGTGTGCTCTTTGTTAGGTTGAAGTTCAAGTTTGCAGCACACATATAGAATAAAAAATGTGCTCCAAATAAGCTTTCAATTCTCCCACAAATTCCACCACTACATTTGAACACAAATGTCAACTTAACATTATTATCGTTGCATTTAAATGTAATTTCAAGGCATTACTTTAAATTAAATTAAATTGGTCTCTACAAATCTACAAAAAAATCAAATGAACAGATTCAATCTCATCTTCCACAGACTGATTGATTGCACAGTCTTCTGGAAGAAGGAGTTCTTGTGGCGTTCTGTCCTGCAGCTCACAGATCTCAGACGTCTACTGTTAGATGTGGTTGAATATTTTGTCATCAAATTCAACTTGTCAAATTTTCATCATATCATCCTAAGACCTTTTCAGACTTTCAAGTCAGCAAAGGCCTATAATGCATTGATATTTACTCACATGACTTACTGTTATACAACTTGGTCACGTACACCGGAGAGCACTTTAAAAACCGATCAAGTCTCTCATCCAGAAAACTGTGAACATTTTAGACAGGAAGCCTATAAATTTTCATTATTGCAATATCCTGAGTAAGTATAATATTTTAGACTTGGACAGTTATCAGACATTTTTGGACATCTGCTTGGTTTTTAAGGTTTTGAATGGGCTTGTCCCTCCACCATTAGGGCTTTTAAACAAAAATAAAACTAACAATAGAGTAAATACTAAAGCGTTAACAAGGGGAGACTGTAATATACAACAGCGCACTTACATACATATAAATTTATCCAAGTGCAATACATAGCCAGCTCATGTTAGGAACTGTAAAAACTACTTAACCTTTAAAAACAACCTTAAACTGTAATGCGGGAATGAGGACTCAAGTGCGCACAAGACAGTGAAGGTAAGTGATACTTTATTAAAGTACAGATAGTGATAGGAAGCTGGAGAGACAGGCTGAGAGTTGGAGTTGAACCGTGAAGCTGAACCGAGACCTGGTGCCGAGCCGGTGACTGGAGACCAAGCTGGAGAGCTGGGCTGAGCGTTGGAGTGAGCCGTGGAGCTGCGCCGAAGCCTGGAGCCGAGTCGGTGACTGGAGACCAAGCTGGAGAGCTGAGCTGAGCGTTGGAGTGAGCCGTGAGCTGCGCCGAAGCCTGGAGCCGAGTCGGTGACTGAAGACCAAGCTGGAGAGCTGGGCTGAGAGTTGGAGTGAGCCGTGAGCTGCGCCGAAGCCTGGAGCCGAGTCGGTGACTGGGGCCAAGCTGGAGAGCTGGGCTGAGAGTTGGAGTGAGCCGTGGAGCTGCGCCGAAGCCTGGAGCCGAGTCGGTGACTGGGGCCAAGCTGGGTAGCTGGGCTGAGAGTTGGAGTGAGCCGTGGGCTGCGCCGAAGCCTGGAGCCGAGCCGGTGACTGGAACCAAGCTGGGAAACCGGGCTGAGAATGAAGTCCAAACCTGAGACTTGGAGCGAAGACTGGAGAGAGGACTAAGACAAGAGCTGGAACAAACGCTGGAAACATTCACACAAAGTATGCTGAACGATCTGGCAGGGAAGAGGTGGACAGGAGAGGTTTAAATACCTCACTGATGGTAATAGGTTACAGGTGCTTGGGACAGGTGGCAGTGATGAGATGAAGGAGAGAGAAGGAAAGTGGAGTGGATCCTGAGAGACACGGAGTGGATCTGACAGAACCCTCCTCAAGGAACGGCACCGGACGCTCCAACTGACTGCCCGGGTGTGAAGAATGGAAGTCCCTAATTAACTGTGGATCGAGAATGTGGCGTGCAGGAACCCAAGAACGTTCTTCTGGGCCATACCCTCCCAGTCTACCAGGTACTGAATGCCTCGACCATGACGCCTAGATCTAAGGAGCCGTCGCACCGAATATGCTGGAGCACCTCCGACGAGCTGGGCGGAGGCGGGGCCTGGTGGCGGAACCAGAGGACTCTCCCGAAGGGGCTTGATCCTGGAAACATGAAAGGTTGGGTGAATCCGCATAGACCGAGGAAGCTTCAACCTTACCGCCACCGGGTTGATGATCCTCACTATAGTGAAGGGACCAATGAATCGTGGAGCCAATTTCTTCGACTCCACTCGGAGAGGAATGTCTCTGGTGGAGAGCCATACCCGGTCCCCTACCTTGTACTGGGGACTCTGCTTGCGGTGGCGATTGGCCGCTGTTGAATACTGGGTGGAAGCTCGCAGGAGAGCCGCACGAGCCCTGTTCCATGTCCTCTGCAACGCCGGATGAGGGCTTGGACAGACGGGACATTAGCCTCCCTCTCCTGGGCAGGGAATAGTGGTGGCTGGAACCCGTAGACGCACTGGAAAGGAGATATTCCAGTAGCCGAGCTCGTCAAGGAGTTGTGGGCGTACTCCACCCACAACAGCTGAGAGGCCCAGGAAGATGGTGTTTGTCCAGCCACACACCTCAAGGCCGACTCCATCTCCTGGTTCAACTGTTCCGCCTGTCCATTGGACTGCGGGTGAAATCCAGAAGACAAACTGACTGTAGCCCCTAAAAGAGAGCAAAACTCCCGCCAAACTGTAGACGTAAACTGGGGTCCCCGGTCAGACACAATGTCCATTGGTAGTCCATGGATCCGAAGACATTCTGGAGTACCAGTTCTGCTGTCTCTTTTGCTGAGGGCAACTTAGGCAGAGCTATGAGGTGAGCCATCTTTGAGAAACGGTCAATGATGGAAAGGATCACCGTGTTGCCATTAGATTCGGAAGACCAGTAAATCCAGGGACATATGAGACCAGGGTCGCCTGGGAACTGGAAGTGGCCGAAGAAGCCCAGATGGAGCATGATGAGAGGGCTTCTGCTGGCTGCAGACAGGACATGCCGTGACAAACGCCGAACATCCTCTTCCTCCTTAGGCCACCAGAATCGCCGTTGGAGAAAAGAGAGTGTCCGCCAGATCCCGGGTGGCAAGCGAGTCGAGACGAATGGACCCACTGAAGAACCTCCGACCGCAGACCCGCAGGAACAAATAGTTTTCCTCTGGACAGGAACTGGGGACAGTAATGGTGTTCAAGGCTGTTTTAACGCGCTTCAATGGGCCAGGTGACGGCTGCTACCAGCTGGGATGGAGGTAAGATGGAGGTCACCTCAGAAGAGGTCTCTCCTTCTGGAATTGCCGAGAAAGGGCATCAGGTTTCTGATTCCGGGACCCTGGTCGGAATGACAAAACAAAATTAAATCGAGTAAAGAACAATGACCAACGAGCTTGACGAGATGTCAAGCGCTTGGCTGACCGGATATATTCCAAATTCTTGTGGTCAGTCCACACAAGAAAAGGTTGTTCGGCTCTCCAGCCAGTGCCGCCATTCCTCCAAGGCTAGCTTAACCGCCAGCAGCTCCCTATTACCTATGTCGTAGTTCTGTTCAGCGGAGACAGGCGACGAGACAAATAGGCACACGGGTGTAATTTCTGGTCTGAAGTGGAACGTTGGGACAGAACTGCGCCTATTCCCACGCCGGAAGCATCCACCTCTACGACAAACTGGCTACCAGAGTTTGGGATGATAAGCACTGGAGCTGAAGAAAACGGCTTCAGGTCCCGGAATGCTGAATCGGCTTCGCTGGACCAGATGAACGGAACCTTAGATGAGGTAAGTGCTGTCATAGGAGCCGCCAAGGTACTATAGCCACGGATGAAACGCTCTATAGAAGTTGGCAAACCCCAAGAAGCGCTGCAGTTGCTTTCGACTGCACGGAGATGGCCAATCCAATACTGCCGACACCTTGGAAGGGTCCATCTGAATCTTACCCTGGGCGACAATGTAACCCAGAAAAGAGACGCTGGTACGTGAAATTCGCATTTCTCAGCCTTGACAAAAGCGAATTCTCCAGCAGGCGTTGAAGGACTGACTGGACATGATGAACATGCTCCTTGTGATTCTTGGAAAAGATAAGGATATCATCTAGATAGACAAATACGAACTTGTCGAGCATGTCCCGCAACACATCATTAACCAGGTTCTGGAAAACAGCGGAGCATTAGTCAGTCCAAAGGGCATCACCAGATATTCATAATGGCCTGACGAGGTGTTAAATGCTGTCTTCCATTCGTCCCCCTCTCGGATACTAACCAGGTGGTATGCATTGCGAAGATCCAATTTGGAAAACACCGTTGCCCTCCAGGAGTTCAAAGGCGGAGGCCAGAAGGGGAAGCGGATACCTGTTCTTTATGGTAATCTCATTAAGTCCACGGTAATCAATGCAGGGTCGGAGAGTCTTGTCTTTCTTCCCCACAAAGAAAAACCCCGCCGCTGGTGATGAAGAAGGTCTTATTATTCCGGCTGCTAATGCATCTTTGATGTAAAGATCCATGGCCTCTCTTTCAGGAGCGGACAATGAATATAGTCGGCCTCTAGGAGGTGAGGTGCCAGGAAGCAAGTCAATAGCACAGTCATATGGCCGATGCGGGGTAAGGCTGTGGCTTTGGCCTTATTAAAGACCTCCTTATAATCCTGGTACTCCCTGGGAACGTTGGCGGCAGAGAGGATACAGGTGTACCAGGTAGTGGGTTGGGTAATCCCGCTGACTGAAGACAAACAGAGTGACAAGAATGACTCCACCCCAGTATTGCCCCAGTGTCCCAATCAATGTGAGGATTATGGCGTCGCAACCAGGGGTAGCCCAAAATTAATGGAATCTCCAAGACTGAATTAGGAAAAATCCGAGCGTTTCTTGATGGTTCCCAGAGATCAATAGAGTCACGGGACTGGTCCGGTGGGTCACGGTACCCAGGAGGTGTCCATCCAGGGCCCGTGCAGGAACTGGTTTGGGTAGGGGAACTCGTGACAACCCCAACTGAAGTGCCAAGGTCTCGTCCATAAAACTGCCGTCTGCCCCAGAGTCAATGAATGTAGTTAAAGTCTGTGGGCCCCCAGGAAGCAGCAGCTGGACATGGACAAGCGGCGATTGATGGAGGAGACCCTCTGTAAGACTCAACAGTACTCCTCCATCTACTGCTGAGCCTGTCCTTTAACGGACAGACCAATGCAACATGGCCCGGACCCCACAATACATACAAAGGTTCCTCCTTCGACGTAGCTTCTCCTCAGGAGTGAGATGAGAGCGGCCAATTTGCATGGGTTCACTGGAATCTGTTGTGGAACTGAAATCTGTTGTGGATACAGAGAGCTGTGGTCGCTGGGGGTCAAGAGGAAGATAAAGAGAACTCCGGTAGCCCGCTCCTCGACAAGCTCGGACCCTCTGATCAACCCGGATTGACATACGGATTAAATCATCCAAGTCTTCTGGAAGCTCCCGAGAGGCAAGCTCATCTTTCATGTGCTCAGCCAACCCGAGAAGGAAAGCCTGGTGCTGTGCAGGAGCGTTAAATCCACTCTGCCGAGCAAGCGTCCGAAAGTCAATGGAATAATCCGCCACTGAACGAGATCCCTGTTTTAGTTGAAAAGGCCCTGGCCGCCGCGCTCCTGATCCTCAGCGCCAAACACCTTCCGGAGTTCAATAGATAAGGATTGGAAACTAGAGCAGGCTGGAGTACCTCTCTCCCACTCTGCGGTTCCCCAGAGATGTGCGCGCCTGTAAGATGATTAATGACAAATGCCACCTTGGCTTTTTCTGTGGCAAATGTGTGGGTTGCAGAGCAAACAGAATTGAACAGTTAACCAGAAAGGGATTACAACCACCTGCCTCTCCGGAGTAACGTTCTGGAATCCCGACCCGAGGCTCCTGGACCAGAATCGGTTGAACCACCGGGGAAACAGGATCTGAAGGTGGAACGGAGACCCGACTCTCTGTGGTCTTCGGAATACTCGATAGCTGAGAAGTCAGGAGATGGATCTGATTTGACATGGCCTGGAATGCGTCCTCCTGTTGAGACACAATCTGCTGGAACCCGGCGGAAATAGTGTTCATTTGGGCTTCATGATGCTGGAGAGTTTCTTCAATGAGGGTAAATCGATTTATTACTTTCTCTGCTTTGGCTGAGTCCATCTTGAGGGCCAGATCGTTCTGTAATGCGGGAATGAGGACTCAAGTGCGCACAAGACAGTGAAGGTAAGTGATACTTTATTAAAGTACAGATAGTGATAGGAAGCTGGAGAGACAGGCTGAGAGTTGGAGTTGAACCGTGAAGCTGAACCGAGACCTGGTGCCGAGCCGG
Organism: Perccottus glenii; assembly: GCA_024416835.2. NCBI lineage: Eukaryota > Metazoa > Chordata > Actinopteri > Gobiiformes > Odontobutidae > Perccottus > Perccottus glenii. Next base: position 7,441,719 of record CM044559.2, read on the forward strand.
TGACTGGAGACCAAGCTGGAGAGCTGGGCTGAGCGTTGGAGTGAGCCGTGGAGCTGCGCCGAAGCCTGGAGCCGAGTCGGTGACTGGAGACCAAGCTGAGAGCTGAGCTGAGCGTTGGAGTGAGCCGTGGAGCTGCGCCGGCCTGGAGCCGAGTCGGTGACTGAAGACCAAGCTGGAGAGCTGGGCTGAGAGTTGGAGTGAGCCGTGGAGCTGCGCCGAAGCCTGGAGCCGAGTCGGTGACTGGGGCCAAGCTGGAGAGCTGGGCTGAGAGTTGGAGTGAGCCGTGAGCTGCGCCAAGCCTGGAGCCGAGTCGGTGACTGGGGCCAAGCTGGGTAGCTGGGCTGAGAGTTGGAGTGAGCCGTGGGGCTGCGCCGAAGCCTGGAGCCGAGCCGGTGACTGGAACCAAGCTGGGAAACCGGGCTGAGAATGAAGTCCAAACCTGAGACTTGGAGCGAAGACTGGAGAGAGGACTAAGACAAGAGCTGGAACAAACGCTGGAAACATTCACACAAAGTATGCTGAACGATCTGGCAGGGAAGAGGTGGACAGGAGAGGTTTAAATACCTCACTGATGGTAATAGGTTACAGGTGCTTGGGACAGGTGGCAGTGATGAGATGAAGGAGAGAGAAGGAAAGTGGAGTGGATCCCTGAGAGACACGGAGTGGATCTGACATAAACATTGGTTGAAAACAAACCAGTCATGTACCCATATGTAAATCACCTCCTTATCTGATGCCTGTTAATGGTGGCCTTTTAACTGCTATGTGTTTACTGTTTATTGTAACTAGTCTTCGTGGTTCCATGTAATGTCTATATGTGTAATGTTTTTAGTATGATGTCCGACTGCTTTTTATAGTACCTGCCATTGGAAAATAAAATTAAGCAATTTTGTAAACTCCGGCATATTTACGTTGAGCTGCCTTTTTATAATGAGGAGCTTGAGGCGCAGCCAGGTAAGACTAAAAAGTCTAAGTCCCAGAAGAGGAGGGCTCACAGAAAGGCAAAAAGGAGATTGCTAAACCCATAAGTCCTGTGGAGATCTGCATCCCGTCCGACATTGGGGCTCTGCAGAAAGTGGTCCTTACGCTGAAACCCTGGTTCAACAGGTTAAAGAGCAGGAGGGTGTGGAAACAGGCAAAGAAAGCTGCTTAGACGAAGCGAGCTATGTGATTAAAATGGTCTTCTTTACCAGGTTAAAGACAAAAGTGAAGGCCTGGTTTTACCTGAAAAGCTGCAGGTTATGGAACTTGGCCAGTCAACCCAATGGGCGGGCCACATGGCCTTTCAAAAGACATGGAGAAGGATTGATAGCCGGTTTGTTTGGCCCGGAATGTACTCACAGGTCTCCAAATTTTGTAGTTCCTGCAGTTTTTGCCAGCTAACCTCTGGCAAGAGGGTGGCACAAGCCCAGCTCCAGCCTCTACCAATTATTGGAGGATTGAAGGAGACCATATTCTGGCCTATGTACTTAAAATGAGGGAGCGGCTGGAGATAATGGCAACGTTGGCACAGGAAAATCTAAAAGCACTACAGACATCTCAGAAAACCTGGTATGACCGGAAGGCGAAGGACCGAGTCTTCACCCCAGGCCAAACTCTTGCTTTTACCTACCAGTGAAAACAAGTTATAAGCCAAATGGCATAGGTCATATGAAGTGACTAAACAAGTCAGTAATGTCACTTATAAACCACATATGCCTGAGAGACTTAAGAAACACCAGGTATTCCATGTGAATCTACTTTATTACTCGTCAAGAACCACCTGAGCAGTTGTTGATCTGCGCTGTGAAGGATGAGGAAATGATCCATCCCAGTCACAGAGCCTGCTGCCATTGACCTTTCTCACCTCTTGCCCTCTCAGCAGAAGGAGATCAAGCCTTTTCTTAATCCAGATCTGTTCTAGGAGACCCCCAGCTTCACTTCACTAGTACAACATCAGATCCGGCTAAACAAGGATGCTCAGGTGAGGCAGAGGAGCTACCGGATCCCTGAGCAGTTAGTGCCAGGGATGAGGAAAGAAATTGAACTCATGTTAATGTTAATTATTGAAATCTCTAATAGTGAACGGTGTAGCCCTGTTGTGCTTGTTCCAAAAAAGGATGGTTCTCTCCGGTTTTGTATTGATTTAAGATATTTGATTGCAAATATCAAACTTCGACCCGTACCCAATGCCGCGCATTGACGACCTTCTGGAACGTGTTGGGAGTGCATCCTACATCACAACATTGGATCTTTCCAGAGGATACTGGCAGCTGGCACTGGCACCGAAGGCAAGGGAACTGACAGCTTTCAAAACATCCTTTGGCCTCTACCAATTCAGAGTTATGCCCTTTGGCCTCCAGGGGGCTCCAGCAACTTTTCAGAGGCTTATGGATCACGTACTCAGGGATGTGTCAGAGTTCTCGGCGGCCTACCTGGATGATGTGGTGGTCTACAGTAGGTCCTGGAAAGAACATCTCCACCACCTCCAGGAGGTCCTGCGGAGGATCGAGACGGCAGGATTGATCGTAAATCCTTGCAAATGTGCAGTTGCCCACTGGGAAGTTAAGTATCTTGGCTACACTATTGGCTTTGGGAAGATTAAGCTGCAAGTCCAAAAGATGGAGGCCATCCACTCCTTCCCTGTGCCCACCACAAAAAAGAAAGTCAGAGGGTTCATCGGTCTTGTGGGATGCTACAGGAAGTTCATCCCTCAGTTTGCCGGGAGAACAGCGGCCTTAAATGACTTAACCAAAAATTCTGCCCCAAACAAGGTTTGATGGACAGATGAGTGTGACAAGTCCTTTGAGGACTTAAAGGAGGCCATATGTACTCAACCTGTCCTACAAAGCCCTGATTTTAATCATGCTTTCTTCCTGAGTCAACGGCTGCTGGACCGGGAGACAAGTAGAACTAGAATGTCTGGCAATGAAGTGGGCCATTGACTCTTTGTGGTACTACCTGTTTCATCCTGGAGACTGACCATCGGGTGCTCCAGTGGTTGCACCGCATGAAGGTGGCCAACACTCGAATCGCTGGATGGTAATTTGCACTGCAGCCTTACAACTTCACTGTCAAATACAGTGGGGATCGAAAGTTTGGGTAAAAATTCTTATTAATGTGCATAAAGACGCCAAGAGAAGATGGAAAAAAGACATCAAAAGACATCAAATGACAGATTAGACATCCTAATAATAAGTCAAAAAAAGTTAGATTTTATTTCCATCATTTACACTTACAAAATAACAGAAAAAAAAATGGTGTCTGCAAAATTTTGGGCCCCCTGCAGAGTTAATACCTTGTACTGCCCCCTTTGGCAAGCTAGGACCTGACAGTGTCATGGATTGTTCTCAATCATCGTCTGGATAGACCAGGTGATGTCAATCTCAAAGGTTTTAAATGCCCAGACTCATCTGACCTTGCCCCAACAATCAGCACCATGGGTTCTTCTAAGCAGAAAACTGAAACTGAAAATAGTTGACGCTCACAAAGCAGGAGAAGGCAATAAAAAGGTAGCAAAGGGTTTTCAGATGCCAATATCCTCTGTTTGGAATGTAATTAAGAAATGGCAGTCATCAGGAACAGTGGAAGTTAAAGCAAGATCTGGAAGACCAAGAAAAATATCAGACAGAACGGCTAGCAGGATTGTGAGAAAAGTAAGTCAAAACCCATGTTTGACTGCACGATCCCTCCAGAAAGATCTGGCAGACACTGGAGTTGTTGTTCACTATTCCACTATAAAGAGATACTTGTACAAATATGGACTTCATGGAAGAGTCATCAGAAGAAAACCTCTTCTACGTCCTCAACACAAAAATCAGCGTTTGAAGTTTGCAAATGAACATATAGACAAGCCTGATGCATTTTGGAAACAAGTTCTGTGGACCGATGAGGTTAAAACTTTTTGGCCGGAATGAGCAAAGGTATGTTTAGAGAAGAAAGGGCACAGAATTTAATGAAAAGAACCTCTGTCCAACTGTTAAGTATGGGGGTGGATTGATCATGTTTTGGGGTTGTATTGCAGCCAGTGGCACAGGGAACATTTCACGAGTAGAAGGAAAAATGCCATGGCCTTCACAACCTCCTGACCTCAACATAATTGAAAATCTATGGATAGACCTTAAAAGAGCAGTGCGTGACAGACAGCCCAGAAATCTCAAAGAACTGGAAGACTTTTGTAAGGAAGAATGGACAAAGATACCTCAAACAAGAATTGAAAGACTCTTGGCTAGTTACAAAAAGCATTTACAAGCTGTGATACTCTGCAGGGTGCCCAAACTTTTGCAGACCCCATTTTTTTGTTTTCTGTTATTTTAAGTGTAAATGATGGAAATAAAATCTAACTTTTTTTGACTTATTATAAGGATGTCTAATCTGTCATTTGATGCCTTTTGGAGATTTTTCCATCTTTCTTGGCGTCTTTATGCACATTAATAAATGTTTTTACCTGGGGTGCCCAAACTTTCGATCCCCACTGTACAAGCCGGAAAAGAACAACATTGTGGCTGACTGTCAGTCAAGATTGGCAGAAGACTAATAATTTTTTTTGCGACCCCTAACGGGACAAAGTGGTAGAAAATGAATAAATGAATGAATAACATGCTGCAACATCCAATAACTATAGCAAAGACTGACTAAGCTCCAAAATGTTACAAGGCAGAAAGGCACCACTGAGTAACTGAATTGTCTAAAGTTATAATATTCAACAACCATCTGTCTTATGCAATTCCAAAATCATGATGAAATGCTCAACTGCAATCACAAATCTGGCCTGTATAAAATATCTTAAAATCAAGTTCATGTGGTGAGCTCTGAAGCGAGTATGGAGTGGAGCAGTGGGGCCCCCCGGGGGAGAGGCCCTTAACATGGCAGTTTCTCCCGACAAACGTGCCGGGGCCTGGGGAGGTTTTGGGCAGACAGGAGGAGAGCTGGAAGCGGTCTGCGCCAGCCTCGGGGGGAAGGCTGACTGGATAAATAGTTCACTTAGAACCTCTTGCTCTCTAAGAGGTCACCAAGGAAATACGGGATGGAAAAGGGAAAATGGAGAGGCTTTATCTGGCTCTCACAGGACAGCTGCCTGTTTGTATACTAGACTGCTCCATAAATACTGCACTATCTGCCACACAACTGAAATGGGATACACTCAGGGTTGTTTGGATCGGTCTCTTAAAATCACAAACTACATTTAAAATTGATATCATATGGAAGAAATAGATTTGATAAAAACTAGTGTTATCTCCCAAATGGAGCATTTGCAGCTTGTTTTTACTCATTTGAGCTCACGCTCCACACACTTAGTCACCCAATTGTGTTCTTGGGTCTCAGCAATTAAATATAAATGAACATATGATATCAGTGGTCAAGGATACGCCTGTGAGTGGTAGTGTGGCATGTGTGGGTGCCAAAACCTCACCTATTCAAAATAAGCCTTTTTCTGAATAGATATTATATTCAAAAAAAGAAATGTTCTTTTTGTAGAAGCCAAACTTACGCACGTGTCCTAAGTGCTAATTTTCAAATCAAAAGAATCTTATCCATTAGCATTTTATTGTATGACGGAGTCAAATTCATTGTTGATTTATATATCAACAGTTATAGGTTATAGTAAACTATGTGGAATATTTAAACCGCATAACCTTTTGCCAGTAGGGGGCGCAGGTCCTTCTCTGGGCAACTGTACTTTCAGAGGCGCAATATTTGTTTACCAGTAGACATGTTTAAAATGGCAAGTTTGAAACATTGGGGCCATTTTAGTGTGTTTTGTATGAAAAGGGCTCAGCTAGGTCCTGTGTATTGACCTATTTTCTTTATTATATGTGTTGTGTGGTATGGATGACAATTATGTAATCTCTAACAACGTGGGACCGTCCCGGGACAGGAAAGGTACAGGAAAGGTACAGGAGGTTTGTGTTCAGCTGTGGGGACTGTATCAGTGAGATAGACATGAGATCATCAGAATCATGTGGAAAGGGCAGGTACTTTAAATAAATACCTGGTCAATGATTCTATTTCACTGGTGTATGTCCAATCAGAGAAGCCTCTTTGGCCAGTGTTCAGACTGCCAATACTTCCTTGGAGCAGTTCAAGATGGATTGTTATGAGTTTGTCAACTCACAAATATTTTGACAATCCAGCTGCAGCGCATGGTTACAAAATACTGTAAGTACTGTTTCTTACAATATTGATTGTTTATACTCGGTTTACACTCAGTTGAAATCATTCCTTGATGAACATGATATTCTAGAGGTCTTCCAGTCGGCACTGTTGAGGGTTTTTAATGACATCCTTTTTGCCACTGACTCTGGTCATTGTGTCATCCTGGTGCTGTTGAACCTGACAGCCGCCTTTGACACAGTAGGCCATGACATCCTCCTCTCTTACAGTAGAAAACTGGGTGGGCATTTGGGCTTTGGCCTTACAGTGGTTCAGATCATACTTAGCCAACAGAGGTTTTTGTATCAGTGTTGGTGAATCGATGTCCTCCACGGCTCCTCTCACTTGTGGAGTGCCTCAGGGGTCAATCCTTGGGCCTCTTCTTTTTTTCTTTGTATATGCTGCCTCGTGTGTCAATTATTTGCAAACATGCCATTTTTGTCCATGTGTACAGTATGCTGACGACAGCTAAATTTACGTCCCTTTGAAGCGTGATGTGCCCATCAACTACTAGAGTGTACTGACAACATTAAAGCTGGGATGTCCACACATTTTTTACTGGGACCAGCCAGTCTTCACTCTCTCGTATGCAATTTGTGCAAAATGTAGCTTCTCTACATTGGCTCACAGTGCGTTTTCGTGTCGATTTCCACAGTATCTGTCTGACCTGCTCCACCCATACGTCCCCTCTCGCTCTCTCAGGTCAGCAGATCAGTCCCGGCTCACTGTCCCTAAGACACAGAGAAAGCTAAGAGGTGACCGTGCTTTTTCAGTTGCTGGCCCAAAACTGTGGAACGAGCTGCCACTGCACATCAGGCAGTTTGACTCACTTCCTGTTTTTAAATTGCTTCTTAAAACACATTTCTTCTCTTTGGCTTCAAACACAGTTTGAGAAGATGACTTTTACTGTGACTGTTATTGTAGTTATTATTGTATTTTACAATCTTACATATGTCTTATTATAGTTTTACATGTGTGTTTTTTCCTAAAGTCAGTGTACAGCACTTTTGCCAACCTTGTTTTTATTTTAAAGCGCTCTATAAATAAACTTGATTGGGGTTGAGATTGAGGTTTGAGAAATAAATATTCTACAACATTTTTTAAATATGTTTTGTCAAATCTGTAATACACACAAAGTATGATTGTAAGTCAATCAAAATTTTTTGAACCAGTGATTGTAGTGAATTTATTGATTTGTATAACAGTGCCCTCCAATGGTTGAAATCTCTTACTGCTATAAATCAAAATGGTGAATTCCATTTTATTGTATAAACACACTAAAATGATAAGCTTATTTATAGTTATTTTTATTTAAACCCATGCAATAACAAGAAATGTAATATACTATGAACAGCGCTTTATCGCAGTGTATGTGGATTATAATTTTAGGAGGTTGTATGAGAGAATATGGACACTATGAGCATAGAAGTGCACCTTGATGTACCAGGAACTGCAGTGTATACAAACCTTCATCAGTCTTTAATTACGAATGACAAAATCAGGGACGAGCCGCAGTCTGTGTCATGTATTTGCTTTGTGGCTTTAGTTCATGCTTTTCATCACGAGCCAATACCGAGAGAGAAAACCAGAGCAGCAGTTGTCGTCCAAATCCCACTGTTCAAACACGCTCCTCTCCCCGTTCCATTTTCAAATCAGAACCTAAGCAGCACCTTTACTGAGACCGTCCAGCTGCAGCACGAAGTCACTGATTATTGTACTTCTATTGTGTTACGGACACTCTGCAAACGCTGGGGGCCAAAAGATGAGCCAACCCTTTGAGGCCTTTGTGCTGAAACAGACGAGCAATACGCTGTCATTAGGCATCATGGAAAAGCACTTCTAATCCTGCCCCACTCTATACAACAAGCTCTTTCAGTGTAATTACAACAAGCATATCAAAACTGTGCGCATTCATTTCTTAATTAACTGATCACGCAGCAGTCTGTAGGTCAGATCATCTGTAGACTCTTGTCATGTCATGTCCCCATAACAAGAAGAAGAAAATCAGCTCCAAACTAACAAGACCACAAAACCATGAACACTTAAAAAATCTCACACCTTTTAAGAGTGTGATTCCTTACCACAAAACAACATACACTTGGCTCAGTAGTTTGTTGCTGTTTTTTACTAGATGAGAAATGTACTTTTTTTTTTTAATTAATGTAGCTGTAAGTAAAGTAGCCACTAGTAAACGAGCAAAGTCTTGGTTCCAAACCAACAAAATTAATGTTATGGAGTGGCCAGCTCAATCCCCGGACTTTAATCCAATCGAGAAGCTGTTTGAAGCAAAACCAAGAAATGTAAATGAATTGTGGAATGTTGTTAAAGAATCATGGAGTGGAATAACAGCTGAGAGGTGCCACAAGTTGGGGCCAGACAGATGTGAAGCAGTTTTAAAAAACTGTGGTTATACAACTAAATATTAGTTTAGTGATTCACAGGATTGCTAAATCCTAGAAACAAAATGGTTTTGAGTTTGTACAGTCAACGGCAGACACTGCTATCGTTTTGAACAAACCCCTTTTAACTAACTGCCCAATTGCACAGCCTTAAGAGCGTGTATATCATGAATGCTGGGTCTTAGTAAGTAAGTAAGTAAGTATTATTTATATAGCACCTTTCACAGATATAGATCACAAAGTGCTTTACAACATGCTTACCACTCACCCCATTCACACACATTCACACCTGGGGCAGACAGAGATGGCGGCTGCCACACAAACGGCGCCCAACCTTCTCCGACCACCACCAAACACACCTCTACAGTCACACACATTCATACACCAGTGCTACAGACACTGGAGGCAAGGTGGGTTAAGTGTCTTGCCCAAGGACACAACGACAGTATGAACTGTGGGGCGAGCGGGAATCGAACCTACTACCTTCCGGTAGAAGGACAGCCGCTCTACCACTGAGCTACTGCCGCCCCGTCTTGTTTGTTTTCTGAGAATCTACTGCACCTTCTGGTGCTTAGCAATAAAAAATATACTAAAAACCTGGATTATTCTGGTTAGTCTCATTGTACTGCTATTATTTTTGAACAATACTGTAAGCATCCTGATGTGACAAGACACATATTTCCCATGGAAATGTAAAATTAATGGTTATTTAAAGTTCTATTTATCCTAGAGACACATTAATTGTTGATATTTATCAAAGTCTAATTAATGATGATAATAAAATGATAAGTTTTGCACAGTGTAATTTTGAGAACTGAACTGAGAGTGGTGTAGATCCTTCCAGACAGTTCCACATTGAAGAGCTCTGGTTTAATCCTATTACACATGAAGCACAAAGGCACATAAGAGGTTTAGCTCGGGGTTCGTACACACAGAATCTCTGTCTCCGGAGACATCAGCCTTTGTACAGACCTTTGTTCTGGTTTTCAGAACGATATTTAGCAGATTCTATTGACGGGTTATAAGTTAAAAAAAAACACAAAAAAAAAGTGTCATAGGATTGTGTGAGTGCACGCTGAAGATGAATGAGGCTCAGGTGAATGACATGATCCAGAGATGGGTAAGTCAACAGAATTGTTTGCGGGTATAATACAGCTCATGACAGACATATGCGAGCTGACAACTCAATCCATTCAGAATCACTTGGATTACTTTGATGTAAGCAATTTAACAAAGTGAGCCAGCCTTGCAGTGGACATACACAGCTGTTATTTTTCTGCTCGCAAATTAACTAAGGGGCTGTCTCTGTTACAGCTAATTTATCAGTTACAACTGTGTGTTTATCTATATTAAAATGGCCTTGTGAAAAGTGCACAAACCTGAGAGCATGTCATCGACTGTAGCTTACAAATGCAAATGTTCTGATTACAAAAATGGGTGAAATTTGATAACATGATGTTCAAACTGTTCTAGAGAGACACTCCAGAAGATGACCTGAAGCAAGAGGACTACCAAGATTTTATGAATATTGGATCTGCCTGTCTTGCTCAAGGTCATGGTGCACAGCTACTTGCATTTCTTCAGGACGACAAAAATCAGGTACATTTCTTTCCCCTCACACACATCACCATCTTTTATATCTCATAAATAAGACCAAAAAAACTGCCCCATTGTTTGGGAAATGGAAACTGTGTGCTGTCAGTGAATGGGTGGAGAACATTAGCTGTATAATCTTTTCTCGGAAGGAATTTATCTAGAAATTATTTTCCAGAATTGGATTTCTGGATTTTAAAAATGTATTGTCATAACATGCTGGATAAGGAAAAATCTTCATACTGTAACTACGGTATAACATACTAATACTTCTTGTGAAAAACAGTGTTAATCTGTGGAACAAAACTTAAAGTCAGACCATAGCCTCTAGAGCAACATGTCTACTGAAGCAGACAGAAGCTACCTCACTGTACTCAATATTAACACGTAGGCACAACTTTGGGCCTGCTGACCTCCTGACCCTGAGGTGCAGGAAAGAAAAACAAGAAGACATTCAGTCAGATTTCTCGCTCCACTGATAACCCTCTTCAGCACAGTCCTCCTCTAAGTGCCCTTGGTTGTCCCATCTCGCCACGTTTTACAGAGTTGTGTCTTTTAGAAGCTGAGGGCAGAAATCATCTCTACGGTTTAAATTAGAGAAATGATAAACAAATAAAAATATCAAAATCCCTTTGATTCTGATTTTTAAACACTTCCAACTTATTTAAATGACTAAACAAACCATAGTTTGTTGTCCATAGAGGATATTGTCACAATATTTGTCCTCATTTTAGTTTCCAGAAGGCTATAGTGAGGTGCTTGGCCCGGGAAGTGTTAAAGTTCTTGGGTTGTATCCATGTAAATACTTTCTGTGTAACAAAAACATGCACTAATAGTAGAAGGCTAACACATTAAGTAGTCTTTGCCGTATGAATTCTGTATTAACGATATATTTGCAATTTATTGAGCAGCACAACCTTGTTACATAACTACATATAGTTTTCTTAGAGCTGTGTAGAGTTCGTGGCTCTATTTTTGTGTACACAACTCATTAACATGCTTTCTAAGAACACTACCAAAATTAATGGCTTTGCCGCAATTTAAAATGACTTTTAAAAGTCGTATGTGTATGGGCAGGAATATTACTCAGAATACAAAGTGAATGCAATGTTTTGTATTTATTTAAAATTGTGCATTACCATAAGACACAGAGTTGCAGAATTTGGATTTAGACTAAACTCAAACCATCAGCCACATTATAATCTGGGTAAAGGTGTTGTTTTCTGAGCAGTAAATAGCAGAGGTGTTTGCTCTTTGTTTGCAGTGTTTCAGTTTAACTCACAATCATTTGTCTCCGTTGCACTCAGGCGATTGTGACGTCTATGGGCTGTGTTTTTCTGTCACCTCTGGTCTGTAAAGTAATTAGACAAGAAAAAAACTATAATGTCTGCCAAACGGCAATCACACATCTGACCAGGGTAAGTACAGACCATCTATTTATATACAAAGAGATTTCTTTTATGCATTAAGTGATAAAACAAAGAAAAATAAATGTTATTTGTTGTTCAGATTTGCGGCCCCAAAGAGCTTTTACACAGTTTGCTGAAACTAATTGACGACACTGACCCAGGAGCAATTTCTGAAACAATCATAATACTTGCTCCACATCTTCAAACAGGTAACAGTCCTAATGTGACATTCTATATACAGTCTATGTACTTAAGACAAAAAATTGCAAACACAAGGAAAATCAAATTGATCTAGACTGACTTGACCTCTGACCCTGCAGTGCATTAAGACTCATCATTTATCTGCATTGTCAAGATAACTTGACAAATAATGTAGAGTTAGACTCATAAAAAATTTTTTATTTCTGGATCAAATATGTTCAGCAATGTGTAATTTGGAAAATTAGGTTTATTATTGGTTTAAAGTTAAAGTTTTTTGTTCTATTAGGCTTTGTGGTTTTCAAAGAGATAGTGTTGAACTTTGCAACAATTTACCAGTTCTAACTAAATATAAATATATCTGATAAAATTATCTCAATAACCTTTTATTTTGGAAACATTAAAAATAAATGTACATGCTTCAGATAATTAGCCCTTTTTTCCCCACATATAAAATAAAATGTAGTAGAAACAATTTTTGTGATACAAATCACAAAATTTATTATATGATATGTGGCGCCCTCTGTTGTATATTACTGTCATTTAACCAAAACCATTTGTTGTGTCAAAGTTGTGCTTCGGCTGGACGAGGGTCAGGCAGCTTCTCTGGGCCTGGTTCTGTCCGCCCTGCACAAGCAGCTGTCCCGTCTGCCCGTGCCTTACACCCCGCAAAAGGAGGAGGCCGACGAGTGCGGCCTGTGTCGCTGCTGTGCAGTTTTGACGACATTTACCAGGCCCTTTGTAGAGAAGGTGAAGAAGGCAAATGAGAAATGGGTTACCTCAGTTGAAGATAAGGAGCTCAGAGCTGAGATTTTGAAGTTGTACGTCTAAATCTATAAACAAAGCCATTAGATAAAAAACTATTTCAGTCACGTTTTCTTATAACCGCTTGCTTACAGCTGCATGAGGAGTTTAAGGGAGCCACTGCTTGAAGCTCAGCTGGACAGAAACAAAAAATCTCCACTGTGGCTCTTTGCTTCAGATATAATGGTACAAACCTTACTGTGGTACAACCCAGTTTTCTCGTAACAACATTAATATATTTCATTACATTGCTACAGGTGACACTATCAGCCATCCAGGAGCCTCTTCAGGACATTCTATTTTTTAACTCTCTAAGGAAATATCCCCTTGTGGACAATGACCAGCCTCTAGAGTCAAGAGCATGCCTGGCCTATCTGCTCTTTGTCCAACTAATGACCATAGACAGCTTCCCGGCAGTGTTCAGGTGAGATAGAAACATAATAACTTAATAATAAATAATGATACACCTTCACATAGGGCTAAATGTCATTTTTCACATTTCTTTTTGCAGCCCTGTATTTGTTCTCCAGCACAACATGGAATACATTGATCAAATGCTTAGCAGGTGTGTTACTATTACAGAAGCTGTTCTTTCTATAAAGTACAGCTTTTAATATGCTCATATTGATTTTTATGGCAGCAAAAAGGAATCCTACTTGCTCAAAGGACTGGTAAGAGGACATCAATTTTCTAATATTTAGAAAATATATTTTTTTCATGGTGACCCTGGTGACTTTTTGGGCGTGTTCACACTTGCTGTGCTGGACTCTGCTGTGGTCGTTCTGTGAGTGCGGGTCACTTGAATCAAGTGGAAATGCTGCCGTACAAATGCTCCAAGGTTAAATGGTTTTCAGGCTACATATTTTGGGGTAAAAAGTCCCACTGTGTTGCTTTAAGATTTATTATATTGATATTGACATGACGAGAAACCTTTCTCCTAAATAAAGCTGATATAAAAATTGAGTGATTTAAGGTCAGAATTATTTGATGACATATGAATGAGTTTTGGGTGCAGTATTTCCAATTGTTTCCTGAGATAATCTAACCAGAAATAAAAAACTACAGTGATGACAAAACTGTATAAATTGACTATAGGCAACTTTGTTCCTCATCACAGGCACTTTATAGAAAAAGCTTAGACGCTGTTGAGGAGAACAGTATTCCAGTGAATCTACTAGAACTGAGCCACTTCTGCAGTGTTTCACAGGTAACACCAGTGTGCATTTTGTGAGGTTCTCTGGGCCGTTCAGTGACTATCATTTCAAATCGTTTAAACTTACAGAAGCTTTGTTACATTCTTCGAGATTGTCCAATCAAACATTTGGTAAGTCTAGAATTACTTTGCTTATACAAACCCAGAATTGTTGTTTGTTGTCTTTCATATGTTTTCTCCGCTTCCCCAGAAGGAGGCAGGACTCCAGGTTTTACAACTCTTCATCGACAAGTTAGACGCTGAAGCAAAGCACAAGTTCTTTAAGTGAGAGACTCAGTGAACTAATCAATATTAAATTCAAGCGTAGAAATAAGACAAATTGCTGTCCTTTGTTTTAGATGCATGTTAAAAACCAGCAACCATTCAGGCATAGAAGGTTTCATAGTAAAGAACATCAGGAATCAAGTTGAAGTCTCCACAAAGGTAACAGATAAGACTGAATCTAATTTAAGTCATTCTTAACATCGTATTTTTTTTTTATTTAATAGTCGAACTTAGCCTTTGTCCGTTAAAAACATATCTTATTGTCTTTCAGCGGGGCCATGAGAATAAAGGGTTTCTGGGAGTGGAGCTTCCCTCATTATTGGGACTAGTGTTGTGTTTGTCTCAAGGATCGGAGACAGATCTGCTGAACAATATGGACAAGTCAGTAACACAACAGATGTTACCCATTACATCCAACCTCCAGGATTACCGACTGAACTAGACTAGGCCAATGAAAAAAAAATTATATTCAAGCAAATAAAAGGTGCAGTAGGCAGTATTTGAGAATGGTTCCCACAGTCATAAAGCTAACACAAAAACATACTGGTAGAACAAACCGCATCCATGTTGCTTCTGTGTTTCATTTTAAAACGACAGAGTGAAAACTATGAAGTAATGTTTTGGCTAAAACATCAAAAACCAAAGGCAAGTTGTGATTGAGACCGTAGTGTGTCTTGAATTAAAACTATGACAAAACCGAGACAGAATTGACAGAATTTTTTTCTTGAGGCAAAAGTGCAGATTGCAAATGAATTTGATACAGCCTGCCCCAACTAAACAGATAATTACCTACTCTTTTAAACACTTTTGTCTGTGTTTGTCTAGGATAATGGAGAGCCTAAATCTTCTGAGATATCTTCTTATTCAGGATGAAAAATTAAAAATTCATGTAAGTACATTACAAGTTACACAAGGTGCACGTGGCAGAGTGGTTAGCACTCCTGCCTCACAGCAAGAAGGTTGTGAGTTCAAAACCCGGCCGACTCAAACATACTCAGCCGTCTCCGATCTTTCTGGGAGGAGTCTGCATGTCCTCCACGTGTTACTGTGGGTTCTCTCCGGGTACTCTGGCTTCCTCCCACCGTCCAAACACATGCATGTATAGGTTAATTGGCAACTCTAAAGTGTCCCTAGTGAATGAATGTGAGAGTGAATGGTTGTTTGTCACTGTCTATGTCTAAATGTCAGCCCTGCGACTAACTGGCCACTGTCCAGGGTGTACCCCGCCTCAGGCCCAAAGCTGCTGGGATAGGCTCCAGTCACCCGCGACCCCTAACGGGACAAAGGGGTAGAAAATGAATGAATGAATGAAAGTTACAACCTATAAAAGTCATTATTACACATTTTTTAGTCAATGAAAAAAGCACATAATCTCCCCTCAATGTTTCCAGACTGAAGTGTGGAGGGAGCTGTGCAGGTTGAGAGATGAGTATCTGAAAATGCTGCGGGTGTGTATCAGCTTATCAAGAGCCTATTACTCATCTGAACTGAAAGCTTTGCAAGAAGATCAGAAGCTGAAAGCAAGAGGTGGGGGTCAGCGTTTTATTCTTTAGAGCAAAATGTCATCAGGCTAATATTAAAACCTTTTGTGAACTGCTTTCTGCTTCAGAGGCCAGAGCCGCAGCCAGAGCTAACACATTAGTTCATAAAATCAAAGTGAAACATAAGAATGTATCAAATCTGTCCCCTGAGGTCCAGCACCAGGTAGAACAGCTTTTATCAATGATTCAGTCATGTTAGCTGCAAAATGTTCATGTCAGACTATTTTTAAATGCCTTGTAGGTGTTGCAGAGTGCCATGGTGACCTTTGACTTAATGGAAAGTCTTATTTTCCGCATCGAGGAAATTACAGAAGAAAAGCTGAAGATTTAAAATTAGATGTCCTTGTGATATGTGTAAATGTATTTCATTTAAGACTGTTGTGCTTTTGATTTACTTGTGAAATAAAACAAGAGGTTGTCATTTTCAATTTTTTGTGATCTATAATTTTATAGACCCCTTTAATCTTTGTAGCTGCACATGTATTTAGACAGATGCACATGCATCTGTCTAAATACATGTGCATCTGTACCCTTATTTTAGGGTACAAAAGGGCATTACCCACAAAACATATTAAATCTGCATAAACAAGATGGCAGTGAGAGCATCCTAGCAGTGTTTAGACCAGCGGTGTCCAATCTTCTTGAAAAGCGGGTTGCATCTGATGAAAGGAAAAGGGCTAAGGGCCGACTTTTGATTCTTTTTTTACAAGTGCAGGTTTTAGTTGGATTTGAACGGGTTTTAGTTGGATTTGAACAGATTTTAGATAAATTTGAACAGGTTTTAGTTGGAGTTGAATGGGTTTTAGTTGGATTTGAACGGGTTTTAGTTGGATTTGAACAGGTTTTAGATAAATTTGAACAGGTTTTAGTTGGATTTGAATGGGTTTTATTTGGATTTGAACAGGTTTTTGTTGGATTTGAATGGATTTTGTATAAAGCTGCTGCTGTTTGGGCCTTACACAGTACATTTTATCTCTGAAGCTGAGGGCCACATGAAATCTCACCTAGTGCCATAATTGGCCCCTGGGCCAGACTTTAGGCATGTCTAGTTTAGACAGTTCAGTCAGTGGGTTTTGATGCAGAGCTTACTCAGACTATGCTCGTAACCTAATTAAACCCTCTCTGTGGGAGTTCTCACTTTGTTTGATTTAAAGAAAAAAAAAATAGCTAAAATAAAACTTGACTTGTTCATAGCTATAAATGCTAATAAACGTGTCAGTAATAGATTATTTTATTTAATTAAATAAAAAAATTACTTTAACTTTACATGTTAAAAGTGCGGCAGTATAAGCAAGTGCTTAGTAGACTATAATACAAGATTTAACTATTAACGTTAATGCCGCCTGGAGAATTTTAGTACCTTAACAAAAGGCACAGAGGTTCGTTCACTGGACAACAGGAAAGCTAGATTACATTTTATTCAACATTTATTTAACAATAGATTGGGTGAGAAGACATTCATTTAATTGCATTTACTTTTCTATCAATAAAACATGCATTAAGAACTCACACACATTCAATTCCAAACCCAGGGAAAAGGTTTACAGAGTAAGGGACTAGGTAAACAACAAAACAGCACCAAAAGCAGAAGACAAAACAAAATCTAGAAAAACAAAACAGCAGTGTGGACGTGCCAGTTCTCTAATTGTAGAGGGATCAACACCTTTAAGATGCACAATGTGACACTTAGCGGGGGAACCTGCCGCACAGCGAGACTTGTCACAACACAATTGGACGCTCGGTGAAGAGCAATGGGGCAATACAACACAGGGCTCTCAGCCACGCAGCGGCACCAATGATTGTAAAAATATGGATGTCTTCCGCCTATGGCACAGACACACTTAGCTCTCTTGCTACACATGTACAGGTCAATTGGCAACTCTAAAGTGTCCCTAGTGAATAAATGTGAGCGTGCATAATTTATCTGTCAGTGTCTGCCCCTAAGTATCAGCCCTGCAACTAACTGGCCATTGTCCACCACGTTGCTAGGATTGGAAAAAAAATGAATGAATGTTCCTTAGTCGGCAACTGCGCCGTCCGAAAACACGGCACATGAGCTATGGTAGACTAGCTTTGTATTTTTTAAAGTATCGCTGTAAACACTGTTCTTCAGAGTTAAACAAAAAAAAAAAAACTCTGGGCATGATGTAGTGATCAGTTTACCGTTACAAACGTAAACAACATGGCAGCCTTATAAAGCTGCTAAATTTAAATTAAGTTTTTTTTTTTTAAATTAAGAATCACTGCTCTTTTTGATGATGGGGTATCTTTTTAATGATGTCACTTGCAAGTTTGGTTCTCAATAATTATTTTATATATGCTTAACTCCTTATACCCAGTTCTACAAGGCCTTAAATGAACCAACACCTAGCTTGTGATGTATGAATGAAACTAGCATTTATTAACAACAGCATTTATACAAATTAACTCAATGTTAGTGATTACACCATATATATATTACATCATATAACCTCTATACCTGAACCAAAATGAACCTACAGACAGAACAGAGTTTTACAAAATATCTCTCAGCATCTCCCACACAGGACTGCGTTCAATGATGTGTGCCCGAGCCAGAGACATCCGGTCTCGAATGTTGTCGACATGAGGTTTACTAGTAGCCTAAATGAAAAATGTGCATTCTCTTAGTCAAGAAGTACAATTTTAACAAAGAGTTCCCAGTAATTGCATGTGTGGTGCTCTTTTACTTTGGCAATTGTTAACATTCCTTTGACAATGTCAGCATTATTTCGCACAGGTAGAATCCGCAGGTTGCTCCCGAAGAACCTACATAAAAAGAAAAGTTATAGATTTGAATGTTTAATTGCTGCACTGGTTAAGTGTCGTTTAAACCCTCATAGTAGGCCCGAGTAACCCTGTATACTTATGCTGAATCAGTGACATGGTTTCCATTTCCTTTGGATCATTAAAAGGGGCATGAAGAAGCACAAAGCAGTTCCGATGGACTTGAACAAACGTATTCAACTTCTCAGCAAGTGCTGACTCTTCGTGTTGTCGATCTTGGGGGTCAACCAACATAAATGCAGTGCCTGGGCAAAGAGTTATATTTATGTCGTAATATATTGTGGTACAGAATAGTAAAACAGTAAAAACACTTTAATGTGGCCCTTTGTCCCAAAATCGGAGGAAATTTCTCATCAACATACAGTAGGCTATTCTACAATAATAATCTATGAACCGCAAATATTTATGAGTTTTCTATGTTCTCACAGCAGTAGAACATTCTGTCTGCTAGATAAATTACCTCTAAAGTGTATTTTAATAGAAATTACTAGTTAAGTTTTATTGTTTCTGATGTTAGACGAGAATAAAAAAGAAAAGTTACCTGAAAGAGGGAAAATGAAAGCTCCAGACTCGACACTATCTGAAAACCTGATGCGATGATGTTGACCCCTGATCATTTTAATAGTTTCGTGGTTCTGGGTAAAACACATACATAAGTTGGTTTAATACTCATAACACGCTGTTATAAATTTAACACTTTTTGTGTCAAAAATTTGCGGTATATTGTCGTATTAGGGAAAAAGGCTAATGGTTAACTAGCGTTAGCGTACTTGCTAACTTGTTGAGTCTGTAGGAAACTTAAATTTACCGTTACCTCAAGTAAATTGCTGACAATTATGGTTGTTTTCCACTGAGCAGCCGTTTCCAGGTTGTTTGACATTGCCGATATATTTATTTAGACGTTAAGGTGACTGTTTATTTTAAGGAACTATACCGCCAGCAGCAAGTAAATTATGATAAATTCCAAAATTTGGGTTTGTCAGTAGTTGGTGAGCGCGAGGTTTATTTGCGATACAATAAAGCCGCCACGAGAGGGCGCTGGACCCCAAACTATCAGTATACGCCATTGACCAGTAGGCCCTAATATTGTTATAGTTTATTTAAAACCAGTTATCAATATATATATTTATATATATATATATATATATATATATATATATATATATATTTCAAACGTTATTAAACGATATAACTATATAAAGATATAACCTATAGAAGGGTCTTAAAGTAGTAGTAGTAGTTAAATTTTGGGAAAATGATTGTACTACTTTTTTGTACTTTTAAGAAATGTTTTAGAATTGAGCTGAATTTAATCATTTTGTACCACTTTTGACATACCTTAAAAAAGGCTTGGTGTCCGTGGTTGTTGCTATACGAGTAGACAGCCTTTAAGTACAACAGAATCACATTTTTCTGAAACATGAACTTTATTTTTGATCACATTAAATACAAGTCAATGGGCTTTTCCCCCCCTTGTTTATAAACTCCATTCAACTAATAGAAGACGCTCAAGAGAAAGTTTTGGTTTTCTTATTCTATTTTTCTACAGACTGAAAACAGCAATAAACAAACATACAAAAATATCTGCATGCATCACATCCCATTTGTGTCAAAACAAGTCCACTGAGGGCTGGTTATAAATAAGATGAAAGGTCCAGATTTACAGCATCTATCAAAGATGCCTGAGTATATAAATTATCAATTAAGACAATTATCATGTTTAAGTTCATAGAGAAGGCGTTGACTGTGCAATATCCTGTAGGCCTCTCTGTGCTCAGTGATGTGTCTCCAGTTCCACGATGGTCCACTCCCCCTGTGGAGACGCGGCGTCTTCAGGGGAGAAACTGGTCACAGTTATGCTGGTGGAGGAGTCCTCCATGGGCGAGATGAGTTCTGCCCAGCGTTTGAAGGACTCTTTCTCTGGAGACAGAAAAGCCTGCGAGTCCACACAGTCTCGTGACAGGGACAGTGTTTGTTTGATAAGGTACTGGGCCAGATTTAGTTCTTCAGGCACAGGGTTTATGACTCCCAGAGTGGACTCATTATCAGAGAGGAGCTGCCTGAGCAGGCTCCAGTCCTGCTCGGCAAACTCACTGCTTTCGTCCTTGTCCTTCTCTGCCTGTTTGAGATTCTTGTGCTTCTCCGAGCAGTGCTCTAAGGTTTCTCCCACGTCCATCTCGTAAATCGGAGAAAGGGCTTTAGTGGACGGTCTCCGGTCATGTTTGCAGCTTTGATCCAATCTGTCACAATCACTGTCCCCTAAAAACAATTGACAATACTGCAAAATGACAAGCTGTTACGAGCTCAACAACTTAAAAAAAAAATATATATATTTTTTTAATACTTAGTTGGAGACTATTATAACAAAACACACTCAAAGTTTACCCTCAATGCAACTGTTCCCCTTTAAAGAATTCTTTCTTCCAAGTTCCAAGGACATTCTTATGAAGGTCATATTTAACATGACGTATTAACGTTAAGTACAAGTATTGTACATGACCATGAACTCTGCTAAATGATTCAAAAGGGAGACAGATGCCCTAAAGGTAACGCACAGGAGGATTTTTCTAAATGTATCTCTTTATCCACATGATCAAACGTTTACATTACTGCCAGCACTAATTAAGTTTGCCTTTGTCAGAAAAGTGTATACTTTTAGATTTCTTGCATGTATTCAAATATTAATAAACAAGACTTAAATACTGGCACAAAAACAGAAATGCAAGCAACAGTGCTTCACTTAGCACAAAAAACAATAGCAAACCACAAAGTTTTCCATTACAATATATTTTCCTTTTATACGAGGTTAGAAATGAAGATAAAAATTGATCACTTTGATGATAAAGAAATACATGGACGTACAGCCTAAAGGTGCAGCATATTTCTTTTTGGAATATCAGTGAAAAAGAGACACGGCAGAACCATGGCAGCTGTTCTAAAGACACGTCAAATACTTTACAGAGGAGGCTATGGACACCACACAAAACCCTACTGAACAGAACCAAACACTTATTAAAGAAGAGGGACTATCTAGCAGCCACGGTCTAATAGGTATGACGCACATCCATAAATAAAATAAACACAACATAAAGGGGTGTCAAATCATTTTAATGCCAGCATGCATGTATGCAGCGCAAAAGAAAAAAGGAAACATAACAAAAGCAAGGGATGGGTACAAGAGAAAAATAGACAAACATTGGCTCATTGAGTTTTACATGTTTAGAAACGCAGTGGCAGCTGAATTAAGTCTTTTTTTATAAATTTATTCTTATTAGAAAATTAATAATGTTGCTTATTTACAAGTTTGCCAATTTTCAAAGTTGCTTGATTTAAGCAATTGAACATTAATAATTCATGTTTACATAAGAAAAAAAACAGACATGACCTTGACCCTGAGAAATTGTGCAGCCGTATTAATATTAATTATTTATATGTAGAGCCGGAATGTATATCGCTGTACTGTTTAGAACTATTTTCTCAACATGTAAACAAGGAAAAACATTTTCAAGATTATAACAAGAAATAACAGCAGTCCAATTTGAACATAAATGACGGCACATTATTCCATTCCAGATGAATTATTAATGTTAAATTGCCAAATAAAGCATCTTGAAGTGTAAAAAATAGGCTGTGGCTAAAAAAAAAGGCCATCAGTACTGCACTACAGAAAAAGAAACAACAAAAATAATACGACTCTTATTTGTATGTACAGAAAAGTGCATTAGTAGAACTATGTGACAAGCCTGGTCACAAGGCCCATTCTTTTGACAAATACAATTATACGATGAGTCTTAGTGCATTTTACATTGATTTCCCTTTTACGCTTCTGACTAAAGGTAGTTCAGTCGTTAGAAATGCACGAGTCCAATCTCGATCTTTAAAAGGATATGTAGGTTGCAAATTCAAAGATACGACGACTACACAATGAATGTTTAGAGATGAACGTGATCTATGCTATGGAAACTACATTTGAATTTGAACTACTATACTAGGTTATGAAAATCCTTTGTTTGCAGAAATGGGGGAGATAAGGCTAATACAAAAAAGGTTTAAATTCAGCGGAGGGGGAAAACTAAACCTATATTGATGGAGTTTCAGAGGTAAAAGGTGGGATTGGAAGTTGGGAGGGGTCCGTGGATCATACTTTACCTGCTGGAGACTGTGCACCCTGTGAAGGAGGAGGAGTCACCTTGAGGTTCGTTTAAGTCTAGATGTAAATCTTGCTTCTTGCTTTCAGAAGGGTGTTTGCGCGGAGATCCGTTGGTGTACTGCTCGGTGTGGCGTAGATCGAGGTGGCAAGGCCGCTCTTGCGGAGGGTCCTGTGGAGGGCAGTGAGAGTTCTCCACCTGCTCCTGAAATTCTGTGAGGAATCCGGATGACTTTTCTTCTTGTGGTTCATTGGTTTTGAGCTCTAGTGCAGTTTCAACATATCTGGCTTGGAGATTCTGCTCCTCACTGGGATTAAATTGAGGGATTGTAGCAACAGGCTCGAAAACATCACATGGCGTAACGGCGTCTGGTTTAGACGGAGGAGTTTGGACACCACCCTCTTCGGAGCCCATCTCCTCACATTCGTCGACGGAGAGCAGCACAGACCGACGGAAATTTGACGTGGTCTGGAAGTCAGACGGCTCGTTCTCCTGGTCCACGCTTTCATCGTCGAAAGCCAAATTGACAATCCCTTGAAAATGAGGCGAGGGTTCTGTGTTTGGATGTGAGTCTTGGTTTGGAAGCACTTCGACTTCGGACTTCTCGTCTTCCGTCTCCTCCTCTTCATCATCGTCCACTTCTTCCTCCTCAGATGAAAACAGTTGGTGTTCCGGGACGCTTTTCACCGTCACAGTAGCTTCAACTTTGGAGGGCTCCTCCTCGACGGGTGCTTCGTCTCTTTGCAGCCAAGAGCGAGGCCGTTGCCGTACTGCTTCCTCCTCGCTGGTGGTCTCGGCCTCTCTCCCGCGCAGACGTACCTCCACCCTCAGCCCAGCCCCACTCTCGTACATCTTCAGCTCCTCCGGGGTGCTCGTGTCACTGCTGCTGCGCCCAAGGAAATCGTGGCAACGCATTGTGCCGCACTTGGACACACCTTGGTCGTTGGAGCAGTCGTCATCTTGCGAGCCTCCCGCGTCGTAGTCCTCCGAGCGGGGCTTAATGTCGTCGGAGGAGGTGGACTGGCTTCCCGTTTCGGATTCAGGGGTGATTTGAGGGTGTAGCCCTCTCCATGAATCTTCCAGAGGAGTGCTTCCAGTACTGCAGGGTGTGTCGATGGGACGTTCAGTGTCTGAATTAGGGTTAGTGTTGTGGTTGTGACTGGGGACGCTTTGTGGCTGTTTGACTTTAGTGTCAAGAGGCTGTTTGGAAAAGTCAGCATTAGTAGATTTTATTTTGGAAGTGGGTTTAACTACCAACTCCACACTAGTGTCAGTTTCTTTTTTCTTGCCGTTTTCTGACTGAGGACATTCCTTTGGATTTGGAGCCCTAACTGAATCCTCTTTAGTTGACCGCTGTGTGCCTTGTTGTGCCGTATCTTTATCTTTTTCCTCAGTCCTGATTTGAGTAGGTTCACTTTCCAAATTTCCCGCCTCTTTATCTTTTGTGACTAATTTCTTTGTGGCTGAGGTTTTGGTGTTAGAACCAGATTTGGGCAAAGCTGTTGATTCAGTTTTGGGCTTTGGTCCCGGTTTGGAAGTTGGGGCTGGAGGTTGCTTGGAGTTGACTGAGGAGGGTTTGGCTGGTTTAGCACTAGTTTTATTTGAGTACATAGTTGCTGCAATTGGTTTTGTAGTCTTCTTCCTTGAAACTTCACTGGCTGTTTTGTTGGGCGATGGTTTGGATCCTTCCTTGTCTTCTTTTTTGGGGGAAGGAGGCTTTTTTGTCAATGACCCGTTCCTGGGGACTAAACAAACAACAGTGAATGCCGTACCTTGAATACAAATATAAAAGATTACTGCGCTTTAGTTTATACAAAATATCAGTATCTCAATTGCTCACACTGTAGATAGGACCTTATAATTCTATGTTACATGTTTAAACTTGCTTACATGCAAACAAAAAATGACAGAACTTATTCATGTGCAAGGGCTTTTTATGGTAATACGCATTTAGTCAGAGTAGCTATTGAAGCAGAATTTGTCTAACCGTGGTTTTCTGTCGTGGCCCTTCCCTTGGAGTCAGCTCTAGTCACTCCTGTGGTGGCTTTCTCCATTGCACCCGTCTTGACTTTACTGGTTTCCCTGGTATTCGTTTTGTTTGTAGAACTGTGACAAAAAAACAGCAATAAATTAAACACAGTTCACAGTTTTTCTCAATTGTTTTGGCACCTTTTTTTAAACAGTTTAGCATTTATCAAAACTAAAAGTGCATTTGTCACAACAGTTCCATGTTTTTACATAGTTTTACTAGTCTGAGCCCCAGTCAAAAAAATCTAAAGAATTTTCTAAATCTAAATCTAGTTTTACATTAGGCTACATACAAAACACTGAGCTCATGTTCACTTGCGTCAAAGAGAAATGTTCATGCAGTAAACAGCATGTCTGAGGTTTGTCTTCTATCGTTTGTTGTTTTTTGTGCTTTCAAAGTGTCTGATCTCATGTCTGGTGTATTTATCTGAAAAGTTTTAAAAACTGAATGAAGCCTTTTGTTGATGAAACAGTGGTTATAGCCCGTGAGGACTTGATTGATTAGACTGAAAATCAAGTTTTGTTCAATAAAACGTACAAAAGCTATTTTGATTTTGTTTTGTACAGCTTTATAGAGAGAAACATAATACAAAGCAATGCCATTTGTCTAAAACACCAACAAACGCTGAACTGTTGAAGGACACACTGACTGTTCAGAGAATTGTGCTGAATGCTTTGAGAAACGCTTTGCTCGTTCAAGAATTGAGCCTAAGCAAATGAGAAACACTGCAATAAGAATACATTTGTTATCTATACCTCAAACACCATTTGGGGGCAGCAAAGTCATTAAATGATTATCAATGAGTGTTTTTTTAAATCATATCCTTGTGAGTCTAAATCAAATATTGTTTCTTTAACTAAATACACCTTAAAAGGAACAGTAGGGCACAATATAGACTTGTTAAAGATGACATATGCCTTTTTCCATTAAGTTAAATTAATATTCTTAATCCCATTCTCTTTGCTGCTGTAGTTATAACCCAGATTAACAGAAGTACACTGTCATTTTAAAAAGCTTGGCTCCTAAACTGACTCGACCCAGAAATGTAATATTTACACATATGAATTTCTAATTTCCAAACTATTAAATATTAATTTGCTCCTTTAATATTTAAGGGAATCTTTTTAACATCTTTGAAGGACAAATAAAGAGGCAATGCTACATACTTTTATCTCTCTGACAGTCTCAGACACTACTTGTTAATATTTGACATACATTTAAAAGAAATAAATAAGCCTTATTGTATATATTATTTTTAACTTTATGTTATAAATACATTAATCATTAATTTCACAAGTATAACTTAGTAATATTGCACTCAAAAGGTCAAACTTGTAGTGAACATAAATCTTTGTTTGTGTACACAAAATATCCAGGTAAACGGTAAAGAAATCAAATTGGTAAAGTAAACGAAAGGTTAGCATAACGCCATATGCCCTGTGAATATTTATGATCTTTATGGTCAGTGAGCCATCTTTTGTTGGCCTTCTCTGTCATTAATAATGGATAATATGAATACAATTATGAAAGAATGAATAACGCAGTTGTTTACGTGTCAGCAAGGAGAGTCTCACCTGCTGCTCTTTGCTGAATCAACTTTCTGTGGAGCTTTTGTTGGTGTAGATTTGTTCACTGCCTGGACCGGCTGTTTTGGCTTGGCACCTGAAACATAACACATACAGTATGCGAGTATGAGAAGTTATCGGTGCATCACATGTTAGACTGTCTCAGCTCACATATGCTTTGAGCTGGGGATAAGAGGACTCATGCTGTGCCCCTGCTCTATAGTTGTCTTTGTACCAGCAGGCAAACAGCTGAGGCCCACTGGTATCAGCTCGGATTACCATTTCTCCCTACAACCATCCTCACCATAAAAGCTCAAAGTGATCAGTCACACCCCGTGTGGCAGCTGCATGAGGCTTTGACCTGGTCTGTTGGTTTGGAGTCTGATGCCAGCAGCTGCCTAAGACAGCCTCATGAAATTTGTTTCTCAAAAATCAGCAGATATACTGTTCCAACCTTCCAAACTCCCCTCTGGCCAAAGCCCAGCGTTCATCATACTAATTAGTAAGCCATCTCCTGAACACCCTCAGTGATAACATGTGGAGCAGAACTGGCTGAAACTGAAGATAAGTTCTGCACTACACAGTTTTTTGATGTATAGCAGTAAATAAAGAGGGTTAACCTGGGACAGACTGGGCATCATTACGGGGACTGCTGGCACCATTTTCTGGAGAAGCGCTGCCAGATGTGGATGTAGCAGTGGCCTGAGCTGGAGTACTTCCTGTGGTACTATTAGTCTTGACCACTGAGCTCTTCTGAACCTTTGATCCTGGTGTCTGACTGGTGGATGTGCAGCTTGGTGGACAGGTTTTAGGCCGTGCACCTGGGTTTGGCCTCTTCTCTTGGTCTTTGACCCCAGAAGAGCTTCGGGGGCCGTTTGCACTGACTACGTCTCGTCTGGCTCCTACAGCTCCAGTACCATTGACGACCGGTGTGGCACTTGATGTCTTTGCTTTCGATGCAACACTGCGGTCCTCCGGCTTCTTTACACTCTTTGTCTTGGGACCGTCCCCTGGTTTGTTAGCCGTCCCCAGTCCATCAGACTTCATGGCTGAAGCTGGACTTTGGGAGGAAGTTTTAATGAGGTTGGACACTCTTTGCGTCCTGTTCACAGGAGGACTCTCAGGAGCAGATGAAGGGCTTTTTAAAGCCCTTGGCTGCAGAAGAAACAAGACACTACGTTAGTCCATTTGTACGTGTATGAGTGAATTAATTAGAATTCTGCCACAAGACAGAGACATGAATGATGCTAACATTCTCCTCATTCAAACAATCAATCCTCAGTCATGTTGGACATCTTGGCAAAGCCCTTCAGCCCGGTTTATGTTGGCCATTCATCTGTTTAGAGTGGCTGTGCTGTTCATTTCATAATGTACCACTTTTCTGTGGGGGTGGGGCTATATAACGTGTGATGGTCATTGGAGTCACTCAAACTAAGATCACATCATGAACCCAAGTAAAAGTTATAATCCCTGAATAATAACAACCTCAGTCTGATCTGGTTTCAGAAACAAAACAGCTCTGGAGTCAAGTCACACAAAAAAATAACAGAAGGAAAAAAAAAAACAGAAGTGCTATTACCTGTGAACTTGAAAACACTGGCTTTTTACTGAGTCTTTTATTGTCCCCTTTATCAATTGCATCTGGAAGACAGGGGTAAAGAAAGAAATCATTAGCCACAAACCGCACATCCATAATAGAACTAAATACACATTTTACTATTTTTCTACTACAACAAAGTGCAGTTCTTTTCATTCATGAGGAGATTCGCACAACCTCTGTTTAGTCCCATGACCAAAAGACAGCAAACATTTAAATCAGATCAATGCATCCATCCAACCAACCAACCATCTCGGTAAATTTATAATGGAATAATAACAGTGATCAAGCAGATTGTATTTACTGAATTATGGCTTATAATGTTCGCATGTCAATCCAATGACACCAACAAGATATAGGTCCATAAATTATTGAGAAAATGCATTGGTGAGAAAACACATTATTACTATATATGGAAAGTCTAAATCATCTGCAGACTCACAAAGACAAGGCTTGAACCCCTCACTCCCACATCTTTAAAAACAAGCATTGCCATGTTTGAGTACATACACACACATCCGCACATACTGCAATAAATAGGTTAGCGCTTCCATCTGGGTAAAGATAGTTAGTGATTGTGAAATCAGCCAACAACACACGCTCCCAAGGATTTGTTTCTGTGTAATGATGCAGAGCCACAGCTTCAACACTACACAGGAGCAAAAATATGCAAGCAGACACACCATGCAGCAATACCCCGTGTGTGTGTGTGAACACAGATCATAGATTGGAAGTACATTAGCTTACCTGCAAGAATCCTGTCTCTATGTTTGGGCGACAGGCTCTCCCATCCCTGTGTGTGGCGGACAGCGTAAAAGGTCTGCAGGAGGAACGTCCACAGACGATCGTGCAGGCTGCAGATCTCTTGCCTGAATGGCTGACGGTAACAGAGAGGAGAGAGAGAGGGGGGAGAGGAGAAGAATGGAAAGGGGTGCGCTACAGCACAACGAATCAGCAGCTGCTTGAAGAAGAACCTTTCACCATGGCAACAAATACCCCTCCCTCTCTTTCCCCCGTCCTCCTCTGTTGCTGAATCCACTCAGGAGAAAAAGAAAAATCTGTGATGTCACCAGCCTATGGCCACATGCTCGTTTCCACCCCTGATTATTTTAAAAAATGGAGCTGTAGACTGCAGTTTAGGAAGGAGTAACGTCCACCTCCTAGCTCACCCAGCAGATAACAGGCAGATTAGAGGAGCCCGCTGGCACACGTCAGTCTCCCTCAGACTAATCCATCGTGCCATATTGTACAGCGCTTAACCGGGGTTACTCCTGCAGCCAGGTCACTATCCCTGGAAGTCAACTTGTAGGCCTAATCTGTCTCATCACAAAAAGTATAGAAGCAGTTTACTTGAGTGACACTAAAACACAAGTTGACCTATTGGCATGTAAGCTGTATGAAAGAAGGGCTTGGAGTGAAGTCATGAGAATAAGGTAGACCCATTTCGTTTTACTGACATGTTGATGATGATTTGTACTGTACAGCACTTTTACATGTGCTTTAGAAATAAACTCGACTTGACTATGGTATAGCAAAATAACGCAGTTAACAACAGGGGTGGGCAATTATTTTTCCCCTAGGGCCACATTAGAACATGGGAGTCTGGGGAGGGCCGGGCTGCTCAATAAAAACACGTAGTTTAAAGTTTGAACTACAGCAAAACAATATGTGTAATAAACACTGTATATTCGACACAACATTAAGTCCTTAGTTTTAGATCCACTCTTTACAGTTTGTTCTAAAACCTTTGAACACTCTCTCTGAGAGTAGAGATGCTAGCTTTAGGAAAGGCTGTTCCTGTTTGGAGCATGTTGTAGTGGAATTAGCTGTTTATTTTGAAGAAAAAGGTAAAATATATGCAGTGTTTGATTATGAATAAAATATTAGTAAATGCTTGGTGGGCCAGATTAACTTGTCTGTCAAATAAAACAATATATCATGATAGCGCAGTCTCTGTGAAATAGATGTTGTAATTGTTGATACTGCAATAATAAATTGGTGGCTGTATATTCCAGCTTTAATCCATGATCATTTGTGAACATCCATTGTGAAGAGAACTAACAACTGAATTTTCCATTGGGGATTAACAAAGTTAGATGGAATTGAAAGGAGACCAAGACAAACCATTCATTCACTATGAGCAATTCAAATTGACCAGTTCACAATTCTTGCTGCCAACTACCTTTCCACTGTGCACTTACTATTTCAACAGTAAAATACTGTATATATATAAAATACCAAATGACTTTGATCCTCTGTAACAATCTGGGCCATATATTGCATGGCTACTTTTAAGATGAAATTGTAATCTTAGGAACTTGGATAGCAATGCTTTTAGGGATCAATCATTCTTCATAGTAATAAAAAAAAAAAAAAGCAATTAAACTATTTGTCCTGCTATATTGTAATGTGAGTATGCCATTAGAACCTTAATAGGATATTGCACATACAAAAAAATAAATAAATAAACAGCGGAAAAAGCTTGTACCGTTGGTAAACACTGTTGAGTTGGAAAAGCAGCCCAATGGTGACACGAAATGTGCAGCCATCAGACAAAAACTCAACACATTCAATTTCACCTCTTGTTGTTTGTGCTCTATCTGAAAAATTGTAGCGTCTTCCTCCGTGTCATCACCATACAGGCAGCGCACGGCGGTGAAAAGCTCACAACTGTTCTCCACAGTCATGCCCTCTTTGACGGCGGCGCACAGTTTCCTCAGCAAGGTGGGCTCTCGCGTGAACTCTTCTCTCTGCAATAAGATGTGAGAAATCTTTCCTGAATATTCATCTAGGTTTTGACAGCGAGTTTGTTAGGCTGCCGTACCCTGCGTAGATCCTGAAAGGCCTGAGTGCGAATAACTCGGGGTAGGTGCTGGACAATGTACCGCAGGCTCTGGTCTTGAAGCTCTGTGACCAGGCCCTTCACTTGTTGGGCCCATTTCACCTCAGGGAGGCTGCCAATTAACTGCTCGGTGCCAGAGAGCATGGTCACTGCGTTCTGCACAGTCTGAACGGAAACATCTGTGAGCTAAAGGAAACTGACTCTAGGTGAGAAAAACAAAATGAGATCAAGTGCAGTAGTTTTGAAATACGGTTACTTGTGTCTATCGATTGGAAGGCAGTCTAAATCGTCTTCTTGGCAAACACAACTCGTGTATTTGCCAAGGGTGTACAACTGTATATGTGTCTGGCATCCAGAACACGATGCTCCACTTTGGCAGTGATGAAAGACAGACTCAATTATCAATTATGAGCCCCGGTTTCCCTCCCCATCTGTCTGCTCTCTCATCATCCTAAATTAGTCTTTAATAACTGAGAATTGAATAAAAGTGCTCTTTAATTAGATTACTTTCAAATTTGCTTCCTGTGGAAAAATCACCAGAGAATGAGTTTGCTGCAATTACAAAGCGGAGGAGAAAAAAAAAGAACAAAAAAAACATACCATGGTTTCAACAACAGCAGTAAAACAGACTCTTTGAAGCTCCAGGGATAAGAGGGAAAAGTTTCGCTCGGACCAAGTCTTCACAAAATGTTCTGCAATCCACCTGAAAATAGAAGTGCTTATTTTGGAGTCTCTTATCCTGAGACATCTTAAAACGACAAGACAGCAAGAGACATCTCGCTAAACACATGACCTAAATTAGCAACAATCTTGTCTGCGCATTGCATTGTATGACTCTGCAGCTTAATCCACACAAGTTTTTAGGAATGACCAAACTGATGTTAAGGAGTACTAATGTTATAAAAAGTGGTTCTCTTAAGAATCAAGCAAGAAGAACAAATGAAGCAAGGCATTCTCTGTTAAATGAAATAATGAGTTGTCAAAACAGTTACCCCCTTGCTCTAGTCTATAAAACCCTTTTAATTTGTGTGTTAAGATTGTTTTGTGTTTTATTTCCTTCTTTAAAAGTGTCAGGTATATTCTAAATAAGGGAACTCAGCATTTTAATTCTCATGGTTGCTATACTTGAAGAAATCATTTTCCAGACCTTTTCATGCCAACTCAAAACAGCAAATTATCTCAACTCAAATGTTGTACTTTTCTTGATGACAAAGCTAGTTTTAAAAAGTTAGTAGAAAGCTTTGTGAATTTAAACATTGTATTTACACTGCATTAAACACAAGCACAACCGGTGCCTCAACTAGCGAGTCCCTAAATTATAGGAAACTGCTGTAGCTCTATGAATTTAATGTTCAGAAAGATGGCAATAAACCATAAAGAGTTTAATATTTCCTGCAGCAGCTGTATGTCAAGCCTCTCGCTGCTACTAAAGGATTTACTCTGATTCATATTAAATATTTACAATGCATTTAAGTTTCTAAAGGTCTGCTTCAAGTACATGTTATATCTTAGATGAACTTTGATGTTGGGTTACCCATACCAAATCATCCTGTACTGATTCAACTTGTGCCCCACAGTGGAAAGGAGGCTTGAGTGTTGCGTTAGTTGTTGTGTTTAGTTTTTCTTTTTTTTTTTTATTATGCAGAGCTAATGTGGAGCAACCAAACCTGGCATTAATCTGACTATTCCTCTCTGTTTTCGTACAGCAACTACAGAAGGTCAAACTCAACATTGCCACTGAGTTTACAGAAGGGCACTGTGATGTTCCATAGCTGAGCTAAAGCCAGTCAAGTTTCAAACAGAGTATCCTTGAAAACGAGAAGAGGTACAATACAATTTTCCAGGACAAAGTTAAAGTTCTTTCCAAGACAATTGGACATTTTAATTCAATCCCAGCTAAGTAAACACATGCCTATATTTTGAAAAAGCAGACAAGGCTCTAAATGCAAATGTATTACAATAAGTGCAAGTGGAGCAGCACAAAACCAAAACCAAACCAAATAAAAAACATAATGATTTATGCAAAAAAAATAAAATAAAATACTTTTTTTGAAACAAAAAGCGAACTGCATCTAATTTTCTGCTTAAGTATTTTCAACTTTTTTACTGTGAGAGCTGGTAAAGAATGCTTTAATGGCCTTGTTTGCAAGTATAATAATTGTTACATTTATATAGCGCCTTTCCAGAGCTCAAGGACGCTTTACATATCAATTATTCATTCACTCCACAGTCACACACTGGTGGAGGTAAGCTACATCTGTAGCCACAGCTGCCCTGGGGCAGACTGACAGAGACGTGGCAGCCATTCCGCGCCTACGGACTCTCCGACCAACACCTTCAACATTCTTACACATTCATACGAGGCAAGGTGGGTTAAGTGTCTTGCCCAAGGACACAACGACAGTATGAACTGTGGGGAGAGCGGGAATCGATCCTACTACCTTCCGGTTGAAGGACGGCCGCTCTACCACTGAGCTACTGCCGCCCCGAGTATAGCATATGTTAAGGGATGTAATGAAATGTTCCTCACAATGAAATCTATAGGTCTATGGGCTGGGATCTCCATCTGAGACATACCATGGTCCTACTTACATATGTAAAAAATAGCTGTTGGTTAATTTTATTATCAACACTAACAATTTCAGCTCCATTTAGTGATTTGGAAAGGTCTAAATGATTTCACTTCCCGTATTAAAACTGGTCAGCATTTTGGTGCATTTCCACTTACCTCTTACACTGCATGTTAAGGTTGTAAAGGCCTAAGGCATGTGTGAGGCACAGGCACTCAAGAATTGTCCTCTGGACCCCATCACTTGGCTGCATGAGACACAAGAAGGAATGTGTATGACTCAGTAACTCTGTAATACTTAGTAATGATCAGAAGATACTCTATAGAGATTCTATTCTTGTAGGTAAACAACTAGAGTTATCAACTATTTTAGTATGGTCTACTTCTAGCTACTGCCACTGGATACTGTTTGTAAATACAAACCTGATTCCAAAAAAGACAGGACACTGTAAAAATTGTAAAAAAAAAAAAAAACAGAATGCAATAATGTGGAAGTTTCAATAATCTTTTATATTTTATTCAGAATACAACATAGATTACATATCAAATGTAGAAAGTGAGACATTTTGAAATGCCATGCCAAATATTGGCACATTTTGGATTTCATGAGAGCTACACATTCCAAAAAGGTTGAGACAGGTAGCAATAAGAGGCCAGAAAAGTTAAATGTACATATAAGGAACAGCTGGAGGACCAATTTGCAACTTATTAGGTCAACTGGCAACATGCTTGGGTATAAAAAGAGCCTCTCATAGTGGCAGTGTCTCTCAGAAGTCAAGATGGGCATTCCCACAATGCTGCGGCAAAAAATAGTGGAGCAATATCAGAAAAATTGTTATCACATCCAAAGATTCAGAGAATCTGGAACATTCTCTGTGCGTAAGGGTCAAGGCAGGAAAAACATACTGGATGCCCGTGATCTTCGGGCCCTTAGACAGCACTGCATCACAAACAGGAATGCTACTGTAATGGAAATCACAACATGAGCTCAGGAATACTTCCAGAAAACATTGTCGGTGAACACATTCCACTGTGCCTTTTGCCGTAGCCAACTTAAACTCTATAGGTCAAAAAAGAAGCCATATCTAAACATGATCCAGAAGCACAGGAGTTTTCTCTGGAGCCAAAGCTCATTTAAAATGGACTGTGGCATGTGAAAAACTGTTCTGTGTTCAGACAAATCAAAATTTGAAGTTCTTTTTGGAAAACTGGGACGCCATGTCATCTGGACTAAAGAGGACAAGGACATCCCAAGTTGTTTTGAGCGCTCAGTTCAGAAGCCTGCATCTTTGATGGGATGGGGTTGCATGAGTGCGTGTGGCATGGGCAGCTTACACATATGGAAAGGCACCATCAATGCTGAAAGCAACTACTGCAGAAGCCTGTATTAGACAAGAATGGGACAACATTCCTATTTCTAAACTTGAGCAACTTGTCTCCTCAATCCCAAGATGTTTGCAGACTGTTATAAAAAGAAGAGGGGATGCCACACAGTAGTAAACATGGCTATGTCCCAACCAAAAAAAATTAACTTATTTTTCCCTTAAAATTTTAAAAGTTAAAACATTTAATGTCAACTATGTTGTATTCAGAATAAAATATTAAAATTTGAAACTTCCACATCATTGCATTGTATCATACATTGTACAGTGTCCTGACTTTTTTTGAGATTATATTCATACATAGAAACTTTATAGAATACACAATATTGTTTAATACAGTGTCTGTTTGATATGGCTGACCTTGGGGAAGAAGCGGCAGTAGTCTCTGATCAGCACCATCTCCACCACATTTTTGAGCCCTTCCAAACCCAACATGTCTGCTGCCAGAACCACCTGACTGCAGGACAAGACGACACAAGAGCAGGTCAGATTGGTTGTCTAAGCCTCTGGAGCTATTTTTAAACACACCTTATTCAGATAACATACCTGGCACTGGCTCCTGAAGGCAGATCCACAATAGCCCCATACATAAACTGCAGCAGTATCTCCATTTCCTCTGACCCTAAACTAAAGAGCCAACAAGCCAAACATGGGAGTTATTAAAAAGGGATTACATATGTTTTGTTAATTGCAATCAAATGACAGTAGAGGGAGTAGTCAGCGTAATGTTTCCCAATAGCATCATTAGAGGAAGAGCCCATCTTTCATAACAAAAACACAGTGGGCAAAGTCATTATTTGTAATACATTGCTAATTGGGTATGCAGCAGAGCCAAACCAAGAACTGCAGTACCTCCCTGGTACAAGATGGTATAGGAGGCCACCCAGTAAGGCACTTTTTGAATGGGGTCTGACATTTTCTTATACCAAGCACTACTTTCTCTTGCACTTTTTCATGTGACTGCTCCGTGGGGGCCATTTTACAGGTTTCCACCACACTCACCGCAACGGTTCTACATTCTGACAAGCATGCTCCTACCTGTTGCCCTCAGATCAGCTATGCTAAGGCCAGTTTTCATGCTAAGGCCATTTGCCTCTTACTGCAGTGTAAGGAAACCATGAGTGGACATTTACTGTGCTGCTGAGATTCCAAAGCCAGTGGGTGACTGTGTGAAAATATGCCAGAGTGAGAAAAACTCCAGATTGTACAAAGTCACCTCTGTTTTGTGGTTATGAATTATTAATGCAGAACATGTACAGAGTCTGCTGCTTATGTTCGGAGAAATGAAATGCAGAAATGTTAAGCCAAGAGTGGATTTGTGTTATTGATCCGTTGCGCCCTGCTACATGATACTGATGTCTTACCCTTGCAGTGTTATGCACTGTCTGGAGCTCTCCATCCAGCTCCCGCACAACATGGCCCGAAAGTACTGGGAGCGTGCACACAGGATCGCCCTAGAAACCCAGGAAAGCAGACAGTTGCACGTCAGATCCTGTTGTATTAATATTTCACACATTGTTTGGCCGGCCTGTGTACTTAAGTGGCTTTGAAGTGAGTAGGGAGAGGATAAAAATAAGTTTTTGTTCTGGTGTCTCTGGAGATGCATTTGTTTGTTGTCCTTCAAGAATGTGGCTAGAAATCAATGGTGTTTGCAATGAAACTGGTAAAACTGCATTTCAATATTCTGCTAACTTGGAATAACTTACATATTGAAGTCAAATAATTTAATTTCAATAGGTCAGTTTAAATCAATTCTTCAAGGTTTAGAAATTGGATCTATGTTTTGTCACTTTTTAGGTGAATAATTTATTGTGTTTTATGTTGCCTCTACAGAATGTTTTAATTGCTTTATTGAATGAACTGCTGCTGTCTTGGCCAGGACAACCTTGAAAAAGAGATTTGTAATCAAAATGGGACTTTCCTAGTTAAATAAAAAAAAGGTTTAAAACAACTAAACTAAATGAATTAAAATAAAAGATGCCCAGAATGCAATTCTGCCCCGAATGCAATTCTGCCAAACAAAGACATGACACAAAAAAGAGGCACACTGAAGAAGTGTGACTCTAGTGATACAGATTATATATCAGTTTAAATGAGTATGAATCAATCTGTAAAATCAAATAGTCTAATATCTAATAGTTCTATACTTGAATTGTTTTAATAAACCAGAAGCCATCTCAAGTCCCTTCTCATGGAACTTGTATAGAGGCTGGTTTCTTGATAATAAGGCTTGTTTGTACAGTGTTATTCATCCTCGCTGCTATAAGGCAGTACAGGCAAATGGCAGAATGTTTTATAATCTCAAGGTTTAATAATCTGTTCTCGACTGCAGAAATAATAATAATTCGATTTATATTGCGCTTTCTCTCTCGAGGGACTAAACTAAACCTAATCTAATATTAGATGATTCTGACTAAATATTTGATCACAGAGTACTCCGAAAGTGAATGCAGCAGCAGCTCCTCGTACAGATAACTGCTCCACACGGGAGACCTGCAGCTTGAATGTTGTACCTGGGTGAAGTGTGGTTGAGATTCAGTGTGCTAAAGGAAGGGCACGGCTGTCTGTTCTAAAAATAGAGACTATGCACAGGACAATACCTGATTCTGGGAGTGTGATAACCTTGAGCAAAATATAATTCCACTGGAAGTTTAGCTAAAAAGAAAGTGCTATTTTTAGGCATTTGAATAAAAGCAACTTTTTATGTACACCATTATTAGGCAACTATTAGTGTGCAGAATTATGTAACAAAATGAAAAACAAAGATTTTCCCATCTCACTTGTTTAGGAGATGAATCTGCCTAATAATTATGCAAACCTTGATATTGGGTGTTGATCTCCTTAGGCCACACCCTCCCTTGTTACACAAATACACATCACCTGATATGTAGTAAATCCAATAAGGATTCAAGTTTATACTGCTTGGAGTTGAAAATTATGGATAAAATTATGATATGGTCAAAATAATCACTTGTCTAATAATTGTGCACACAGTGTATTTCTTCACTTTGTAGCAGAACAACCCCTGGAATCCCCACTGATTAACTGTCCTGTCTTTTCTGCCATTGCCAGAGGCCTTCAGAGACAAGCCTGTATCTGGAGCTTGAAAGTTAACACTGTTTTCTTTCAGATAAAAGTATGGCCAAAGTAATTTATGGACAAGAAATGTTATTAATGAGTTTGCTTCTTGCTTTTACAAGTAGTGGAACTTGGGTACACCAGGCACCAGGGTCAAAGGTCACTCAGGACCAGTACCACCCCCTGGCGCCATGTCTTTTAACCATAAAGTTTTGAAGATAAGTTGTTGTTTCAGCCGCTTTATCTCCATACTGATTGACCGTCGGAATGCTTTTGATCCTAACATCCAAGAATGATCAAAGACCGCCCCTGGTGGTCAAATGAACAAATGACTCTATCCAATCATCAAAAGACAATTTCGTAATTCTTACATTAAAGGAAAATGTATTTTTGATATTGTGTTGTTTATACTGTTCTCTTCCAGGACACGGAGTTGTGACCAAATAACTCCCTTTATGGTTTCCGTTTTGTTTTAAATGAAATGTAATGTATGTTTCAACAATATTCTACATATTCATAATACTCTACTTTTCCTTGTATAATCCTACAAGTAGAAATGTTTTGGTGTGTGTTATGAGAATAAAGTGAAACAAAAGGAATGTTTTAAAAACTTTAGTTAAACTTTAGTTTAGATGTTCCCAAGCAACTTCCTCTTCTGACGGAAGAGCGCCCCCGGCTCAAAGTTGATAAAAGCTGGCTGCTAGCTTTTATCAGCTCTTGGCTCTTGCCTCTTGGCCCCCTGCTTCATTGGAACTGTCTACGGGACAGTCCGCTCCCTGCGGGGACCGCACTCTCTTCCTGCTTGACCACCATGGCTAAAGCTTTGAGCCTCGTGTAAGCACGAGTAAACTTTCCTTTGTTCTAAAGATCGCGCCTGCTAAAGCGTCTGCTCTTTGCCAAAAGAGCGCGCGCAGAAGCAAGTCTTAACCAGCAACAGCTAAGAATTCTTTCATGGACATCGCAATGACCTGCACAACTTCAGACTGTTAACGGTACATGGGGCCCAGGTTTGAACAACCGGACGCCTCTCTCTATCCCCGGGCTGCAAACCGAGACGCACGCCGACAGCATCCTTGGTGTGGAACGCCCCATCAGTAAGCGACAAACTTTCTGGAGAACATTCAGGACGCTCTGACCGCTGATAGCGACCCACCTAACCGAGCCAGCCCCGCTGACTACTACTGATGTCCTCTGCCCAAAATCTCCAATCCCTTCTCCGTTTAAAGTCACTTCGTTAAATTTCATCATTTAGATTAACACGTCTAAACATTCCTTTGGTTTACAAACCATCTGAAAGCAAATATTTATTCCTGTATTTATCCCTCTGTTATTCCTGTGTTCGTTCCTGTGTCTTGTTTCCAATTCCTTCCCTGTTCCAATGTCATTTACCATTATAGATTTGTGTAATTTTTAATAAAATACCATAAAAGACATTAATGTTTCTCTGTTTATATTTAAGAAATGTTCAAAAACAAGAGAATTCTCTTCCTTTAAGATTAATGAGACTAGATTAACCAGTTTCTCTGGACCTGTTAAAACCAGGGTGGTGCCCCTTTTAATCAGAAATTAATTTTAATAAATTAATATTAATATCAAAATTAATTATTAGAATTATTAAAATTAATCATCTATATGTTTATACAAACATATCCTTGTACGCTACAGTATATTTTTGGTGCCTCCGTGCGAGGAAATAATTTTGATAATAAAAATATTAGTTGATAATTTACCCAAATTAATAAATTAATATTTCTTATTATATTACACAGTACACTACAACTTTAAGGCTACATATGCAACAAACGGTACAAACACAGACTTTGATTGCTATATGAAACAATTTTTTGATGATCAGTGAGTTATACATAATTTTTGCACAGGTTGGAAGAGGAATTGTACCTACTCTTCTGGACACAAAATACCAAGAGATCAATCTTCTACACTAATTTCCTCTGGTTTCATTTGTGAACCTGGAATAAATTTGTGCCACTAATTATTATTGGCACAAATTTATTCCAGGCTCTGATTGGCCAATTATTTTGACATGAAAAGTGTGAATATTTGTGACATGGAAGAAAAAAAACACAGAAGATACTACACTCAGCCTGCTCTAGTACTTCTCATGACCTTGTGTTTCTGTTTGTTTTACCTGTGGCAGGAGAAGAGCTGCTCTGCGACCTGAATAGTGATGTCACACTGCTCTCCTCGCTGGTACAGATCCAACAGGTCCGCACCAAGACCTGACGCCGGCTCCGGGACAGTGTCTGAGCAGAGTCCAGTTACAGTAATCAGTATTTTTAATAAATTAGACATATGCCGAAATCCAACAAAAGGCTGTATTTTCTGTAATATGGCCAATCACCAGAACATGAGATGAGGTTTAATCAGATTAGCTCTTAAATGGATTATGGCTGAGATAACACCTTGTTGGGATCAGACAGCTGAAGGGTAACATAACTTGGAATGAACCAGTGAAAATAATGGTGACTTGTTTACCTGAGTCAGTGGAGCTAACGTCAGAGCCAGACACACGGCTGGGTCCTGAGTGATCGATGTCTGGGATTATTTCACCTGAGCGCATCCGCTGCTCTGCAGTGTACAGTCGCCTGCAGGGAATATAGGTTCAGTTAAATGTGCCTTCATCACTCACACATCACACTTTGTAATTACAGCTACATTTAATGGGCCAGACTCCAAGTGGTTAGAGTTGAATACAGAAGTTTTGTGAAAGTAGCTTTTGGGTCTTGTCTCATCAGTTCATATTATAAGAATGCCTTATCGTTTTATCAGCGTGCTTTATTGGTAACATCTGCCTATGATGAGCCATTTCTTCTGACCAGTACATACTTTCTTCTATCCAGGTCCATATTTTATTTTACTGTATTTCTGGTGCCACTCATAGATTGTATAAATATGGATGATATCCGCCCATTGGTCCCCTATTCACCAATATTGTCATTACGAATGGGCAATAAAATGGCCGTTACATCCAGGCTTTTTCCATAGTAAAACAATAGTTTTTATATAGCATAAACAAACATATTAATCAAAAATTCACCCCCCCCAGAGTTGTCATGTAATAAAAACTTAGCTCTAGAGAACGGAGCCATCTTTTGTACCAGGCTGTAAACATGAGTTTTACTCTTGTAAAGTCGCCATTGGGTTTCTCCTTATATTTCCGCTTTTAGAGCCTGCCCTCTGGTGGACGGAGGTATATCGCTGTATTTCGCTGTAAAATTACCGTATGGCGGCGCCCTTACACAAGGACCATTTTAGAGGTTCCATGAGAGAGGCTTGGTGCCACTGTATACACTGGTGCCATTTCATTAGAGACAGGCACGAGCGTGTTGTAACAGTAACATCTTCCATGTCTTCTGACGAGTACAAATTTTGATCTATTCAGATATTAAACTGGGCTAAAACGCATGAGCGTCTCCTGCCCATTATTCAGACACAATGCAGACCACTGAAGGGGAGTCAATACAAAAATACGAAGGAGTTACACTTGAACCAATCTGGACTAAAGCACGGCCAAGTTCCACACAGTTACAAAATTACAATTGATTTTGTAAAAAAAAAAAATCTATAAAAAATCAAAGAAATCCTGTGTAACATTTACCCAGCAGAGGGCGCAGATCGCTCTCTGTGCCACCTCACTGTCAGCAGCCGTCACATTTACCAGTACAGATGTCAGTAGAGATGTTTAAGACGGCAATTCTGGAAGAAAGAATATGCCACCATCCCGGCGGCATGAACGTTGCATTGGAGGTTTCTGTCCAGCTACGGGTAGTGTGTCAGTAAGATGGGCATGATTCTATTGATCTCATTAAAATGTATATAATGGGCTAAACGTTACACAGTGCTTCTTTAAAATAAACCCTACAAGAAAGAGGCACTTGCAGATGTCAATATGATACATAAGAGGTTCAGCAAATCCTCGGGAGAGGCTGGACTCTCCACTACTCTGGAGTTGCCTGCGGTGAGAGGCGGCGGGCTGGTGTGGGCTTGCTCATAGCCCCCCAGCTTAGCCGCCATGTGTTGGAGTTCACCCCGGTGAACGAGAGGGTCGCTTCCCTGCGCCTTCGGGTCGGGGATAGGTCTCTCACTGTTGTTTGTGTTTACGGGCCAAATGGCAGTGCAGAGTACCCGGCCTTCTTGGAGTCTCTGGGAGGGATGCTGGAAAGTGCTCCGACTGGGACTCCGCTGCTCTACTGGGGGACTTCAACGCTCACGTGGGCAGCGACAGTAACACCTGGAGGGGCGTGATTGGGAGGAACGGCCCCCCGGATCTGAACCCGAGTGGTGTTCTGTTATTGGACTTCTCTGCTAGCAACAGTTTGTCCATAACGAACACCATGTTCAAGCATAACGGTGTCCATCAGTGCACGTGGCACCAGGACACCCTAGGTCGGAGATCGATGATCGACTTTGTAGTTGTTTCATCTGACCTCCGGACGTATGTCTTGGACACTCGGGTGAAGAGAGGGGCGGAGCTGTCAACTGATCACCACCTGGTGGTGAGTTGGATCCGATGGCGGGGGAGAAAGCTGGACAGACTCGGCAGGCCCAAACGTACGTGAGGGTCTGTTGGGAACGTTTGGCAGAGCCCCCTGTCAGAAAGACCTTTAACTCCCACCTCCGGCAGAGCTTCGACCAGATCCCGAGGGAGGTTGGAGACATTGAGTCCGAGTGGACCATGTTCTCCACCTCCATTGTCGATGCGGCCACTCGAAGCTGTGGCCGTAAAGTCTCCGGTGCCTGTCGTGGCGGCAACCCCCAAACCCGGTGGTGGACACCAGAAGTAAGGGATGCCGTCAAGCTGAAGAAGGAGACCTACCGAGCCTGGTTGGCCCGTGGGACTCCTGAGGCAGCTGATAGGTACCGGCAGGCCAAGCGGACTGCAGCCCGGGTGGTCGTGGAGGCTAAAACTCGGGTCTGGGAGGAGTTCGGTGAGACCATGGAGAAAGACTATCGGTCGGCCTCGAAGAAATTCTGGCAAACCGTCCGGCGCCTCAGGAGGGGGAAGCAGTGCCCTGCCAACACTGTTTACAGTGGAGGTGGGAACCTGCTGACTTCAACTGGGGATATTGTTGGACGGTGGAAGGAATACTTCGAGGATCTCCTCAACCCCAACGATTCGTCTTCCGCTGAGGAAGCAGGGGCAGAGGGCTCGGAGGTGGACTCGTCCATCACTCAGGCCGAAGTCACTGAGGTAGTTGGGAAGCTCCTCGGTGGCAAGGCGCCGGGGTGGATGAGATACGCCCTGAGTACCTCAAGTCTCTGGATGTTGTAGGGCTGTCTTGGTTGACACGCCTCTACAACATCGCGTGGCGGTCGGGGACAGAACCTCTGGACTGACAGACCGGGGTGGTGGTCCCTCTTTTAAAGAAGGGGGACCGGAGGGTGTGTTCCAACTACAGAGGGATCACACTCCACAGCCTCCCCGGGAAAGTCTATGCCAGGGTACTGGAGAGGAGAATGCGGCCGATAGTTGAACCTCGGATTCAGGAGGAACAATGCGGTTTTCGTCCCGGTCGTGGAACACTGGACCAGCTCTATACCCTCTCCAGGGTGCTGGAGGGTTTATGGGAGTTTGCCCAACCAGTCCACATGTGTTTTGTGGATCTGGAGAAGGCATTCGACTGTGTCCCTTGTGGCGCCCTGTGGGGGGTGCTCTGGGAGTACGGGGTCTGGGGCCCTTTGCTAAGGGGTGTCCGGTCCCTGTACGACCGGAGCAGGAGCTTGGTTCGCATTGCCGGCAGTAAGTCAGACCTGTTCCCAGTGCATGTTGGACTCCGGCAGGGCTGCCCTTTGTCACCGGTTCTGTTCATTATTTTTATGGACAGGATTTCTAGACGCAGCCAGGGGCTGGAGGGAGTCTGGTTTGGGGACCACAGGATCTCGTCTCTGCTTTTTGCAGATGATGTTTTCCTGTTGGCTCCATCAAGCCAGGACCTTCAGTGTGCACTGGGACGGTTTGCAGCCGAGTGTGAAGTGGCTGGGATGAGGATCAGCACCTCCAAGTCTGAGACCATGGTTTTCAGTTGGAAAAGGGTGGCTTGTCCCCTTCAGGTTAGTGGAGAGATCCTGCCTCAAGTGGAGGAGTTTAGGTATCTTGGGGTCTTGTTAACGAGTGAGGGAAGAAGGGAACGTGAGATTGACAGACGGATCGGTGCAGCTTCTGCAGTGATGCGGTCGATGTACCGGTCTGTCGTGGTGAAGAAGGAGCTGAGCTGTAAGGCAAAGCTCTCGATTTACCGGTCAATCTACGTTCCTACTCTCACCTATGGTCATGAGCTTTGGGTCATAACGAAAGAACAAGATCCCTGATACAAGCGGCCGAAATGAGCTTTCTCCGCAGGGTGGCGGGGCGCTCCCTTAGAGATAAGGTGAGGAGCTTGGTCACTCGGGAGGAGCTCAAAGTAGAGCCGCTGCTCCTCCACATCGAGAGGAGCCAGCTGAGGTGGCGCGGGCATCTGTTTCGGATGCCTCCTGGACGCCTCCCTAGGGAGGTGTTTCGGGCATGTCCCACCAGGAGGAGACCCCGGGGAAGACCTAGGACACGCTGGAGGGACTATGTCTCTCGGCTGGCCTGGGAACGCCTCGGTATCCCCTCGGAAGAGCTGGAGGAAGTGTCTGGGGAGAGGGAAGTCTGGACGTCTCTGCTTAGACTGCTGCCCCCGCCCCGGATAAGCGGTAGAAGAAGGATGGATGAAGGTTCAGCAGAATCTGTGACAGTCAGGTTTAAGTAAAAAGATTTCAGTTGTGAGGAGTACATTCAACCAGAACCTCTGAATAGTTAAAGGCTCAAAGGTTGCCCTTTGACAGGACTAGTTCAGTTACAGTCAATAAAACTAAAGAGTTGGCAATAGAGAATCTTTTTAAAGCATCTAGACAGGCATAGCAACTGGGAGTCTGTAATTAGATCTTTTTTAATAAGCTGCATCATCGGGGCACTTACTCAGCTAAAGAAATGCCAGTCATCAAAAGTTTGAAAACCT
This sequence comes from Perccottus glenii, assembly GCA_024416835.2. Taxonomy (NCBI): domain Eukaryota; kingdom Metazoa; phylum Chordata; class Actinopteri; order Gobiiformes; family Odontobutidae; genus Perccottus; species Perccottus glenii. The sequence goes on from CM044559.2 coordinate 7,486,288, forward strand.
GGAGCGTGAATGAGCAATCTGACACCGTTTCAGAAGTCTTCATTGAATCAGTTGAATTATATTTAGAAGCTCAAGGAGTTGTTTAACATTTGGCAGTGATAACGTCTTGAAATATTTGTAGACAAGACAAATCATGGTACTTTGTGTTGTCTCTATACACCACCACAATGGATTTGAAATGAAACGAACAAGATGTGCTTTAACTGCAGACTTTTAGCTTTAATTTGAGGATATTTACAAAATATTATAAATATTAAATATAAATATATTTATAAATATTTGGATGTATATATGTATTGGAATATAGTTTTGACATACTTTTTTATTTTATTTTTTAAATCAGTGTAGTTTTAAATTTTACATTTGACTTATCCATATTGAATGTATGGAGGATGTGCAGTGTAAACGTTCCTGTCTGAGTTGAATGATTAAAACGTTTCTGTGTTTTTCCAATTGCAGTTGTGGGCTGCATTTTAAGACAACTTTTTTTCTGAGACAATCAAATTGACCTAATTTAACCTAATCTCTTTTTACAGCCTTCGTAAACACTTGTGTATGTATATCACACATACATCATGTGATCTTTACAAAATTTTCTGCCTGACTTTTTACTATGCACTACCCCATTGACTACCCCTGCAGCTATGGTGCAAATTTAGAAAAAAAAAAGTTAAATAATCAAGTTTACCTAATTTACCCCAATCTTCCTTTGACAGAGTTCATAAACACTCACTTATATCACAAATATATCTCAAATAATGTTCTTATTAACAGCTACCCCATTTGTAGAGCTTGAAAACTGCAAAGATGTTACACTTGGCACCACCTTTCAGCAAACATTTAAAACTACATGCTTGGATCACTTGGCTGCCATCCTTAAGAAAAATTTAAGAAATAATATGCAGTTTTCACCAGCTGTAATATACAGCAGTTCTGCTGTATTTCTCTTCTGTGAGCTGATATAGTCTGAGGGCTTCACACTCACAGTCCCTTCAATGTCAACAATGGAGATGTCCATGCTGTTCATGTAAACTCTGTATTATAACTCTAAGAAAGGCTATAAATTGAATGTGAATAATAATTTAAGGGGATTTTTTTTATGTCGTGTTTTGATTTGAATTTTAAAAGGGGTGGGCAACAATAAGTCTCAGATTTTGGTCTAAACCCTTTTGATCAACCTGATTTGGATGTAAATATCCTCAAATTAAAGCTAAAAGTCTGCAGTTAAAGCACATCTTGTTTGTTTCATTTCCAATCCATTGTGGTGGTGTATAGAGCCAAAAAGATTAAAAATTGTGTCGATGTCCCAATATTTATGGACCTGACTGTATGTAATGTGACTGTAAGACAACGTCACACTTGTCCCTTCTCTCTACCTGATAAATTCTTTCAGCCCTGAGAGTTCATAACCAGGCACGTGGACGGTGGTTTGGTCTGTGTTTGACTGTCCCTTCAGGATATGAGGGGCTCGGGCCGACAGTACAGCTCTGTGTGCTCGCATTGAGCCGGCACCCGTGCACAGACTAACATCAGCCTCCAGCTCCTCCTGCAGCAGCCTGTAGACACACATGACAATGCTTCAGTTCATTAACATGTCCATTGACTATCTGAAACTCAAGAATACTCATTCTGTAAGCTAAAGCAAGGAACCAAAATGCTTAAAAAGAAAAATGCTAAAATTGTTGGTGTGAAATGAAATGAGCCTCAGTGAATAATCTGGGTGACCCAAAAGCGGTCCGCTTAATGCCATCAGGACAAGAGGAGTTCCAACGCGAGTGTTCTGTTGTTTGAACCTCGGACTTGGATTATACTGATAAGGCTCCTTGTGACTTGGAAAAAACATCACATTGCTGTGTTTGTACGTCCATGTGACCCAGAGAGCAGGGGTAAGTTTTAAATGTAACTTAGATAAAGGAAACATTACACCCTGGGCTACTGTTAAAACTGACAGAATTATCTTGCATAGAGTTGTATACAATGAAAAGGAATTGTCTCATGTGACATTTACAACATTTTCTGCCTGACTTTTTATTATCCTCACTATCGACAACCTCTGTAGCCATGGTGAAAATTAAGGAAAAAAACAAGAAAGCAGTATTTGTGGCATTATATCTTTAGGACAGTGAGTGTCAAACTATAAGGCCTAGTGGTGGTCACTAAAGAAACTGCAGACTCAAGGACATTCCCAGAAAATAGATACGAGGTAATGGCTGTGTTTCAAGCATAGATTGTAAATAAAATGGATGTAATCCGCCCATTGGTGCCCTATTCGCCAATATTGTCATTATGAGAGGGCAATAAAATGGCAGTTACATCCGGGCCTTTCGGCTTTACTCCATAGTAAAACAAAAAAAGATTTACCCCCCCAGAATTGTCACGTAGTAAAAACTTAGCTCTAGAGACCGGAGCCATCTTTTGTACCAGGCTGTAAACATGATTTTTATACTTGTAAAGTCGTCATTGGGTTTCTTATATTTCCGCTTTTGGAGCCTGCCCTCTGGTGGACGACGGTATATATCGCTGTATTTTGCTGTATGGCAGTGCCCTTACTCGAGGTTCGTTTAAGAGGTTCCATGACAGCAGGGCTGGACTGGTAATCTGGCATATCGGGCAAATGCCCGGTGGGCCGACGCACTTGGGGGCCGGTCCATATAATATGATTTTTTTTTTTTTTTAAATTGGCCAATGACCGGCCCATAAAGCAGGGACAGCGGCCCATTGGTTCATTTTTCATACTGACACTGGGCTGGCCCAATCATCTCTTAACAGGCTCCACCTAGGGCTGTGACGGTATGGGATTTTTTCTTACCGCGGTGATAAAGCAACAAGAATCGCGATTTGGCGGTTAACCGACCCCCACTGATATCAGAAACACTGCTCCATCTTCGCTCCGAGGAAATTTGCGGCTAACTGCTAAAGTAGTGATCCATCTGTATCAAGCTGGTTCTGAGTTCTGAACACTGCACTATGCTTATTTAAACCTTTTCGTCTCTACACATATGAGGCTACATATTTCTCATGTCTGTAAGGCAAACCTGCTGAGTTTCAGTTTATTTGAGACGTGCTCCAGTTCATGAGCAATGAAAGCGATCGCTTCCGCGACCTCATAGTCTACTTATTTGGTTCTTATTTATTAAATACATGCAATTGGCCGAAGAAACCTTTATTAAAATTAAGAGACAATTTGTACAAAACGAAAGAAAGTCTTTTTACAAAACAAAACTTAATATTAAACTAAATATAACCCCCAAAAATCATGTGCGGTGATGACCTCACACCGCGGTAGGCATCTCATTATTGCGGTGATGCGGTTATCGTCACACCCCTAGCTCCACCCCTCCTCCTCTGTTTCTTGTGTCAGATGCAGTTAGTGGCTCAGAGCCAGAAATCTGTGGATTTAGGATGGAGAAACAAAAGTGCAAGGGGTTGCGGAGAAGTTGCGGGCCAAGAAAATAAAAATGCTAGAGGTTGATGCCTCAACATGTGCAAAAATAACAGACATGTTTAGTGCTGTAGCTTCAGTATCCAAGCCAAGCCTCTCCCATGGTACCTCTTAAATGGTCCTCGTGTAAGGGCGCCGCCATACGGTGATTTTACAGCAAAATACAGCGATATACCTCCGTCCACCAGAGGGCAGGCTCCAAAAGCGGAAATATAAGGAGAAACCCAATGGCGACTTTACAAGAGTAAAACTCATGTTTACAGCCTGGTACAAAAGATGGCTCCGGTCTCTAGAGCTAAGTTTTTACTACATGACAACTCTGGGGGGGGGTGAATTTTTGATTAATATGTTTGTTTATGCTATATAAAAACTATTGTTTTACTATGGAAAAAGCCCGGATGTAACGGCCATTTTATTGCCCATTCATAATGACAATATTGGTGAATAGGGGACCAATGGGCGGATATCATCCATAATTATACTATCTATGATCCAAGCCTACAGTACCTGACGACATTTTGCAGAAACATGGAGAGTGTAATTGAAACGGTAAGCATGTTAGCTACATGATTAACAGGGAGGGAGTGTTAATCAGGGCGGGTGCAGGAGGAAAGTGTGTGTGTGTGTGGGCCTGGTTGGGCCACGACGAAGATGATGATTTACCTAAATTAATGAATATTATAATAAGACAACTTAATCGTTGTTGCCATTATATAGTCTGTCAGATTGTCACCCACTGCACTAGCCAGTCAGTCAGCTAAAGTCAAATAACACAGCATAAGCTATTTTGCATTGTTTTTGTAGATAGGTTAGCAGAGTTAACTTATTCAGTTGCAACTTTGGCTGACTATTCTAATGTTAACCCTTTAATACCCATAATGGCCGTACGGCCCTTCTCTAGAAAAACTTAAATGATGCCATTTGATTATTTTAATTATTACTCAGAATGGCTGCGCTAAAGCGCCCACACGAGTAACGCATGCTATTTGGGGATTAAAACCCGCTTTGCATTTTGAAAGCTGTATATTTTTGTTTAGCTGTATATTCAACGAAGTAGATATTTGCTCATGTTTCTAATGAATTTCCAACATCATTAATATGCAATATTTACGGTGAGTGAATAATATGAATATCATATATTTTTAGGACGTTTTGTGTGAGTAATTTGGTAGTATAGGTTGGTTTTCTTTTTTCTTTTTTTAAGGGAAGTATCTCAACAATGAGAGGTAAATCTTGTTTGGTGTCATATTAAAGAGGGGTTTGTGCTCTTTAAAACAAAGTAGCCTATACTTGCAATTGTAAACTAGTTTTTCTGCTGTCTGGTTCATTGGAAAAAAAACATTTCTTTTAGAATTAGCAGTATTCTACATCCACATTATATTGGGTTCTAAAGGGTTAACTAGCTTTTATAACATGGAGCACTTTGTCCATCTAAAAATCCTGCTCTTCAAGAATACAGGACTATATAACCAAAATGGATCCTTACTAAGTGTACTTTTAATAACTCTTCCAAATAATTGTAATCCTCTCTCTCTCTGTCCTCATGTATAGTCAAGCCAGGTTGAGTTAGCAGTGGAGGAGAGAGACAGGGAGGAACCTTTAATCACCAGGGAGTCTGTCAAGAGAGAGTGAGTACACTGGTCCACTTGCACTGGTACACTGGTCCATGGCACTTAGTTCTCAGCTTTGTAGGGTTTTTTGGAATGGAACAGTAGATATGCATATCTACAGGGACCACAAGGATGGTGTACTAGTTGTTTGTGTCTGACCGATTGTGGTGGGCCGGTCTGAGTAAAAATGCCAGGGCCTTTTTTTTGTCCCAGTCCAGCCCTGCATGAGAGAGGCTTGGTTTGTGGGAACATACTCTGTGAACCTTTGTGCTGACTCGGCCTGTTTCAGATGAACATGCCCTCAGCTCTAGAGAAACCAGGGTTAATTAAATGAGTTGATAACCTCTTTGTTGTGATACAACTGATCTAGACCGGGATTGTTAGAGACATATCTGGGGTAGTTTAACTAGCTTCATAGTACAGGCACTTCGGGGTGTTTATTTAGACAGCAAATGCAATACTCACATGACATATGAATAACATTAGTTTAGTTAGGCCTCCTAATGGGATACAACAGCCTACAATCTCAGAGCTAATCAAAGAACTGAAATTCTTGCAAAAGAATCAGATGGGTCTTGTTATTTGTACATGTAAATGACTAGTGAATAACTTGCACCCTGATTGTGTGTATTACCTGTTCAAATCTGCAGACAGCGCTGATGAAAGACATCTCTTCAGCTGCTCTTTGAACTTGCGCTCTTTGGCCTGGAACTCTCTTGCAGCCTCTGTGGCGATCATGGTTTATTTTGTCCTCTAACATAGACAGATGATAAAGCATTGTGCATATCTAACGAATAAAATAAACATATGAGAGATTATGTTGTGCCATAATACTTTGATAGATTTTGTATTTGGTAAATTAATACATAAATGCAATTACGCCATTCACTCGCGAGAGGCGATGTTTTACAACACTGCAATGACAAATTAAAACGTGCGTTTGTAGAAAACAATTAATCGAGTAAAAACTTACCAACAAACTATTTTAACTAAAATTAAGTGCAGCGAAAACAGCTCGAATAACAGAAGAACGCGTGTATGATGTGGCGTGATTTTATGATTATGATGTTATAGCGTACGCAGAGTTAGCAAGCCTTAGATAGCAGCCTTATTCAAACACAGAAAAGCATAATGCCAAACAAATGCTCTCTTACACACGTACCTATCATGCCATTGGAAAATGAACTTGTCCGTCTGTGTCCCGTCTCTCCAAGCGGATAAATAATTCAGCCACTTTATTGTTGTTTTTTTTCCAGCTAGCAAGCTACGACTAGCTCCATCTGGCTAACGTTTAGAGCTACTGTTCGGAAAGGCTGAAAACGGGTGATAATAAGAGCAGCTTGAGAACGTAGTGTGTATGCAATTGCTGTAACAGTTACAGTTACAGAGAGGTGTTCATTAATGTGCTGACCCACTGACCGCTGTTGTTGACATCTCTGCTGCACACCACCCACCGCCTTTAACTCAGCGGGGAACAGACCAGTCACAGGCTAGATGCTGCAGCGCATGCGCACAAACTCCGAAACGCCAGTGATACATTAACGTGCCTCGTTAAAGCTCGAAAATACAACTGTCGCTTATTTGTTGTTGTCGGTATGCCACAATGTACACATTCCCCATAAAACATAATTCAGACGATCAATGTGCACATATTAGCCAGTGTTAGGCTTTTATATAAACAACTACTCATAATAATCTGACATAGCTAATGTAAGTCATTAATTACTTGATGTATTTAAAAAGATGTGTGTAGTTGGTCCTATGGTACCATACATCTTATAGCAAAAAAATTAAGTTTGTAACTAAAATTTCCTACGTCAACAAAAGCATTGTTATTGTTTTATTTAGTACTAGTATTTGTAAGTAATTGTATTGGAAAACAGTAAATTGTCACTTGCAGGTGCTGTCGTTACTGTATGAACCTTATCTCTATCCCTGTGCATGAGCTTAATGTACCACACTTTAAATTTAAGTATTAGGGTTTGTAGAAATAACATGGTTCACAATCCTTTAAAGCACACATCAAACAAGAATCCTTAAAAAAAAGACAAATTTCATTAATAAATGGTTAATATTTGGACAATGCTTATATAGAACTTCACAATCGGTCTGTGCCAGATGAAGTCTAAATCAGCTAATTTGAAGATTTAGAGAGATAAGAGAACAACTGAATTTCCCCTTGGGGATTGATACATTTGAATATAGAAGACAAGATTCTTAAAAGAGATATGTTGGACATTATACTTTATGAACAAATTATGAGTTGAATTTGTTTCCTTGTTGTTCCTGGCAGAGCTCAAAAAATATGCAGAGAATTTAAAGTCTTCAGAGTTAAAGGAGGACTTGCTCATGGCTCCAGTAGCTAAGGTAAGGTAGCGGCGTTGTGTAACATACACGACTAGATGGCGCAAATCCCTCTACAGACTGTCTGGGTTGTTTGTTTTTGAGAGGAAACTACCCAAAACGGGCCAGTTTGGAAGAAAAAAACATGCCCTCTGAAACAATAGGTCCATTTTAGTGCATTTTGTACAAATAAAACTCTGCTAGGGTCCCGTGTATTGACCTATTTCTGCTCCCTGTGTTTGAGTTACTGAACGTGTCGCTCAGGAGAGGTCTGTCCTCTCCTATGAAATTATAAATAATTTAAATCAGAGTTTTCTGTCCAGCTGAGGGGACTGTGTCAGTGAAATAGGTATGATTCGACCAATGGCATGTCTAAGAACCATTAACTCAATACAAGAATGTATATTTTTGGAATTTTCATAATTTACATTTACATTTACATTTATTCATTTAGCAGACGCTTTTATCCAAAGCGACTTACATTACATTACCAGTGTTACAGTCACTGGAGGCAAGGTGGGTTAAGTGTCTTGCCCAAGGACACAACGACAGTATGAACTGTGGGGAATCGATCCTACTACCTTCCGATTGAAGGACGGCCACTCTACCACTGAGCTACTGCCATCGCTGCTACTAGTTAAAAGTTACACAGTGCTGCTTTAAATTCCCACAACATTCTGCAACCATGATGTTGTCCATTCTTAATTACGTTTTAAATAGTCATATGAAAAATCTTGAATTGTGTATAAACTTAATCATGAACAGTGGGGCAAAAAAGTATTTAGTCAGCCACCAATTGTGCAAGTTCTCCAACTTATAAAGATAAGCGAGGTCTATAATTTCCATCATAGGTACACTTCAACTATGAAAGAAACATTGAGAAAACATTTTTTTTTCCAGAAAATCATATTGTCTGGTTTTTAAATAATATATTTGCAATTTATGGTGGAAAATAAGTATTTGGTCAATAAAGATTGAAGATTTGGTCAATAAATAAATATATATATATATATATATATATATATATATCACACACACATATATATATATATATATATATATATATACAGTATATATATAAAAATTACACAAATGTATATGACATACATAATAATATTTACACTTTCACAACACTGTCATTTGACACGTTATTAACATTCTCTAACTTTATAGATAGTTGGGCCATAAGCTCACATTAAAAAAAAAACAAGGTTACCAAAAGTAAAGGAAAGGAACAATTATGTATTTTTCTGGTTTGGTTTTGATGAATAATGGAGACAGAGGATTCAAAACAACAACTGTTTTGATTCACAAAGAATGTTCCACAGGAACACATAAACTTAAATAAAGTTTATGATACATAATTAGGAAAACTGTTTGACCTTCTGACAGGTCTGTTGTAATATAGTCCACATTTGAGTTTTATTGAATCTATGGAATTTGAGTTGGTAAACTAAACAATAAAAAGAATGAGATTGAATATGGTTTATGAGAAGAAATTGTTTAAGTAATTTGAAAACTGAAATGAAGATAGTTCAAAATAAAATATAATCATTATTTATGTTGGTACTTTATAATTAAGGTATAGTGTCATCTGTACAATAAAGATTTAAACTGTAATGTAAATTGAAATCTGGTGATTAAAACATATCTGTATGTTAAAACAGTTCAAACTGTCTTAAAGTTTTTTTTTTTGAAAAATTGAAAGTTAATGAGAAATAAAAGTAAAGTAAATAAAAAGATATTTGTTAAACTAACAAGGTAAAGTGATAAAGTTTAAGAGCATATGCCAATTGCTCTCTGGGTTTTAATCACTGTTTGAAGTGATTTTGAGGATTTTGTTTTGAGTACTAGGACTAACACAATAGTCTGTCTTTTTGAACAGAATTGAGTTTTTGTTTGTTTGGCCAAACTTCAGAGGTGTTCAAGGTGAACACTGCATCAAATCTGTGTAACCTAAAAAAAAAAAAAAAGGAGGTTGAGATGTTACATTTAGCATTTTATTAAATGAACAGTAATGATAATTACTGATTGTAATTTTGGTGAATTTGAATAAATAGAGAGACACGTTATTTTGAGTTTACACTAGTGATGGGATTTATGGCTCTTTGAGGGGATCCGGATCTTCGCGATCCGTTCCTTTCAAAGAGCCGTTAAAAAGAGCCAAAGAGCCGTTCAAAAGAACGGCTCTTTTTAAATATTTTGTCAGTTTTAAGAAGCCAGCTTGGGGGCATCTCAGTTTATCCTGGAAATAATCACTGGGAGGAATGATGAGGTGAGATTTGTAGTCAAATAATTAAAACTCAGATATCACACACCAATATCTGAGTTTGAATTATTCTGAAATATTGATTATTACCTCATTTGTCATGTGTGGACTATATTCCATAGGGTTGCACAAATCCCTCTGCTTAGACAGTGACATCACTATTTTGGATTTACATTTAGCACAAAGTGTGTGTGTGTGTGTGTGTGTGTGTGTGTGTGTGTGTGTGTGTGTGTGTGTGTGTGTGTGTGTGTGTGTGTGTGTGTGTGTAAAGCTACGTTGACTTATGTTATTCATACAATACCTACTCACAAATAAACATCAACAACAAAGCCATCTGCAATGAATTTCTGTGCAAAACAGCTTTTACTACAAACACTTCCACACAAGAACATTATCACAGAAGAACATTTTGATAGAAAACAAAAAATATTTAAAGTAGATAAAATAGAATAAATAAAATGGAAATGTCTACATACTATTACTACTGTAAACTTTGCAAATAGGACATCAGCCCCTTCAAGTCAATGAACAATAACAAAGTGGGCTGCAATGAATGTCTGTGCAAAACAGCTTTTAGTGAAAAATTTCTATACAAGAACAGTATCACAAAAGAACATTTTTAATCTCCTACCCAATGACAGGCACACAGGGTTTTTTTTATCCACTGGAGTAGCCTACTCACGTGAAGGATGCGTGCACAACTAATAACTAATATCATCACGCTGTAAAGGGTCGGCCTGCGCTTAGTGCGCCCCTCCCTCTATAACTGTTCTGTCTCGGAGGAGCTCATTTGTGTGCATCTGTGAGACACGCATAGGAAAAAAGAACGACAGAAAGAACGGCTCCCCTCCAGCCGCGACTCGGCTCCCATCGTTCATGTTTGTGAGCCGTTCAAAAGAATCGGTTCGTTCGCGAACGTCACAACTCTAGTTTACACTTGATGTTTAAGTTTCTGTTTAATGGAAACATGAAAATAGTAATTGATAAAAAGTTTCTTATGTTACGTTAAAATTAATATGGAAAAAATGCAAAAACAAAATCCTAAAAATTTAATTTAAAAGTAAATAAAGCAAAATTTGAACAATCTTTGTTGATTTTATGTTTAGTCTTTCCTTTTAAACGACAATCACAAAGGTGATGGTGTTTTGGAGGAAAGCAGTGTGGACAGAGCCGATGTTTTGTGGTGTGTTCAAGCAGCTGAGAGGTGCTGCCCTGTTACTGGTTTACCCCCGGAGGGAGGGGTCTGACCCAAACTGTATTAAAGTGATGAAGTGATGCTTGGTTAACCTAATGGTTAGCATAATGCTATAACAACAGTGTTTAATGCAATTAAAAGAGGAGTTTAAATCAAATCATGAAATAAATATAGTTGACAGGACTTTTCTGGAGAAGCACTGTTTAGTCTGATTAAACCTTTTCAGATTAAAGTAGATTTCCAGCAGACCATATCTGTGGAAACAGGGTTTTATCTGCTGTTTCCTTTTATGGTTTTGTTTGATGAAAACCTAGGAGTCACTTTCTATGGGTCTCTAATGTCAGATAAAGTTCTGATTTGTTTGTTTGTTCTTTATATTGACGGAAGCCAACTACAACAAGTATACCAGTTTAGAAAAGGAGTTTTGACAATTAATATAGCCACAACCAGTAAGAGCTAATATTAACATAGTTCTTTGAACTTATATCATCTTGGTTTACACCTATGAAGGGAAGTACACCTGTGAGCAGGGCAAGTGACGTGGGTCACATGACTTCCTGTGACATCACTCTGAACTTGACAAACGTAGAGTTCAGGGACAGGTGCAGTGCAAAGTCTGGAGGTTTTGTGAAAGTAAGACCATTAGACCAGCGTTGCCTGCTGACCGGAAACATGCACCCTTAAAGGATCCTCGTACAATGAGACGGAGAACATCGTGAGTGGAAACTCACACTTTAGGAGCCAAACAGCAGCTCCCTCAGGTTCATTTGAGAGCCCCATTTACAGCGACGACAGAGGTGTCCTTCGAGGTGTCCTTAATGAATACAAGGCTAAAATTCAATTAGCATTAGGATTTGAATTTTTACATTTTGAGACAATTTATGCAAATGTGGATTAAATTAAGTATATTTCTAAACAGTGTTGGAAGTAACAGCGTTAGAGTATAACGGCGTTAATTTTTCAGTAACGGAGTAATCTAATTAATTACTTTTCCCATCATTGTAACGCCGTTATCTTTACTGAGAATGTAAAGTGTTGTGTTACTACATTTTGGCTGAATAAAGCGCGAGGTGTCATGCTTTGGCTACACATCAGCTGCTGCTGGAGAGAGCAGGGGTGGGGATGACGACAACGCTGCAAAAACGATGATTGGCTAACGCGGTCTCACTGCGCGCTCCGACTACCCAAGAGGTACCCATACCTCTCAAATGGTCGTCGTGTAAGGGCGCCGCCATACGGCGATTTACAGCAGAATCCAGCGATATACAGCCGTCCACCAGAGGGCTGGCTCCAAAAGCGGAAATATAAGGAGAAACCCAATGGCAACTTTACAGGTGTAAACAGCAGGTTTACAGCCTGGTACAAAAGATGGCTCTGGTCTCTAGAGCTAAGTTTTTACTACGTGAAAACTCTGGGGGGGGGGGGGGAATTTTTTTCTATTAAAGTGATCGAATTAAGGATGTTATGGCTTTGACATATAACTTGCAAATGAGCGCATCTTGGTAAAACTGCATTATTCACCGGATGCGCTAAGCAATGACTGTAGAAAATACGCTACGCTAGTCTACCGTCAATGCTCTGAAGCCCACTGCTAATGACTTTTGAAAATAACGTGCTATCATTATGTACGAGATAATGTAAGATTATCTCGCAAAAAAATTACGAATGAACTTTTTCTATGAAATTTTAATTGCACAGAAGATTGGGCTAGCGTTATGTGTATTTCTCCGTTTAGGATGTGTAGAGGGTGTCTTTGGGAGCTCTGTTGTTCTTATATTGAACTGCCCTCAGAGTGTGTTATAAAGTATGACAACTGTACCTAGTACCTTCAATGTAGTACCCTGGTAGTACCTAGTCCTGTTAACACTTTTCAGTTACATTCAATACATCTAAGGCATAAACTACTATTTTAATATTTATAAATCTGGGCTTAAAAAAATATTGTCAATGTAAACATATATACATAGCTTATGCTAAAACATAATCTTTTTTTAGTCACTTAGCCTAAGAGAAATTATTATAAGCTTATGACCATGATCTTTTGTTTATGTGAAGCCCTGTTGTTATCTACCCTAACCCTACCCTGCAGTTGTTATTGTAACACTATATGTACGGTACTAGTTTGGTAACCTTTTAAGGTCATACTAACACCTAATGTGTTTTTGTATGTTTGTTTAAGTTTTCCTCTAGGTGATCCAGACAGACTGGACTAGTGGGTGTTGAAGATGAGGAGACAGAACTGGACTCCTACCTCTCGCAGTCGGTTGTGCAGTCAACACTTTGAGACGGATTGCTTCTGCACTGATTTGAGGGTACCCAAAGCTTTGTGTCATCTTTATTACAAGGACAGTACATACTGACCAACAGTACAACTGTATAATATGCCAGAGTAACATTAGTCCACATGGGTTATTGTCATGGGCGTAGGTTTAGGGGGGGACGCTAGGTACTAGTCCCTATCAATATTTTGAGATGGCAATATTTAGCAAGCTCCTTTGAACTGCTATTTGGATATTTGCACTGCTATTTGGATCGATTCTAACGGCCAGGACGACGACAGTACAAGAAGGATACAGGATACACGCGCGGGCCGGGACTACTTTGTGCTTGCACTAGCAGCGAGCGGCTGGTGTGTGTGTGTACGCGCGCATGCATTTTGACGATGCCGACGGTAAGTTACCAGGGCTGTCTCTCTGCCACATACAAAGGAGAGTAAAAACATTTTAATGCCCTTTTTGTACTTTGACGATGCCACCCAAGAAGAAAAAAGGGGACATAAGAAGCTTTTTCATAAAGCAGAGTCCGAGTGTAAGTAGGCAAAATAACTAGCTAGCCACACAAATAAACTAGCAGTAGTGACTGACCAGTCACTAATCAATGTTATATAGTTCAACAATAATAAAATGTTAGAATATGATCTGTATTTTATTCTAATGTTGATCTAGATTACTGCTAGTCTCATACAGACAAACTTAACACATAGATTAACATACATTTCAACACATTAATCCACAAAACTATGTCCCCTTCATATTTAAAAATGGCTCTGAAATATAAACATGATGTGTTGAATGCATCCTATGATACGTGTGTATTTGATTCATTAGTTCATTTAATTACATATAGGAAACTCAGACATCTTGTGAAGATGTCATAAAGCTTGTCGAGGAAGAAGTAGCTGGACCTTTAGGGCTTCAGGTGAGGTCTTTATGAACTATGAATTATTAAAGCGTGATTAAAGGAAATCATGCATTTTAAAAGTTTTAAAAACCATGTCCCCTTCATATTTAAATTGCTCTGAAATATAAACATGATGCGTTGAATGCATACTGATACGTGTGTATTTGATTCATTAGTTCATTATTTAATGAAAAGGTTCTCAAAGTCTACCTCTTGAAACAGTGTTTTTTTTTTTTTTGTAAGTATAAATAGGTTACTAACGTACATGGAACAATGGTTCAGCATTTCAAATTCTTAGGTATTAACGTGAGTGTACCGGAGGGTAAATAGTGTTTATAATAGAAAAATGTTTATATTTATTTATTTAGATTTGTTTCCTTGTTGCAGAGTATTTTTTGTTAGCGTAAATACTAATAATGTAAATAATAATTTATGTTAATAAAATGTTTGGTTGTTCAGCATTACACAGTCTCAGGTTTTTTATTTTTGGAGAGTGCATTAGATTATACAGTTATACTAGCTCTTTAGGGACAGTATACAGGATGGTATATCAGGGTAAGGATACAATATAATGAGATGAACCTACGCCCCATGGTTATTGTAGAACTGCACAGTGAGTCACAAGCGAGCAGCAGCTTTATCAGAAACATCATTAATTACATGCAGGCCATTAGGGAGACAAATAAAACAGGGGGGGTTTAATACTGACAAGCCTGATCTGAAAAGCCACATTTTTAAAAGAGAGTGAAATAATCCACTTAAATAAATTTTTCTGATGGTAGTTGGAATAATATTCCATTATTTGGAAGCTCGAAAAGAAACGGCAGACTGACTGAAAGTTGTTTTTCTAATCTATTTGGTCTATCAATTTGTTAGTATTTTTCTATTGAGATGCACTCTTTTTATACTTGTTATTTGCTCACTTTGCTACATTGCACCTAGATTAGACACCTTCTCGCTCACCTGTTGAAACCAGTTAGAACCAGTGTTGCCAACTCTTTTCAAAGGAAAGTAGCTAAAGCCTGGCCAAAAAGCCGCTAAATGTCGCTAGATGACGTCATACGTAAATTAGCATATTCGTGACGCCATTACGCCATCGCCCATCATACTAAATTGCATACTTTCTTGCATTCTCCCTGCCTAATGTGCTTTCTTGACAAATTTGTGCTCACATCAGGTAGGTTTAGGGGGGGACGCTAGGTACTAGTCCCTATCAATATTTTGAGATGGCAAATTTGTCCCCACCAATATTTAGCAAGCTCCTTTGAACTGCTATTTGGATCTTTGCACTGCTTTTTGGATCGATTCTAACCATAGATTGTATAAATATGGATGATATCCGTCCATTGGTCCCCTATTCACCAATATTGTCATTACGAATGGGCAATAAAATGGCCGTTACATCCGGGCTTTTTCCATAGTAAAACAATAGTTTTTATATAGCATAAACAAACATATTAATCAAAAATTCCCCCCCCCCCCAACATGATTTCTACACTTGTAAAGTCGCCATTGGGTTTCTCCTTATATTTCCGCTTTTGGAGCCTGCCCTCTGGTGGACGGAGGTATATCGCCTTATTTCGCTGTAAAATCACCGTATGGCGGCGCCCTTACACGAGGACCATTTTAGAGGTTCCATGGGAGAGGCTTGATTCTAACGGCCAGGACGACGACAGTATAAGAAACGCCGTAATTTGATTGGCGGCGGGATATCTGACAGGCAGGCTACACGCGCGGGCCAGGACTACGTTTGTGCTTGCACTAGCAGCGAGCGGCTGGTGAGTGTGTGTGCGCGCGCGGTAAGTTACCAGGGCTGTCTCTCTGCCACATACAAAGGCCAGAGTAAAAACATTTTAATATTTTTTTTGCCCCTTTTTGTATTTTGTAGATGCCACCCAAGAAGAAAAAAGGGGACATAAGAAGCTTTTTCATAAAGCAGAGTCTGAGTGTAAGTAGGCAAAATAACTAGCAAGCCACACAAATAAACTAGCAGTAGTGACTGACCAGTCACTAATTAATGTTATATAGTTCAACAATAATAAAATGTTAGAATATGATCTGTATTTTATTCTAATGTTGATCTAGCTTACTGCTAGTCTCATACAGTCAAACTTAACACAAAGATTAACATAAATTTCAACACATCAATCCACAAAACCATGTCCCCTTCATATTTAAAAATGGCTCTGAAATATAAACATGATGTGTTGAATGCATACTATGATACGTGTGTATTATAATACACATAATATAATGAGATGAAAAAGATTCACTTCTGTATTGTGATATTCTGTATTGCCAACAGTCTGTGTGTGGGGGGGAACAATGGAAATCAAAACGGTCAAACTAAATTCTTTAAATTTAAAATGAAACTTTCTGTCGACTCTTGTTTTTGTTTATTACTTCACAATTTCAACCCTCCTCCTTTATCCGGGCTTGGGACCGGCAAAAGTGACCTAAAAGAGACACTCCGGCGGAGTTACTTTTAATTTTTTTTTTATTATTTATTTATTTAAAAAAAATTTTTTTTATATACTTATGGTCCACTTAGGAGCCTACAACATGTCACAGTAAAGTATTAACATTTTTAACCGTAATTTCTTTTTTTTTTTCTTTTTTTTTTACAATATTGTTTTCTTTTTTTTTTCTTTTTTTTCTTAAGTTTAGTTTTTAACCTTATGGTCCACTTAGGAGCCTACAACAAGTGACTGAAAAACATTAACGATTTTAACCATACATTTTTTATGTGTACAATATGTGTGTGTATATATGTGTGTGTGTGTGTATATATATATATATATATATATATATATTAAAATACCATAAGTATAATATAATAAATAAGTCTCTCTAGATTAACAATCTAAATGGACTAAAAATTGATCATAGAAAAAACCTGTCAATGGCAACCTGAAAAAATGGTAACTGGCCCTAATTCAGGTTAATTGTATTTTTAATTTTTTTCAGATCCCCCTTCACATACACAGGCTGTGCTGGCTCACAGAAAGAGTGGGTCATCGTCATTTTGGTCAAAGCTTTCTATACCAGGTTCAGCAACTGATGGAGCTGACTTAAATGAGTAAGCAGCTGATGTGCCAATAAGATGCAAAACATTATCAGGCAGCTGGTGCTCATAGCAAGCCTCACCAGACAGCTTCAGTCCATATCGAATGTACAAGATGGAGTTAAGGGTCTGCAAGGACATCCGATTTCTAAGCTTACTTTTGACCACACTCATCTGGCTGAATACTCTCTCGACTTCAGCATTCGAGTGTGGTAAGGACAACACAGACACAGCAGCCATGGCAAGTTCTTGAAACGGGTTGATATTAGCTGCATCTCTGAACTTCCAACTCTCATTCCAGAAACCCAGTGTGTTTTTTGTCTCATTCCATTTACTAAGATGGACGGCACGCCATTGCTGGACAATCTTGTCTATCTTTTCAGGGGAGTAGCCGAGGAGCTTGGCTATTTTTTCTATTTCTCCAGGGCTCTTATTGTGCTTTAAAGTTTCCTCCACATTAAAAACTGACATGTACTGCAATGCTTCGATGTTGTCCGGCAGTCTCACCCTCAACTCATTAGTGAGAGAGATGGCGAAGGCTACACACCGCTTACGGACATTGTTTAATTCCTCAGGCACAACATGGAGCTCAGCTGCCTTTGACTCAAAAAGGTAACCAAGGTATGGTTTGGGACTGATGTATCCATATATTGGCCCTTTGAGCACGTCAACATTTGCCAGTGGATTCATCACCCTGCTGCTCACAGACTTGATCAGGCTAACCAAGCTGTTAAGTAGCTTAAGAGGATCCACTTGCTCTCCCTCAAAAGCCTTGATGGCCAGTTGTACCTCACCCAGCACTGACTTCAAAAAGGTCAAATACAAAATGTTTTGAGGATCACTATACATGGAATATAAAACCTCAGCCATGTAGCAGTGTTCACTGGACTTGGTGACTGAGAAATGCAGCCTAAGCTCCTCCCACTGGTCCAAAATGCGTGAAACTGCAGGTTCAATAGAGAGCCAACGTGTGGCACACACCTTGGTTATCTGCAAAGGTTTTTCCCACAGTTGATGGTCTCATATATGGCCTTGTAGGCCTCCCTGCGCTTTGGAGACACTGAAAACCAGTTATAGGTCTCTCTTACTAAGTACTCCACACTACGGGGGATAGTGTCATTGGAAGCATGACTTACAGCAAGCTGCAGAGAGTGGTATCTTTGAGACCATACTCTTCCTTCAGGACTTTATGGACCCCATTGTTAATCCTCGTCATAACAGAGGCATTGTCAGTCCCTATCCCCAGGAGTTTCTCTTTTTTAAGACCACACTTCTCGAGGAAACCCACAACAGCACAGGCTATGGATCTGGCATCTCCTCCTCCAATTCAACAAGCCCCAGAAATGTTGAGACAATTGTCTGCTTGGTGACACTAAAGTACCTTATCACAACCCCCAGGTATTTAGAAACACTTACATCTGTGGACTCATCGAGGAGGAGGCTAAAACGCTGGTCACCCACATCTGTGACCAACCTTTTGAGAAAATATGGTGCTAGAATGCCATTCATCATTTCTGTGCACTTTGTCCTGTGCATTTTGAAATGGGTAGCAGCAGTGGAATCTGGGAAAGCAGCTCTACATGCTTCTCCAATGTGATCACATGCCAGCATAGAACAGTGTTCAGCAATAGCTAATGCCATGGTGGCCTCAGCCTTTTTAGTAGAGTCAATTTTATTTATCATACATGGAAGTTTTTTTTTAATGGAACTATAAGGTTTTGCCTTTTGAGTGTGTTTTTGGGTTGTCTTGTGTTTTCTTATATCACTAAGTTTGGCATAGAAATCTGTCTTACAATACAGACAGTATGCCCGTGTATTATCTCGATAAACGGCTTTAACCAGCCTTGGAATTCAGGGTTTGATTCCCACTCCTTTCTGTATTTCTGGCTATACAGTTTGGATTGCGACATGATGATATGCTAGCTAGCAAGCTTATCTTGATTCACAGAGGTGTACACACAGTGGACCAGAGTTGTGAGTGACTGAGGTTGTGTGAGTTAAATAAAATGCAGCGATTTATTTTTGTGAAGTGATTTAATATTTTTTTTCGACAAAGAACATTTTACATTTTCGAGTGCTGAATGTAAGCCTGGGCGGGATCCACCAGCGGCGGCTTGCCAAGTTACCGCACATGCGCGATTCATTTGCAGTCTGGACGTGGAGGGGTGAACAACTCCTGCTCTGACTGCAGCTGGGAGGGGCTGCTGCGCGAGGACTATGAGTGCTTTGGGATGGGGGTGGGGCCCGCGCCAGCACCCGCTGCTCATTGATTAGAGTAAGAACGATGTGTGCTTTCACTGCAGAAAGTCTCCAAAAGTCTCCAATAACTCCAGAAAAAGTTGCTAGATTTGTCGCTAGTCGCTTTTTTGAAAATTTGTCGCTAGAGGGGTCTAAAAACTCACTAAATATAGCGACAAAGTTGCTAAGTTGACAACACTGGTTAGAACCAGTGGACACACTGGCTACAGTGGCAGGGACAGACTGCTTCCTGCGAGGGGCGTGGCCATAGATTACTATTACTTTTGTGGTTTCAAGTTGACCAAGGACACAACTCGTTGATACAGGAATGCTCTAAATAAAAAATATGTACAACTGTGATTCTACAATAAATCAATTAAATAAAGTAGCTACAATGCCATATAATGTATTTTCTTTATATCTCTTTTAACAGGGGACAAGCACAGCTGTGCCCACCAATTTCTTTTTTTCAAAAAAGACAAACATCCAAAGCCTAGACAGCCACGGCAGGTATGTATTGCTGAACAGGTAAGTGTCAATTACATTGAAGAGGTTGAGAATGTTAATAATGAGTCAAATGACAGTGTTGAGTGTCAAAGTGTAAATATTATTATGTATGTCATGTACATTTGTGTCCATGCAAACCTTAAATTGGAAATGAATGAACTTGATTAGACCATTTTCTATCTGTCTTAGAGCCTGCATGAACGGGGCCTAAGTACATTTCAGAGAGCCTGTGTGTGCAATAGTTTACATCGTCGGTGGAATATGTCTGATAACAGGATTTGTTTTTAATAGAGTTGGCAGAATAATTTCCTCTGTTATGTTCCTCTGTGGGCATGAAAGTTCGCTTTCATGCCCACCCTAGTTCATTGTATTTTTACATGTTCTGTATTGTCTTGTGCTATTATTTTTAATCCTTATGTCCTGTTTCTGGATGTGCATTTTATTTAACGGTTGTTGTCCCGTCTTATATGTTCCTCAAGGCCTGCACCTTGTTATGGTGAGTGGGCTTTCAACCAAGACAGGCTAACTTAAAATTTGTTTAGTGATTTTTTTTTGTTTTTTTGTCTGACTTTCCACAGTGTCCCGTCCTGCAGCAGCCATTTCCACCTTCACCCTTACAACCTGATGGGACAAGGCTTCGTTTGTTGCTTTTCAAACCTTTTGGAACTGCATTACAAACATATGTGACACCTTTTACACACTTTAAAAAAAAACTGTTTACAATTAATTTGCACTTTTTTATTTTCAATGATATGTATTGTATCATATGTTTTACAATTTTAAACAAATCTTTTTTTCTGCTTTAAGTATGGGCATGCCTTACTTATAATTTAATCTGCCATCTAGTTGTATAAAATTCAAAAATACGAAAATGTCAAATCTGTTGTTTACAACATTGTCTAAGATGTCTAAACTACAATAGAAAAAGTTAGATTAGCATGCTATAGTATAGCTACATACCACAAGCATTATTCAAAAGCCTTTTAAAATGTTAACTATATAACATATAGAGAGATACATAGCGTGTTCATGAATCTAAAATTATTGTTTTAATTTAGAAGTACAATTGCACAATCTACAGGTTCTTTCTGTACATTTAATACATGTTTTAACTCTATTTAGGAAAAGTATGTGACAATCTTTCAATCTATAGTTTAATCCCCAAAACATGCACAAAAACCAGAAGTGGGAATTAATACGATTGAAGTCTTTGCTTTCTTTAGTGGACTTGCAAGTAAAACGTCAAATAAAATTAGCATTTAAAAGTTTTAACAGCTATTAGAGTTGATTTCAAATTAGTTGATAATTGCAGTCAAAGTCATGAAGTCCACTTACTATCGAAGAACGAGAGCAAGCCAACAATGGCAATGAGAGATGGGTGGAAAACCCCACTGAAAAAACAAAATGTAGCTCGGCGGGAAACTCACTTATGCTAGCAACAGGTTAACAATTGCCTTAGCCTCGGCTACAGCGGAGTGGGCGTAATTACCCACACACGCGCTCATTATGCCCACCCACGGGCTTACGAGGCAACACTCCCTTTGCCCATTTTAGTAACATCCTCTGACGAAGGAGTCTGAAATGTCCAGATGTAATCTCCATTTTTTTGCCCTGACTTTGAGGCTATTTCGGCGAATAGGGGACCAATGGGCGGATAACATCCATTTTTATTTACAATCTATGTAACTACCACTAAACACAAGACAGCGTCAGCGACAATGGCGAGGAGCCGGGGAAATTCAAAGGTGGCGTTCTCAAACTGGAAGTACCGGCACTACTTTTCGTTAGTTGACATTAAAGGCAAGAATGTTTCTGTAACATGCCATGTCCAGAAAAAAAAGACTTTATCCACGTCTGCCTCAAGTAACTCAAATCTTATGAAGCACCTCACATCAACACATGCTAACACGACACTTGTTGCTGCTGCTGCTAACCCCAAAGGCAGCTAGCGTGAGTTCCAATGAAGGAGACAGAGCCACTGTTAAAACAAGCAACGCTCGTTTTTACGTGTCAGCAACAACCACTGGTTTAGTTGTTAGATGAGGAGTATTTTAGAATAGATTAATGTATTATTCATTTTCTTTGAGAAATTTACCATTTACCATTTACTTAATGGCCAGGTCTCCCTTTGTTTCTTTTTACACAAGTTTACATTTGTGTGACTTAATTTTGACATTGAATTTTATTTTCAATATTTATTTTTATATGTTTTTATTTCTATGTATATCATATGTCAGACTGCAATCTATTGAGTTGAAATAAATACCAAATGTTCTAAAATACCATATATAGTGTTTTTATTCATTAATCAGTTAATTTAAACATCTTTGATATTTAAGCTGTTATAGAACGTAATACCGTTATAGAACACAAAAAATTGCTTCAGTTAATTTGCTGAGTAACCAAGTTACTTTTACAATGTGGTAACTGAGTTACTAACTCAATTACTTTTTGAGAGAAGTAATTTGTAACTGTAACTAATTACTTTTTTGAAGTAAGATGACCAACACTGTTTATAAACAACAAAGGTTTATGAATTACACAAGAGATGCTGTAACTGTGAATTGAAACTGGAAATGAGAGAAAACTGGTCCAAGGACTGGACAGAACAAAATAGCACTGAGCATGCTTTTAGCTGAAAAGGGGGGATCTCCAAAAATGATTTCCTCATAACACAGGTCTAGTTACAGCAGAAATAAAGCCTTTAAGAAAGGACTTCAAACTCTAGCAGAAGAATTGGCAAAATATTCTGGACTAGAGAAAATAATCTTAACCTGGTTTTACAACATATTTGGAAAATTTATTATTGTTGGATTTGTATACCAGGAACTTAACCCCATAAAAATCTCTGGGGTATTATAAAGAGGATGATGCGATATGCCAGACCCAACAATGCAGAAAAGCTGAAGGCCACTATCAGAGCAACCTGGGTTCTCATAACACCTGAGCAGCGCCAAAGGCTGATCGATTCCATGCCACGCTGTTGTCAGTAATAATCATCAAAATAAAAAGAAATAAACATCTGAAATATATGTATGTGGTTCAGCTGGAGCCCAGTGTCAAAGGCCTTGTGTTACTCTTGTCCGTCTGTCCAAACCAAGCCTCTCCCATGGTACCTCTTAAATGGTCGTCGTGTAAGGGCGCCGCCATACGGTGGTTTTACAGCAAAATACAGCGATATACCTCCGTCCACCAGAGGGCAGGCTCCAAAAGCGGAAATATAAGGAGAAACCCATTGGCGACTTTACAAGTGTAAAAATCATGTTTACAGCCTGGTACAAAAGATGGCTCCGGTCTCTAGAGGTAAGTTTTTACTACGTGACAACTCTGGGGGGGGGGTGAATTTTTGAAAATTACGTTGGTTTATGCTATCTAAAAAAATATTGTTTTACTATGGAGTAAAACCCGAAAAGCCCGGATGTAACGGCCATTTTATTGCCCATTCGTTATGACAATATTGGTGAATAGGGGACCAATGGGCGGATATCATCCATAATTATACTATCTATGGTCCAAACTCTACTGCTGCACATAAGTTCTTAAGTGACGGGTCGTTCGCGAGTGAGCCGGCTCTTTTAAGTGAAGGATGGTCACATATCTGAAGAGACAACTCTTTTTAAAAAATAAATAAATAAATAAATAAAATAAAAAAATATTGAATTATTTTATTTTAGGAAAAAAAAAATACTAATAATCCAATGAACAACACAAAAATTCATTTGAACAGTCTATTCCTGTCAATCATACACGCGGTGTCAGCCAATTATATTAGAATGGAGGTCTGAACGCGCCGGTTCTACGCACAACCTACACCTACATATGCGAACTGTGCACCGAACTGTGAAGCTAGAGGAGCTTCGATAAACTAGTGAAGGTGGTGGAGCACCACATTTGGAGATGTATTCACTCAAGTAGGCCTACTCCGCAACCCACAGCAACGCAGTCTTCTATAAAGGACCAGTTTATGCAAAAGTCAATGTCTGTAGCGAAAAAAGGCCAAATTAATATTCCATTGGCAAAATATTTTAAATGCATTGCCATAATGATTAATAGCATTCTTTTTTTTATAACAAAATTAATGAAATTGTGAGACATTGTTAGTATGATTTCATTTAATAATTTAATTAGAACTGTTTTTACACGTAATGCAGTCAAAGTCATAGTTAAAACATTTATTATTTATTTATTATTATCAGCCGTTCGTGAGCCAAAAGAGCCGGATCTTTTAAGTGAGCTGAGTCAAATGAGCCGGCTCTTTAAGCTTATACACAGCAGCATGAGATGGTGTTTCTCCTGTCCACTTCTCCAAACTCTGCTGCTGCACATAAGTTTATCAGCTTATACACAGCAGCAGGTGATGGTGTTACTCCTGTCCGCTTCTCCAAACTCTGCTGCTGCACATAAGTTTATCAGCTTATACACAGCAGCAGGTGATGGTGTTACTCCTGTCCGCTTCTCCAAACTCTGCTGCTGCACATAAGTTTATCAGCTTATACACAACAGCAGGAGATGGTGTTACTCCTGTCTGCTTCTCCAAACTCTGCTGCTGCACATAAGTTTATCAGCTTATACGCAGCAGCATGGTTTGCTCATGTGTTCCAAGGTTTCTCTAACGGTTTTGTCTTCTACGAGTGAATCGATGCTGAAATTGGACTATAGTTCTTCTCAGCCTCGCCATCATTCCACTGTCCTTCAATTCTTTCACCTCGGCCTGTAACTCCTCTGTGACTTTCTGTTGTTGTGTCAAAGATCTATTTGTTTCTTGAAGTTGGTCTAAAAGCGCATTTTTCTCTGTCATCAGGTCAATTTTCTCCTTTTCCACTTTCCTGTTCAGTGACTTTAGTTCCTCAAGTTCTTTGGACTCGTTCATAATTAAATTCCTCAGATGAGAAATCTCAGCTTCAGCTGTCTCTTTGTGAGATTTGTGGACCTCTTCCATTTTCGTGTTCAATAGCTTAAGTTCATCGAGTTCTGCCATCACAGACTCTTTACTGTTCTTGAGATGCTGCACCTGATTTAGAAGGCCTTTCTTCTCGGCCTCTAGCATCATAAAGTCGTTTTTGCTGAGATGGTAAGACCGACAGTACAGTTCTTTTTTCTCGTATTCTGTGACTAAATCCCTCAAAGTGTCGTCAGTCTCCTGCAGCTCCTTTCTGAATCTTGCATTCTGGGAATTGAGTTCAGTCATCTCCGACATGAGGCGCGCTTTAGAATTATTTACTGAGGTTTCTCTTTCCTCAAGACTTTCCACTTTCTTAATAAGCTCATCCCTCTCCGTGATCGTGATGCGTGTATTTGCGTCTTGTACTTCTTCATGCTTAAACTTTAGCTTTTCCATCTCGTCCTTGAGGCATGCAAAATCATTTTTACTGGCCATAAGTTGCAGAAGCAGCTTACCTTTGTCCATCTCTGGCTATAATAAAAGCTCTAAGCTCTCAGGTAAATACTGTGGCTAGGCCCAAATTATTGTGAAGCCTTGTCCTCAAAGTCACAAGCTTGTTCCCTTTGTCACTGTTTTTTGTTCTAGTGCTAGTGCTTCTAAACCTTTTCTGCTTTATATATTCTGTTTCTATTCTGTATTGTCTTTAAATCCACAAATGTCTGCCTTCGTCTGTTGTGTCTGAGTAAAAAGTGTTTGACTCCAGTTGAATTCAAACACTTATAAACATGCCACCATGTGATGTCATGACATTTCACCATCTTGTGACATCATGGGATTCCAAAACCAAGTGGCCGGATTGCCATGGAAACATTAGTTGCCATGGAAGTCTTTTTTCCAGGATCACTGTTTTTAAGGAAAACCGTACAAATTGAGTAAAATCTAAAAACATAAATAAATAAAAATAATATAAGTATATTTCTGAACAATATTAGTCTGGGTTTGATCTGATCAGACAGGAAACAGGATGAAGGTTTTGTCATAGATCTGGTGGAACTCCAGATATGTTAAAAGTCAACACAACACATTTGCAACACATTTGAGGTGTTAATTTAAATTAGATTTTCTCAAAATTGTAAATTATTTAATTTGATCAAAGCTTCAATTGTGTATTTGTTCTACAGTTAAGGGCAAAGTATAAAAAAGATGAAACTGCACTGGTGTCCGCTCTACTACTGGCCATGTTAACTAGCGGCACAAACGATAGATTGTAGTACAGCCTATATTCTCTGGGCCGCTTGGTCTATTTCTAACTCTGGATGTTTGGACTGTGACGCCACTGCACCGGTCCACCAGGGAAAACTACTGATCGTCTTGACTACTACTCCGCCTTTGAAAGAAAACAAAAAATCTACAACAAAAACAAATAGTGCACAGACACCTGTATTAGACCAGAAATAAACTTACAACTGACCAGTTTGTACCCCGCCTTATAGGCCTGTAGCGAAGGTTATTAATGGTCAAGCGGTCAGTTACAATGTTCAAGAGTCGCCTCTTCTGTGAGGACTTCCTCCCTGCTATTTCCTATTTTTATGAGACTCTAAAGCAGTACTCGCGTCTACACATTAATGACTTCTGAGGCTGACAGATCACTGTAGGCGGACGCCAGACCAGATTGCTAGTCGGTTGGTTAAAACCTGGTCTAACCCTAAAACAGCTCTGTCTATGAAATTGGGCCCCAAGTGTGTGACTCCTCTAATGAGCGCTATCCCTCAAGACAGTCCCATCTTTTTTATAGAGGATTTTAGTAGAGGACTTACCTTAGGCTTATGTGCGGCGGTCGAATCTCCGTTATTCTGATGTCCATTGGACGATTTGGACGGCCTGCCTGTTAGTGAGTCTGATCCAGGGCTGGACTGGTAATCTGGCATACCGGGCAAATGCCCGGTGGGCCGACGCACTTGGGGGCCGGTCCATATAATATGATTTTTTTTTTTTTTTTTAATTGGCCAATGACCGGCCCATAAAGCAGGGACAGCGACCCATTGGTTCATTTTTCATACTGACACTGGGCTGGCCCAATCATCTCTTAACAGGCTCCACCCCTCCTCCTCTGTTTCTTGTGTCAGTAAGTGGCTCAGAGCCAGAAATCTGTGAATTTAGGATTGAGAAACAAAAGTGCAAGGGGTTGCGGAGAAGTTGCGGGCCAAAAAAATAAAAATGCTAGAGGTTGATGCCTCAACATGTGCAAAAATAACAGACATGTTTAGTGCTGTAGCTTCAGTATCCAAGCCTACAGTACCTGACGACATTTTGCAGAAACATGGAGAGTGTAATTGAAACGGTAAGCATGTTAGCTACATGATTAACAGGGAGGGAGTGTTAATCAGGGCGGGTGCAGGAGGAAAGTGTGTGTGTGTGTGTGGGCCTGGTTGGGCCACGAAGATGATGATTTACCTAAATTAATGAATATTATAATAAGACAACTTAATCGTTGTTGCCATTATATAGTCTGTCAGATTGTCACCCACTGCACTAGCAACTCAGTCAGCTAAAGTCAAATAACACAGCATAAGCTATTTTGCATTGTTTTTGTAGATAGGTTAGCAGAGTTAACTTATTCAATTGCAACTTTGGCTGACTATTCTAATGTTAACCCTTTAATACCCATAATGGCCGTCACGGCCCTTCTCTAGAAAAACTTAAATGATGCCATTTGATTATTTTAATTATTACTCAGAATGGCTGCGTCAAAGCGCCCACGCAACGCCTGCTATTTGGGGATTAAAACCCACCTTGCATTTTGAAAGCTGTATATTTTTGTTTAGCTGTATATTCAACGAAGTAGATATTTGCTCATGTTTCTAATGAATGTCCAACATCATTAATATGCAATATTTACGGAGTGAATAATATGAATATCATGTATTTTTAGGACGTTTTGTGTGAGTAATTTGGTAAGGTTAGTTTCTTTTTTTTTTTTTAAGGGAATTATCTCAACAATGAGAGGTAAATCTTGTTTGGTGTCATATTAAGAGGGTTTGTGCTCTTTAAAACAAAGTAGCCTATACTTGCAATTGTAAACTAGTTTTCTGCTGTCTGGTTCATTTGAAAAAAAAACATTTCTTTTTAGAATTAGCAGTATTCTACATCCACATTATATTGGGTTCTAAAGGGTTAACTAGCTTTTATAACATGGAGCACTTTGTCCATCTAAAAATCCTGCTCTTCAAGAATACAGGACTATACCATATACTAACCAAAATGGATCCTTACTAAGTGTACTTTTAATAACTCTTCCAAATAATTGTAATCCTCTCTCTCTCTGTCCTTATGTATAGTCAAGCCAGGTTGAGTTAGCAGTGGAGGAGAGAGACAGGGAGGAACCTTTGATCACCAGGGAGTCTGTCAAGAGAGAGTGAGTACACTGGTCCACTTGCACTGGTACACTGGTCCATGGCACTTAGTTCTCAGCTTTGTAGGGGTTTTTGGAATGGAACAGTAGATATGCATATCTACAGGGACCACAAGGATGGTGTACTAGTTGTTTGTGTCTGACCGATTGTGGTGGGCCGGTCTGAGTAAAAATGCCAGGGCCTTTTTTTTGTCCCAGTCCAGCCCTGGTCTGATCCTGATAATCAGACCTCAGGGAGAGGCTGGTAGGAGTTTTAAGGATTACAGTATGAAACTTAACCTGGAAAATTAAATTCCTTGCTTACTATAAAATTAAATTCCTTGCTCACAATAAAACATCTTACACCTTACCATATATCATAGTTATATGCCCTCAACATGTATTTTACAGTTGTTTTTTTTCTGATGGATTAGGGTGGGTGTCAGAGTGAGTTTTAGAGTGAGAAGTGAAAATAGTGAGAAGTAGAATTTAGAATTTGAGAGGCAGTCTTGTCTTCAAACTCAACCCAAAGCAGACATTAGTGTCTGAGGGAAAGACAATTTTAACCCAGCCAGGAAATCAGTTTCCTTCGGGAGGACTGTTTTTCAACCTCTGAAGTAAGAGAGAGTGAGAAGTGAAAATAGAGAGAAGTAGAATGGGGTTTATGCCGTTTTGACTTTGATACAGGATTGCCCTTGAACCAAAGAGATCCGCAAGACCCATTTGCTGGAGATTCAAGCCTCCTTTTATAGGTCTGGACAGGGTGTAGGCGTGACATCGACACACATGCGCTCTGACACATTGCCCTCTTTGAACTCCTTCTGTCCCTGTCCTCTGTGAACTCTGTGTCCCTGTCCTTTGTGAACTTTGTGTGTTCTTGTCGTTTTTACACTCTGTGTGTGTCTGCCCTTCTGTGAACTTTATTTGCCCTGTCTTTTGTGAACCTTCTGTGTGTACTTTAGTCGTATCTGTCTCTGGGTGTGTCACTGTGTGTCATGACTTCCTGTGCTCTGCTCACAGACACAGAATTTGACCTATATTTTAGCTTCCTGATTCTAGGCCTATTTAGATTTAAATTCTTGTTTTTCTTTTACTCTTAACACTTTTTATTCTTCCATACTTCCAAAACATCATTTAAATATATTTAACTTTAACATTACTCTTAAGCATTTTACTTTTTATTCTTAATTATTTAAGTCTTCACTTTTAACACAATGTCCTTGTCGGTTTGTGTCTCCCTTGGTTCTCGAACTTCCACCTAATTTTCCACATTTACTACAGGCCCAAAGCTGCTGGGACAGACAGCTGTAGAAAACAAATGAATGTATTTGAAAAAGGGCTCGACTGATATTAAGGATGAGTATTAATAAAAAAGGGGAAACATTTTGATTGAAAGATTAAAATGATCAACTGAGATTCTGTACCTGGTTGCACTTTTATTTGTTAATTTGCAAAGGTCAGCTGCCTCATGGCCAGGACAGTCTTACAATATGTTTGTCTAATCCTGTGTGACTCCAAGTAGACTCTTTCTGTAGTTCAGCAGTCCTTAATCATGATGACCTAAAACTGGAAATAAACTCTTTGTTTAAAAGAAAAAGCTAGAAATAACTGCAGCGTCACTATTTTTAAAACAACCCTTTCCTTTATCCGGTGTTTTTAATCTTTTCTATTTCAAAGCTTGGAGTGAGTGAATCAAACACAAGGGGGCATTAGGGATCTTCAAATATAATGCTGTCATGCTTATCCAAGGTGCAGATGCAGAGGACCAAGACAATGACACTTACTTGGTTTATTTATAAAAATGAAACAAACCTGGCTCTGTGAATTTTTCAAAATGCAGTGTGTGTAGGAAGAGATTCAAAATAGTTACAATAGTCTGTATCCGTAACAAACGTTTGATACAGGAAGATCAACATTCTGAGCAGGCACGTGCACACATAGACATCAAAGGGGGCTTGAGCACCTGCCCTTTTTATTCCTGGAGAGAAAGTGCCCTTTTTAATGGGGTGCTTTTTTTTTTTTTTTTTGAAAAAATAATATATATTCCTGTTTGCGCACAGCTTCCCTGTCAAACAAATATATTTATTGAAGAATAGTATATCTAAATATCAGGTCAGGAGTTCTGAAGCGCTCATTGACTCATTGGGATGGTTGAGTTCTCTGTGAACTGATTATTTTGTAGACATCTTTTGAAAATTAGAGTTTGAGGAAGATAAAATTAATTAACTTTTTTAATTTTTTTTTTAAAGGAAGTCAGTGTTGCGTTAATATATATACTTTTTTGTTTTAAAAAAAGAAGAAAAATACGTAATTATGAGAAGTGCCCTTTATTTCACTTGAGCCCCTGCCCCTCAAAATGTCTGTGCACGTCCCTGATTCTGAGTACATTTGTACTTTCAAAGTATACAAAACTATGAGAGGCAGTACACGCCATAATCCAGCTGGCCCTCACAAACATAAATAATCTTTTTTCACACATTTCCACATACAGGAAGTCCATCTCAAATTAGAAAATATATTCACTACAGTTCTGGCAGACTTATACAAAGCTGCTGCTTCTTTCTTTCTTTTATTTTATTTTAGGTGCAATGAACAAAACAGAGAATAAGCAATTTCTTTTTCTTGCATGTAAGGAAACTTTACATTAATTGCCTAATAGCCTATATATATAATAGACGTCATCTAGGCTTTATTTTCAGGAATTTAAATAATGGAAGCGTTGGCCAATCACATGCTCACTTTCAAAAACGTCAATTTGTACTGGTAATACATCCACGCAATGTTTAACCAGGTGTAGACAATTGCAGGATCGCAACTGTCTGACACCGAACTCAGAGCTCTAAGTTTAAAGGTAAGCTCTAAACTCTAGATGTGTAATGTATTAGTATTTAGCTTTTTTAATGAACGAAAAGAAGTAAAGGTGTACTGTTGGTGTGTGTGTGTGTGTGTGTGTGTGTGTGTCTGAAAAGCAAAAAATAAAGACAGCAGCATTGAATAAATCTGACCTCTTTTTCCTGGTTTGAGATCAGTTATGAAATAGTATGTAACTGGAGAATATAAGAATATATTGTAGACGAGCTAAAAAATGACTGAAAGATTAAAAAAATAATTGCATTATCACTATGTTGCTTGGTATCACAGGTATATTCCAGGAGTGTGGCCAATTAGGGCACAAAGAGAGTTCCTGCTGTTAGTTCCTGCAGCTTTTGCGTCCCTCTCCCTCCTTCAGGAAGGTCCATATGAGGGTGTTGACGATGTCGGGCTGGTCCTGCTGCAGCCAGTGGCTCGCTCCAGCAATGATGTTGAGACGGAAGTGGTTTTGTTGCTTCCACACGAGAATGTAGCTGCAACCTCGGAGTCAGGAAACATGATTTTAAAAATCTCTGTAACGTTTTCATTTGAAGTGTAAGAGTGGTGCTCAGAGACTGTTTTAAAGACCCACATCACCTCTGCCCGCAGAGTTGGTGTCGAGCCACAGTACGATAGAATGTTCCTTGGCATTTCTATTGTAGAAATGTCTTCATTCACCGAAGAGATCCGCGGTGCACAGAATGGGCCAATAGGTGGTTTGCGCTGGCGAGCAGTGCTACACGCGGTGTGTTTGGCACCCTTCATATGGGAGTCCAGGGCCGTAACACCCATTGTCGCTAGCTTAAAAGATTTCCTGCACCAACAGCAAAAGACCTTGCTGTCATTTCCTGGCACAGGCTTGACCCAAACGTAATTCGGATTCCTTGTCCACAGCGGATTAAACTGACACTTTTAGCCATTTTAGCCGACAAACTAGGCTAGCTTCTATCTTGTTCTGTAATTTACCTCACTTGCCTAGTAACCACAGTAACGGGTGCGCAAGCTTTCGCGTGTAGCGCGAGGTGCACTCAAAATGTCTGGATTATCTGGGTCTTGTTTCCAATCTGTACCTTTTAAACATTTGGCCATAAAAGGACCAACATCACACCATTGTTTGTTTTTTGGTTTGGCTATTGAGACATGCGGAGCTGAGTTTTGGATTTGTAGAACTTTGACAGTTTGTGAGGTAATGGAACACTATAACCGCGCAAATCTTGGTTAAAGTACAGTCCATTCAGAATGAGTCGGTCAGTAGTTTGTCGGTACCAGCTTTCTTCATACTGTTCATCTGGACCCATGGAGACATGCGCTGTAACATGTAGTGCATTTGCCTTCATGAATTCAGAGGTTGAGCTCATGTATTGTTTAGCTTCGTGTAACAAATTTGGAGTCAGCAGATGGTCCAATTTCCACTGATAAACATACAACGGAGTGATCACTTCACATTTCATTAGGCAATATTCAGATTTGGTTTGTTTGATTTTGATACCATTTTCGTCTGCAGACAAGGCAATTCCTAGTGCGCACAATAGGTCACAACCTATTAGATTGACTGGACACAACTCAGACAACAGAAAGCTGTGTGTAGTGGACACTGATAGATCAGGTAAATGCCAGGTTACAGATGGAGGTTTTGTGAATGGTTCTTTAACAATCTGTCCACTCGCACTAATGGAGTGGGTTGTTTTGCCATTTAATGAATTTGATCTTTTCTGATCAGAGAGTTTGTGGCCCCAGAGTCAAAAACCATGACAGAGTTTTTCCATTGATGTCACATTTTATCACCGGTAATTTTTCACACACAGATTTTGTTAACTCAGCATAGTTACCTTTAAACATTTCAGCTTTTTTTTGTCATTTCAAGTTTCTTAATGGTTTCTGTCACTAAAGCAAACAGTGGGTCAGTTGCAAGTGCGTCTTCATTGCTTGTGAGCAGTGTGGTGTTGTGTGCATTGTCAGTGACAGGTGTGGTGTCCTTTTCGTGTTATACTCATCTCATTTTGCGAGGCCAAGTCCTTCGGTTGCTCATCATCACCAGTCAGTTGGGGTCACTCAGAGCAGTGTCAGGGCGTTGGTCAGCTCGGTCTCATCTTTTCTAAGCAGCACAGATTCATCCACCATTTTGGCTCCATTGGTAGGCCACTCACAACACCATATCATCAACCCACAGGACTTTACTAACAAAATCAAAAATCTACAACTAGAAGCAGATAAGACTATTGTGTCCTTTGATGTCACATCACTTTTTACTTGTTTTTACTTTTTTACTTTACTTGTCCCGTATGTGTCTGGTTTATCTGAAAAACTTAAAAGGATTTTTTACAAACACAACATTCCAGTCCACTTTAAACCAGGGAACACGCTGCGTCAAAAACTGGTCCATCCTAAAGACAAGATCCCCTCGCA
Source organism: Perccottus glenii (assembly GCA_024416835.2). NCBI lineage: Eukaryota > Metazoa > Chordata > Actinopteri > Gobiiformes > Odontobutidae > Perccottus > Perccottus glenii. The sequence continues at coordinate 7,519,665 of CM044559.2, forward strand.
CAAACCGAGTAATGTAAGTTATGCAGTTCAGTGAAGAGTGCAGTGTTGGAGAAACAAAACAACAGCTTCACAAGAGGATGTATCAGCACAGAAGAGCCAATCCTGGAAGAGCTGAGTCTGTAGTCCACCTCCACCTCAAAGAGAAAGGACATTCCTTTGAAGACAGCAATGTCCGAATTCTGGCCAGAAAGGCCAGATGGTTTGACAGAGGGGTGAAGGAACACAACTAGTCTTCTTCAAATAGATGATGTCTGTCCATTTTTAATGTTCAAAGATCTGTTCAATAGCAATATTAAAATTATAGTAACCAATAAAATAAAATTAAGCAGTTATCATAAGATTAACATGTATGCATAGTGCGAACTACGGGGGAGCTAGGGGGAGCTCGGCTCCCCTTAATAAGACGTGGGCTCCCCTGAAATCGAGTAATGTGAAATTTTGGGGGGTCTCAAAAATATTGACAATGTGAATATTTTGAAGTGTAATTTCAGTTGTGTAATGTGATCATGATGGATTATTAAGTGTAAAATAACAATAATATTCTTCATTGCGCTGCAAATTCCACATATGTTAGTACGTCATAGATTCATAGAAAAAACGTTGGATGCCATTTATCGCGCGCAAACAAAGTCCTTAACAAAGTCCTTAATTAATTCTGCAGCTATAGCATCATAGCCATTAGCCATGGCAAAAAGAAAACAAGGCAGTTTAATTAATTTTGGTTTCATCAAGAAATTATGTAGTGATGACGTGAATACCACTGATTCACCTGCTACAAACACTGCTATACCTCCCGCTGCGCCCACTGTGCAAGAAGCTGAAAAAAAGTCATCTCTGGCTGAAGATGGTAACAGCTCGTCAGAGCCCGGACACGTTCCTAACCCTCTTGTTCGAGTCTTCTCTCCCGTTAAACTGGAACAGCCAGCAGTGGAGAGACTGGAAGAGCCGATATACATTATTCCCAATTACCGTATGCGGCTGGTTTGTTATGGTATTCTATTTCTATAGCGTGACGAGTAATTTAAAGGACAATCCAGGAGAAAAATTAACCTAGGGGTTAATACGGTTACCGAGTTGATAATTACACACTTATTGTGGGTGGCTGTTTGTTTGCTGATGGACCTCTACATTTGTGTCAATAAAGTATAATAGTGAATACAGTTGTAGCAGTTGAAAGTCCTTATTTGAGGCACGCGCAAGCGCACTGTCAGATTTCTCTGGAGATCAACCTTCAACCAATTTTGAATTAAATAATAGAAGTTAGACTCAACTTAAGGTTTTTACTTGCATGGGGAGAATCAGCATGTGGCGCATTGACTGCTCGTTCCACCTCTGTAGTGAGCTGCTCAGTCTACAGAATCTCCAAATTGCCACTTGTTCTCCCTGGATTTTATTGAGTTGTACACAATGCACACATTCTGCCTCCCCCAACCACGCAGGGTGGGGGTTTGGCAGTTGGTCACAGAAACAAGTACATATATTGAGTTATCTTGCTGCATCCAGACCAGACACAGGAAACCATCAATTAAGATAAACACTTGGGCTTGACACGTCTGGCTGGGTGCAGCTAAAGGACAGTTGCAGCACTTCCTGTCACACACACACAATTCGTATCAATGAACCTTTCTTACAAAAAAGCTTGTGGGCCTTTTTTGGTAAAATACAATTTGACAATCTTTTCTTACTGCAAAACTCTAACATTTCCCTCCTGTTTGTCAAATTTCACAGTAAAACATCCATAATTTACCCCGCTGTTGGTACAGTTTTAGGTAAACAATTAAAAAATAGGAGTTTTGGCAAACATAGAGAAATGAGGTACTAAACTTTGTAAAACACAAGAAATAGTCAGAAAAATACTTATCCTTGGCCCAGATTGCCATCAGGCAGGTCATCGTCCTGGTCTAGAATAAGAAGTTGAATTTGTTCTGCATGAAGGACTGAAGTGACAGAGCCCTGTATCATCTTAGCCATCTGGGCATGGAAACATGGGATCACACATGAGGTGAATAGGCAGAACAGAAACATAACTATAAGAACTGGGATCAAGATTTTGAGAAGAATCTGGAACCATGTTCCGGAAGTAAACCAACTGGATAAGTCAAAATTAAACCAGGTGGAGTCGTGACAAGAAGTGAGGAAATCCTTAAGGTCAGCAACACGGTCATGGATAAGAGTCCAGTAGAGTCAGGAATGTAAGTGCAACAGTGGTCAGGACCAAACTTGGCACAGAGGCCTCCCTCTGAAGCAAAGAGGTAGTCTAAGGCCATCTGATGAGAGACAAGCATTGCTCGCATGGCTCGGAGCTCGGGGTTATCTCTTAGCTGTGTTGTGATATCAGACAGAGCGTCAGTAAGGTCCTCAAGGGTCCACCAGACCTCATTGAGTCTGTGGCTCAGGTAAGCAATACCATACCGGGGAGAAGAGTCATAGTAATACCTCTCCCATCACTAAACGTTTCTGTTTAAAAGCCGTGGACTTGGCTGGTGGAGTGTTGACAATCTTAATCGAGGGAGCTAACTTGGCAAGGTGACAAGGTCCACACCATTCCTTGGGGAGTTATAGAAACACTTGTTTTCCACAAACCCAAACGTACTTCTGGGGGGCAGGGAAACCCTGGGTCCCAGGCATGAAGAGATTTATCATATTCTGATTAGTTTTGGGGGTAACAGTGTAGTTCAGTTCTGACAGGAAAGCAGACACATTAAGTATCAATATATTTATCATGAACCCCGCTATATCGTGTTTAACACCCCAACGGTAGCCTAGGTATTTAACTGTCACATTCCACGAGGGGATGGGAATTATCTCCTGGGCTTGGGAGTGGCCTAGAAAGTGGGCACCGGACTGGCACTCGCGGGAAAAAGCGAGGTGAGCTTTTCTGAGGAGTTCCCCACGTGTATTCCTCCTACATTAGTCTGATTGGTAGTATTAGAGAAATAGATGGGTGCTCGCCAATTGAGGGGTTGGAGAAGGTATGAGTCATTACACCAGGTACTAGGAGAACTGCTAAAAGTCAAATACCGCCAAGATACACATAGTTTTGTTAGCGACAACCGGAATTGGCTCCATTAGAACGGTTTCATCATGAGTGTGTGATATTAATGAACACACATAACAATCACCTGTAATGTTGAGGGTGTTTTTAGAGAAATTCATAAATTTCCACCAAACATTATCTGTAGGTTTGTGATTAGAATGATCATCTCGTGTGGGTCTAGTCACATTAATGGATGTGGGTGTGGTGTGTATAGGCCAAATGATGAAAAACAGTGCTACCACAAGTAGAAGTGTAAACAAGAAGCACATAATAGAAGATACATTACAACATTGGCATCTTTTTCTCAGTCTCTGTCTTTCAGCCGGTGTCATCATGCCTCGATGTCAACGATGGGTGCCCAGTAAAACTGTAAAAACACCTTTTTTCAGCGTAGCGGTGCCCAGCAGTTTACCCACTGTAAGAACACCGTTGTTGTCACTGCTTTCAACAGAAGTCCTGCGTCTAGGAGGTCTCGAAGTCCTGCGTCTCAGTGTTGAGTTGATTTCTCAGCTTGCAATGAGACAGATGAACCCAGGAGGAGCGTCCTTCCACCTTCACAGCCGTTGGGGTGGAAAGTAGAACTCTGAAGGGTCCCTCCCAGCGGGGGCTGTTCCAGCTCTTCCGCTTGATCACTTTGATGAAGACGTGGTCACCTGGTTTAAGGTTCTGTGGGGGAAAAGAAGGACCTTCTGGCAGTTCATTGATTCTTCTACATTGTTTCAGTGTCTTTCTCATATAAGTGTAACCCAGGTCCCATGTAGTTATAAAATAAAGCTGGAGTGGTTAATACAATGAGACTGGGCCTGGGCTCGGGAAATACAACTTGTGTTTGTATGTTACTTAATAAAAGGTGTACTCTTAATACTGTTGGCTATTCTTATAAAGACCACCACAACTGTAAATTTTAGTTAGAAAATAATTACAAGTATTTATTTACAACATTAAATTAAAGATAAATGTATATCAGGGTAAAATAAAACAAATCACATAGGAATGAAACGAGATGCACGAAAAAACTAAAACAACTTCACTTTCCCAAAAGAAAAAACCTTTCTGTGGTTATATTGAAAATAAACAATTATTCGTTCCCTCTAAAAAAAAATGTCCAACCCCGTTGCAGGCCTGTTTGATGACAATTGTGTGCGGTGAGGCCTAAAAACTGAAAAATGGCCGCTTCACTCAGAAACTGAGCATAAATAAAAAGCATGTGCATGTGAACTGTTAGTACTCACGAATCCAAGTTTAGTCAGTACAGCAAAGTCACTGGAACTGGCGATCGTAATGGCAAAGGCAATGGCAATGGTAATGGCAGGGTGCACAGAATAGCTGGGCAGGAAACACAGCAGGGCATGCGGTTGGAAACCCGTCTCTCTCTTTTCTCTCCAACCAACGTCCGTCTCCTTAAAGCATATTATCTGAATTGAGCCACATTATCAAACACTATTTCTTATTGAATTAACGTTAGCTTTATCTTTTTTTACATTTTACAATGCTAAAACTACAACATATGAGCACATTGGCACTGAATGCTACCACTAGCTAGCATTTCGCTAACCACGTTATACAACCAGTCTCTTAACTATAACAGTTCGATATAGTACAAAATTTACAGGCATACACAATCATATTCACCTCTTGTAGGTCACACCAAAGTTTTCTGTTGTTGTAAGGACCACGAGTAGTCGACCTTCATAACAAAACATTAATGCTTCCCACACTACGATGCCTCCTTCATTAGCTCTCTCATCATATCAGCGTGTCTGTCTTTCCTCATGCGTTCACAGTACTCCTCACACAAACCTGCCCCACTAGTCCCACCCCTTACACAGTGATGTTACTCTGATTGGCTCAAGTACTAACACAACCAAAAACAAAACAGGAATTAAATGATTGACATGTAACAGGTAACAGGTTAGGTTACACAGATAAACACAGATTCTTCTTCTCTACTTTTTTCTCAGATGAAACGTAAAAACTTTATATGAATTTTAACTTTAACTGTAAATAGTCTTATTCATTAAACTCTACATATTATATTTATACTTTTAACCAGCACACTTTTTACCCAATTTTAACTATCATGAACTCTATGTATGAACTTTTCTTTTTCTTTGTGTGTGTGTGCGTTACACTGTTAATGATTTTTTTTTTTATACTTATTGAAATTTTGTACAAGGCTACACCCTCCCTCTTCTGAATGTGTAGATGTCCTCATCACACTTTTTCTTCAACTTGAAAGGGTGATTCCTTTTATCCTCCTCCATATACCTTTGGGATGTTTTGGACTTTTTCTTTGGTTTGTGGTCTTGGTCTGGAGGGTTCATTTTGAGTTGGATGACCATGCCATGGTGCATGATGGTAACTGGTTCAAAAGATGGATGACCAGGTTTCTCATAAGTAAATCTTATAGGTGGCTTTGGTTTTCTCAGGGATGTCCGGACTGTAGAAGACCTTTCACTTTTTGCACTTTCAGCAGCTATATTACGTCTGTTTCTTTGTAAGGGAGGTGAGCTTGCTCCCTCTTCTGAATCTTGAGAATCTTCTTCCACAGATTCAGTCTCTTGGACATCGGAGTATGACAGAGTAGGTGCAGCACCTTCAAGCGGTTCCTCATTGTCTGTTTCTGTAAGTTGTTGAGTTTCTGCAAATTCACTGCTTTCCTCCTCTGCTTTTTCATCTTCCTCAGAGTTTTCACTCTCATCGTTCTCCACAGAGCGATTTATGTTTATCCGTCTCCGGACCTCATCCATATCAAAATCAAAATCTGGAGTTTTGTGTACAGTTTCAAACTCTGAACCTGATGACTCTGTGTCACTTTTTTCAGACTGGGTTGGTTGACGTTTCTGAGTATGTTGAGTTCTTGTTACAGGTCTCCGAACAGAGCTTACATCATCTGATGGGTTAGACATCCTGACCATGTAACCAATGGGCAACAGATGATCTCGATGGAGAGTTTTCAGCACACCTGAACCATGCTCTGGTTTGACCTTATAAACAGGCAGGTTAGGCAACTTCTCCACAACCACATAGGGTATTGATTTCCATCGATCTTGTAGTTTATGTTTGCCTTTTAGACCCACATTCTGTATGAGAATTCTGTCTCCTTTCTCCAAAGGTAAGTCTCTCACACGTTGGTCATATCGTGTTTTATTTTTCAGGTGATTCTTTGTAGCAGCATCAGATGCCAACTGATAAGCTTTTTGCAACTCTTTCCTCATCCTGGCCACATACTTTTGGTAGGAGGTTTCACTTTCACCATTTGGTGAGATTCCAAAACAGATGTCAATGGGTAACCTTGCTTCCCTTCCGAACATGAGATGATAAGGGGAGTATCCCGTGGAATCATTTTTTGTGCAATTGTATGCATGTACCAGGTAGGTGATATGTTGACTCCAATGTTGTTTCTGTACGGCATCCAGGGTACCAAGCATGGATAGAAGTGTGCGATTGAATCGTTCTGGTTGTGCATCCCCTTGAGGGTGGTAGGGTGATGTTCTTGACTTCCGAACCCCAAGCATGGACAAGAGTTCTTTTATCAGGCGACTTTCAAATCTCGGCCGCTGATCCAGTGTATCCTTGCAGGTAGGCCATAGTGCACAAAATATTTATCCCACAATACTCTTGCAACTGTGATAGCCTTTTGATTTTTGGTAGTAAATGCTTGCGCGTAACGTGTATAATGGTCTGTCACTACTAACACATTAGCAACACCTTTAGAGTCAGGCTCTATTTGCAAAAAATCAATACAAACTAAATCCAAGGGGCCATTACTAGTTATTTGGTTTAAGGGCGAGGCATGCTGAGGGAGTGTTTTTCTGGAGATACATCTACCACAAGTTCGAATGTACTGCTCGACCTCAGCTGTCATTCGCGGCCAATAAAATCTGTCCTTGATCAGTTCGGTGGTGCGCTCGACTCCCAAGTGTCCACACTCATCATGTAGAGACCTTAACACCATTGGGCGGTATCTTGTGGGCAATACAAGTTGTTTGATTTGTTTTCCGCACATCTTTTCTTTTACTCTATAGAGTAATCCATCTCTTAACTCCAACTTGCGGCTTTCGCGAAGGAGAGGAGGTTTCAGGTGAGTCGTTCTCTGAGCGTTTCAGGCCTTTATTCTTCTCCAGAGTTTTCTTTACTGGTCCAATTGTTGGGTCCATATCTTGTGATGCTTGAATGTCTTTTGAGCTCAATTGTTCAAGTGTATTAATGCTAAGGTTCACTGGAAACACATAAGCTTCAGGTACTGCGGTGGCAGGAGCTCCCAACTGATCAACTAACCTATCTGGCACATCAGCCTCTTCACTGACACAGGCTCTTTTGCAGAGGGCTTTGATGCCAGCAGGTGGGACACTAGTCCACTCTTTTGTCTCCTCTGAAGAGTACTGTCTGGACAACAAGTCAGCATCAATATTGTGTCTCCCAGGTCGATACTGGATGGTGAAATCGTAGGTGGCGAGGGCGGCGAGCCACCGATGTCCAACTGCACTGAGTTTGGCTGAGGTCAACACATATGTTAATGGGTTATTGTCCGTTCTTACTATAAACTTTGCTCCATACAAGTAATCGTGAAACTTGTCCACAACAGCCCATTTTAATGCCAGAAATTCCAATTGATGGACTGGATAGTTGTGTTCTGAGTCTTTAAGCTTACGACTGGCAAAAGCTACTGGCCTGAGGCCCTCAGGATATTCCTGGTTCAGGACAGCACCTAAACCATTCATACTGGCGTCCACATGTAAGATGTACGGTTTTGTGGGGTCAGCAAAAACTAGCACTGGGGCATTGATCAAACAGTCACGAATACGGTCAAAAGCGTCTTGGCAGGTTTTAGTCCACCGTTCTCCGAACGGCTCTGATGGCTTGAAATAGACTTTGCTTGGGTCAACACTTTTTTTAGTATTGGGGTCTTGCCAAGTGGGGGCGTAACCCTTGGTGAGCTCGGAGAGGGGACGGACAATTGCAGAATAGTTTGAAATGAACCTACGATAATAACTGCAAAATCCGAGGAAGGACTTCAACGGTTTCAGGTGAGTGGGCTCTTTCCAATGCTTTACTACCTCCACTTTGTCTGGATCCGTAGCTATTCCATTAGCAGAAACAATGTGACCCACATACTTGACCGCGGGCTGACAGAATTGGCATTTGTCAATAGAGACCTTCAATCCTACCTCCTCTAGTCTGTCCAACACCTTGAGAAGACGTTGCTCGTGCTCCTCAAGTGTCTTGCTGAAAATAATGATATCATCTAAGTACACTAGAGCTTCCAAAAGATGCATATCGCCTACAGCCTTTTCCATTAAGCGCTGAAATGTTGCTGGCGCTCCTGTGATTCCTTGAGGCATACGCTCAAATTGATAGAAACCGAGAGGGCAAATGAACGCTGTCTTCTCTTTGTCCTCCGGAGCCATCTCTATCTGGTAATAACCACTGCGCAAATCCAGAACTGAAAACCATTGGCTGCCTGATAGTGAGTCCAAGGCGTCGTCAATGCGTGGCATCGTGTACTGATCTGGTATGGTGCGGTTGTTCAGTGTTCTGTAATCAATACAGATTCTTATCTTTCCATTCTTTTTGCGGACTACAACGATTGGTGAGGCATACGGGCTACGGGACTCAGTGATAATGCCAGTGGCCAGTAGTTGTTGTATGTGTCGCCGCACGTCATCTATGTCGGCAGGGGCTAGTCTCCTTGACCTCTCCCTGAAGGGTCTGGAGTCATGCAGGCGTATGTGGTGTTCAACACCCTTGGCGCGACCAACATCCCACTCATGCAGTGAGAAAACATTCCGCCTCTCAGCCAACTTCTGCTGAAACCGACTTTTCCACTCTTCGGGAATGGGAGAGTTCCCAAAATTGAAAAGACTTGGGTCTAAGGTTTCAGCTGGGAGGTTAGAAAGCCGAACTGGGGTAACTGTGTCCACAGCATACATCTCAGCAACGATGGTCCCAACTGGGATGGAAGTTGTCCTTTTGGACTCATTCTGAATGAGGACTGTGAAACTGTTATTGTCTATGTTAGCGTCTCGGAGCACACCAGGCTGTACCAGCAGACCGGCGGGGAGCAACTGTTCAGTGGGTGCATCAATCAGTACAAGGTCTTTGGACGGGGCACTCTGTCTTTCCACTTTGCATGTTGCATAGTACTTTACACCTGGAGCAATGGAGAGTAAACCAGGTCCTTTCCACTTTATCTGTCCCAAGACTTCATCTTTTGCAAACTGCTCGTGTGCTTTGACAGGGGCGTAAACAGACTGAATCCTCATTGAGTGCACAATGTTCTCGTCACCTTTTGTCTTCACCAGCTCCCATAAGCGGCGAAACAGAGATGTATTGGTGCCAACCAATACAGGAGTTTGTTTCTGGTTTCTTGGCTCAGGGCAGATTAAAGCAAGCACTTCTACTCGTCCCAATACACCAGTGATCTCTTCAGTGAACTCCATCTCAACCACAACATATCCTTTGTAAGGAAACTCAGTGTCTGAAAGGCCCCAGAGTCCAAGACCAGAGAGGGGTTTTATCGGGACATCAGGTAAGTGTTTGTTATACCAGCTTTCAAAAATAATAGTCACGTTAGACCCACTGTCAATGAGAGCATTGCAGACCACATCATTAACTTTGATGGTGTGAATAAATGATGGACCTACGAGACCTTCAGGTAAGTCAGTGTTAGGTTCTGGGACTTCAACCTTATTGGTTCTAGCTACATGCTGCTCTTCATCTGCATGATTTGGGTTCTCTTTGTTTAATAGAGGAAACTCGCACTGCAAGCGTATAAGCTTTTAATAACTTTCTGGAGATTCTCAGGGCAGTACATCTGGTGGCTATGTGGCCATTTTCCCCACACCGATAACAGAAAAACTCCTCCTTGTCTTGGCGGGGAGGAAAAACTTTGGAATGAGCGGGCTTGTGAACTGGAGCTGCTTTGTATCGGTGAGGCTGGGGTGTGTGTTCTCGTGGGGGGTCTGATGTGTATTTCACTGCCATGACACTCATTTTATTTTCTAGGGCTTTCACTTGTTTCCTTAGCGATTGCACTTCACTCTGTGACTCATTTTTCTGTTTTGGTTTCTCTTTCAGACCTGTAAAAGATTCATCAGAGATTGGCTGAAGTTGTAGGTTGCTTCTCTGCTCTAACTGCGCTCTCAATTCTTGAATCTGAGCTTGCAGTTCACTCCTAGAGACTGCTTCAGGTTCTTTCTCTTTTTCAGCTTTGACAGTGCGTACACGCTGAGGACGCATGTGTGACAAATGGCTTTGTCTGGCTAACTGGCGAACCTCCTCTTCCATCACTTCTCTTAACAGGTTCAAGAATGTAGGGGGATTACTACTCCGCTCCCTAATTTTCAACTGAAGCATCATGAGTTCAGAGGTAGACCCTCTAAGAAGCTGCTCTAAACGAGCGCTATTGGCAGCGCTAACAGGTAAACCACCTCCCTGTACTACTTTAACAAGAGATTTTTCTACTCTTCGTAGAAACTCAGACAGACGCTCACCAGACTGTTGGTGGAGGGCTCTAAACGACAAGTATAGTTCTTCTGGGGACTCTACTGTACCAAAAATGCTCTCTATAGCCTTTATGTACTCACGTGGGCTAGCATCAGGTTGAGTTAGGCGCACAGCTTGAATGATTTCAAAGGCGGGCCCTTTGAGACTCTCCAGTATCCGACGCCGTTTTTCTTTGTCGGAGCACTCACTTTCCTCTACTACGAGTGTTGCTTGTTCCAGCCAGTTATCTAAGGTCTCTTCTCCAGTTGGGGTGGGACTGACCCCGGAGAATGTCCGCAGACGTCTGTATGGGTGACTGTCATGTTGTTTATTTCTGCTCATAACATCACCGACCGCACGGATGATGTCTTCCGTGTTACTATTACCCTCTTGGGGGAGGGAACATAGACTTTGTATGTCATCTAAGGTTCTCCCTTCGCTCTGCAAAAAGGTAAGTAGCTTGTCTTCAAAGTTATCAAGCTGAGGCTCTGTGTAATAGACAGTTTTCCAACCACTTCCTTCACTTATAGGCATTATCTCTGGTGGGATTTTAGAGGGGTCAATCTCTTCACGACACTCACATAGCACCATTACTGATTGTTGTTGAGGGTGAAACATTTTGCCTCTCACTCTAACTTTTCCCAATGCTTTGATGGTCCCTGCTGTTTCTTCAATATCTTCTCTTGAAACACCTTCTGGCACTCCGTATAAAAGGAGGGCATGCTTTAAATCTATTGATTCTCCTTTGCACCAGTTAATTAGCTCATGTTGTGATGAACTACTCGTTTGGCTTGCCATGCTGTACTTTACTTAAATTGTTTTTAGTTACTTAAATTGCTTTGAGTTACTGTTTGCACGTAAAAAAAAATTTATACAAAGGCTCTATACTACTGCTTTAAAGTTGTGGGGTCTAGTGGCTTGTACTCTAAGTTTCATAAATTCCAGTTATGTTAAATACATCCCAGCGGTGCCTCCATTTATGTAACCCAGGTCCCATGTAGTTATAAAATAAAGCTGGAGTGGTTAATACAATGAGACTGGGCCTGGGCTCGTTGTAGGGAAATACAACTTGTGTTTGTATGTTACTTAATAAAAGGTGTACTCTTAATACTGTTGGCTATTCTTATAAAGACCACCACAACTGTAAATTTTAGTTAGAAAATAATTACAAGTATTTATTTACAACATTAAATTAAAGATAAATGTATATCAGGGTAAAATAAAACAAATCACATAGGAATGAAACGAGATGCACGTAAAAAACTAAAACAACTTCACTTTCCCAAAAGAAAAAACCTTTCTGTGGTTATATTGAAAATAAACAATTATTCGTTCCTCTAAAAAAATGTCCAACCCGTTGCAGGCCTGTTTGATGACAATTGTGTGCGGTGAGGCCTAAAAACTGAAAAATGGCCTTCACTCAGAAACTGAGCATAAATAAAAGCATGTGCATGTGAACTGTTAGTACTCACGAATCCAGGTTTAGTCAGTACAGCAAAGTCACTGGAAATGGCGATGGTAATGGCAAAGGCAATGGCAAAGGTAATGGCAATGGCACAGAATAGCTGGGCAGGAAAACACAGCAGGGCATGCGGTTGGAAACCCGTCTCTCTCTCTTTCTCTCTCCAACCAACATCCGTCTCCTTAAAGCATATTATCTGAATTGAGCCACATTATCAAACACTATTTCTTATTGAATTAACGTTAGCTTTATCTTTTTTTACATTTTACAATGCTAAAACTACAACATATGAGCACATTGGCACTGAATGCTACCACTAGCTAGCATTTCGCTAACCACGTTATACAACCAGTCTCTTAACTATAACAGTTCGATATAGTACAAAATTTACAGGCATACACAATCATATTCACCTCTTGTAGGTCACACCAAAGTTTTCTGTTGTTGTAAGGACCACGAGTAGTCGACCTTCATAACAAAACATTAATGCTTCCCACACTACGATGCCTCCTTCATTAGCTCTCTCATCATATCAGCGTGTCTGTCTTTCCCTCATGCGTTCACAGTACTCCTCACACAAACCTGCCCCACTAGTCCCACCCCTTACACAGTGATGTTACTCTGATTGGCTCAAGTACTAACACAACCAAAACAAAACAGGAATTAAATGATTGACATGTAACAGGTAACAGGTTAGGTTACACAGATAAACACAGATTCTTCTTCTCTACTTTTTTCTCAGATGAAACGTAAAAACTTTATATGAATTTTAACTTTAACTGTAAATAGTCTTATTCATTAAACTCTACATATTATATTTATACTTTTAACCAGCACACTTTTTACCCAATTTTAACTATCATGAACTCTATGTATGAACTTTTCTTTTTCTTTGTGTGTGTGTGCGTTACACTGTTAATGATTTTTTTTTTTATACTTATTGAAATTTTGTACAAGGCTACATAAGTTATTAATTCAGTCGAGGCGTCTGGATCATTTTTCACTTTAAGCTGTAAGTCTGGTAATGTAAATGATCTTCCATACAACATTTCAAAAGGACTTAGTGTTTGTCCTTCAGCCTAAAATCCTAAAAAAGTTGTCCTAAAATATGCATGTTCAATTTCACCAAGTCAATACATTCAGGTCATGGTCTTCCAGTGTCTTTGGTTGCTTTTATTAATTTGTTTTTAATTGTTCCATTCGTTCTTTCTACAAGGCCTGCTCCTTGTGGATGAAAGGCATAATGTCTTTTCAGGTTAATTTTGAAATGTTCTCCAATCCTGTCAATTACTTTGTTTACAAAATGTGAACCATTGACTGATCTGATCAGCTGTGGGATGCCAAAAGTAGGTATGATGTGTTTACAGAGTGCTTTAGCTACCGTTAAAGCATCAGGTTTTGCTGTGGGGAAGATTTCTACCCACTTTGTGAACACATCAATAATCACTAAACAATATTCTACACCTTGAGATTTGTTCAGTTTTATAACCTGAAATGGATGTTCAGGTTCTGGAAAAACTCCTCTCTTTGGTCTCATACATCCTTGTGAATTGTTCTTGATGCACACAAGGGATTGTTTACAAAACATTTTTGAATAAGTATTAAATCCACAAGCGTTGTATTGTCTTTGTACCTGGTCCACCATCCCTCCTGTTGACACATGGCTTGTTGTCAGGTTCTTTGTACAATCCATCTATAAGCTGGGCTCCTTTCTGTGTCCAGAGGTGTTTTTCTTGGTCAGTGGCCTGTTCTTGTCTGTCTTTTAGAATGTCATCAAGGTCCGTGTCTAGTGTGTTGACTAATTGTGTGTGTGCCTGCTCTTGTGCTGCTTCTTTAGCGGCTAGATCTGCTAATCTGTTTCCTTCTGATACTGAATCCGTTCCTCTTGTGTGGGCCTCACATTTACATACTGCTAGTGTTTTGACCAAATTGGTTCTTTGCTGCTGAGCCATTAACAAACACTACCTCTCCAGTAGGCAAAGGTGTGTCCTTTAAATCAGGTCTGGGCTTGTGAGTAGTCACAGTCAGGCTAACACAGTCATGGGGGTCTCCGTCTTCAGCTATGGGTAATAAAGTAGCTGGGTTTAAGGTTGTACATCTCTCTACAGTCAGGTGTGGTTGTGAAAGTGGTAGAGTCATACATGAAAGGTGTCTAGCAGGTGACATAAAGGACATGTTGGTCTGTAACAACAGTACATGAACAGCGTGGAGGACTAATAGCTTTAGTGGGTGATATAACACAACTTCTGCAGATGCCTTGACTGCCATTGCCGCGGCAATTACTGCTTGCACACAGCAGGGGGTGGCCCTTGCTACAGGGTCAAGTTGTGTTGAGTAGTATGCTATAGGTCTGAGTTTAGTTCCGTGTTGCTGTAGTAGTACTGAGGTCATAAAGCCTGCTTTTGAGTCACAAGTCTGTACAAATGGTTTTGTATAGTCGGGTAATGCTAAGACATCAGTCGCTACTAAAGCAGTTTTGATTTTAACAAATGAGTCCTCCGTTTCTGGTGTCCAGTTCAGGGTTTCAGACATTTTTAAGGGCTGTGAATGGATTAAATTTTGTAAAGGTTTAGTTATCACTGCATAGTCCAGAATCCAGGAACGACAGTAGTTAACTAAACCCAGAATGGACATCATTTGTTTCTTTGTTGTTGTCTTGGGAGCTGTAACCTGTAACACTGCTGACTTCCTGTCCTCAGAGATTTTCCTGCCCTGTTCAGTGAGGATGTGGCCTCACTTCAGATTTCCAACACTGCAATTTCTTTTTGCTGACTTTGTTTCCTGTCTCTCCTAGGAAACATAGTAAATCAATGGTGTCTCTTCTGCACTGATCTTTGTCTTTATTAGTCACCAAAATGTCATCTACATAGGTCAGAATTTGGCTACCATGTTTGGGGTTAAATTTAGACAAATTTGATGTTATGGCCTGGGAGAAAATCGTTAGACTGCACACGAATCCCTTTGGGAGACGTGTGAACCTTAGTTTAATGCCCTTGTAAGTAAACCCAAACCACCCTCGTGACTCTGGATCCACTGGGATGCTAAAGAAGGCGTTGCTAAGGTCAATTACTGAGAAATACTTTGCCTCTGGGTCCATTGAATTTAGCAACGTGTGTGGATTTGGGACATTTGGTGCTCTTTGTCTCACTGCTTCATTCACTGCTCTGAGATCTTGGATCATCCTCCAATCCATAGAGGGTGGTGCTTTTTTAACTGGAAAAATGGGGGTGTTACATTCAGAATCTGGGTTTTCCTCAATTATGCCTGCTTGCAATAAACCTTTAATTACTGGATCAATTCCTTTTTCAGCATCTTTTTTCAATGGGTATTGACGTACTACAGGTCTATATTCTGACTTTCCTGTTATTTTGACTGGTAAAATGTCTTTCATTAATCCTACATCAGTTGGGCCTTTGCTCCACACAGAGTCTGGGAGGATGCTAAGGGCTTCCTCTTCCTCTGTGGTGAGCAAACATGTTTCAGATGGTCATTTTTCATCTCTTACATGGACACTTGGGGTTGTAGTGACTCTTATGTTAAGTTTTGTCCTGTACCAGCCTGTGAACTCTGAATGCTCTTTTTCGGGGTCCTGTGTTTGGGACCAGTCCTTAGCTCGCTTTGCTTGAGCTAGGTAATGTTTAAGATTTTCCCATCGATCAGTGTAATCTTTAGCTAGGGAAACATGTGCATTCTCTGGATTGTTCATCAACATTCTGGCTTTTTCTGACATTTGAACATATGTAAAGGCTGTTTGGTCTTTAAAATAAAGATGGGTTAGGGTCAAAAGGGTTGGACCTAAACTGTGGACCGCATTATCAAAAAGGGGGTCTGGTCCTGGTGTATGGTTGTACCTCAGTGTAACATGTAAATTTAGATTGTTCATAAAAACAGCTCCCCTTCTGACACAGTTATCTGCTAATGAGAGGAGTGTCTTAGCTGTCTGCCCTGGATCAGAGGGTGGTATGTCCAGGCTCCACCAATAGTAAGGACTACCCCTGGACTCAAGAACATGCAGTGCACAGTCTGAGTCTGTGTAGTCACTCCGTACCACCCCCATCGACCCATTGGTCAGGGGTACTATGGCCAGTCCTAAACCAGCTAATACATCTCTTCCCAGGAGGTTATGTGGGCAGCTGTTTAATAAAACTCCTTCAATATTTGATTGAATTTTGAAATGTAGGGGGACACTGAGGGGGGTAACTTTAATTTGTCCATTGGCTGATATCACATTTACTTTCTCTGAGCTGGGTTTATAGCGCTGAATTTCTTTCAGAACAGTCCTGTCTGCACCTGAGTCTGCTAAGAATAGTGTAGGTTGGTTGTCCACTTGTAAAGTCACTTAAGGTTTAGTTCTAAAGTCCACTTCGTCCAGTGATAAGTAAATCTCATCTATTACTTCCTCATCTTCACTTCCTTGTCTTTCTGCTGTCCATAGTCATGCCATCTCATCTGAATCCATCTGTGGCTTCCTAGTTGCTTTCTCTTCCTTCTCTTGTCCTCTATTATCTTTCCTCTTTCTGCAGTCTCGTGCTAAGTGTCCCTTTTTGTGGCAATAAAAACACAGTCCTTCAGTCCTATCTCTCTCTCTCTGATCTGTGTCTTTCCCTTCAAACCTTCTTTTTCCTCTATATGATGGTCCTGGTCTCCTAGTGTCAATTACATAAGTTTCTCCTTGCTCACTGAGTAGAATTTGAGAGGCTTTTTTCTGTTTCTTTTCTTTCACTACTCTTTCTGCATGAATTGCGTGAGTCATAAACTCACTAGGTGTGGAAGTGGGCAGGGCCACATAATTCTTAGTTTGCCACTCCCTAATGGGAGGCTGTAAACCTCCTAAAATTGCCATTTTGAGCTGCTGTTGGAATGCACTGTCTGGGTCGTGGTCTTCAGTCAGACCACTATTAGCCTTGAACACCTCTCTCATTCTAGCACAAACTTTTGTTGGGTTTGTTGGACAATAGCCAGTGTTGTGCCTGAACACGTTCATTGAACGATAGTTCATGAACTCGTTCATATTTTGGGTGAACGTGAACTGAACGGGCTGTATTACTGCCTGATGAACGTTACTGTGAACTCGTTCATTCTGGTGTCTGTGAACGGCACGCTCACGGCAGATTTCTATAGAGCCTTCTAGGCGAAAACCCGGCTAAAACACACCGCAAACCAGCCGGAAACGGGTCTTAATATGTAGCGGAAAAACACCAAAACCTGGCAACACCAGCCACCTGTGTCGCACCGCCGTCCGCCGCATGCGTGACGCGTCATCAAAAAAAAAAAAAAAAAAAAAGCATTGAGGCGACAGCAGCATGTAGTAAGGCGTATGATCATTTAAATTCATTCTTGTTTGTTGAACCTGCCTGGTCTATTTTTCCAGGATTCCAATATTCTGTTTTAGCATGTGGACAATGGAAAATTATTAAAATTTAAAAACGTTTTCACCTTAATGATTACTGTCCTGTTTTTCTTTGAATAATTCCTCATTAAAAAAGACCATTCAAGCAGCACGTTTTTCCTCATGTTTTTGAGAATGTACTGTAGGGTTGAAAGCTGCAGCTGCTACTAGTGTGGAGTGAATGGACAGCAACAAAGCATTAAAGCAACAATGTCCCCTCAATGCTAATGTAAACCCTGGTTGGATAAGGATTGAAAATTGGATATGAAAATTAAATCTGACGCATAGCTTCATTGTTAAAACTGATAAAATAATTGCTGTCTGTGATTCTACTGTATATGGGCTGTGGCAATAATTTTGAAAAATAATAGCTCGCAGCAACATATGGAAAAAAAGAACTATGAACTAGTTCATTTTTGGAACTGTGAACTTAGTTCAAAATTTTGAAGTTTGAACTATGAACTGAACTAGTTCATTTTAAAATTTGTGAACTGAACTTTGAACTAGTTCTTGTAGAAAGTGAACTTTCCCAACACTGACAATAGCATAATTTGGTCTCCTGGTAAATTTAAGTCTGGCTTGGGCAAAGAGACCTACATCTGCTAGTTGGAGTTGGCCTAACACTCTTTCATGGGCAAGATATTCTCCTGCTGCGTTGCTTGCATTGAAACTAGATGCAATAAAACCCCATTTTAGTCCGAAAATGTTCATTAAGGCCTGTTTCATTTCTATCCCATTTAGGTGATACCCTGCTTGGAGCTGAGTAATGTCCACTATGGTCTGTTCAATGTCTGTTTCTGGTTTGGTCACACTCTTTACAGCTTCCTGTGCCTCACTAATAGTCCAAGGTCTGTGTACTAGCATGGTCCCTTGGGCATGGGGGTGTAGCGTACTGTATATGATTATAGAAATATTAATTTATTAATTTGGGTAAATTATCAACTAATATTTTTATTATCAAAATTGTCTCGTTGAGGGCACCACCCAGATAAGTTCTGGGAAACTGATTATTTTTACTAAGTCTCAATTAATCTGAAGAGATAGAATTCTACCTGTTTTGGAATATGTCTTCATAAACATTAAAACACCAAATCAAAATCTTTAACGTTTTATGGGATTTTATTAAAGATTATACAAAGTTAACATATTAATGGGAAATGATGGGGATAGGCCACAAAGGAACAGTTATTACACATAATGGGAATAATGATTAACACAGAACAATAAACAATAACATTTCCTGATTAGAACTTTGTGGAGGACCATGAATGTTTTGAATGATTAAAACTCGGCTGGGGAGTTTAATTACCGGACTATTAAAAGGGGTTTATGGAAGGAGATAGGTGAATTGACTTGAGCTTATGAAATACAGTTTAAAACGCCAAAACTCCTGCTGTGTCACGTGCGGCTTACTGGGTTCGCTGGTACTGGCCCAGTTCGATTTCCGTCACAGGTCCAAAGGTTTGCTTCGGAGCTCCTGAAGCGGACGCCTGGGTTTCAAGAGACCGCCTCACAAGGCGCCCGTCACGTGACTAGGCCGCGGGCTGGTGAGCGAGGCGGCCAGGAAACGGAGTTGAGGAAAGGCGTCAACTGTATACAGCTCTATATCTCTGCCGTTGGCATGGTGCAGAAACAGATTTGAGTCTTTGAAAAATGTCGCTAGATCACTGGAAAAATGGATCTCAAGAGTTGTTTGCTCTGGCTTAAAACGGCTTTGCGGGATTGGGTTCAGTCCGGTATCTCGTACAGAACTACAAATTCCCTTCCGTCTCCTGGAGATAACGTCAAAAGAGAGTCTTACAAAAATAAGCAATGTGTAGCTTTTAAAAAGAAAAATCACGTTGTCTGGCTGGTACAACGGCTCTAGAAAAATTTAAAGACAAGAGGAGTTTATAGAGAAGAGTCCGCGCGCAAACAAGATTGCTCGGGACAAAGAGAAACGTAAGAGCAGGAGAGTAGAGCCTTAGGGCATAAGAGAGCTGGAGAAGAAGAACGATTTCCGGTGTGCACAGGGTTTTTGTGCGGCTTAAAGGGGCGTGTTTTGAGGTGGTCTAGGGCGTTTTTTGGGGAAAGTTTATCCCAACTAAATTTTAATTCAAACAATCCCTTTATCTTCCACAAAATAACATTGAATTTTTAGTTTTGCACAATCATAATCATACACATACATTTGGCACTGCAGATTCGTACCGATAGAATGCATCTTTACGCATGCTGTAACACACATAAATTCGTTCAACACTTTTATTAACTGTAAACTTGTAAGACTGATGTAAAGAGTTGATTCTTCTTGTTATGACTCTAAATCCTGTGGGGAAAGCATTACCATATACTTAGAGACACACTTTTAATGGCATAAACCCAGTGGTGGAATGTAACGAAGTATTTGTACTTCGTTACTGTACTTAAGTAAATTTTTACGTATCTATACTTTACTTAAGTAAAAAAAATAATGCATACTTATACTTTTACTCAAGTAGATTTTTCAGCAATTATCTGTACTTTTACTCCACTACATTATTAAAATGCGTGTCGTTACATCCTTCCGAATCTTGCATAAAAAAAAATTTGGTCGACTGAAGTTTTGGCGTTGCTGGCCAATGCACGTTGAAACAGATCGGAGATCTGATTGGTCAAAGAACTCACGCTACCAGCGCGCTTGGAAACAACACAAGCGGAACTGATGTAAATCGAAGAAAAGGACACGGTGGAAACCAAATATCAAACATGGACGAAGAGCCAACAACATCGACTGAGCTTGAGCCTGTGCCCTGCAGCTCTGATTCTGAGAGACATCCCTGGCCTTATTTAATCAAGTTATTCGAATTTAAAGGTTCAAAGAATGACTCCTGGCGTTTTCAATGTATCAACTGCCTACCTCAACGCAAAAGAACTGTTGGCGTTTAAAACTCCCCATCAAATTTGAAGAAACATATAGAGGTAAGACATGCAATGCTAGTTATTAATATTTAAGTTACAAACTTGCTATGACATTGTGCAATGACTGTTATAGAAAAACGGATGTCAACATAACAAAAATATCACACCAGTATATAATATTTGTTTGACGTAAGTTAGTGGTACCCTAACAGGGCAACTTCTTTAGCTGGTTATTAGCACAGCAGGGACGATAGCTTGCTAGTACGTTACATTTTTGGAGATGAGCAAACTACTGCTATATCTGTACATTCGTAGTTGGCTAAAATAGCTGTTTGTTTTGACTCGATGAAAATTCAGCTTTGCATCACCGAAATAAATGATAATTTAAAGTATAATAAATTGAAAACCAATTATTTTAAATTGTAATAATATATCACAATATTACATTTTTTTCTGTATTTTTGATCAAATAAATGCAGGCTTGATGAGCAGAAGAAACGTCTTTCAAAAACATTAAAAATAGTAATGTGTCCAAACTTTTGGCCTGTACTGTGTGTGTATATATATTATATATTTATTTATTTAGCAATTTAGCGCGAAAGTATATGCAAATATCAATTTTACCCGTGTGATATGCTTGGTTGTAAGTGTCAGTAGCTTGTCTTGGCTAGGATCAAAAAACTTTGAGAACCAAATTTTGTTGAAATTGAACAAAAACTATTGGTAATGCTATGCGGAACCAAATACAGTATTAGGGCTCTAATACTATTATGTTCTATAGGGGCATTTTGCACTTTTGACCTTTGATTGCCTGGCCAAAGTTTTTATTTGAAGGTCCTTTTGTTTTTAAGTCTCTTATCGTAACATCTGCCTTTATATTGACTTCATTGTTTTTCACATAGGTTCTGTTTTTTTTTTCCTGTTAATGTTAGGTTGATCAGAGTTCTAAATAGCAATATTGCTTGCATGTTTTAAGAGAAGCACTCACCCTTGTCAAATTTTGTTTGGTGCTTATTTTTTTGTCATTCTAATTTGTTACACATTATTAGCCTGTATAGTCAGAATAACACTCACCTGTGTACTTTTGAGTTTTTTTTACTGCTCTTAATAGATTATTAAAAATAAAATAAATTGTATGTCATAATTGGCTTAGCCTAATTATTATTTAATGAGTAATAAGTAAATAACCAGATTTTTACAGTGTCAGTATTGCACAACAACTCTTTCCAGTACACAATAGATATTGTTTGTGATTGTTAAAATTGAACAGCCCAGACATTGATACAACTGATTGTACTTTTACTTAAAAAAATACTTTAAAGTAAATTTAAAAGTATGTACTTATGACTTTTACTTAAGTAAGATGTTGATGTAGTAATTATACTTTTACTTAAGTATATATTTTGCAGGGTAGTTGTACTTTTACTTAAGTACTAAACTTAAGTACTTCCTCCACCACTGCATAAACCCAATAACACCATGTCCTTTGAAAGTCTTTCCTTAATTTAGTTGATGAAAGACTTAGCGGCGTTCATCCATACTGTCGCTAGAGGGCAGTATGGTATCATCCCAGAAGTCTCAAGTCCTTTACACTTCAAAGCGCATTCCAGTGTTCAAACGAACAGTCATAAAAGGTTCTCGGAGAGCTGGATAAACAGTCTTATCTCAAAGGATTTACAATTGTCCTGACAGGGTGCTGGGTACCACGCCACCTAGGATCGTAAACCTGGTTCACTCCGACTTAATAACAACATTGGGCCATCTGGATTTATTTAAAAAGACACGTTCAATCTCCTTTGGGAGAAATCAGACAGGGTTAGTACGTCTTTATGGCGTTGTAGTATTTGTAAAACAACCGTTCATCCTGTGGTTGCCAGGTCTTAACAAAACAATGAGACCTCTGGAAGGAATCCCAGAGGTGAGGTTCACCCCATGGTTTAACCACTCGTCCTGATCTGGTTTGTACTACACCGGAGGAGAAGGAGGAGGAGGAGGAGGAGGAGGAGGAGGAGGGTGCAGAAGCCACTGCTGGGACATAAGGAGGAGGAGGAGGGGAAGTTGCAAATGGGTTACTGCTTGACAGTTTCATTTGCTGTAGCTGTTTGGTAGGGTACAATTCTGAGTCACTATGAAGGACATCATCTAAACCCTGATATGCTTCCTCAAGCTGGTCTTCTGGCTCTACTGCTGCCTCGGCTGGGGGTTTGTACTGGATTAGGGGCTGGTGGTTGTGGATTTTGCTGTGGGGGTGGTGAGCCCTCACCACAAAATTTGTACCATCTTTATTTCTTATTTCTTTAAGAAGGCTATCGTTGTTGAGGTAGTATTTTTATTCTGTCCACGTCTTTTACATTCATCCTCCCACATTAAACAAGCTAACATTTGTTTTCCTGGATGAGAGGGTGAGCGTCTTTTTAACTGGTCATGATGTCTAAGGTTGGTCGTAATTCTCCTTACTTCATTTAATTCTAATTTCCCACTAAACCCATACCTCTTTTTCCACTTAGTTAGATACTTTACTGATGGTGGGAAATTTGTTTTCATGAATTCCACGTCCGTGGGGACTTCACAAATTTTCTTTCAAAATTTTCTCTGCCATGGTGGTTTCGTTGAAGAAAACAGTTTCAGGTTTAAATATTCTGTCCTTATGACCTCAAACCTCTAGGGAATGTAAGTTATAAGTAAAGCTTTCGCCACGGAATATTCCTTTAGTTATTCTCCTCAGAAGACCTTTAATGTGGACCTCCTTCACCCACTTTAATGCTCACTCAGGGGTTGTAAAGCCCTTGAATGAGTATTGTTCTGGTAAATTTATTCCACCACTCTCACTCTCAATCACTTCTCTATACATTCATTCCCAGTCTGACCTTTATATGGTTGTCTCCTTTCACGTTCGGATGGAGGTTTGTCACCGGGCAGGATAAGGAGGATCAGCCGGCCACGTGGAAAGGTGGTCTTTCAGTTGCTCTGGCCAGAGTCTTTCAGACGTCGTCAATTATCCTCGTCAGGGACGTCTCTCCATCCGGCTCGAAGGACCAATTTCTGTCAAGGAATCAATACATAAAACAGTGTAGAGATAAACAGATTTCTCTGGAGATCAACCTTCAACCAATTTTGAATTAAATAATAGAAGTCAGACTCAACTTAAGGTTTTTACTTGCATGGGTAGAATCAGCATGTGGCGCATTGACTGCTCGTTCCACCTCTGTAGTGAGCTGCTCAGTCTACAGAATCTCCAAATTGCCACTTGTTCTCCCTGGCTTTTATTGAGTTGTACACAATGCACACATTCTGCCTCCCCCAACCACGCAGGGTGGGGGTTTGGCAGTTGGTCACAGAAACAAGTACATATATTGAGTTATCTTGCTGCATCCAGACCAGACACAGGAAACCATCAATTAAGATAAACACTTGGGCTTGACACGTCTGGCTGGGTGCAGCTAAAGGACAGTTGCAGCACTTCCTGTCACACACACACAATTCGTATCAATGAACCTGTCTTACAAAAAAGCTTGTCGGCCTTTTTTGGTAAAATACAATTTGACAACCTATTCTTACTGCAAAACTCTAACAAACAGGCATTCTAGCCAAAATAGGCCCAGGTTTGTTATGACTGACTGCACTGTCTTTGTACTTTATGATGTATTCTATAATGTCTTTTATTAATGTCGCACCTTGTGACTGCTGTCTGAGAAAGTTGCTATACTTTATATATACTATAACTTACATGTTTACAACCTTAGCATATTGACACAAAGCGAGAGACAAAGCTCGTAAATAACTCAATTCTGTACTCTAAAAGTAGCATCTAACAACTTTTTATTTCTCTTCAATAGTGTTCTGGTCCGGTCAACATTGCTTTTAACCTCTCATTTAGATTCATTGTAATGTATTTTGATGTGCTTGTAAGAATTATTTTATTCATTCATCTCCTACTCCTTTCTTTTTTTTCGGACTAGAATTTCGTAGGTTTGTAAAGTTTTGTTGACGTTCAGGAAAAAAATGTCTTAAATATATCAATAATAGTAGAGTTAAGATTTGTTATTGTCATTTTACAAAAACTTAATGTAAAATTCAGCTGCACTGTCAGGAAGTGGACTCAGAAAAACTATTTAAAAAAATATAAAAATTTAATTTGCACAAATCACTCACGCCTTTCTCTTCTCTCCAGCTCCCTCCCCTTGAGCCACAACCACGTCCGGTCTCCCGTTCTGCTGCTCTGGGGCGAGCGTGACGCATTCTTGGAGCAGGAAATGGCTGAGGCCTGCCGTCTCTACATCAGGAACCACTTCCGTCTCAACATCATTTCTGGAGCGAGCCACTGGCTGCAGCAGGACCAGCCCGACATCGTCAACACCCTTATATGCATGGGCGTAGGTTTAGGGGGGGGCACTAGGTACTAGTCCCTATCAATATTTTGAGATGGCGAATTTGTCCCCACCAATATTTAGCAAGCTCCTTTGAACTGCTAATTGGATCGATTCTGACGGCCAGGACGACGACAGTACAAGAAACGCCGTAATTTGATTGGTGGCGGGATATCTGACAGGCTACACGCGCGGGCCGGGGCTACTTTTGTGCTTGCACTAGCAGCGAGCGGCTGGTGTGTGTGCGCGCGCATGTTGACGACACCGACGGTAAGTTACCAGGGCTGTCTCTCTGCCACATACAAAGGCCAGAGTAAAAACATTTTAATATTCCGTTTTTTTGCCCCTACTTTGTAGATGCCACCCAAGAAGAAAAAAGGGGACATAAGAAGCTTTTTCATAAAGCAGAGTCAGAGTGTAAGCAGGCAAAATAACTAGCTAGCCACACAAATAAACTAGCAGTAGCGACTGACCAGTCACTAATCAATGTTATATAGTTCAACAATAATAAAATGTTAGAATATGATCTGTATTTTATTCTAATGTAGATCTAGATTACTGCTAGTCTCATACAGACAAACTTAACACAAAGATTAACATAAATTTCAACACATCAATCCACAAAACCATGTCCCCTTCATATTTAAAAATTGCTCTGAAATATAAACATGATGTGTTGAATGCATACTATGGTTCGTGTGTATTATAATACACATAATATAATGAGATGAAGCAGATTCACTTCTGTATTGTGATATTCTGTATTGCCAACAGACTGGAACAAAAGAAATCGGGAGGGGGGGGGGGGGGGGGGGTTTGGGGGTGTCCCCACCAAAGCTGAGACCAAACCTACGCCCATGCTTATATGGACCTTCCTGAAGGAGGGAGAGGGACGCAAAAGCTGCAGGAACTAACAGCAGGAACTCTCTTTGTTCCCTAATTGGCCACACTCCTGGAATATACCTGTGATACCAAGCAACATAGTGATAATGCAATCATTCTTTTAATCATTTGAAGATGAAGAGAAAGAAGCACACCTCACCGGAAAGGACACTATTTTAACACTTTGTTTTTTTGCACATGACATTCGCCTTAAAAGTTTGTCGACATTGCAAATGTGTGGCGAAATCTGTGACTTGTATTGTGTGGTGCCTTTTAAACTTTGTGTAAAGATCAAACGGGATGTGGCTTTGTCTGCTGTAACCTGTACGTTTCACCGGGTCGCTACACTCCAATTCTTTGGGCACAGTTCTTCAGGAGCCCTAAAGCTTACGCTCCCTTTATTATCAGGTTGTGTTGTCTAAAGGATGTTCTGTTTGTACAGGGGGCCGTTTGGGACATAATTCATTCAGGCCCTCAGACACATATACATTTATTCTCCGTTCACACACATATATTTGAGCTCACAGACACATATTCTCCATATTCTCACACAGTCATTTTTTAGCTCGTCTACAATATATTGTCCAGTCACACACTATTTCATAACTAATCTCAAACCAGGAAAAAGAGGTCAGATTTATTCAATGCTGCTTTTTAAAGTCTTTATTTTTTGCTTTTCAGACACTAAAATAAAATAAAGAAAGAAGCAGCAGCTTTGTATAAGTCTGCCAGAATTGTAGTGAATATATTTCATAATTTGAGATGTACTTCCTGTACGTGAAAAGGTGTATTTTTTGAAAAAAAGAGTATTTATGTTTGTGAGGGCCAGCTGGATTATGGTGCTGCCTCTCATAGTTTTGTATACTTTGAAGGTACAAATGTACTCAGAATGTTGATCTTCCTGTATCGAACATTTGTTACGGGTTTAGACTATTGTAACTATTTTGTATCTCTTCCTACACACACTGCATTTTGAGAAATTTCTAGCTTTTTCTTTTAAATAAAGAGTTTATTTCCAGTTTTAGGTCGTCATGATTGCAAATTTAAGTGCAACCAGGTACAGAATCTCAGTTGATCATTTTAGTGTGTGGGGTCCACACTGACAGGCAAGATGTGCCAAGTAAGGATAGGTAGCGACAAGTGATACCTCCCTGAGAGCAGACCACATTATACATATTGATATACAAATGAATACATTTACACACTAAATCTGTCTTTGTAATATGAAAAAAAATATAATTTTTTATATCACTTACCACTTATGTTGATGAGGCTAATGGGTCGCCCAAAATCAACAATTGTATGAGATCTGTCACAATGACAAATAACTTTGGGCAATGACATGGGCATAGTCTTGCTAAAAAAAAACAAAAAAAAAAAACATTTATTAAACATCTTGCTATAAAATTTCATTTGAAGACTTTAATACAAACCTTGTTCACATGTAGTATATTCTCCATCATTATCTTTGGACAAGTAAGAGGTTGGAGGAATAGGTTTATAAAAACCTTCAATCATAGAATCTCTGTTGTGTAGAACACAGTGCTGATGAATATCATTGTCACAATTTCCACAGAAGAATGATTTAGGGAGACAATCTTGACAGCGGACTGCAGCCTGTTCCACAAAACAATAATCACAAAGCTCCACAGGTATTTTTTCAGCACAGTGCACGCCCTCCAGTAGATGGGGTCTGGCATTCTCCCATTTCTCTTCACAAAGATTTTGTCCAAACTCCCAGTTCTTGCGCAGTTCTGTATTATCTGTATTATATGTAGTTCTTTACAAACCACCCCAACAGTGTCATGATTTTATTAATGAGTTTACGGAAATGCTTTCGGTTATTTGCACAGAATTTGAACAAATAGTCATATCAGGTGATTTTAATGTGCATGTGGATGTTTGTGACAGAAATGCCAAAGAACTTTCTACTATTCTTGATACTTTTGGTCTTTGTCAGCATGTTAATGAGCCGACCCATAACAGAGGTCACACGCTGGACCTGGTCATTACTAAAGGTGTTCATATTTCAGATGTCAATGTGATTGATGTTGCTCTATCTGATCATTCATGTGTCTTTTTTCATCTGTCCATAATTCCAAAAGTTGCTGTTGGGCCTACTGTTCTAAAAAAGAGATACATTAACAATAACACCAGGACACAGTTTATGGAGGAAATCAGTTTTGAAAATGCCTCATCGGGTCAAGTTGATGATTTGTTGAATTGTAATACTTCAGGTGTTTTAAATGTTATGGACACCATTGCTCCTGTTAAGGTTAAAGTGATCAGGACGAGGCAGAAGGCTTCATGGAGCAATGCTCACTCTGTCAGGGCACAGAAAAGGGAATGCCGAAAAGCCGAAAGAAAATGGCGTAAATCAAAACTCTTAATTCATTATGAGGTATACAAAGAAAATTTGCATTTTTTCAATCAAACTTTGCAAAAAGAGAAATATTCTTCTCAGAGATCATCAACAACAATAGTAACAACCTGCGTGTCCTGTTTGCTACAGTGAACAGATTAACAAACCCTCCAGCTCCATTTCCTCCAGAATTAGTTTCCACCACTAAATGCAATGAGTTTGCATTGTTTTTCAATGACAAGGTTCAAGGCATTAAACATGCGATACAGTCCAAAGGGCATAAAACACTGCAGCCACCTAGGAGACACTTGGTTGGTTTAACACATTTTACTCCCATTAATGACAGAACAATTGAAAAAACTGTCTCCAGCCTGAGTTCATCCACCTGCTGCCTCGATGTTTTACCCACTAGATTTCTAAAATCAGTACTAAGCAGTTTGTTACCACAACTCACTGATATAGTCAATAATTCCTTACAGTCTGGAACACTTCCAAGGGCCTTAAAAACTGCTGTCATCAAGCCTCTCCTAAAGAAGAGCAGTCTTGATGCTACAGTGCTCAACAACTATCGGCCCATATCAAACCTGCCATTTTTAGGAAAGTCATCAAAAAGTTGTATATCAGCAACTTAATGACTTTCTATTACTTAACAACTGCTTTGATCCTTTTCAGTCAGGATTCAGGCCCCATCACAGCACTGAGACTGCACTTATCAAAGTCACAAATGACATCCGTATGAACACTGACGCAGGCAAAGTCTCTGTCTTAGTTCTGTTGGACTTGAGTGCTGCGTTTGATACAGTGGACCATGAAATCCTGACACAAAGATTAGAGGAATGGATAGGTATCACTGGAACTGCCCTTAAATGGTTTCAGTCCTATCTTGAAGACAGGAAGTACTTTGTTTCGGTTGGTAACTGTGTATCAGACCAAATGGCCCTGACATGTGGGGTTCCACAGGGGTCTATCTTGGGACCTCTATTATTCAATCTCTACATGCTTCCTTTAGGCCAGTTAATACGCAGCTGTGGCATATCATACCATAATTATGCAGATGACACTCAGATTTACATTTCACTCACAGTAGGTGAAAATGGACCAATCCATTCACTGTGTCACTGCATCGAACAGATTGACACGTGGATGCAAAATAATTTTCTCCAACTGAACAGAAACAAGACTGAACTAATCATCTTTGGGCCACAGAAACAAAGAGAAAGTGTCAGCAGTCACCTCGAGTCTCTTTCTCTAAAATGTAAAAACCAGGTTAGAAATCTAGGGGTCATCATGGACTCAGACTTGAATTTCCACAGTCACATTAAGTCAATTACATCATCTGCATTTTATCATCTCAAAGGGATGATGTCTCAACCAGACTTAGAGAGACTTATCCATGCTTTTATCTCCAGCAGGTTAGATTACTGTAACGGCCTGCTCACTGGTCTCTCAAAACAAGGGTTAAGACAGCTGTAGCTTATTCAGAATGCAGCTGCTCGGGTTCTCACTAAAACCAGGAAGTACAACCACATTACGCCAGTTTTAAAATCTCTGCACTGGCTTCCTGTTGCTCAGAGAATAGACTTTAAAACAGCACTTCTGGTTTACAAGTCTCTAAATGGTTTAGCACCAGAATATATCTCTGACATGCTAGTTACTTATGAACCTCCTCGGACTCTGAGAACATCTGGGACAGGCCTTCTGCTCGTGCCCAGAGTTAGAACTAAACAGGGTGAAGCAGCGTTTAAGTTTCATGCAGCAAAAACCTGGAACAGCCTACCAGACAGTGGTGGACGAAGTACACAAACCAAGTACTTTAGTTAAAGTACAGATACACTAGGTAAAATATTACTTCAGTAAAAGTAAAAGTTCTCCCTTTTAACTTTCACTTGAGTAAAAGTACAAAAGTATTTGCCTTCAAATGTACTTAAGTATGCAAGTACTATCATTTATTAAGGCTATAATGCCCTTATAGTTTTTGTCAGTCTCTTGCCCCCTTTAGGCGCCAGGGTTTATTTAAAAAAATACAGATTTTTGAGATCCAAATTTCAAAAGGCTGTGGTTTGAAAATGATAAGAGATAGAGTCCTACTCTAAACTAGAAAAATGTCAGATATGACCCAAAGTATATAAGTAAATACATTTTAAGCATCTAATTTGCATACCATGACATTATATATTGGCGGTTATGTTATTTACAGTACATACACACTAATGAACATATTATAATAGTTTTTTTTTTCTTTTTCTGAAATAAATTTGTAACTACTTTGTAAAAGCAACATTACCAAAATAAAGAATAACTACAACTTCTAATATACCATAACTAGTAAAACGTATGAAAATAGATCTGAGAAATATACACATGTACTGTATGTGTGTGGTTGCAGTTGCTTTATCTTTTCTCATCCCTCCATGTGACATAGTTAGTAGTTTTTTAGAGTGTGGGACCTCTCATAAAGCACAGCACACAGCCATCACTTTTATTACGATCGCTGCTTTGATTAGCGCATTCTCGCTGACTATGTTTACCCCTGCCTCTCCCTCTTCTACTGGGTAAAGTGTCAGGATGACCAACACGTATTTGTTCCAAACAGCTGTCAATAGAAGCTGCATTATTCCCAAACTCCCTGTCACTACCGCGGCCATGGCAGTACACCCGCCCCGGCTTCTATCACCTGTACTAAAGGTAAACTTCACTCCCTGCTCTCAGACAAGGCGGACGTTTCCTACTACTGTTATCTGCTTAAGTGTGCTTCTGTACAGTCTAGTCTTGTCATAAAAAACTCTTTCCTTTGACTCTACTGCTTGCTGGACTACTAAGAAAACTGGAAATGGATCTAATTAACTGGTCTCTGAGCGCAATTGACACACTTTTTTCCCAAAAGAAGGGTGCACCGGGAGAACCCATTTGCCCTGGCGGGACCTCAGCGGCAGGCTACACACGGGACGCCTGGAAGAACTGGCAAGTTCTGTGTTTAGAAGTTCTGTCCGTGGAGGACGTCGAGGACGTATTCATTTTTGGATTTATGATAGTGGGGTTCCTGATTATTGGTCTTGGGACTGCCTTAAACCAATCGCAAAATTTGTAAGACAGCTGCTTTCAAAGCTACCCAGCCGCTGTCTGCTGAAATTAAACAGTGCTTCTGTGACGTGAGTGACAAGCTGAAGGGATTACAAAAGGGTGTTGCACAGTCAGCCCGGACTGCGTACACGGAGAAAAGAGTGGATTTGATCGAGAACCAGACCTGTGAGCTGCTACGCAGTACTACAGGTCTGACTATGAAACTGGATGAAACATCAAAGTTCACGAATCGAACACACGCACCTGACGCTGAAGAACCAGAACTGATTGACTATGATTCGGACAAATTACCAAAGATTAAAATGGATAAATTACAATTTCTGTCTCCTTTACCTCTGCCCTAGTCCCTTCTCTCGATTAGAAGTCTGGCTAGCAGCTGGGTCTTATCTTATCTTAGGAAGGAACTCCTAAGATAAGGTTTTGAGGAACTCTCAAACAAAGTTCCGTTATACACCTCAAGGCCTCCTACCACTACTATCACAACCCGCCTGCCACTTCATCTGTCTGACTCTCTCCTCTACTCCCCCCCTCCCCCTCGTAAGCCACTGAAAAATTCCATCACGTGACCGCGTGTGCTGTTATCCTGATACTGTGATGTGTGATGTATGTCTATGTATGTTGTAACGGCAACTGTAGTTGCGACTTCGAATTTTATGTTGTAACAGCTACTGTTGTTATGTATGTTATGTTTGTAAAATGCTCTATTTCATTTTCCTGAAGA
The DNA here is from genome assembly GCA_024416835.2 of Perccottus glenii. Lineage (NCBI taxonomy): Eukaryota > Metazoa > Chordata > Actinopteri > Gobiiformes > Odontobutidae > Perccottus > Perccottus glenii. Next base: position 7,551,334 of record CM044559.2, read on the forward strand.
CCACAGCGCCTGAAATGGCTGCACGTGAAGCACTTTGTGACTGTGTCTGTGAAAGGTGCTATATAAATAAACTTCTTTCTTTCTTTCTTTCTTTCTTTCTAAAGCTGCAGGTGCTAAAGGTAAAGCTGCAGGTGCTACGCGCTCACGGCTTCCCTTCCCAACATCCCCTTCACTACCGCGGCCAGAGCGACTAGTTTCCTCCCGTTTCTTTCACTGATGTTTGTCAAAATGTAGGAAAAACAGCGTGTGCTTTATGAGAGACACTGAGAAAGGCACGAGCATCGGCTCCGCTGTCCAAGTTACACACGCACTCACTCTCGCTCATTCTCACTTTCACTCGGCTGAAAAGACTCTAAAGGTAGATGTTCTCCCTCAGAATCAGAGTCAGCCATTACTAATACCAAAACTTCATCACAGGTGTATTTTTTATTTGTTATTTTCATGTTTATCAGCTCGCGCGTAGAGAATGAGGCTTCTATCGAGCCGGTCCTGACACTCCCACTGAGACGCGTCTTTGAGGTCTTCTTCTACAAACATTTTTAATGGCAACACAAGGAACGACTAATTTTGCAAAATGTAATTGAGTAAAAAGTAAGATATTTGACTTTGAAATATAGTGAAGTTAAAGTAAAAAGTATCCCCAAATGGAAATACTTAGTAAAGTACAGATACTGGAAAAAACTACTTAAGTACAGTAACGAATTACATTTACTACGTTACTGTCCACCACTGCTCCCAGATGAAGTAAAACAAGCCTCAACTTTAACAATGTTCAAGGGAAGGTTAAAAATCTTCCTCTTTAGCTCTGCCTACACTACAACCTAAAGTGTTTGTTTTTTCTTTTATCTGCACTCTTCTTTTTAAAATGTTTTTAATTTTTTCTTATGTTTCTTAATATAAATCTTGTAAATTGTCTTTTATTCCTGTGTTAGGTGCCGGTGCACCTTTCTTTTTTCCTCTTTATATTGTGTAGTAATTTTGTTAATTGTTTATCTTCTTTGTATCATTTGGTATTAGGTGGTTTTTCATAGTTTAAATATTTTAGATGTTCAGATGTTTTTTCAGGCTCATTAGAGTATATAAGTCACCTGAGTAGGCTCGCTCGCTCTCTCTCGCTTCCGCCTCAGCTGTTCCGGTGACAACGCTGTTGAGCGCTGCCGGCTTGCTCCATGCCTCTGTAGTTCTTGTTAGCCTAGCCTTGTTTTTGTTTGGCCTGATGGGACCGGTTGTCTGATTTATCGTTCTTTATTTTGTTCAGGTTAGTAATGTGGGTTTGTGTTGTGTAGGGTGGTAGAGGAGTTGGCCCTGCTTCTACGGCCCTGTACAGGGTTGGCCCGGGTCACTTCTTTATGTTTGTTTGGCCGGCTCACCAGGTCCACCTTTTCTTTGATACTTTTCAGTCTTTTTGGGCACGGGAGGGTTGGAGTTTTTTACTAACTCTATAGATTAAAACATCAAGATCAAACAAAAGCTTAACAGTCTAAAAATAAATGAATAAAAACAATTTTTGAAATTAACTGTTTTGCCTCCTGTGTCCTCTTTTAAATATGTTCGACTCTTTTGGGCCGTAACATCCTGTAAAGCACTTTGAGTTACCCAGTATGAATTGTGCTATATAAATAAAATTGCCTTGCCTTGCCTTCTATTGTGCAGTCCACGGGATCGTCCTTTAAGCTATCTTTTAGTAACTGGAGCTGTGAATCTAGAAAACAACAGAGTTGGAATGCAATAAACCATAACTTGTGACAAAGCTATAAAAAATAATTACAGAACTTTAGACTTTCTACCAATTGACTGTTGTGCCACTTCAATCTCCAGTTGGGAAGCTCTAAAAAGTTATTAGTTGTACAGCCAAAAATATTAAAAGAAACCATAAACGCTGCTCTACCTTCAAACTGTGTTGTTTTGAATGCACAATTATCCAAGTACACCGTAAATGTTCCCCTGATGTATGGAGCTCAACTTGCAAAGCTTATTTATCTTTATCACCAGCTGCAGCAAACCTTCACGTGTCTGTAAGAAAGAACAGACAACACGAGCATAAAACACAACAACACTCACCTACCAGGCTTCACAGCACAGCAACCTACTCTGCACCCTGTCTGCAACGCTTATATACATCAGCAATAATAATAGGAAAAGTGGAAGTGCGCAATAGCGCATGCGGGAGCCGACGCTACGTGATACGGTGGCCGTATGTACCAGCCACTGGTTACATTTTCACCCCGGGGTTCTTAAATTGACGTCCCGACAATTTAAAACCATGGTTGAAAGAAGGCCGTGGAAGAACTGCTGGACGCCTGCATTTGAGAATTTGTTGCCCCACCTACCCTATTCTGCGCTCTCACTGGCAGACGGTGGGGGTTGGAATGCCTTCCCGCTTTCTGCCTGGTTGATCGCTGTGGTCCTAATGGATCAGGGTGGTTGGGACTAACTGAGGTAGATATCGGGGTGGCTTGCGCTCTTGCGTCGATACCATCCTGGACAGGCAACCTTCGTCTTGTTAGCCAGAGGCCGTCCTCAGAGTCGGGACTCAGGACTCTTTGGGCAGGGACGATCATAGGAGGGGGTGACAGACTGTATAGTATTGGCTTAGGCATACTTTGGTGTACACGGCGCACCTCCGTGGGCTTACATTGATGGGCCACTGCATACACAGGGTGTCCAGGGTCAGGAGGCCTTACCACAATGAACACCTCAGGGGCCCAGGCATCCTGAAACTTATTTCGGCCCCGATGGGAATGATCCCGGAGATACACTCCTCCAGGTCCTCCTGGGTGTGTTTGTCGGCTCTCTCCTTCCTCTGCGCTGCAGCCGACTTCATGCGTTCCTGGGCATTCTCTGCTGCTACCTGGAGGCGGCGATGGTGCTCAGCAATTCAGTGGCAGGCTTCACCAGCCATGGGCTCTTTGATACGGCCCAGCAGGACGTCTATGGGCAGCTGAGTTTCCCGGCCAAACATCAGGAGGAATGGAGTGTGGCCTGTGGATTGATGTGGTGTAGTGTTATAGCTGAAAATGACTTGCTGCAGATATTCTGAACAACGGTGCTTCTCCTCAGCTGACAAGGTCCGTAGGAGGTCATGCAGGGTACGGTTAAAACATTCACACTGGCCGTTCCCCTGAGGATGGTAAGGGGTAGTCCTAGATTTTTTTATGCCTTACAACTGTTGTTGTACTAGGGCATTTTCGAAGCTGCGGCCTTGGTCTGAGTGGAGTCGAGCAGGGACACCATATTTACAGAACCATTCCTTAACTAGCACATCTGCCACAGATGATGCTCGCTGGTCCCGAGTGGGTATAACCTGGGTAAACTTTGAGAACACATCAGTCATTACCAATACCTGCTCTCTCCCATCTCTAGCAGGTTCTAACATTGAAAAATCAATGGCCAGAATGTCATTGAATTTTGAAGCCAATAAATGTCCCATAGGGGCACGTACCTGGGGCCGAGTGTTCTTTGCGTTTAGAGAAAGTTTGAACACCATGAGAGAGAAAGGTAGCTTCCATAAGCTATTTTTCTAGTTTGAGAAAACAGAGAAGCAGAGAAGAGATTTTGAAACAAGTACATACATGTACTTCAAAACACTAATCATTTGTATTTTGTATAAATGTTTTCTGGGAGCATCTAGGTCTCGGCCTCCCTCCGCGTGGACAACAGTGCCCTCTCCAAACTTCCTCTGCACCCCACCTCCCACCTGCTTCTTTTCGTCTGAAAGAAGTTGCAGACAGACAAGCAGCAGCAACACGAAACGGTAAGATAAACAAATTCAGACAAACGTTTATTTTAAATTTGATCTATTGAGATTGACCAAAAAGGTATTTGTAATTTGTATTTGTAAATTGTGTTTGTAAAGTGGATGAAACTTAAAATTAATGAATGTAATAAATGTCTCTGAGGAAAATGCACCATTGCCATGGAGACCGAGAGCGAGGTGGAAGTGGGCGTGGCATACGAGAGGGCACTGAGAGGAGTGGGAGGAGGACGACCTCATGACTGACCGCTTCAACTAACAGGTCAGGTACATAAACACACAAACACACATGTAAATATACACACATAAACACACATGTAAATACATACACATAAAGACACATGCAAAGACACACACAAACACACATGTAAATACACACACAAACACACATGTAAAAACACACACACATAAACACACATGTAAATACACACACAAACACACATGTAAATACACACACATAAACACATATGTAAACACACATGTTAATACACACACACATAAACACACATGTAAATACACACACATAAACACACATGTAAATACACACACACATAAAGAAACATGTAAACACACATGTAAATACACACACACATAAAGAAACATGTAAACACACATGTAAATACACACACACAAACACACATGTAAATACACACACATAAACACACATGTAAATACACACACATAAAGAAACATGTAAATACACACACTTAAACACTAATGTAAATACACACACTTAAACACTCATGTAAATACACACACACAAACACACATTTAAATACACACACATAAACACACATGTAAATACACACACACTAACACTCATGTAAATATACACACAAAAAGACACATGTAAATACACACACACATAAACACACATGTAAATACACACACAAAAAGAAACATGTAAATACACACACACAAACACATATGTAAATACACACACACATAAAGAAACATGTAAATACACACACACAAACACATATGTAAATACACACACAAAAAGAAACATGTAAATACACACACACAAACACATATGTAAATACACACACATAAACACACATGTAAATACACACACAAACACATATGTAAATACACACACACATAAAGAAACATGTAAATACACACACATAAACGTCTCGGGTTACTTGACTGTAACCCTGTTCCTTAAAAGCGGAACGAGATGCCGCGTAGCATTACGCTATGGGGAACATTCTTTGTGTGACCGGTTGTGAAGCACGTGTGTCAAACACGCCAAGAATTGGCTTATAATACCTCTGTTGGTGACGCAGCTCATCAGCGGCAGCTGTGTGATTGCGCGCACCTGAACAGAGGGTATAATAACACATGACGCGGAGCGCGTCTTCAGGTCAACTTTGTCTGAAGAGCGCTCGGACACGCCCAGTGCGGCATTGCAGCGCAGCATCTCGTTCCTCGCTTTTAAGGGAACAGGGTTACAGTCAAGTAACCCGAGACGTTCCCTCGTCAAAAGCTACACTCGATGCCGCGTAGCATTACGCTATGGGGAACGAGAATACCAACGCCGCAGCACTGTAAGTGTCTGGACCCTCGGGTTGTGAAGTGTGCACAAACACAAAAGAGGTCTCAAACACAATTTTGGGATGATGCCTCAAGGACATGCAAGCCCTGAGTAGCATGAACATCCAAGCTATAGAATCTGATGAATGTGTGCGGGAGGACCAGCCTGCCGCATCACAAACTTGCTGCAGAGGGGCACCTTTTGCTAGAGCTGTTGAAGCTGCAACCCCTCTAGTAGAATGAGCCCTCACACCAATGGGCGTAAGTTTGACCGCGCACGTCATTGGCCAGGGCAATGGCATCCTTCACCCAACGTGATATAGTTTGTCTGGTAGCTGCAACCCCAGCTTGCAGCCCCGTATATAAACAGCTGTTCGGACTTACGCCACTGGCTAGTGCGGTGGACATATGTCTGGAGGGCACGTACTGGACACAGTAAGTGAAGTCTCTCCTGCTCCGGTGTTATAAATGGCGGAGGACAGAAGGCTTCAAGAATGACCGGATTTAAGGTCGAGAATGGAACTTTTGGAAGATAGTTAGGTGAGGATGCAAAATGGCTTTGACCAGCCCAGGAGCAAAGTCTAGGCAGGAAAACTGACCGAGCCTGCAATCTCCAACCCTCTTGAGAGTGGTAATGGCCGCCAGAAGAACCATCTTTAGAGTCAGAAACTTGACAGACGCTGACTCCAGTGGTTCAAAAGGAGTGCTTACTAAGCCCTCCAGCACTATAGCTAGGTCCCAGGAAGGAACTCTAGCTCTAGTTTGGGGTCTCAACCCCGCAATCAGGCGTGGCAAGCCGAAATGGCGGCCACGAAAACCCTGAGTGTGCTAGGATTAGTGCCCGAGGACAGTTTGTCCTGCAGAAACTCCAGCACTGAAACAATCTGGCAGTGGACTGGGTCTGCATGATGTGTAGCACACCAGGCATCAAAGACACGCCATCTGCAGGCATAGGCTCTCCTTGTAGAGGGAGACCTAGCGCTCAGAATAGTCTCTACAACAGGGGCCGGGAGCCCGACATCTCTCAAGTGGTCCTCAGGGGCCAGACGTAAGGTTCCAGAGCTCGGGCCGGGATGAAACAGTGTCCCCTGTGCCTGAGAAAGGAGATCCCTCCTGGTCGGAATCGCCCATGGCGAGCCGTCGAGGAGAGATATTAGGTCTGAGAACCACACTCTGGTTGGCCAACGGGCGCTACTAGTAAGAGGCGCAACCCGCGTTGACGGACCTTCGCCAGGACTCCGGGAGCAGAGCCACCGGGGAAATGCATAAAGGCGCTGTCTGGACCACACATGGGCCATTGCGTCCAGACCCAGGAGCTGGAGGAGTCAGAGAGAAGTAGAGGGACATTGTGCTGTCTGCTGTGAAGCAAAGAGGTCCACCTCTGCTTCGTAAATCTTTCCCAGATTTGGCTCACTACCTCGGGTGGAGTTTCCACTCCCCATGTGTCACAGCCTGTCTGGACAATAAATCTGCTCCCACATTCATGCGCCGGGGATATAAATCGCCCTGAGGACAGGAACTTGTCCTGAGCCCAAAGCAGCACCTGCTGCTAGCTTGTTCAAGCGGCACGAACGCAGTCCGCCCTGACGATTTATGTAAGAGACCACCGTCTACTTGTACTAGGACATGGTAGCCCCTTAGCTGCTGGAGGAAGTATTTCAGGGCCAGAAATACAGCCTTCATCTCGAGGCAATTGATGTGCCATGCGAGAAGATGGCCTCTCCATATCCCTTGGGCTGGACCATCTAAGACCGCGCCCAGCCCGTGAGGATGCATCTGTCGTTAGCATCATGCGGCGACAACATGGACCTAGGGTGGGACCCAAAGTGAGAAACTGGGGTCTGAACCACATAGATAGGGTCTGAAGCCCTCGGCGCGTAACCCTTATTTGCTTCAGGGGGTTGGCTGGGTTGGATGAAACCCCCTGGCTCTGAGCCACAGCTGAAACGGTCTCATGTGCAGAAGGCCCAAAGGAATTACCGTGGATGCAGATGCCATGAGACCCAATATTCTTTGAAAGAAGTGCACAGTCACTTCCTGGCCTAGCCTGATAGCTTTCAGGGTAGTTAGAATGGACCCGACACGTGCAGGAGACAGATGTGCCTGCATCTCGGTTGAGTCCCAAACAACCCCTAGATATGTTGTCCTCTGAGCGGCCGAGAACGCTCTTCTCGGCGTTGAGTCTCAAGCCTAGAGAGTCGAGATGAGCTAGGACGACGTCCCGATGTCGAAGCACTAGCTCCTGAGACTGAGCTAATATCAGCCAGTCGTCTATGTAATTCAAAATGCGGATGCCCTGGAGTCGCAAAGGAGCCAAGGATGCATTCATGCATTTTGTATATGTACGGGTGACAAGGCCAGGCCGAACAGAAGAACCCGATACACCGCTCCCGAAAGCGAACCTCAGGAACTTTCTGTGCTGTGGCAGGATTTCTATGTGAAAATACGCGTCCTTTAGATCGATGGTGACAAACCAGTCGCTTAATCGGATCTGGGACACAATCATTTTTATTGTGAGCATTTTGAATTTTAATGCTTTGAGGTAGCGGTTTAACCCGCGAAGGTCTAAAATCGGGCGCAGCCCCCCATCTTTTTTCGGAACTAGAAAATACCGGCTGTAAAACCCGGATTGTCTGTCTGGTGGGGAACACGTTCTATGGCCCTTTTGTCCAGCAGAACCTGCAGTTCCTGTGTCAATACATGGGCTCGTTCGGCTTCACGGAAGTGGAGACCACGCCGTTGAAATGCGGAGGGCGATTGGCGAACTGAAGTCTGTAGCCTTTGGCCACAGTCCTTATTACCCACGGGGAGATATTTGGCAGGAGCATCCATGCTGCCAGTTTCTCCGAAAGGGGCAGTAGTTTTGGCACGTCGGTTTTTGGGGGGGGATGTAAGACACCCGCCGTCCTGAACCAAGGCAGGAGACGGCCGGACACTTACAATTGCGCTGGAGACTGCTGCTCCCCGAAACGCCAGTGGCGGCGGAGAAAAAAACAGCAGACTCCTGAGGGTGTCGACATGGAGTCTTTAGACTCTCTTGGATTTTGTTGCGCCCCACCCGGTGGGAGCACGCCGCGACCATGGGCGCCAATTTCAGGGCCTCTGCTTCTTGGCGGAGATAACATTCCGCAGGTCCGTTCTCTTTTGAGCAGCGCGAGAATCCGCTCCCCAGTCCTTACGAGGGGCACGGTCGCCACACTCTCCTTCTGGGCAGCCCGCTTTTCTCTGGAAGGGGCTGGACCTGGCCGGGACAGGGTGGCCGACGGTCCCGGCTGCTGAGCACGGCGAGGAAGGAACCTCACAAACACCTCCTCGTAGCGTTTAGCCTCGCGGAACTTAATGGCGACGGAGTCCACCACGTTGCCAAAAAGACCGGAAGGCGAGATGGGTGCATCCAGGAGGAAGGCGCGGTCCTTCTCTTTGATGCCCGTGAGGTTAAGCCACAGATGTCTTTCCGTCGACAAAGCAGACATGGGCGCCCAATATCGCGGGCCGTCTGCTTAGTTGCACTGAGAGAGAGGTCTGTGGCACGGCGTAGCTCAGAAAACGCGTCCTCATCCACAGAACCCCCTGTGCTCAAATATTTGAGCAGCTCAGCCTGGTATGCCTGCAAAACCGCCATGGTGTGCAGTGCTGCACCAGCCTGACCCGCCACCTGGAAAGCCTTCCCCACCAGTGATGACGTGAACCGGCATGGCTTGTTGGGAGTGTAGGCTTTCTTAGGGAGGACGATGTCCCGGGGAGAGATAGCCCGCAGGCGTCTCTTCCACCTGGGGCATCGACCCATAACCCGCACCTGTGCGCCCACGATAGTCGAATAAATCGGCGTCGAAGGCACAAAACACGGGACGAATAGGGCTTATTCCATGAGCGTGCCAGCTCCTCATGGAGGTCCCAAGAAGGAGAGACCGCTGTGATCCCTCCCCTGGCCACCTGACAGAAACCTGTCATCCCGTTCAGAGTATTAAATACTCTAAACTGAATACTGAGTGGCCTCAGGAGCAGGGCAACCCAAATAATTTAGGGGTGCCCTGCCCCGAGGCCACCCAACCCCAGCCTCGCCACTGCTCCTGTAACCACCCTGAGCAGCTCCTCAAACGCCGCGTCAGAGCGGGAAGAGCACTCCGAGGCTGCGGCGCCCCCAGAAGCCAGGGATGAGGCTTCATCGACGTGCTCATGGGAAGCGCCGGAGCGCTCACAGAGCCGGTGTCTGCCTCATCTGGTGAGAGCGCGAGGGACATAGGATCTGATCCCTGCGCCTCAGCCAGATCAACACTCAAAACAAAATTCATGCTGATCATCGTCAGCAATGTGCCTCTGGCACGGAGGAACACATTTCTTACTGAACCCAGCCATGATACTTTTGTATTTATTATTTTATATATTTTCGTACTGGCACAGAGAGTAGGTTTGCTCACACTTCACACAATGCGATCTGAAGACAAAAAAACCCGAAGACGCTCCCGCGTCATGTGTTATTATACCCTCTGTTCAGGTGCGCACAATCAAACAGCTGCCGCTGATGAGCTGCGTCACCAACAGAGGTATTATAAGCCAATTCTTGGCGTGTTTGACACACGTGCTTCACAACCGGTCACACAAAGAATGTTCCCCATAGCGTAATGCTACGCAGCATCGAGTGTAGCTTTTGACAGGGAACACACATGTAAATACACACACACATAAAGAAACATGTAAATACACACACACAAACACACATGTAAATACACACACAAAAAGACACATGTAAATACACACACACATAAACACACATGTAAATACACACACATAAACACACATGTAAATACACACACACATAAACACACATATAAATACACACACACATAAACACACATGTAAATACACACACACAAACACACATGTAAATACACACACAAAAAGAAACATGTAAATACACACACAAACGCATATGTAAATACACACACATAAACACACATGTAAATACACACACACACATAAACACACATGTAAATACACACACACATAAACACACATGTAAATACACACACACACAAACACACATTTAAATACACACACACAAACACATATGTAAATACACATACATAAACACACATGTAAATACACACACACATAAACACACATGTAAATACACACACACAAACACATATGTAAATACACACACAAACACATATGTAAATACACACACATAAACACACATTTAAATACACACACACAAACACATATGTAAATACACACACACATAAAGAAACATGTAAATACACACACACAAACACACAGGTAAATACACACACACAAACACACATGTGAATACACACACACAAACACATGTAAATGCCCACACACAAACACACATGTAAATACACACACATAAACACACATGTAAATGCACACACACAAACACACATGTAAATACACACACATAAAAAACATGTAAATACACACACACATAAAGAAACATGTAAATACACACACATAAACACACATGTAAATACACACACACAAACACACATGTAAATGCACACACACAAACACACATGTAAATACACACACATAAAAAAACATGTAAATACACACACAAACACACTTTGTAATTGGAAGAATATGTTATTAAATAGGGCGGGAGTAGCTCAGTGGTAGAGCGGCCGTCCTTCAACCGGAAGGTAGTAGGATCGATTCCCGCTCGCCCCACAGTTCATACTGTCGTTGTGTCCTTGGGCAAGACACTTAACCCACCTTGCCTCCAGTGACTGTAACACTGGTAATGTAATGTAAGTCGCTTTGGATAAAAGCGTCTGCTAAATGAATAAATGTAAATGTAAATGTAAATATCACAGCACCCTCCCTGGTCAGTGACAGAGACAGATTGCACTGAGCTGATGTGTTAAATAAAGTTTATGATACATAATTAGGAAAACTGTTTGACCTTCTGACAGGTCTGTTGTAATATAGTCCACATTTGAGTTTTATTGAATCTATGGAATTTGAGTTGGTAAACTAAACAATAAAAGGAATGAGATTGAATAAGGTTTTTGAGAAGAAAGAATAGTTTAAGTAATTTGAAAACTGAAATGAAGATAGTTCAAAATAAAATATAATCATTATTTATGTTGGTACTTTATAATTAAGGTATTGTGTCATCTATACAATAAAGATTTAAACTGTACTGTAAATTGAAATCTGGTGATTAAAACATATCTGTATGTTAAAACAGTTCAAACTGTTAAAACAATCTTAAAGGTTTTTTTTTGAAAAATTGAAAGTTAATGAGAAATAAGTAAATAAAAAGATACTTGTTAAACTAACAAGGTAAATTGATAAAGTTTAAGAGCATATGCCAATTGCTTTTTGGGTTTTAATCACTGCTTAAAGTGATTTTGAGGATTTTGTTTTGAGTACTAGGACTAACAATAGTCTGTCCTTTTGAACACAATCGAATTTTTTGTTTGTTTTGGCCAAACTTTAGAGGTGTTCAAGGTGAATACTGCATCAAATCTGTGTAACCTAAAAAAAAAAAAAAAAGGAGGTTGAGATGTTACATTCAGCATTTTATTAAATGAACAGTAATGATAATTACTGATTGTAATTTTGGTGAATTTGAGTAAATAAAGAGAGACAGGTAATTTTGAGTTTACACTTGATGTTTAAGTTTCTGTTTAACATTGAGTGAGGTGAATTCTTTATGTGGAATCTGAATGATAAATTAATGGAAACATGAAAATAGTAATTGATAAAACATTTCTTATGTTACGTTCAAATTAATATAGAAAAAATGCAAAAACAAAATGGTTTATTGTATTTATTGAGCACCTCGTGGAAAAAATGAGTTTTACAGAGACAGTATAGAACAAATCTATACTGAACAAAATCCTAAAGAAATTTAATTTAAAAGTAAATAATGCAGAATTTGAACAGAACTTTGTTGATTTTATGTTTAGTCTTTCCTTTTAAACGACAATCACAAAGGTGATGGTGTTTTGGAGGAAAGCAGTGTGGACAGAGCCAATGATTTGTGGTGTGTTCAAGCAGCTGAGAGATGCTGCCTGTTAAGGTGCGTTCACACCAAACGCGAATTCAATGCAAAGACGCGATTAGACGCGCGTGGAAGTCCTGCGGCGCGATCCGCGCGAATGAGGCGGCGCGAATAGCGCGAATTGAGCGTTTGACGCGTCCAACGCTTCATTCGCGCAAGTTGAAAAATCTGAACTTTGGCGAAAATTCACGGCGCGTTAACCAATCAGGTAGAGGTGGGCAGATCGATACTAATATCGATAATATCGATACCAACGTTGGTATTGGTATTGATCAATACCAACGTGAAAATATCGATACTTAAGTTTCAGTTTCTCGTTTTTGCGACCTGGCCGTGTTTGTCAAAATGCTGCTGCTGTCACAGAGCAGAGCAAGCTCTCAAGAGTGCTGCTCGTGCTCGACACTGCTCTCCTCCCCCTCTCCTGTGTTGTACCGTCACGTGACTCACCACTAGCGCTACCACCAGCAGTCAGGCGCGCGCGCCGCTCAGCCGCGCATGTCTAACAGCAGTCAGTCACAGTCAGAGGCGGAGAATGGCAGCAGAGATAAAGAGGAGCGTTGTATGGCTGTATTTTCAGGCTGAAAATGAGACAACAGCGACTTGTACCATTTGTAGAAAGTCTTTAAGAAAAAAATCCTGAAAAGAAGTGCACTAAAGAGGAGAAACATTTTTTGTTAACATGCTACTTGAAAAGAGAATTTGTTTTTAACATTTTTTATATTTGTGAAGTAATCATTTTGTAACTTTGTTTATTTAAATAAAACAGAAGTAACCAAAAGTTGTTTCTGAACAAAAGCTTTTGTAGTACTGATTAATAACAAAATGCAAATCACAAAAACAAATTAAAAGTCATGAAAATTCATTTAGATTTAGGTTGAAGACATCCACCTTAATTATTAAAAGTATCGGTATTGGTATCGGTATCGGCGATACTGGCCCTGTATTTACTTGGTATCGGATCGATACCATATCTAGCGGTATCGCACACCTCTACAATCAGGAGCTTGCTCTAGTAGTGACGTGCTACGAATGGAGGCGGACCGTAGAGGCAGAAATCCAAAACAACAATGGAGGACGAAGTTATCGGGGCAGCCTGTGGGATACAAAACATCTTCGTCATTTTACAGAGCCAGGAATCTTAAAAGTTCTTGCTCGAAGGAAAGTGAGTGAGGGGGTCGGAAACTCTGGTAAGTTGCAAAAAAACGCCTTTTAATTCTTTAGAGTCGTATATATTGAGCCAACTAGCTAGCTAAAGCCTGAGCTAATTTGCCGTACTTTATAACTAGTTTTCCACCGCCGAGTTTATAGAGGATGTGTTGTTTGTGATTGGTGTAATGTTCAAATGTTAACTTGTATTATAATTTAATAATATAATATGTATATTATATATATTGTCATGACAGAGCTGACTTTTGATGCCAATGAGCCTGGGCAACCCCCCTGCGAAAACTGCTGCTGCAGCTTCCCCTGCCCCATCCACATCTGCTGCTGTATCCACAGGTGTGTACAGGCAATAAATACATATCATATACAATCATTTACAGTAAGCTCTCATAGCCTCTTACATTCAGATACAAACACAACCCTGGGGGTTTGTTAATGAGTAGATGTTTTTCTGCCTTTTTCATGTGTCATTTAATACAGAGCAACCAAAGAGAAGACCCCAGGAGAAGACGTAGTTCAGAAGCTCTCAGAACACATGCTGTAGCTCCAGGTTCAGAGGATCTTCTCTTGAGTCAATTTGTCAAATTTCAAATACATACATTAATCTATGAAAGCAGCACAGTTCTGCTTCATTTGGAACCCAGTGTATAGTTTTTAAAATGATGCAGCTGTCACAGCAGGAAATAAACCAGACTCTCTCTGTTCTCCTCCACTTTAGGATTCTTTTATTCCTGCTCAGAAATAGTGCATTAAGTTTTGTGTATAGTTTCATAATTCCTTTTTTTTTTTTAAATAAATGTTTTATATAATGACCAAAGGTTTTGATGTGTTTGTCACAAACATTTCAATATTTCAGACTGATTTATTTAGAATAAATAGACGTTTATAATGTTCAGTATTTAAGACTAGATTACTTACGGTAAACATTTGTTCATTTTATTATATTGCAAACACAATAGTACAGTAAGAAAACAGTTATTTATGATTGGACCAGTGTTGTAGTATTAATGAGAAACAAGCCATGAGTCATAGATTCTTTTTGGAGGCTGGCTCCATTTATTAAAGAAATAAAAACAAATAAGAGATGCAATACAATGTTATAAATACAATTTTAAATACAATTTTATAGACATAATACTATATTGACTGTACTGATAACTGTTCAGACGACTATAGTTGTCCACATATTAATTACTCATAATCACATCAAATATTGACTGGAGACAGATGGACAGACTTGAATAGAGCATCAGTAGTTGCTGTCCTGCGGGAAATCCTCGCACAGACCCGGGACAACAGGTCATCGAACTGGGGCCGGGTCAGTGGGAAGTACCGCTGAAAGCGGCAGTCATCCAGGCGCAGCTCCTGGAGAAGTTTGTGAAACTTCGAGCTGGGTCCGCCACTGAAGCATCCGATGGACCCCCGCACAGCGCCGAACGGGTTCACGCCGTTTTTCAGTCCTCTAAAGCAAGTAGAGCACTGCTACTTTCTCGACAAAACCCCATCAACCATTCTTCAACAAGACCGGAAGACAACCCGCCTGGCAGAAGCCCCTCCTATGACGCGAATTCCCGTCTATTGTTGAGTGAATTTCACACGCGAATGAAGCGAATTTCACGCGCGAATGAAGCGAGTAAACTCAAAATGTTCGCAAATAGCGCGATTTATTCGCGCAATTCGCGTTTGGTGTGAACGCAGCATTACTGGTTTACCCCCGGAGGGAGGGGTCTGACCCAAACTGTATTAAAATGATGAAGTGATGCTTGGTTAACCTAATGGTTAGCATAATGCTATAACAACAGTGTTTAATGCAGTTACAAGAGGAGTTTAAATCAAATCATGAAATACTGTATTTTTCGCACCATAAGACGCACCTGGTTTTTAGAGGAGAAAAATAGGAAAAAAAATATTCTGAACCAAATAGTGTAATAAAATATTTAATAAAGTATAACAGAATAATATTTGAATTATATGACTGGAGTGAAGGGCATGCGCACTGCTGTGTACTGTAACACCGCCTACTACATGCTATCCTCCAATAGCATACGGAGGTGACACAGTAAAGCAGCATCGCACCTTCCTGCACACATCGGCTTCCGTAAGGAAGGTGAGTGTCAAGTGTCTCTTAACTGTGAGGTGCCCTACACTTGAAAAAGGACCAGACTTGGGATTTCACTCAGAAAAATATTTATTTGATCAGTTGATGTAGTAGGAGGATCACATGTAACAGGTGAAAAACCTTTAAATAAAAAAGAAAACATTTTAAATAATCAGGTATTTTTCTAACACAGGAAATGTCAAATGCATTTTACAGGCAACACAGCTTGGTCTTTTATTTTACTTTTTACAAGCAACAATCAACACTATATCAACCTAAGCATTTAGTCTTGGTTACTAGTTTCTCTTAAACTATGCAGTATTAAATGCTTTCAAACTTAACTTGTACCATTAACCCCATTAAATACCAAACAAATGAACAGAAAAAGGATTCAAACGAGAATCTATGAAACAAAAGTCAATGTAAGCTTACCAATAGTCCGTCAGAATCAAAAGAAAAAGTCCCAGTTCCTCACAGTGAATGAATTTGCGCCTCTGCCACCCGCTCTTCCCGTTGTACCCCTCTCAAATGACTAATGCGTGTCTTTTAAACAATGAACCAGGTGCACTTCCAATTTTCAAAATTAAAATCACCTGGTTGAGCCTGAATCAGAGCGCGCGCCGGCATACAGAGCGCGCACAGGGAAGGCGGCACGCAGGAGAAAAAAACCCGACACGCTGAACCACAACACAGAAATACACACGGAAGCCAGCCACACCTCCACCGGGTCAGCGCGACAGTGAGGGAGGACCCGCTGCCGCTCTGCAACTCGGAGCGGCAGTCTTATGGTGCCTGCGGACCATAAGACGCAGGCACTTTTCCTCCCACTATTTGGTGAAGAAAAAGTGCGTCTTATGGTCCGAAAAATACGGTAAATAAAGTTGACTGGAGAAGCACTGTTTAGTCTGATTAAACCAAACCTTTCAGATTAAAGTAGATTTGCAGCATGCAGACCATATCTATGGAAACAGGGTTTATCTGCTGTTTCATTTTTATGGTTTGATCATTTTAAGGGCTTTTATGGTTTGGTTTGACAAAAACCTAGGAGGCACTTTCTATGGGTCTATAATGTCAGATAACGTTCTGATTTGTTTGTTTGTTCTTTATATTGATGGAAGCCAACTACAACAAGTATACCATTTCAGAAAAGGAGTTTTGACAATTAATATAGCCACCACCTGTAAGAGCTAATATTAACATAGTTCTTTGAACTTATATCATCTTGGTTTACACCTATGAAGGGAAGTACACCTGTGAGCAGGGCAAGTGACGGGGGTCACATGACTTCCTGTGACATCACTCTGAACTTGACAAACGTAGAGATCAGGGACAGGTGCAGTGCAAAGTCTGGAGGTTTTGTGAAAGTAAGACCATTAGACCAGCGTTGCCTGCTGACCGGAAACATACGTCCTTAAAGGATCCTCGTTTTATTTGTGTTCACATACAATGTGACGGAGAACATCGTGAGTCGAAACTCACACTTTAGGAGCCAAACAGCAGCTTCCTCAGGTTCATTTGAGAGCCCCATTTACATCAACGACAGAGGTGTCCTTCGAGGTGTCCTTAATGAATATAAGGCTAAAATTCAATTAGCATTAGGATTTGAATTTTTACATTTTGAGACAATTTATGCAAATGTGGATTAAATTAAGTATATTTACAAACAACAAAGGTTTATGAATTACACAAGAGATGCTGTAACTGTGAATTGAAACTGGAAATGAGAGAAAACTGGTCCAAGGACTGGACAGAACAAAATAGCACTGAGCACGCTTTTAGCTGAAAAGGAGGGGTCATCTACAAAATGATTTCCTCCAAAGTAACACAGGTCTAGTTACAGCAGACCTAAAGTCTTTAAGAAAGGACTTCAAACTCTAGCAGAAGAATTGGCAAAATATTCTGGACTAGAGAAAATAATCTTAACCTGGTTTTACAACATATTTAGAAAATTTACTAGGATTTGTATACCAGGAACTTAACCCCATAAAAATCTCTGGGGTATTATAAAGAGGATGATGCCATATGCCAGACCCAACAATGCAGAAGAGCTGAAGGCCACTATCAGAGCAACCTGGGCTCTCATAACACCTGAGCAGCGCCAAAGACTGATCGACTCCATGCCACGCTGTTGTCAGTAATAATCATCAAAATAAAAAGAAATAAACATCTGAAATATATGTATGTGGTTCAGCTGGAGCACATGTCGAAGGCCTTGTGTTACTCTTGTCCGTCTGTCCAAACTCTGCTGCTGCACATAAGTTCTTTAGTGATGGGTCGTTTGCGAGTGAGTCGGCTCTTTTAAGTGAACGATGGGAGCCGGCTCACATATCTGAAGAGACAAATCTTTTTAAAGAAAAATATAGCCTATAGTAATTAAACCATTATGTAATAAAAAAATATTGAATTATTTTATTTTAGTAAAAAATAAATAAATACTAATAATCCAATGAACAACACAAAAATATAATTATTTAAGCCTCATTCATTTGAACTGTCTATTCCTGTCAATCATACACGCGGTGTCAGCCAATTATATTAGAATGGAGGTCTGAACGCGCCGGTTCTATGCACAACCTACGCCTACATATGCGAACTGTGCACCCAACTGTGAAGCTAGAGGAGCTTCGAAAAACTAGTGAAGGTGGTGGAGCACCTGGAGCCAGCACCTCCACATTTGGAGATGTATTCACTCAAGTAGGCCTACTCCACAACCCACAGCAACGCAGTCTTCTATAAAGGACCAGTTTATGCAAAAGTCTATGTCTGTAAAGGAGGCCAAATTAATATTCCATTGGCAAAATGTTTTCTTTTTTTATAACAAAATTAATAAAATTGTGAGACATTGTGAGTATGATTTTATTTAATAATTTAATTAGAACTGTTTTTACACATAATGTAGTCAAAGTCATAGTTAAAACATTTATTATTTAAAGAGCCGTTTGTGAGACGGCTCTTTTAAGTGAGCTGAGTCAAATGAGCCAGCTCATGAAAAAGAGGATTGCCCATCTCTAGTTCTTTAAGCTTATACACAGAAGCAGGAGATGGCGTTACTCCTGTCTGCTTCTCCAAACTCTGCTGCTGCACATAAGTTCTTTGAGCTTATACACAACAGCAGGTGATGGTGTTACTCCTGTCCGCTTCTCCAAACTCTGCTGCTGCACATAAGTTTATCAGCTTATACACAGCAGCAGGTGATGGTGTTACTCCTGTCTGCTTCTCCAAACTCTGCTGCTGCACATAAGTTCTTTGAGCTTATACACAACAGCAGGTGATGGTGTTACTCCTGTCCGCTTCTCCAAACTCTGCTGCTGCACATAAGTTTATCAGCTTATACACAACAGCAGGTGATGGTGTTACTCCTGTCTGCTTCTCCAAACTCTGCTGCTGCACATAAGTTTATCAGCTTATACACAGAAGCAGGAGATGGCGTTACTCCTGTCTGCTTCTCCAAACTCTGCTGCTGCACATAAGTTTATCAGCTTATACACAACAGCAGGTGATGGTGTTACTCCTGTCTGCTTCTCCAAACTCTGCTGCTGCACATAAGTTTATCAGCTTATACGCAGCAGCATGGTTTGCTCATGTGTTCCAAGGTTTCTCTAACGGTTTTGTCTTCTACGAGTGAATCGATGCTGAAATTGGGCTATAGTTCTTCTCAGCCACGCCATCATTCCACTGTCCTTCAATTCTTTCACCTCGGCCTGTAACTCCTCTGTGACTTTCTGTTGTTGTGTCAAAGATCTATTTGTTTCTTGAAGTTGGTCTAAAAGCGCATTTTTCTCTGTCATCAGGTCAATTTTCTCCTTTTCCACTTTCCTGTTCAGTGACTTAAGTTCCTCAAGTTTTTTCGACTCGTCCATAATTAAATCCCTCAGATGAGAAATCTCAGCTTCAGCTGTCTCTTTGTGAGATTTGTGGACCTCTTCCATTTTCGATTTCAATAGCTTAAGTTCCTCGAGTTCTGCCATCACAGACTCTTTACTGTTCTTGAGATGCTGCACCTGATTTAGAAGGCCTTTCTTCTCGGCCTCTAGCATCATAAAGTCGTTTTTGCTGACATGGTAAGACCCACAGTACAGTTTTTTTTTCTCGTATTCCGTGACTAAATCCCTCAAAACGTCATCAGTCTCCTGCAGCTCCTTTCTGAATCTTGCATTCTGGGAATTGAGTTCAGTCATCTCCGACATGAGGCGCGCTTTAGAATTATTTACTGAGGTTTCTCTTTCCTCAAGACTTTCCACTTTCTTAATAAGCTCATCCCTCTCCGTGATCGTGCATTTATGTACTTCTTGTACTTCTTCATGCTTAAACTTTAGCTTTTCCATCTCGTCCTTGAGGCATGCAAAATCTTTTTTACTGGCCATAAGTTGCCAAAGCAGCTTACCTTTGTCCATCTCTGGCTGTAATAAAAGCTCTAAGCTCTCAGGTAAATACTGTGGCTAGGCCCAAATTATTGTGAAGCCTTGTCCTCAAAGTCACAAGCTTGTTCCCTTTGTCACTGTTTTTTGTTCTAGTGCTAGTGCTTCTGAACCTTTTCTGCTTTATATATTCTGTTTCTATTCTGTATTGTCTTTAAATCCACAAATGTCTGCCTTCGTCTGTTGTGTCTGAGTAAAAAGTGTTTGACTCCAGTTGAATTCAAACACTTATAAACATGCCACCATGTGATGTCATGACATTTCACCATCTTGTGACATCATGGGATTCCAAAACCAAGTGGCCGGATTGCCATGGAAACATTAGTTGCCATGGAAGTCTTTTTTCCAGGATCACTGTTTTTAAGGAAAACCGTACAAATTGAGTAAAATCTAAAAACATAAATAAATAAAAATGATATAAGTATATTTCTGAACAATATTAGTCTGGGTTTGATCTGATCAGACAGGAAACAGGATGAAGGTTTTGTCATAGATCTGGTGGAACTCCAGATATGTTAAAAGTCAACACAACACATTTGCAACACATTTGAGGTGTTAATTTAAATTAGATTTTCTCAAACTTGCTTATTTTTTAATTTGATCAAAGCTTCAATTGTGTATTTGTTCTACAGTTAAGGGCAAAGTCTAAAAAAGATGAAACTGCACTGGTGTCCGCTCTACTGCTGGCCATGTTAACTAGCGGCACAAACGATAGATTGTAGTACAGCCTATATTCTCTGGGCCGCTTGGTCTATTTCTAACTCTGGATGTTTGGACTGTGACGCCACTGCACCGGACCACCAGGGAAAACTACCGAGCGTCCCGACTACTACTCCACCTTTGAAAATCTACAACAAAAACGAATAGTGCACAGACACCTGTATTAGCCCAGAAATAAACTTACAACTGATCAGTTTGTACCCCGCCTTATAGGCCCAAAGCTGCTGGGACAGACACTGAATACAGATACAGATACTGAATGTATTTGAAAAAGGGCTCGACTGATATTAAGGATGAGTGATAATAAAAAAGGGGAAACATTTTGGTTGAAAGATTAAAATGATCAACTGAGATTCTGTACCTGGTTGCACTTTTATTTGTTAATTTGCAAAGGTCAGCTGCCTCATGGCCAGGACAGTCTTACAATATGTTTGTCTAATCCTGTGTGACTCCAAGTAGACTCTTTCTGTAGTTCAGCAGTCCTTAATCATGATGACCTAAAACTGGAAATAAACTCTTTGTTTAAAAGAAAAAGCTAGAAATAACTGCAGCATCACTATTTTTAAAACAACCCTTTCCTTTATCTGGTGTTTTTAATCTTTTCTATTTCAAAGCTTGGAGTGAGTGAATCAAACACAAGGGGGCATTAGGGATCTTCAAATATAACGCTGTCATGCTTATCCAAGATGCAGATGCAGAGGACCAAGACAATGACACTTACTTGGTTTATTTATAAAAATGAAACAAACCTGGCTCTGTGAATTTTTCAAAATGCAGTGTGTGTAGGAAGAGATCCAAAATAGTTACAATAGTCTGTATCCGTAACAAACATTCAATACAGGAAGATCAACATTCTGAGTACATTTGTACTTTCAAAGTATACAAAACTATGAGAGCCAGTACAAGCCATAATCCAGCTGGCCCTCACAAACATAAATACTCTTTTTTCACACATTTCCACAGGAAGTCCATCTCAAATTAGAAAATATATTCACTACAGTTCTGGCAGACTTATACAAAGCTGCTGCTTCTTTCTTTCTTTTATTTTATTTTAGGTGCAATGAACAAAACAGAGAATATGTGTCTGTGAGCTCAAATATATGTGTGTGAACGGAGAATAAATGTATATGTGTCTGAGGGCCTGAATGAATTATGTCCCAAACGGCCCCCTGTACAAACAGAACATCCTTTAGACAACACAACCTGATAATAAAGGGAGCGTAAGTTTTAGGGCTCCTGAAGAACTGTGCCCAAAGATTTGGAGTGTAGCGACCCGGTGAAACGTACAGGTTACAGCAGACAAAGCCACATCCCGTTTGATCTTTACACAAAGTTTAAAAGGCACCACACAATACAAGTCACAGATTTCGCCACACATTTGCAATGTCAAAAAAAACTTTTAAGGCGAATGTCATGTGCAAAAAAACAAAGTGTTGAAATAGTGTCCTTTCCGGTGAGGTGTGCTTCTTTCTCTTCATCTTCAAATGATTAAAAGAATGATTGCATTATCACTATGTTGCTTGGTATCACAGGTATATTCCAGGAGTGCTGCCAATGAGGGAACAAAGAGAGTTCCTGCTGTTAGTTCCTGCAGCTTTTGCGTCCCTCTCCCTCCTTCAGGAAGGTCCATATGAGGGTGTTGACGATGTCGGGCTGGTCCTGCTGCAGCCAGTGGCTCGCTCCAGAAATGATGTTGAGACGGAAGTGGTTCCTGATGTAGAGACGGCAGGCCTCAGCCATTTCCTGCTCCAAGAAGGCGTCACGCTCGCCCCAGAGCAGCAGAACGGGAGACCGGACGTGGTTGTGGCTCAAGGGGAGGGAGCTGGAGAGAAGAGAAAGTTATGTAAGTCGTATCAAAAGCTTCAAATCAACGTTTGGCAGTATTATTAATTATTCACAAAGTCATTTTCATATTAGCGTGTGTATTAAAATCCAAGTCCTAAATACTTCTGTCACTATTTTAACTGCAGTTTGCACTAGTTGTAAAATGGATGCTGTATTTCATTCCCGAAGCATACAGTGGCATAGAGTGTATGGGTAAAAGTACTGCGTGAATTGATTTGTGCAAATTAAATTTTTATATTTTTTTTAATAGTTTTTCTGAGTCCACTTCCTGACAGTGCAGCTGAATTTTACATTAAGTTTTTGTAAAATGACAATAACAAATCTTAACTCTACTATTATTGATATATTTATGACATTTTTTTTCTGAACGTCAACAAAGCGTTACAAAAATACAAAATTTAAGTCTGATGAAGTCCGAAAAAAAAAAAAGGAGTAAGAGATGATTTGAATAAAATAATTCTTACAAGCACATCAAAATACATTACAAAGAATCTAAATGAGAGATTAAAAGCAATGTTGACCGGACCAGAACACTATTGGAGAGAAATAAAAAGTTGTTAGATGCTACTTTTAGAGTACAGAATTGAGTTATTTACGAGCTTTGTCTCTCGCTCTGTGTCAATGTGCTGTAGTGGTAATAATGTAAGTTATAGTATATATAAAGTAAGTTATAGCAACTTTCTCAGACAGCAGTCACAAGGTGCTACATAAATAAAAGACATTATAGAATACATCATAAAGTACAAAGACAGTGCAGTCAGTCATAACAAACCTGGGCCTATTTTGGCTAGAATGCCTGTTTAAAGAAGAAGTTGTCTTGAGTTTCCTTTTTAAAAAGCATCTACGTACAGAGTCCAACGAGCATAAGAGAAAAAGGAATTCATTTTAGTGTCTGTGAGTGTTACGTCCCAAAAGAGTCGAACATATTTAAAAGAGGACACAGGAGGCAAAACAGTTAATTTCAAAAAAAATTTTCAACTAGCAAGCTACGACTAGCTCCATCTGGCTAACGTTTAGAGCTAAGTTACTGTTCGGAAAGGCTGAAACCGGGTGATAATAAGAGCAGCTTGAGAACGTAGTGAGTATGCAATTGCTGTAACAGTTACAGAGAGGTGTTCATTAATGTGCTGACCCACTGACCGCTGTTGTTGACATCTCTGCTGCACACCACCCACCGCCTTTAACTCAGCGGGGAACAGACCAGTCACAGGCTGGATGCTGCAGCGCATGCGCACAAACTCCGAAACGCCAGTGATACATTAACGTGCCTCGTTAAAGCTCGAAAATACAACTGTCGCTTATTTGTTATTGTCGGTATGCCACAATGTACACATTCCCCTTAAAACATAATTCAGACGATCAATGTGCACATATTAGCACCAGTGTTAGCCTTTTATATAAACAACTACTCATAATAATCTGACATGGTTAATGTAAGTCATTAATTACTTGATGCATTGAAAAAGATGTGTGTAGTTGGTCCTATGGTACCATACATCTAATAGCAAAAAAATTAAGTTTGTTAAGTTCTAAAATTTCCTACGTTAACAAAAGCATTGTTATTGTTTTATTTAGTACTAGTATTTGTAAGTAATTGTATTGGAAAACAGTAAATTGCCACTTCCAGGTGCTGTCGTTACTGTATGAACCTTATCTCTATCCCTGTGCATGAGCTTAATGTACCACACTTTAAATTAAGTATTCTACTCTGAGTCACAAAGGTTGACAAATCATGAACTGCTGATTTTGTAGGGTTAGGGTTTGTAGAAATAACATGGTTCACAATCCTTTTAAAGCACACATCAAACAAGAATCCTTAAAAAAAGACCAATTTCATTAATAAATGGTTAATATTTGAACAATGCTTATATAGAACTTCACAATCAGTCTGTGCCAGATAAAGTCTGAATCAGCTAATTTGAAGATTTAGAAGAGAACAACTGAATTTCTCCTTGGGGATTGATACATTTGAATATAGAAGACAAAATTCTTAAAAGAGACATGTTGGACATTATACTTTATGAACAAATTATGAGTTGACTTTGTTTCCTTGTTGTTCCTGGCAGAGCTCAAAAAATATGCAGAGAACCTAAAGTCTTCAGAGTTAAAGAAGGACTTGCTCATGGCTCCAGTAGCTAAGGTAAGTGGCTTTATTGACAAAGAATTTTTTTAGCGGCGTTGTGTAACGTACACGACTAGATGGCGCAAATCCCTCTACAGACTGTCTGGGTTGTTTGTTTTTGAGAGGAAACTACCCAAAACGGGCCAGTTTGGAAGAAAAAAACATGCCTCTGAAACAATAGGTCCATTTTAGTGCATTTTGTACAAATAAAACTCTGCTAGGGTCCCCTGTATTGACCTATTTCTGCTCCCTGTGTTTGAGTTACTGAACGTGTCGCTCATGAGAGGTCTGTCCTCTCCTATGAAATTATAAATAATTTAAATCAGAGTTTTCTGTCCAGCTGAGGGGACTGTGTCAGTGAAATAGGTATGATTCGACCAATGGCTTGTCTAAGAACCATTAACTCAGTACAAGAATGCATATTTTTGGAATTTTCATAATGCTACTAGCTAAAAGTTACACAGTGCTGCTTTAAATTCCCACAACATTCTGCACCCATGATGTTGTCCATTCTTAATTACATTTTAAATAGTCATATGAAAAATTTTGAATTGTGTATAAACTTAATCATGAACAGTGGGGCAAAAAAGTATTTAGTCAGCCACCAATTGTGCAAGTTCTCCAACTTATAAGTGAGGCCTATAATTTCCATCATATGTACACTTCAACTATTAAAGAAACAATGAGAAAAAAAATATTTTTTTCAAGAAAATCATATTGTCTGGTTTTTAAATAATATATTTGCAATTTATGGTGGAAAATAAGTATTTGGTCAATAAAGATTAATCTCAATACTTTGTTATATACCTTTTGTTGGCAATGACATGGCACATCTCCTATAGAGCAGTGATGTTTCTGGGCTGTCGCTGGGCAACACAAATTTTCAACTCCCTCCAAAGATTTTCTATGGGGTTGAGATTTGGATCTGCTATTTGGATCTTAAAATGGTTCTTACGAAGCCACTGCTATGTTGCCCGGCGGTGTGTTTGGGATCATTCTCATGCTAAAAGACCCAGCCATGTGTGTATGTATGTATGTATGTATGTATGTATGTATGTATGTATATATATATATATATATATATATATATATATATATATATATATATATATATATATATATATATATATATATATATATATATATATATATATATATATATATATATGAATTTAATAAAATTAACTTTTTCTATGAAATCGTAATTGCACAGAAGATTGTGCTAGCGTTATGTGTATTTCCGCCGTTTAGGACGTGTAGAGGGTGTCTCTGGGAGCTCTGTTGTTCTTATATTGAACTGCCCTCAGAGTGTGTTATAAAGTATGACAACTGTACCTAGTACCTTCAATGTAGTACCTGTTGTGAAGCCCTGTTGTTATCTACCCTAACCCTACCCTGCAGTTGTTATTGTAACACTATATGTACGGTACTAGTTTGGTAACCTTTTAAGGTCATACTAACACCTAATGTGTTTTTGTATGTTTGTTTAAGTTTTCCTCTAGGTGATCCAGACAGACTGGACTAGTGGGTGTTGAAGATGAGGAGACAGAACTGGACTCCTACCTCTTCCAGTAGGGTGGGCAGTCAACACTTTGAGACAGATTGCTTCTGCACTGATTTGAGGGTACCCTAAGCTTTGTGTCATCTTTATTACAAGGACAGTACATACTGTCCAACAGTACAACTGTATAATATGCCAGAGTAACATTAGTCCACATGGGTTATTGTCATGGGCGTAGGTTTAGAGCGGGACGCTAGGTACTAGTCCCTATCAATATTTTGAGATGGCAAATTTGTCCCCACCAATATTTAGCAAGCTCCTTTGAACTGCTATTTGGATCGATTCTAACGGCCAGGACGACGACAGTACAAGAAACGCCGTAATTTGATTGGCGGCGGGGTATCTGACAGGCTACACACGTGGGCCGGGACTACTTTTGCTCGCTAGCAGCTGGTGTGTGTGTGCGCGCGCGCATGTTGACGACGCCGACGGTAAGTTACCAGGGCTGTCTCTCTGCCACATACAAAGGCCAGAGTAAAAACATTTTAATATTCCGTTTTTTTTCCCCTTTTTGTACTTTGTAGATGCCACCCAAGAAGAAAAAAGGGGACATAAGAAGCTTTTTCATAAAGCAGAGTCCGAGTGTAAGTAGGCAAAATAACTAGCTAGCCACACAAATAAACTAGCAGTAGTGAATGACCAGTAACTAATCAATGTTATATAGTTCAACAATAATAAAATGTTAGAATATGATCTGTATTTTATTCTAATGTTGATCTAGCTTACTGCTAGTCCCATACTATGTCCCCTTCATATTTAAAAATGGCTCTGAAATATAAACATAATGTGTTGAATGCATACTATGATACGTGTGTATTTTATTCATTAGTTTATTTAATTACATATAGAAAACTCAGACATCTTGTGAAGATGTCATAAAGCTTGTTGAGGAAGAAGTAGCTGGACCTTCAGGGCTTCAGGTGAGGACTTTATGAACTATGAATTATTAAAGGAAATCATGCATTTTAAAAGTTTTAAAAACTATGTCCCCTTCAAATTTAAATTGCTCTGAAATATAAACATGATGCGTTAAATGCATACTGATACGTGTGTATTTGATTCATTAGTTCATTATTTAATGAAAAAGTTCTCAAAGTCTACCTCTTGCAACAGTGTTGTTTTTTTGTAAGTATAAATAGGTTACTAACGTACATGGAACAATGGTTCAGCATTTCAAATTCTTAGGTATTAACATGAGTGTACCGGAGGGTAAATAGTGTTTATAATAGAAAAATGTTTATATTTATTTATTTAGATTTGTTTCCTTGTGGCAGAGTATTTTTTGTTAGCGTAAATACTAATAATGTACATATTAATTTATTTTAATAAAACGTTTGGTTGTTCAAAATTACACAGTCTCAGGTTTTTTATTTTTTTGAGAGTGCATTTTTTAGATTATACAGTTATACTAGCTCTTTAGGGACAGTATACAGGATGGTATATCGGGGTAAGAATACAATATAATGAGATGATGTTCTGTATTGCCAACAGTCTGGAACAAAAAAAATCGGGGGGGTTATTGTAGATTTATCAGAAACATCATTAATTACATGCAGGCAATTAGGGAGACAAATAAAACAAGTTGTCAAAATTAAAAAGGACAAATAGAAAACATGCGTTAGTTACACTACAGACATCTTATTAAGCAAAGAGAAACAGAAGTTGTTAAAACAGCAGGGCACAGAGGGGTTTAATACTGACAAGTCTGATCTGAAAAGCCACATTTTTAAAAGAGAGTGAAATAATCCACTTAAATAAATTTTTCTGATGGTAGTTGGAATAATATTCCATTATTTTGAAGCTCGAAAAGAAACGGCAGACTGACTGAAAGCTGTTTTTCTAATCTATTTAGTCTATCAATTTGTTTTTCTATTGAGCAATCTTTTTCCCCTTTTTGCTCACTTTGCTACATTGCACCTAGATTAGACACCTACTCACTCACCTGTTGAAACCAGTTAGAACCAGTGGACATAGTGGGAAAGTACTGACACAGTGGCAGGGACAGACTGCTTCCTGCGAGGGGCGCACCCATAGATTACTATTACTTTTGTGGTTTCAAGTTGACCATGGACACACCTCGTTGATACAGGAATGCTCTAAATAAAAAATATGTACAACTGTGATTCTACAATAAATCAATTAAATAAAGTAGCTACAATGACATATAATGTCTTTTCTTTATATCTTTTAACAGGGGACAAGCACAGCTGTGCTCACCAATTTCTTTTTTTCAAAAGACAAACATCCAAAGCCTAGACGGTCACGGCAGGTATGTATTGCTGAACAGGTAAGTGTCAATTACATTGAAGAGGTTGAGAATGTTAATAATGAGTCAAATGACAGTGTTGAGTGTCAAAGTGTAAATATTATTATGTATGTCATGTACATTTGTGTCCATGCAAACCTTAAATTGTAAATGAATTGAACTTGATTAGACCATTTTCTATATGTCTTAGAGCCTGCATGAACGGGGCCTAAGTACATTTCAGAGAGCCTGTGTGTGCAATAGTTTACATCGTCGGTGGAATATGTCTGATAACAGGATTTGTTTTTAATAGAGTTGGCAGAATAATTTCCTCTGTTATGTTCCTCTGTTCCTCTGTTGGCATGAACGTTCGCTTTCATGCCCACCCTAGTTCATTGTATTTTTACATGTTCTGTATTGTCTTGTGCTATTATTTTTAATCCTTATGTCCTGTTGCACTACTTAAAGAGTAACTAAACCCTAAACCAACTTTTTTTAGTTAATGATCTGTAAGAATTTTACATGTAAGAATTTTATGGTGTAAAACCGTCTAAGTGCTGCCCTCCTCAGGTTGAACGTTAGTTACTGCAGTTGAATTTTTAGATTTGAGATTGTTTCCTTGTGTGACTGGCTCGACTAACGGCTCTCTACCCACGCCCCTGGCACGACCCCACCACACCCTTGGCATTGGCTCACGTCCCTGGTATGAAAACATCTTGTTCCCATAGTGGCAGGTGTTGAAAACATCAGGCTAGCTATATTAGCATGTACTTGTAGTGTTGCTGGTTGCAACAGCACTGCTGGACTGCATTGCTTTCCAGTTGAGTTGGAAATTAGACGCCAGTGTGCACTTGGCCTGGAACACCGTGAGTTACTGCTGAGAGCTGGAGCTTGCAGCGGGCATTTTAAGCGGGATTGCTTCTCCAACGCAATGGACGCTGCTCCTGCATGGATTCCCACCACCGCAGCAGCGTCTTGAAGTGAGTGAATATATATTTTGAAACACAATTTATGTTTCTTCCCAGTAAAGCTAAAGTTAATTAATCAATTTTGTCATGTTGCTAGTTAGGTAAAGTATGCTAAACGTTAGCTTCAGCTGCTCCTGATACCGGGCTAACACGCTAATGAGGGCTGCTGCGTGTTGATAGTGTGGCCCAGTACACACAGACATTTAGCTTTACTCTATCACTCAATATTCCGTTAGTTATTTCTCGTACACGGGCAGCACTCTGCTGGACTTTTAGCAGAGATGCAGCCCTTGGCACTAAAGACCTGTCACTGGCTCATGACTTGTGAATATGAACATCTCATGACTCGTGTACCACCGTGAGTTTTGACTCAACACAAACTCAAAAACTTGTGCGTTTTGTGTCAACTTTGCTAATTAGATTGAGCAGAGCGCCGCACCATCAGTGTACGTTGTTTATCGCTGCTCCTCGGGGTAAACCGAGCAGAGCTGGCGCTGCTGAGGAGACAGTGTATCACAGTCTGCAGCTACCAGACCGACCAAAAAGCTGAAGATAAGTGTAACACTACAACACAAGTGTTAGAGCCTGTAACACAGGGGTTTAGTGCTACTGCCTCAAAGTCTGGATGGGCTGTTATGCAGCCAACTCACCAACCTGTCACGCCTGTGCATTACCTACAACATGAGAAACAATGTTTATCACTACTTTGTTGGGATGTAAATATTATATTTGGTTAGAGTTGTGTCTTTTTTGCATAATACTTATTAAATTAACTGGACTTGACACAGATCTTATTTCATAGCTATACCTTGAGTATCTCTCTATAACACATTCTCTCCCAGGACCAGTGAGCTGCAAGACAAGCGTTTTTTAACAGTTGTAGAGGGAGACATGAAATCTCTGTTTTGTGTGTAATTAACACTAATTACCAAAATCAAACTAAATGCATAGGTTTGCAATTTCTGAAACTTTGTTAGCATTTGCTAAGCATTAGCCTAAATTAGACAATGCTAACGTTTTATCACTGGCCCCATTCTCTCTTGTGCTGCAAGACTTCGCTCTTTAACTTTGGGAGTTGTTGAGACCGCGGTTTTAGCCAGCGGCACAAACTGATAAGGCTCTAGCCCTGTGTGCACAGAAATGTCCTCCACTTAGAAGGACCACTCCGTAGCAAAGCTACTGGCTTCCTTCAAGTCTACATCTTTGCGAGTCTGACAGCTGCTGTCAATCAGTCCGTCTCAGGTTCACGCCCCCGCTGAGCTCCGCCCTCGGTTCTTCCCCTCTGTCATTGCTGGGCTCTGCCCACTGTTCCAGCATTTTTCAAATTTTGTGAGTGGGTGGAGTTAGGCTCTGACCAGGGGTTTAGTTACCCTTTAATGGCCAGGTCTCCCTTTGTTTCTTTTTACACAAGTTTACATTTGTGTGACTTAATTTTGCCATTGAATTTTATTTTCAATATAAATTTTTTTGTATGTTTTTATTTCTATGTATATCATATGGCAGACTGCAATCTATTGAGTTGAAATAAATACCAAATGTCCTAAAATACTATATATAGTGTTTTTATTCTTCAATCAGTTAATTTAAACATCTTTGATATTTAAGCTGTTATAGAACGTAATACCGTTATAGAACATAAAAAATAACTTCAGTTACTTTGCTGAGAAACTGAGTTACTTTTACAATGTGGTAACTGAGTTACTAACTCAATTACTTTTTGAGAGAAGTAATTTGTAACTGTAACTAATTACTTTTTTGAAGTAAGATGACCAACACTGTTTATAAACAACAAAGGTTTATGAATTACACAAGAGATGCTGTAACTGTGAATTGAAACTGGAAATGAGAGAAAACTGGTCCAAGGACTGGACAGAACAAAATAGCATTGAGCATGCTTTTAGCTGAAAAGGGGGGATCTACAAAATGATTTCCTCCAAAGTAACACAGGTCTAGTTACAGCAGACCTAAAGTCTTTAAGAAAGGACTTTAAACTCTAGCAGAAGAATTGGTAAAATATTCTGGACTAGAGAAAATAATCTTAACATGGTTTTACAACATATTTGGAAAATTTACTAGGATTTGTATACCAGGAACTTAACCCCATAAAATCTCTGGGGTATTATAAAGAGGATGATGCGATATGCCAGACCCAACAATGCAGAAGAGCTGAAGGCCACTATCAGAGCAACCTGGGCTCTCATAACACCTGAGCAGCGCCAAAGACTGATTGACTCCATGCCACGCTGTTGTCAGTAATAATCATCAAAATAAAAAGAAATAAACATCTGAAACATATGTATGTGGTTCAACTGGAGCACATGTCGAAGGCCTTGTGTTACTCTTGTCCGTCTGTCCAAACTCTGCTGCTGCACATAAGTTCTTTAGTGATGGGTCGTTCGCGAGTGAGTCGGCTCTTTTAAGTGAACGATGGGAGCCGGCTCACATATCTGAAGAGACAAATCTTTTTAAAAAAAAATATAGCCTATAGTAATTAAACCATTATGTAATAAAAAAAATATTGAATTATTTTATTTTAATAAAAAAATAATAATAATCCAATGAACAACACAAAAATATAATTATTTAAGCCTCATTCATTTGAACTGTCTATTCCTGTCAATCATACACGCGGTGTCAGACAATTATATTAGAATGGAGGTCTGAATGCGCCGGTTCTATGCACAACCTACGCCTACATATGCGAACTGTGCACCCAACTGTGAAGCTAGAGGAGCTTCGATAAACTAGTGAAGGTGGTGGAGCACCACATTTGGAGATGTATTCACTCAAGTAGGCCTACTCCACAACCCACAGCAACGCAGTCTTCTATAAAGGACCAGTTTATGCAAGTCTATGTCTGTAGCGAAAAAAGGCCAAATTAATATTCCATTGGCAAAATGTTTTAAATGTAAACAAAATTAATGCATTTTTAACAAAATTGTGAGACATTGTGAGTATGATTTCATTTAATAATTTAATTAGAACTGTTTTTACGCGTAATGCAGTCAAAGTCATAGTTAAAACATTTATTATTTAAAGAGCCGTTTGTGAGTCAAAAGAGCCGGCTCTTTAAGCTTATACACAACAGCAGGTGATGGTGTTACTCCTGTCCGCTTCTCCAAACTCTGCTGCTGCACATAAGTTCTTTGAGCTTATACACAACAGCAGGTGATGGTGTTACTCCTGTCCGCTTCTCCAAACTCTGCTGCTGCACATAAGTTTATCAGCTTATACACAGCAGCAGCAGATGGTGTTACTCCTGTCTGCTTCTCCAAACTCTGCTGCTGCACATAAGTTCTTTAGTGATGGGTCGTTCGCGAGTGAGTCGGCTCTTTTAAGTGAACGATGGGAGCTGGCTCACATATCTGAAGAGACAAATCTTTTTTTTTTTAAATATAGCCTATAGTAATTAAACCATTATGCAATAAAAAAAATATTGAATTATTTTATTTTAGTAAAAAAAAAATAATAATCCAATGAACAACACAAAAATATAATTATTTAAGCCTCATTCATTTGAACTGTCTATTCCTGTCAATCATACACGCGGTGTCAGCCAATTATATTAGAATGGAGGTCTGAACGCGCCGGTTCTATGCACAACCTACGCCTACATATGCGAACTGTGCACCCAACTGTGAAGCTAGAGGAGCTTCGAAAAACTAGTGAAGGTGGTGGAGCACCTGGAGCCAGCACCTCCACATTTGGAGATGTATTCACTCAAGTAGGCCTACTCCACAACCCACAGCAACGCAGTCTTCTATAAAGGACCAGTTTATGCAAAAGTCTATGTCTGTAAAGGAGGCCAAATTAATATTCCATTGGCAAAATGTTTTAAATGTAAACAAAATTAATGCATTTTTAACAAAATTGTGAGACATTGTGAGTATGATTTCATTTAATAATTTAATTAGAACTGTTTTTATACGTAATGCAGTCAAAGTCATAGTTAAAACATTTATTATTTAAAGAGCCGTTTGTGAGTCAAATGAGCCGGCTCTTTAAGCTTATACACAGCAGCATGAGATAGTGTTACTCCTGTCCGCTTCTCCAAACTCTGCTGCTGCACATAAGTTTATCAGCTTATACACAGAAGCAGGAGATGGCGTTACTCCTGTCTGCTTCTCCAAACTCTGCTGCTGCACATAAGTTTATCAGCTTATACACAACAGCAGGTGATGGTGTTACTCCTGTCTGCTTCTCCAAACTCTGCTGCTGCACATAAGTTTATCAGCTTATACACAACAGCAGGTGATGGTGTTACTCCTGTCTGCTTCTCCAAACTCTGCTGCTGCACATAAGTTTATCAGCTTATACACAGCAGCAGCAGATGGTGTTACTCCTGTCTGCTTCTCCAAACTCTGCTGCTGCACATAAGTTTATCAGCTTATACGCAGCAGCATGGTTTGCTCATGTGTTCCAAGGTTTCTCTAACGGTTTTGTCTTCTACGAGTGAATCGATGCTGAAATTGGGCTATAGTTCTTCTCAGCCACGCCATCATTCCACTGTCCTTCAATTCTTTCACCTCGGCCTGTAACTCCTCTGTGACTTTCTGTTGTTCTGTCAAAGATCTATTTGTTTCTTGAAGTTGGTCTAAAAGCGCATTTTTCTCTGTCATCAGGTCAATTTTCTCCTTTTCCACTTTCCTGTTCAGTGACTTAAGTTCCTCAAGTTTTTTCGACTCGTCCATAATTAAATCCCTCAGATGAGAAATCTCAGCTTCAGCTGTCTCTTTGTGAGATTTGTGGACCTCTTCCATTTTCGATTTCAATAGCTTAAGTTTCTCGCGTTCTGCCATCACAGACTCTTTACTGTTCTTGAGATGCTGCACCTGATTTAGAAGGCCTTTCTTCTCGGCCTCTAGCATCATAAAGTCGTTTTTGCTGACATGGTAAGACCCACAGTACAGTTTTTTTTTCTTGTATTCTGTGCCTAAATCCCTCAAAACGTCGTCAGTCTCCTGCAGCTCCTTTCTGAATCTTGCATTCTGGGAATTGATTTCAAACATCTCCAACATGAGGTGCCTTTTAGAATTATTTACTGAGGTTTCTCTTTCCTCAAGACTTTCCACTTTCTTAATAAGCTCATCCCTCTCCGTGATCGTGCGTGTATTTGCGTCTTGTACTTCTTCATGCTTAAACTTTAGCTTTTCCATCTCGTCCTTGAGGCATGCAAAATCTTTTTTACTGGCCATAAGTTGCCAAAGCAGCTTACCTTGGTCCATCTCTGGCTGTAATAAAAGCTCTAAGCTCTCAGGTAAATACTGTGGCTAGGCCCAAATTATTGTGAAGCCTTGTCCTCAAAGTCACAAGCTTGTTCCCTTTGTCACTGTTTTTTGTTCTAGTGCTAGTGCTTCTGAACCTTTTCTGCTTTATATATTCTGTTTCTATTCTGTATTGTCTTTAAATCCACAAATGTCTGCCTTCGTCTGTTGTCTGAGTAAAAGTGTTTGACTCAGTTGAATTCAAACACTTATAAACATGCCACCATGTGATGTCATGACATTTCACCATCTTGTGACATCATGGGATTCCAAAACCAAGTGGCCGGATTGCCATGGAAACATTAGTTGCCATGGAAGTCTTTTTTCCAGGATCACTGTTTTTAAGGAAAACCGTACAAATTGAGTAAAATCTAAAAACATAAATAAATAAAAATGATATAAGTATATTTCTGAACAATATTAGTCTGGGTTTGATCTGATCAGACAGGAAACAGGATGAAGGTTTTGTCATAGATCTGGTGGAACTCCAGATAGTTCAGTAGCTCAGTGGTAGAGCGGCCGTCCTTCAATCGGAAGGTAGTAGGATCGATTCCCGCTCGCCCCACAGTTCATACTGTCGTTGTGTCCTTGGGCAAGACACTTAACCCACCTTGCCTCCAGTGACTGTAACACTGGTAATGTAATGTAAGTCGCTTTGGATAAAAGCGTCTGCTAAATGAATAAATGTAAATGTAAATGTTAAAAGTCAACACAACACATTTGCAACACATTTGAGGTGTTAATTTAAATTAGATTTTCTCAAAATTGTAAATTATTTTATTTCATCAACGCTTCAATTGTGTATTTGTTCTACAGTTAAGGGCAAAGTATAAAAAAGATGAAACTGCACTGGTGTCCGCTCTACTGCTGGCCATGTTAACTAGCGGCACAAACGATAGATTGTAGTACAGCCTATATTCTCTGGGCCGCTTGGTCTATTTCTAACTCTGGATGTTTGGACTGTGACGCCACTGCACCGGTCCACCAGGGAAAACTACTGAGCGTCCCGACTACTACTCCGCCTTTGAAAATCTACAACAAAAACGAATAGTGCACAGACACCTGTATTAGCCCAGAAATAAACTTACAACTGATCAGTTTGTACCCCGCCTTATAGGCCCAAAGCTGCTGGGACAGACAGCTGTAGAAAACAAATGAATGTATTTGAAAAAGGGCTCGACTGATATTAAGGATGAGTGATAATAAAAAAGGGGAAACATTTTGGTTGAAAGATTAAAATGATCAACTGAGATTCTGTACCTGGTTGCACTTTTATTTGTTAATTTGCAAAGGTCAGCTGCCTCATGGCCAGGACAGTCTTACAATATGTTTGTCTAATCCTGTGTGACTCCAAGTAGACTCTTTCTGTAGTTCAGCAGTCCTTAATCATGATGACCTAAAACTGGAAATAAACTCTTTGTTTAAAAGAAAAAGCTAGAAATAACTGCAGCGTCACTATTTTTAAAACAACCCTTTCCTTTATCCGGTGTTTTTAATCTTTTCTATTTCAAAGCTTGGAGTGAGTGAATCAAACACAAGGGGGCATTAGGGATCTTCAAATATAACGCTGTCATGCTTATCCAAGATGCAGATGCAGAGGACCAAGACAATGACACTTACTTGGTTTATTTATAAAAATGAAACAAACCTGGCTCTGTGAATTTTTCAAAATGCAGTGTGTGTAGGAAGAGATCCAAAATAGTTACAATAGTCTGTATCCGTAACAAACGTTCAATACAGGAAGATCAACATTCTGAGTACATTTGTACTTTCAAAGTATACAAAACTATGAGAGCCAGTACACGCCATAATCCAGCTGGCCCTCACAAACATAAATACTCTTTTTTCACACATTTCCACAGGAAGTCCATCTCAAATTAGGAAATATATTCACTACAGTTCTGGCAGACTTATACAAAGCTGCTGCTTCTTTCTTTCTTTTATTTTATTTTAGGTGCAATGAACAAAACAGAGAATAAGTGTCTGTGAGCTCAAATATATGTGTGTGAACGGAGAATAAATGTATATGTGGGGCGGCAGTAGCTCAGTGGGTAGAGCGGTCGTCTTTCAACCGGAAGGTAGGCGGTTCGATTCCCACTCTCCCCACAGTTCATACTGTCGTTGTGTCCTTGGGCAAGACACTTAACCCACCTTGCCTCCAGTGACTGTAACACTGGTAATGTAATGTAAGTCGCTTTGGATAAAAGCGTCTGCTAAAATGAATAAATGTAAAATGTGTCTGAGGGCCTGAATGAATTATGTCCCAAACGGCCCCCTGTACAAACAGAACATCCTTTAGACAACACAACCTGATAATAAAGGGAGCGTAAGCTTTAGGGCTCCTGAAGAACTGTGCCCAAAGAATTGGAGTGTAGCGACCCGGTGAAACGTACAGGTTACAGCAGACAAAGCCACATCCCGTTTGATCTTTACACAAAGTTTAAAAGGCACCACACAATACAAGTCACAGATTTCGCCACACATTTGCAATGTCGAAAAAAACTTTTAAGGCAAATGTCATGTGCAAAAAAACAAAGTGTTAAAATAGTGTCCTTTCCGGTGAGGTGTGCTTCTTTCTCTTCATCTTCAAATGATTAAAAGAATGATTGCATTATCACTATGTTGCTTGGTATCACAGGTATATTCCAGGAGTCCTGCCAATGAGGGAACAAAGAGAGTTCCTGCTGTTAGTTCCTGCAGCTTTTGCGTCCCTCTCCCTCCTTCAGGAAGGTCCATATGAGGGTGTTGACGATGTCGGGCTGGTCCTGCTGCAGCCAGTGGCTCGCTCCAGAAATGATGTTGAGACGGAAGTGGTTCCTGATGTAGAGACGGCAGGCCTCAGCCATTTCCTGCTCCAAGAAGGCGTCACGCTCGCCCCAGAGCAGCAGAACGGGAGACCGGACGTGGTTGTGGCTCAAGGGGAGGGAGCTGGAGAGAAGAGAAAGGCATGTAAGTCGTATCAAAAGCTTCAAATCAACGTTTGGCAGTATTATTAATTATTCACAAAGTCATTTTCATATTAGCGTGTGTATTAAAATCCAAGTCCTAAATACTTCTGTCACTATTTTAACTGCAGTTTGCACTAGTTGTAAAATGGATGCTGTATTTCATTCCCGAAGCATACAGTGGCATAGAGTGTATGGGTAAAAGTACTGCGTGAATTGATTTGTGCAAATTAAATTTTTATATTTTTTTAAATAGTTTTTCTGAGTCCACTTCCTGACAGTGCAGCTGAATTTTACATTAAGTTTTTGTAAAATGACAATAACAAATCTTAACTCTACTATTATTGATATATTTATGACATTTTTTTTCTGAACGTCAACAAAGCGTTACAAACCTACAAAATTTAAGTCTGATGAAGTCCGAGAAGAAAAAAAGAAAGGAGTAAGAGATGAATGAATAAAATAATTCTTACAAGCACATCAAAATACATTACAAAGAATCTAAATGAGAGATTAAAAGCAATGTTGACCGGACCAGAACACTATTGGAGAGAAATAAAAAGTTGTTAGATGCTACTTTTAGAGTACAGAATTGAGTTATTTACGAGCTTTGTCTCTCGCTCTGTGTCAATGTGCTGTAGTGGTAATAATGTAAGTTATAGTATATATAAAGTAAGTTATAGCAACTTTCTCAGACAGCAGTCACAAGGTGCTACATAAATAAAAGACATTATAGAATACATCATAAAGTACAAAGACAGTGCAGTCAGTCATAACAAACCTGGGCCTATTTTGGCTAGAATGCCTGTTTAAAGAAGAATGTCTTGAGTTTCCTTTTTAAAAAGCATCTACGTACAGAGTCCAACGAGCATAAGAGAAAAAGGAATTCATTTTAGTGTCTGGGAGCAACAGCTTGAGAAGATCTGTCTCCACAGGTTTTGAAACAAGTGCGAGGGACCATCGACAGATTCTGGCCAGCAGATCTCACACCACGAGCAGAGCTGTAGAGTTGGATCAGGTCAGAGATATAGGGAGGAGCCTGCCCATATAAGGCTCTGAATGTCAGGACTAGAATTTTAAAGTTAATTCTACCTGTAACAGGGAACCATTGCTGAGATTTTAGAATGGGGGTAATATGCTCTCTTCTGTTTGTGTGGGTCAAGAGCCTCGCAGCAGAGTTTTGGACCAGCTGCAGGCTGTTTTATATTCAGACACGTCAATAGACTATTACAGTAGTCTAGTCGCAAAGAGATAAAATCCTGTAATATGTTTATTTATTTAATATAATCTCTGGCTCGTCTTTCAACACCATCAGTCTTCAGCAAGTGAAATGCATGCTCAATCAGATTCAGGTCAGGTGATTGATTTGGCAATTGCATAACATTCCACTTTTTTCCCTTAAAAAAAGTCTTTGGTTGCTTTTGCTGTATGCTACAGGTCATTGTCCATCTGCACTGTGAAGCACCGTCCAATGAGTTCTGAAGCATTTGGCTGAATATGAGCAGATAATATTGCCCGAAACACTTCAGAATTCATCCTGCTGCTTTTGTCAGCACCACATCATCAATAAATACAAGAGAACCAGTTCTATTGGCAGCCATACATGCCCACGCCATGACACTACCACCACATGCTTCACTGATGAGGTGCTATCCTTTGGATCATGAGCAGTTCCTTTCCTTCTCCAGACTCTTCTCTTCTCATCACTCTGGTACAAGTTGATCTAGCTCGCATCGATTCATAGGATGTTGTTCCAGAACTGTGAAGGCTTTTTTAGATGTTGTTTGGCAAACTCTAATCTGGCCTTCCTGTTTTTGAGGTTCATCAATGGTTTACATCTCGTGGTGAACCCTCTGTATTCACTCTGGTGAAGTCTTCTTTTGAGTGTTGACTTTGACACACATACACCTACCTCCTGGAGAGTGTTCTTGATCTGGCCAACTGTTTTGAAGGGTGTTTTCTTCACCAGGGAAAGAATTCTTCGGTTGTCCACCACAGTTGTTTTCCGTGGTCTTCTGGGTCTTTTGGTGTTGCTGGGCTCACCGGTGCGTTCTTTCTTTTTTAAAAATGTTCCAAACAGTTTGCTATCTCTCTGATGGGTTTGTTTAGTTTTTTCAGCCTAATGATGGCTTGCTTCACTGATAGTGACAGCTCTTTGGATCTCATATTGAGAGTTCACAGCTACAGTTTCCAAATGCAAATAGCACACTTGAAATGAACTCTGAACCTTTTCTCTGCTCCTTGTAAATGGGATAATAAGGGAATAACACACACCTGGCCATGGAACAGCTGAGCAGCCAATTGTCCCATTACATTTGGGTCCCTTAAAAGCTGGGAGGCACAGATACAAACTGTTGTAATTGTAATTAACCTTTCCTGTATGAAAAAAAAATGAAATAACATTGACATTACAACAAAACACAGCCTAAAAAGAGTGTTGTTTTAAGCTTTAACACTAGAACCTTAACATCTCCCACTATCTACATTTTTTATTCCTAAAATGGTTTTATTCATCATCAGTCAGCTCTAACTAAGCTTTCTGAAATAAGACATAGAAAAGTTATCACAATTTATACCAAAAATGTTCATTTGCTAACCCAACTCAAGACAAAGACAAATAAAATATGATATTGCTGCCATGCCCCACAAAAAAAAAAAAAGAGATCACATGACTACTTTATGCAAACCCTTCACACTGTAACAAATTTGTCTGAGGGCATTTAACAAAGAGACATCAAAATCAATCACGATGATCTACAGAGGTACCTCTTAACTTAAAAGTTACTGAAATATGAAACTGTGTTGCAGCGTGACACTGCCAATGTGGGCTTCTTTTACCCAGCTGTAAACTGATTTATATGGAAAAAATAGAAAATGGGATGATAGTGCCACCTGCAGAGCAAAGAAAATGCACCTCTATGGAACCAAATGGGCAAAAAATGGCACATGGATTCATTGGATGGTACATTAAATATTCATTAAAAAGTTAAGGATCATCTTGTCATGTGAAGCCCAGAGTAACTGTATGAGCAAAAGCAAATTGTCATGACTGTGGGTTAGTGGTTCAATTCCCGCTCAAATCCCAACATGCTCCTGGATGTGCCTGCGAGTGTCAGATGGATAAATAGGACGCTGGATGTACAATATAAAACACAACAGAAAGAAATGGCACATAAATGTAGAGCATGATTTATTCTCACACTTCCTCAGGGCTTTGACAGGCAGTGTGATATGTAAGTGTATAAATATGTATCCTATAAGCACTTCATCGTGTGTGCCTATAGAGAAATGCACCATTGCAAAGAATAGAGAAAACTGAACTGCGCTAACATTGATATACAGGATGTCATTTAACGTCACAGTATGAGCATGAGCTGTATATATGCAAACATGAAAAACATAACATGGACATCTGGACTACTGTAGTTGTTGTGTGTCCTGCTGCAGTTTAGCTACAGTGAGCTGCTTGTGGAGACACTTATTGGCTATGGGTCAGTGAAGTTTTGTTTTACGTAAGCCAATAAAAAAAGCTATTCCGAGATAACTTAGCTTGAGATGGGAGCTGATGGCACACTCGGTCATGCATGTTGGGCTTACATGTCGAAAATGCATGCACATGGATATTTCTGGATGGGGTCTGTGTCATTAATCTGTTGGAAATGTTAAAATAATTAATTGGGTTCTGATCACAAACGAGACAACGGAGACCGTGCATGGTAAATTTAGGAATGAAAGACCGGTCTAATTCTTGCAAGAATATGTGATTTGGTTCACATGTTTACAGTACATGAAGCTTTTATAGGTGTACATTATGCCCGCCTCTCAGCTCCAGGGTCGTGGATGGACGTGTATTGAGCTGACATGTCAGTCATAGATGTGAATAAGTTTACGTGTACATGTCACTAAGTGTACAGGACAGGGTCTCCCTGAACAGTGATTAGATGTAGTGCAAAGTGATGTCTTTGTCTCGTTTGGATTAGCATGGCGCCAATAGGAGATATAGCTAAAGACATTAAGTCATACTTGTATGTGGATAAGCATATAAACTGGAGCAAAGGTGAGAGCATAATATCTAATATACAATTATTATGACAGGAAATCTGCGTCTGTGTGAAATACGGAACAATACATTAATCAAGTATGTGCAATTTTGTAGGTAGTGTGTCCAAATGTAGTGTAAAACTGTAAACTGCAGCATAACATAATACAGTTGTGCTCATAAGTTTAGATAACCTGGCAGAATTTGTGATTTTCTTTGGCCATATTCAGAGAATATGAATGTGAACAACTTTTAGTTCAAGCTGTTAATACATGTGTTATTTATGAATGCTCATAGTTAGTGTTTGGGTAAAGCCATTTGTCAAACAACTGTGTTTACTCTTTTTAAATCATAATGACAACAGAAACTACCCAAATGACCCTGATCAAAGGTTTACAGTTCTTAATACTGTGTGTTCCCACCTTTTAACATCAATGACAGCTTAAAGTCTTTTGTGGTAGATTTTTTCTCAGATGGTAAAGCAGCCCATTCTTCTTGACAAAAAGCCTCCAGTTCCTGTAAATTCTTGGGCTGTCTTACATGTCCTGCACGTTTGAGATCTTCCCAGAGTGGCTCAAGGATATTGAGGTCAGGAGACTGAGATGGTCAGTCCAGAAGCCAATGACAGGTGGACTTGGTCTTGTATTTTGGATCATTGTAATGCTGGAACGTCCACATACGTTAAAGTACGTAAATGGCCAAACAATCACAAATTCAGCCAGGCTCTGTAAACTTATGAGCACAACTGTAAGTATTTTATATGAGAGGCTGTAAAATGGAACAAACGGTTTATGCAAAATGGGAGTTAGTAATAGTTATGGTTGTAAGTATTACAAACTAAAAATGGTAAATGGCAAAAACAGACTCAAATAACACAAAAGCAAAGAAGAAACTGAAAAACAAACTGTGAACACAAAAACAAAACAAGAAAACAAATGCTATGTGTTTTGCCCTTTGGGTCTGCGTTTTATTTAAAGGTTGCTGGTGATTTGTTCTATGATTTTCCATTTCTTCATCTGTGTTTTGAAATGCCTTTTCAATACAGTTGTACAGTTTGTACTTTGTAATTTGCTTTATACACTGCATAAAGAGACTACACTGCAGCTCCTATTGTGTACAGTGTAAGTGTCCAGTATTTCTCATAGAGGACAAAATGACATTCGTGCTCATGGCTCCTCACCTGAAGACATTCCTGTAATAGTTGAGTGCTCCCGTCAGTGCTCCTGGCTGTGACAGAGCGTACAGATAGGCTTCCATCTCGTCTGCAGTCAGCCAGCGGCCCTTCCTCCCAATCCCTGTGTTGCGGCTGGTGAATAAGGCCTTCACAGCCTAAAGTGCACACACAGAGCAAACACCGAGTGAGCACTGCAACTGGTACAATTTAATCTTGAACACCTACGGCAATGAAGGTCACTCACAATACAGCCAAAAAATATGAGCAGGAAAAGCTACTTAGATCAACTTTTACAGGCTTCAGTCTAAGCTTCGGCACACTCACTATTACTGCTGCCTTTACACGCTGTGCTTATAGCTCTGAAAACTCAAAAACCTAAGCATATAGAAGCAATTTGTAATGATATATTTTGTTGAAAGATACCTTAAATTAATAAGAAAAGTTGTAATAATGATTCATTGTATCCATGGGCAGCTATGAGGTTGCTTTTATTTGTATTCAAGGACTGTGAGAGCTGTGCTGACACTGAAGCCAGAGCCATACATTTATGGTAAGCTCTAAACCTGAGTTTGGTTTAATATGTTCCTGTTTTGCAAAGTAAAATGGGTCTGGTTTAAATTTTGTAATAAAGGAAAAGCAGGAAAGGTCCCTCTGCTGCTGTTGGGGGAGAGTGGTGTCTGAGACAGGTGTAGCAGAACCACCAGTGGAATCCCCACGGATTAACTGTCCTGCCTTAAACTGCCCCTGCCAGAGGCCTTCAGAGACAAGCCTGTATCTGAAAGCCTCAAACTTAACACTGTTTTCTTTCAGATAAAAGCCTGGCCAAAGTGCTTTATGGACAAGAAATGCTATTAATGACTTTGCTCTTGCTTTTACAAGCAGTGGAACCTGGGTTCACAGGGCACCAGGATCAAAGGTGGCCCAGGACCAGTGCCACCCGGTGCCATGTCTTTTTAACCATAAACTGAAGATAACATTGTTATTTTAGCTGGAGTCAAGAACTGTGCTCTTTATCAGTGTGGAACGCTCCATCTCCACTCCAATTGACAATTGGAATGCTTTTGATCCTAACGTCCAAGAATGATCAAAGACCGCCCCTGGTGGTCAAATGAACAAATGACTCTATCCAATCATCAAAAGACAATTTCGTAATTCTTACATTACAGGAAAATGTATTTTTGATATTGTGATGTTTATGCTGTTCTTTTCCAGGACACGGAGTTGTGACCAAATAACTCCCTTTATGGTTTATGGTTTCCGTTTTGTTTTAAATGAAATGTAATTAATGTCTCAACAATATTCTACGTATCCATAATACTCGACTTTTCTTTGTATAATCCTGCAAGTATAAATGTGTGTTATGTGTTATGAGAATGGGTTGAAACAAAAGGAATGTTTTAAAACTTTAGTAAAAACTTTAGTTAGACGTTCCCCAGCAACTTCCCCTTCCGCCAACTTCCTCTTCCGCCGGAAGAGTGACCCCCCGGCTCGAAGGTGATAAAACTGGCTGCGAGCCAAAACTCTTTCTCTTCTGCTTTTCGCCTCTTGACCTCTGCGTCTACGGTCCACTCAGGACCGCTAATGCCACCACGGCTAAGCTTTTGAGCCTCGTGTTAACGCGAGTAAACTCTTTGTTCTAAGACTGTGCCTGCTAAAAGCGCCCGCTCCCTTCCCAAAGGAGCTCGCACAGAAGCAAGTTTTAACCAGCAAACAGCTGAGAACGCTTTCCTTGACACTGCAATGACCTGTCCAAGACTTTTAACGGTACACGGAGGTCCAGGCGCCCTGAGCAACAAACGGACATCCCTTTCTACACCCCGGCTGCAAACCCTCTGGAGGAGACGACACGCGACGGCATCTTCAGTGTGGAACGCTCCAGGAAGCGTCCAGAACGCTCCAACATTCCGGACTCCCGGACCGCTGATAGCGACCCACCGGATCGAGCCAGCCCCGCTGACCCCAGTAAGTCCGCACGTGACACCACAGCCTTGGCGTCGTTAAAATGTCCTCTGCCCAAAACCGCCACTCCC
Organism: Perccottus glenii; assembly: GCA_024416835.2. NCBI lineage: Eukaryota > Metazoa > Chordata > Actinopteri > Gobiiformes > Odontobutidae > Perccottus > Perccottus glenii. The sequence goes on from CM044559.2 coordinate 7,596,250, forward strand.
TCCTCCGTTAAAGGCCCTTTAGTTAAATGCCATCAGTTAGATTGTCTAAACATTCCTCTGGTTTCACAAACCCCGTGGAAGCAAATGTTTACCTCTGTATTTAACCCTTCGTTCGTTCCTGTGTTTTGTGTTTATCCTTTCCCTGCTCCAATGTTAAGTTATCCTTATACCTGTGTTAGATCTGTGTGATTTTTAATAAAACCCCATAAAAGACATTAATGTTTCTCTGTTTATAATTAAGAAATGTTCGAAAACAATAGAATTCTCTTCCTTTAAGATTAATGAGACTAGGCTAAACAGTTTCTCTGGACCTGTTAAAACCAGGGTGGTGCCCTTTAATTAGAAATTAATTTTAATGAACTAATATTAATATCAAAATTAATTATTGAAATTATTAAAATTAATCTTCTATATGTTTATACAAACATACCCTTGTATATTACACTATATACGCTACAGTGTTTTTGGTGCCCCTTTACGGGACAATTTTGATGATAAAAATATTAATTAATAATTTACCCAAATTATTAAATTAATATTTCTGATGACATCAAATATTATAGCTCATACGCTACACAGGGACGGCCTGAAGAAAATGGGGTAGTGCTTTAAGTATAAGTTTTGCATGTGTCCATGATATTGCAATTAGAAGTTTACTTTATGCCTTTTCAAACATGTGTTTAAAAGTCAGACTAGGATAAAGATGCTATAATACCCAACAAAAAACATACAGTCTGGTTGGTTAATCTGGGTTTCAAATAACTAATTCTTTGTTTTAATATTGTTAGCATTGTAGCCTTTTTTTATGGTGGCTGTGTAGCTTGAATGTAAAAGGAGATGGAGCAAACAGATCTGAGCCAGGACTCAGACTTTGGTCACTCTGCTCATACACACACTCATGAGTGCCCACACAAAGTATAGCGCTTATTGCAGTGCAACATAAGAACATCAGTGATCAATAAACGGTTATCCTAAATCAAAACTCTCAAAAACTCTCAAACACATTCTTGCTGTCAGATAAAAGCTCAAACCTCAAAAATATTTTGTGAAAACATGCAAGACATTTACGTCAGAAATCAGAAAAATGTTTATTGCCATTGTCAGTGAACAAGATTCACAAACTAGGAACTTGCTTCGGCGATAAGGTGCAACATGAAGGGCATGCATAAAATATAAAATAAAATACAAGATAAATAAATGTGAACTGGTGACTTTAAATTGCCCTGGAATGATATTAGACAATCCTGGCCTTTAACTGGCAGGGTGTACCCCGCCTCACGCCAAGAGCAGCTGGGACGAGCTCCAGCCCCCCGCCAGGCGTCAGGAGAAGAGGGAGAAAATGAATCAATTGAATGAATATTTTTGAGTAAAAAGATGCCTCACTATTTGGCAGAAACCTTTTGTCTTTTTCTTCACTATTTCCTTACCATAGCCCATTGGACTTTTTTTCTCTTGGCGGCTATTTTTAGTATCAGTGTGAACAACAAATGGACTGACACTGTGTAAACATGCAACATACACTAACGCACACTAACGTAGTCTGAGCATGTCTCTCTGCACACACACACACGCACGCACACGCACGCACAGCACACAGCGAGGCATCCTCTTGACCTTGAGTATGCTTAAGCCACACACAGCAGAGCACCTTGAAATCGTTGATGGAGAGCATGAGCTCAGGGAAGCGGGGCAGCTGGAAGAAGAAGAAGTGACTGCATTTGAGCAGCTGGCTCGGGTGTCGCAGGGCGTAATCTGGAGAGGAGAGACGAGACACAAGTTCAATACTGATTAAAGGACACACTTCCATGCACGGCGGGGTCGTGAGCGTGATATCTCTCCTGACTCTGCTGTCTGCACCATTTGAACCAGCTGTTTTGGCTACACATTAGCCTCCTGTAATTAACTTCTCCTGGTTTTCCTTCCCAAGGCAGAAGAGGATTTGCCAGATGGATGCAAACACAAAATACAAAGTAATAATACCCCCTAATTAATGATAATAATTATGGTAAGAGCCAAACAGAGCCTCACTAATCAGTTTGCTGCAGAGAATCACTTCTTACAGAACATTTGGAACAGAGCTGTAGCAGGCTGGGGAATAAATACCTGCAAAGACAGAAGGGTGCGGACAGTTCAGGACGATGAGTTTGGTCACCATCTCGGGATAGTGAATAGCAAAGAGCCAGGCGACAGTCCCGCCCCAGTCATGGCCAACCAGGCAGCATCTGTTGTAGCCTGGACAAGAAGCACCAAAAGCATGACGGTTATGGTAGTAAAACATGCACAGTAATAACGCACTGCTGTTTAAACTGTCTTCAGATCAATATGTGGAGCTGCGTAATATTACCTCAGATCAATATTATAATTACGTTTTTAAAACCCCCAGTGCACTACTGTACAGTACGTGTTAACACTTCCCCCAGAAAAATCAGAACAAGTTCCTCATGTATAAAGCAAGGTTAAGGCTCCCAGTGCCACAGACTAATCCCCTTTACCTCTGCTGTAGTGACACTTTCACACACCGCCCTGCAGCATTTACAGCCACATCAGCCACACTCGCATATATACACTTCTATTCAGGGATTACATTAAGACTTCCAGTGCTACCTGTGAAGGCTGACACTGTCTTCTTTTCATTTCAAAGCGTGTGCACTGATGGCTTAAGATCGGGGTTCAAAAGTCCAACTATAGATTTAAAAAATGCACTTCTCATAAGGTCAGTGTTAGAAATGACTAATGTGCCAGTCCGATTGCTTGAAATGTTGTACACTGAAAGACGGTAACAGAAAGCAGAGCAATAAAAGACGCTCCAAAACTAAATATGGACCTTTTTACGAAGCACTTGGTCTGAGATTGTAAATGTTTTATGAAGCGTGTTTTTGAGCCATTTGGGTTTACTTACTTACAGGTCAGTCTATCCTCAGTGCATTACAGATAGTTAAATATGGATCTATTGTGGGATTGACTTTATTTATAATTAACTCAGTCAATATTTTATATGTGGGCCTGAGTTTGTATTTAAAAAACGCCTTGTGGAATTAAGTGGAACATGTAAAAGTTTTCAATAGTGTAGAATAACACTCTTTGCATTTGTGTATGTTGAAAAACTGGACATGAAAAGCCCCTGTTCCAAATCCTGCACAATGTCCTGAGCATGTTCTTGAAGTGTGCATTTGTTGAAAGTGCATGTACAAAAGAACAGTGGCCCAAAAGGCTCACAATAAAAAAATTATAAAATAACACAACTAAATGAACCACAACATGGATTTAGACAACATGCTGAGTTTCCTGGGGATTGTTACTGCGAACGAACAAACTAGCTACAGAAGCTAGTTTGAAAATATGTTTCCTTTTAGTCCAAGCTGTTAATACATGTGTAATTTTAATAGGTTTTTAAAGTAATGTCACTATCAGACATATTTCCACTAGGTTTGGTCATAGACATCAAATAGCATGTCCCTGCAGGGCTACCATAGCTGTTTATTTGCTCTAAAGAGGAGGGTGGATCTGAATTTCTCCATTAGAACCATTAGAAAGCAAAAGTAAAAAGTAAGTAAGAAAAAAAACAAAATAAAACTACACACTCCTCATTGACAGAAAATGACATTTTGACATATCTGTAACGTAGTGTGTGTTGAAAAGCTAGAAGCAGTTCTATGCACGACTGGTAAAATAGGTTACTAATGTAAAAGTCTGGAAACATTAAGAGACTGCAGACATCAGAAGTTACTTTCAAGGACAGGTAAGAGCTGAAATGTATGTATGTCAAAACAAAAGGCATCTACAGCATTTAAAAAACACTCACTGTATCTAAAATGCTAGTGTGGCAGCTACTCAAAAACACTGCAAAGGTTTGGATAGCTGCCACAAATACTTTACAAAGGGCAGCAAAATTTAGATAGGACCAGATAATTTACTTTTGAAGTACTAGCACAAAAAAAGAAGGTATTGTCACACTTTTCTGCCCGGCACTGACAAGCATTTAGTCGCTGTAAATAGTTTGTGGCTTTAAATGAGTGGTTGAAGGTCGCACACTGCGACAGGATCAAAGTCAACTAATCTTGCAGTCATATGACAGTTAGTATGACAAATATCTAAAAGTGTCAGAAATGAGGACTTGACTGTCACTCAAGTTGACAAATGATTATGCTTCCTGTTATTGACCAGAGTCAAATTGTAACCCATTACACATTTGACTTCTGTAACCGTACTTATGTTGCACAGTGACATAAAGTAATCAATAAGTCAATAAGTTGCACAGTCTTACTGAGGCTTAAGACATATATAACGGGACTGGTGGACTGACATCTGCTGTCAGGATGGACCTAAAAGATTGCATAGTTATTACACCATCTTTCAACACAGCTACTCAAAATGACAAGCAAAAGAGAAAGCTGTTATGTGTAGGCCAGAAAGAGCCAAGATTGTCACTCTGGCCAGAAAATCACTGCACACATCCCAGGGTCACTTCAGCAGTCCCCCATGGTGTTGGCTACTACTACTGTATCCACACCACATCATAGGAACGACTCAGAGGAAGTTTGTCATGGCATAGCAGCAGGCCAGAGGGCAGGACAGGTTTATTCTGGACCCAACACACTGTCAAAGTACTCAGACTTATTTCAGATCCCAGACACACGGGCCTTACCTAAGTACTCCACAATGTCCTTGACGTCAGTGACCAGGTACTCAAAACGGTAACTTTCCGAGGAGAGGGGCAAGTCAGACTCGCCATAGCCTCGCATGTCGATGGCCACCACGCGGAACTCACTTTTGAACTCTCTGAGCTGGTATCGCCAAGAAAACCTAAAGGACGAACATACAAGTATTAATTTCCAAAGCCTTATCTACTTACATTAGCAAATCTGTCAAACACATTTACACTGGAACCATGGTCAAATATTGAGTGATATAACTTTAATTTCTCTTTAAATTCTTGCAGCTTGGAGGACTCTGTCGTTCCATCTGGGTGAAGGTCATCTCGGTTTTGACAGAACTGTTTAAGGTTCCGATCCACACACTGATCATGTGGTCGGGTTGGCTTCCTAACTGAAGATCTTGTCTGCCAGATCGGGCCCTCATCAGAACTAAACCTTTCCTCCATCCCAACCCTCCAGCACCACCTCCTCCTGAGCACGACGCAGAGCCCTGACTGTGATTCTGATGAGTCAGGCCTATGAACCCGCCGAACCCTCAGATTGTAGAATATAAATGAGCTTCGATGCAACGCGAAGTCCCTCGAACCACTGCTTATTTCAGGGAAGTGTTGAAGTGTTGAAAGTTTCTTTTTTTGACTCTGGGTGCTGTGGGCTTCATCACTCCTGTAAAGAATTGAGCAAGTCAAGCAGAAAAAGCTCCCACCGTTAATTAGCCCCCTGCCCTTGTCCTGCAGTGAGACGAGCATGTCAGAGATACAGGCCTTACATTCTTTGACAAGCTCTTTGGCCTCGATCCAGGAGCAATTGTCTGCAGCGCCTTTCACTTCACATCAGGAGGAAAGGACTGTGAATTCTTTGGACCACTCTCAGGGATGGCCACTAAAGACACATTTTACTGCAGCTATTAAGCACAAAAATGTCATTACTTTATTGTCCACCATTAGGTTTTATTATCTTTCAGTGAAAGAAATGTTTAAAAAAGCTTGTAAATCTTGATACTTTGATAACTGACTTTTTCTTTGAAATGTGGGGTTATTCTGACCTGATACAAATAGATCAGTAATAACTAGATAATTCTTTATATTACAAGATAGGTAGCAGTCAGTTCTTTTCAGGGCCTAAGCAGAATAAAGTTGGAGTGCCTGCTTTGCCGTAAATTTATAGAATCAGCATCTATATACAGTACTTATTTCTTCATCAGAATATTTCTATACACCTCTGTCTGTGTCACCAGTGTTTTGATATAGTACATCAAGACTAGCACTTACATAAACCGGCAAACAAAAGGTTGTATATCAAATAGGGTTTTCGGTTAGTGGGGTGGTTCAGTGTTAGTTAATAGTCACATAGGAGAAGATTGGAGTAGTTTAGTTGCATGTCCCTGTTGCAGGTGGCATGTCCCACCAAAGAGACCCAGACATAGGACACACTACTTACACTTTTCTCCTGACTCTTATCAGAAACTTTAGCATGTATTAATGCCGAAGATGTGATAAGCTGATGATGCGTATCCCATTCAAATGGCGCTGGAAGCAGAGAGCACAGAAGCTTTGTACTCACTGCAGAGCGCCCCCGCTGCTCAACAAAACTGTACTATCCTGTGAAATGTATGACACTAATTCTGTGGACATCCGTCAGACTATTGGTGCATGTGTGGGTCAGGAGAAGGTCTGTAGGCAATTTTCCAGAAATCCTTCAGAGACATGTATGAAAAGGGCTCTCCGTCTGTCAGTTCAACTGGAAGAGCTGAAGGAAGTGTCTGGGTATCTTTGCTTGGACTGTTGCCCCTACCATCTTGCTTCGGATATGAGGAGGAAAATAGATGGATGTATTGAGGGTTATACTTGAGGTGCTCTGTTGTTAACAGTTGTCTATAACTTGGCTTTGAAAAAAATATACAACAAAGTACAACTATGATATAGGTGCATATTTTAAGTCTGCTCTTTTATTCTGGATTTCATTTTGTCCACAAACACTGAAACCTTGACACCTACCAGAACTCAGGGAACCCGTGCAGGAAGAGCATGAGGGGCTTCCCTCTTTCTCCAGCCGCCACGTAGTGAAACCGAAGGCCCGATTCCTGGAAGACACAGGGGAGGACAACATAAACATCCAGCTGATGGTCTTTGCCAAAGCCACTTAGCAGACAAAACGGATCAAGTCAGCATTCTCATGTGATTGTGGGCAGATGGAAATAAACATACAGTATAAAATAATAACATTACCAAGGAAACCGCCGGAGATAGTTAAAGTGTTCTCATGTGGAAAAATGGCTTACAGCAGTTTAATGCAATGATCCTAATTGTGTATCGAAAAAGTGAACAGTCCAACTCTTGTGCCAGTACTATCAAGGATTAGCACCAGGACGCTAATCCATGAAAGATTTGCATGACCTGAATGACTGGGGATTTACACAGTTGACCGCAGATCACAATGAGTAAATAATATGCCGCTATTTATATCCCAACTGCTCTACTTTAGATATATTTAGTAACACATTCCAAGTGCCGCACAATGACAAATTTGTGTATGAAAAGATTGTTCAGTGTTTTGTTAATGTGGTTCTATTATGTACTTTACATTGGAGAAGCAGACAGGAGCAACACCACAGAGACTAATTGAACTGCTGGAAATTCTCACTCTCCCCACAGTTCATACTGTCATTGTGTCCTTGGGCAAGACACTTAACCCACCTTGCCTCCAGTGGCTGTAACACTGGTAATTACATTAGAACAATGTAAGTCGCTTTGGATAAAAGCGTCAGCTAAATGAATAAATGTAAATGTAAATGTATCACACCATGGGTAAATAGATGAAGGAAGGTTAAATGTGACACTTCTTTCACTTCAATAAATATTGCTTTAATTGTCCTCTTGAAAACAGACAAATGTGGAAGAATTAGATAAGTTTAAAGAAAAGGAAGGAAAGAAATCATAACACCTATAATGGTAAACATTTTTTGCATTAATTTTAGGTACTAAGGATTCCAGTATTATTTGAAAGTGAGGAAGTGTGAGTCGTCTCTATGGCCTACCTTTAAGTTTAACCTTCAGGGACCCCTCAGCCATTTTTTGTACATTTTTCTTTTTGTATTTGGTGATCATTATGGCTGTGCTACAGCTTATGGCATGAACCTCTGCAGAAGAAGTTTTTAAAAAATCGAATATATAAAATATAAAATCATCATATATCAATCTGTTTTTCTGCATTCATTTCTAAAACCACATCAGCTTAATTTGATTATTTTTAAATATAACAAATAGTGGGGGGGTGCCATTAATGATGATTAGAGTCTTGGATATGTCAAAAAGCAGCACCAACATTGATTTCATTGCATTAGTATTTTTATGTGGGGACCCTGGAGCCAAAAATGTACTTGTAAAAAGATATTTATTTATGATTTTATAGCATTTTTTGTGCATGTACCTTTTTGGCTCCAGGGTCCCTAGAGGGTGGTAAATTGGAGTTTTTCCCTAACAGTCCTGTTCTAGTGCGTCATAGAATGAAGCCAGGAATGCACTTGCTATATTTTAGGATGTTGAAAAACATGACTTTTTGCTGTCTGCTAGGATGGCACAGAAGTAGTTACAGCAGTAGTAAAAATGATGTTTGTGTTTACAATACCGATCAATGACCATGTATTATACATAGTGGTGTAAGTTAACATCTAGTATGTTCCTATAAGGCATATGTGAGGTACAACTATACATTGTGGAACTGCATTGTAAGCACATTCATTTTACATTATGCACATTATACACACTAAGTCTAAGTTGTGTCACTGCAAGTCACTGATCTAAACATTCTGAATGCCTTATTGTACAAAATGCAAAGTCAACTACATCCAGTATTTGAACTGCTGTTCGTGCATATATCCACTGTACCCTGACTGCCTCTCAAACAACTTACACACAAAAATGCATAAAAATAATGTTAGTTAGAAATGCTGCAACTGTGGAAAAATCTTCCATTTAGTGCCGGGGGTAAAGAGTCAGTTTTATTTTCTATTAGCTGCCAAGTTTTTAATTATTTTCACTTGATTTCTTTGTCTAGTCAGATGTTCACTACCATATTGCTTTACATTGCATTCTCTGGGCTGGGTTAGGAGAAGGTGTACTTCAGACAGGCGTTAAACTTTGAGCATATACCAGACTAATGTATAAATTGCTCTATTCAAACTTTGCTTTGCGCTGATGCATTCGAGCTGCTGCGTAACACCAGAGAGAGCGTGTCTGAGATTCACAGCAGACTTGGTGTTGACATAAACGCATCAGTATAGTCTCTGTGGTCCTGTCTGCAGCGCTGTCCTTTCAGCACCACCTGAGCTCTCACCGTCACTCCTTCTCCAAAAAATAAATAAAAATAAATGAAATAAACATGAGCTGGTTGTTTTGATCCAGAACCAGGCCTGTTATTTTAGCTTTTTGCGACGCCACCGCGCACACAGCGAGGTGTTTGTAACGTCTCCCCAGCTCCCAACGTCACGTACACGGGCACAATAGGCTCCAGCAGACGACTCTCTCTCACGTCCAAGTGCATCGTGTGTGTGTGTCTGTGTGTGGAGGAGGGGGGGGGGGTCTTACCTTGATGCGAACATAACAGTGGGTGCCCAAGGACGTGTCATTCAGGCAAGCCGGGGGAGTCTCACGCACTGCCCACTGGAAGACCGCCGTCGGCCTCAGGATGATGTTCCACCAAAGTTTGAGCAGGGCTACGACGGCGCACACTGCACAATAAGCGTAGATCAGCGACCAGTAGCCCACAACTTTGATCTGCAGCGCCAGTCTGATCAGAAAGATGATCAAGTTGTGGAGCACTCTCGCCATCTTTACATTGCCACGGGATGAGAATGGGGGAAAAAAATCAGTTTACACCTTTCGACCACCTATCCCTTTCTGTCAAGTGCTCGTGTGTGTTTGGACGCCTCTCCTCCGACAACGCTCTGCTCCCAGCGCATACGCACGACGGTGTGAAGGGAGGATCCCGGCGACGAGCGGCTGAATGGGACGGTGGCGAGAGGAGCATCACGTCAGATTTTTTTTTTTTCACGCGTGCGTTGTGACAGAGGTCCTTGTTGAGCGGGAGACGGTGTGTTGTTGACTGTAGCCTATAACAAGGCAAGTCCGAGGAAATCGACCACAGTGCGCTGAGCTAGGCTGTACCTATACGGCCGTGTCGAGCGGCTAAGAGGCGCTGCGAGGCTGTGCCAGGAGAAATCACTGCAAAGCGAACCAACCAACACCACGAGGCTGGCTTCAGTGCGCTGTTATGGCAACGCAGCAGCAAGGAGGACAATGAGAATCATATCAGCGTTATGGTTTACTCATGAGCCAAGAGGCTTAAACACTGTTAACGAACTGAACTGCAGTCTACGTGTCATTATTATCACACAAAACCTCTAATGAAGAATCTAGAAGAGGAAAGACGCATAAAGGCAACTTCCAATTCACCTATTATTAAAAAAAGTCAAAAAACATGATGTAGCCTAAGTTTATGGCACAGTCACCCCGGCTAATAAATCAATGCACTCCATTTACTGCTGAAGGCTGTGCCACACCCTTTTTCTTCCAAATGGTGTGATCAGGAGCGGAGCTAGCACTTCTGAGGCCAGGGGGGTAGGGGCACACTTTTGTTACTGTAAATATAAAAAGATATATATGAAGGAAAACAAATAAATTACTGTCAGCATTTAGCCCAAAGGAGGACTTTGAGTGTAAACAGAAGTGTTGCTATGGGGTGGGAAAAGATGGCCAAAAGTGGTGGAAAAAGGTTTTCAGACACCCCAAATATTGCATTAAGAATCATTCAATAATATTCATAAATATTAATTAGATGATGTGATGGTTTTGTTTTTGTTCAGTTTTGAACACATTAGTTGAGTTTGATACAACGTTGAGAACTCAAGAATTTAGTTTTGTTAGTTTTTCTTGTAAACAAACAAAAACATATAATTTATCTGTGTCTAATGCTATGTGAGGGGCGCAGTGGCTCAGTGGTAGAGCTTTCGTTCTATAAACAGAAGGTTTGTGGTTCGATTCCTGCTCTTCCAACAGTTCATACTGTTGTTGTGTCCTTGGGCATGTATGTTCATTAACATGCATTGTCCCAATCAAATAAATAAATAAAAAATAATGCAACCACACCATAAATATTTCATGATTGTATAAAATCTTAGGTCCTTTTTCCACCACTCTATCCTTACCTATATTTATATCACTAATACAAGTGCACCTCACCTAAGAATCTGCTGTAGTTTGTTAAATCACTTAACACCACTAGAAAGAGATGAGTGTATTTCACAGAAAAAAAGTTGGTAATTTCACTTGAAATCACTTTAGTTCATAAATGTGTAGTGTGCTTGAAAAGAAACGCGTTTGCTTCTCCTCCAGCAGTGCTCATGTTGTCCTCCTTGGGTACTTGGAAAAAAAAGAAGCCCGAAATTCATACAAATTTTAAGTTAAAGTTACTTTTATTCAACCGCAGGTTTTTTCTTGATTGGAAATGACAGAGGCATCTTCCAGAAGTTAAGACGATGTACAAAAGGCATCGTTGTGGAAATAAATATTTCTCAGCTTTTATTTACATTTGAACAAAAAGTGGCATGTCCAAAATTATACATACCTTTCTCAAAAAAATGCTACCTATAATTGCTGACCAGCTTTTTGCATCACATTTTTGTTTAATCTGACCATAAAACAGAAGACCAGAAGTCTTCGTCTTTGTCCAGATGAGCATTTGCAAAGGCCTTATCTGGAGAAGTGTCCTTCTTGGTCTGCGTCCGTGGAACCCAGCAGTGTCCGTTGGACTGTCTACCTTGAGACGTTGCCACCAGAGCCCAGATTGACCACGATGACCTTGGTGGTGATCCTTGGATGATCTTTTTCACCTCTCACTATCCTCATGGCCAGCACAGGTGTCACTTTTGGTTTCTGACCACGTTCTTTGTGATTTTCTACAGTGTCCACACTGTAGGAAATCACAAACACGTCTTGTAATTTTTAATAATACATTGCACTGTAGCCACAGGAACTCGTTATGGCCTAAAAGCTCTTTCCTGACTGAGCAGCTACAATGCGCAGCCGCAGGTCTTCACTGAGCTCCTTTATCTTAGCCATGACTGACCACAAACCAACTGCAGAGAGCTGCTGTTGAGTTGATTAAAACAGCTGTTCCCAATGAATCAGGGTAATTAGGATGCTTTAGAACAGCTTGGACTATTTGGAATGGTATAGAACCTTGGATTTGCCCAAAGACTGAAAGTTTGCAAAGGATATGAATAATTTTGGACATGCCACTTTTTGTTCAAATGTAAACAAAAGCTGAGAAATATTTATTTCCACAACACTGCCTCTTGTACATCGTCTTATGTCATTTCCAATCAAGAAAAAACTTGCTGGTTGAATAAAAGTAACTAACTCAAAAATTGCCAAGGGTATAAATAATTTTGGGCTTGACTGTATGATTACACTTTCTTGAATAGGTTTTGCTCTATATGTTCCAACTAAACTATGATTAAAAATGCTGTTGATCGTAAAACTATGTGAAAAAAATCATCATGGCAAGGATAGCTTAGTGAAAATAGCTTTATTTACGTAAAAAACAAAACAAAAATATATAAAATATAAACTAACACACAGAAAACACTTGTCCAAAAACAACTTTGAAATTGTATGAAAGCAATTAGTGAGTATTTAACAAAATAAATTTACAATATATTTTCAAAGTAGTGAAGGTGAAAAATAACCACTTCAAATACTGCCAAAGACTAACATCAAACTGGTCTTTCCAGAAGATTTGTGCAAAACAAAAGTACCCAAAAGAAACCCTAAGAACAACAGTGGCACCTTATTCTTAATTATGGAGTTGTTTACCCAAAACATGGTAATAATGGTTGTTGCGACTCACTGAGATTAACTAATCTAATAAATGTGACAAAGCTTGTCTGTGTATGTATGAAGAAATAGCTAAATAAACGGTACACTGAAGGATTCGTAACACCAAATTTGAATCACCGAATTAACCCCAATTTTAGAGCGCAACTAGTGCAAATAAAAATGAAGACCAACATCAACATTTTAATGTTCTTTACTTAACCGATTTTCTAGTTTAGAGATAATTTTGTTTTCAGGAGTTGCATCCAGTTTCTATGAAGAATGCACAATATATTTTTTAAATAGCAAACAATGAAAACTTATACAAGACTTTTTTTCCCCAGGTTAATCCCCGTTTCTTGGTCAGTCCAGGTTGAGCTCAAAACTAGTCATGATGTCCCGCTGCATAGTCATGTCTATACCAGACATCTGTAGAGAGAAATAAATAAAAACAAAAACAAATAAAGCATATGAAATCCATAGATGAGATGAACACACTTTCTGTCAATCACTCACTGCCTCTCTTCTGCGGCGCTCCTGCTCTTTTCTGCGGGCCATCTCTCGTTCTCTAGCCATAGGCGACTGTGAAGTTACAGCTTGGGTTTTCACAGGAGACACTGGCTTCTGAATTTCAGCTTCTTTTAAAATTTCTGAGGTAGGCTCCGTGCAGATCTTCATTGGTGACGCAGCTTTTTCTAGAGATGGCTCTTTACCAGGTCCTAAGAGGCTACAACAAAAATTTGTGACGTTTAGTATTTTTACATACCCAATTCCATTGAAACGGAAACACTATGTAAAATGTAAATACAAATGGAATGCAATGATTTGCAAATCACATAAAACTAGATTTTATTCACAAGAACACATCAAGTGCTGAAATTGAGACATTGTACCATAGTTCATTAAAAAAAATAAAAATTGCTCATTAGGATTTGATAGCCTTAACAGATCTCAATAAAGTTGAGACAAGGTCCTACTTACTGCTGATTAGGTCCCCTCATTTTAACAACAGTCTGTAAAAGTCTGAAACGAGGAGACCAGTTGCTGGAGTTTTGCGAGAGGAATGTTGTCTCATTCTTGTCTGATTGTAGATGTAGCTGCTCAACAGTCCTGGGTCGGATTTTTTATTTTAGGATGTGCTAAATGGATTCTATTGGTGAAAGGTCTGGACTGCAGGCAGGCCAGTTCAGCACCAGAACTCTACTACCATGCTGTTGCGTTTTGGGGTTTAGCATTGTCGTGGTAAAATTTGCAAGGCCTTCCCTAAAAGATATCTCTAAAATGCACACGGGCTCTAAGAAGTGGTTTTATACTGAGCCGATAAGCTTCTTTAGTTCACAGGAGATGACGTCCATACTGTCCAGAAAGAATTCCACATTTTTCATCTGACCTCATAACAGTTTATTTTGCCTCTGACTATTTTAATTGAGCTTTGTCCCAGAGAAGACTTTGTTTTTCTGGATGGTGTTTACATGTGCTTCTTCTTTGCTTGATACAGCTTTTACTCTCATTTGTGGACGACACTGAACTCAGTGTCGTCCACAAATGAGAGTAAAAGCTGTATCAAGCTGTCATTGACTTCTGGAAAAGTTCCTGATCCATGCAGTGATTTCAGAACAGACTGGCCTGTAATTCATGCATTGCTGCTTGAGCTCGAAGATTTACAAAGCTCCAATATAGAGAAGTCTCCAGATTCTGAATCTGTTGATATTATGTTGTGTAGATGGTTGATTCAAAATAATAAACTACAAGATGATACAAAAGGTTTTTGCAATTTTACATTTTTAAATTGTTCCAAAATCTTTAGATGCATTTTATTTATTTATTTGTAGATTGGTGAACCTCTATTTTGAGACGGTCTTTCTAAAATGCTCTTAGTCATGTGACTATCCTGTTGCCAATTAATTTGATTAGCTGAAAAAATACTCCTGCAGACTTTTTTTTTTTACTACTACTTTAAGAAAAGGTTAAAGTAAAGAAATCTGGGCTAGGTTTTTAAAGGTGAAGACATTGTCTCTTCTCCAAGAGACTGTCAATTCTGAGATCAACTGATACGAGAGATACCTTTCCAGCCTTTTTTTGCCCGTCCTAACCTTGAGATGTGTTGCTGACATCAAATACAGTATTGTTCAAAATAATAGCAATACAATGTGACTAACCAGAATAATCCAGGTTTTTAGTATATTCTTTATTGCTAAGTGGCAAACAAGTTACCAGTAGGTGCAGTAGATTCTCAGAAAACAAACAAGACCCAGCATTCATGATATGCACGCTCTTAAGGCTGTGCAATTGGGAAATTAGTTAAAAGGGGTGTGTTAAAAAAAAAATAGCAGTGTGGCATTCAATCACTGAGGTCATCAATTTTGTGAAAAGCAAAACAAACAAAAAACAAAACAAAAAACAACAACAACAACAACAAGTGTGAATCAGGTGGCCCCTATTTAAGGATGAAGCCAGCAGCACTTGTTTAACATGCATTTGAAAACCTGAGGAAAATGGGTCGTTTAAGACATTGTTCAGAAGAACAGCGTACTTTGATTAAAAAGTTGATTGGAGAGGGGAAAATCTATAAAGAAGTGCAAATATTTATAGGCTGTTCAGCTAAAATGATCTCCATTGCCTTAAAGTGGAGAGCAAAACCAGAGAGACGTGGAAGAAAACGGAAGATCCAGCAAAATGGATCGAAGAATAACCTAAATGGCAAAGGCTCAGCCAATGATCAGCTCCAGGATGATCAAAGACAGTCTGGAGTTACCTGTTTGTACTGTGACAGTAAGAAGACATCTGTCTTTGCAGATCCCCTGGAAAGTCCCTTTGTCAAAAAAATAAAAATGGCATGTGCAGAAGAGGTTACAATCTGCCAAAGAACACATCAACTGGCCTAAAGAGAAATGGAGGAACATTTTGCTGACCAATGAGAGTAAAATTGTTCTTTTTGAGTCCAAGGACCAGAGACAGTTTGTGAGACGACCCCCAAACTCTGAATTCAAACCACAGTTCACAGTGAAGCAAGTATCATGATATGGGCATGTTTATCCTACTATTGTGTTGGGCTTATTTATTGCATACCAAAAATCATGGACCAGTTTGCATTTGTCAAAATACTTGCTGAGGAGGACATGCCCTTGAAATGTTTGTTTCAACAAGACAATGACCCCAAAGACACCAGTATAAAAGCAAGGTCTTGGTTCCAAACCAACAAAATTAATGTTATGGAGTGGCCAGCCAAATCCCCGGACCTTAATCCAATCGAGAAGCTGTTTCTGAAGCAAAACCAAGAAATGTAAATGAATTGTGGAATGTTGTTAAAGAATCATGGAGTGGAATAACAGCTGAGAGGTGCCACACAGATGTGAAGTGGGATACATAGGTTTAGTGATTCACAGGATTGCTAAATCCTAGAAACAAAATTGTTTGTAAAAAATAGTTTGAGTTTGTACAGTCAATGGCAGACACTGCCATTTTTTTGAACACACCCCTTTTAACTAATTTCCCAATTGCACAGCCTTAAGAGCGTGCATATCATGAATGCTGGGTCTTGTTTGTTTTCTGAGAATCTACTGCATCTACTGGTAACTCGTTTGCCATTTAGCAATAAGAATAATAAAAAAAAAAAAAATAAAACCCTTGTTTATTATGGTTATTCACAATGTACTGCTATTATTTTATAGTAGGGTTGAGGCGATACAATTTTTTTCAGCCAATACTGATATTTATCTGGCTGTTGTGGCCGATATCGCTAACACTATTCAAAATATTAATAGCCATTGCTTAATTAAATAAATATCACATTTATTATTTTCCTTTTTTTTGTTATATTTATTGAAAATGCACATTTGCCCTTAAACTGTTCAATCACATTGGCCCTCATTTTATACCATGCCAATCCTGGTGTAAGCACCAACCGGCTGTACTTAAATCCAGCGGACTGAAACTGGCGCAAGTTAAATGAAACTCCCGAAAATACAAACTGTTCAGCCCACAGAGTTTAAAACACGAAGGTACAAAATACGTCAAAAAGACACCCTTGAGCAGGAAATGACACAAAAAAAAAGCTCTAAAAACTACCCAAATGACACTGATCAAATGTTTTAACATTTGACATCAATGACAGCTTTAAGTCTTTTGTGGTAGTTGTAAATGAGGCTCTTTATTTTCTCAGATGGTAAAGCTACCCATTCTTCTTGGCAAAAAGCCTCCAGTTCCTGTAAATCTTTTAGCCGTCTTGCAATAACTGCACATTTTGATCCAAATGTAACGTTTATGGTTGTGACTAAAACGTTCAATTTTGGTCTCATTACTCCAAATGACTTTGTTCCAGAAGTTTTGAGGCTTGTCTCTGTCTTGTTTAGCCTATTGTAAGCAGGATGCTTTGTGGCATTTACGTAGAAATGGCTTTCTCCTGGCGACTCCACCATGTTGCCTATTTTTTTTTCAAATGCTTCCTTTATTTGCATCTTGAAACAGCCACTCCACTTTTATTAGAGAGTCCTGTATTTCAGCTGAAGTTATTTGTGGGTTTTTTTTTTGCATCCCAAACAGTTTTTCTGGCAGTTGTTGCAGAAATTTGTTTTAGTCTACCTGACTTGGTTTCAACAGAATCCCTCATTTTCCATTTCTTTATTAGTCTGAACACTGATGATTGGCATATTCAATTCCTTGGATATGTTTTTATATACCTTTACCGTTTTATACAGTTCAATAGGGATGGGTATCGTTAAGGTTTTAACGGTATTACTACTCTTACCGATACTGCTTAACGGTCCGGTACTTTAGCGGTATTCTTATCGGTACTTTGTGTTGTGTTTTTTTTTTAAGAACAAGTTGAGAACAGAATTAACATTTCTTTTTTTTTTTTAAATTAATAAAACAATTATTTGTAGTGCAAGAAACAGCCATGTTTGAACAAATAGCTATTAAACACACACATTAATATATATATATATATATATATATATATATATATATATATATATATATATATATATATATATATATATATATATATATATATATATATATATATATATATATATATATATATATATATATATATATATATTAAACTAACTTGAGTTTGTGCTGTGCATTTAAGTGCTGTGCATTTAAGTTAGCCAAATAAATGTTTACATTTACATACTGATTTTTCTTTATTTGGAATTTTAAAAACAAAAGAAATCAACAGAATTTCTACATGAGGTTAACAAGCCAGGGAGATTTTACATTTTTTTTAAATGACGTGAACAACGTTGATTCAACATGATTTTAGCATAGGCTACATACCAGGCGTAGTGGGGCAACAAATCAGAGACGAAGCTAGCTAGACAGTCGAAACTTTGCATTTCTCTGTCTGGACATAATGCACTTTTGAAAGGTGCTTAGACAGATTGCTTGTGTTTCCGCCCTTACATGCAAACATTTTGTTGCTCTTGTGACAACGAGCGTTGTCTGCATTAACCATAGATAGTATAACATTAACTCTAGAGAAGTGTAACCACACTTTGGAACGTTATGCTCTCTCCGCCATAGTCACTCTTTGTATTAAGCGGAGGTTAAGCGCCGCGCTCGTTGTTGTGTGTGTGTGTGACAGAGCGCTGTGACAGACAGCCTCCGCGGCGCGCATGAGAGATCTCGCAGATCTCACAGACAAACGTCTTAATATGATCCACTTTAGAAATGTTTGGTGAGATAAAATGTGCACGATAACATATTATTAAGCGAAAATACATAGTACATGGATTTTTTTTCTCCTCCAGTACCGATAGCAGAACCGATAGCGTCAGATCTTATTGATACTACGGTCTTTCATAATTTAGCCCCGGGGCCAGTTTAATACCGGGTTTCGGTACCCATCCCTACAGTTCAATTACATTTTTTGCTTAAAAAAAAACAACTGACAGTTAACTTTGATGACATTACTTAGCATTAGCCTAGCGTTTCTTGAGAATATTGTAAAAGCCTCCAATAAAAGACTAAATAAAACATTGCTGTGTTATAGACTATTGATAATACACACAATCATCTGAAAGTTCACTAGTCCTATTATATAAAATGCTAAACTATTGTTACAGGAATGTAATATGGAATATTTTCAAAGTACCAATGCGTTGTTAATTCTAAATAATGGTTTTGTTGCCCAGCTCGGTGCTCACTTTAAAACTTGTGTATATTTACACCACCTCCTGACCTGGCGTGGGATCTTAGCGTACCGTACGCCCACGTTCATGTTGATAAATGCCAAAGATTGCATGGAAATGGTCGTACTCCCAATTTTTTGCAGTACACACTTTTGATAAATGAGGGCCATTGTACCTTAATCATATCCATTATCTTCCTGGTTATATATTTGGCTTTCTCAGAATCTCTGTTGAATTTCTTTGTCTCAAGGGCTTGTTGTGGGGGTCCCTTTTACAGTGCTTGCTTCTTGTGTTTAGGGATTGCCACTTGCTAACGCTAGCCTGCCAACTTTAGCCTGTAGTTTTCAAACACTTTATTAAATTGGTGCTATTGAATGACTGGACGTGGGATCCTCCTCCCATAACTTTGCCATTACATTTTTCCACCCGTCTGTCTTCTTTAGACACCACAAAATATGTCCGGACAGCAGACAAGGTGACGCCTTCTGCATTGGACTTTCATACCTTTCTTCTGCATTGGCAAAGTGTGCATGCCTGAAATGGGGCGCTGCTGCTTTCAGGTGCACTACGGTGTCACAGGAATATAGAGAATATATAATAGAATATAATATCGGCTCTAAACATCTGTCATTTTTTCCTTATTGGGGCGATGCAGATGAACAAAAAACAAACAAACAAAACAAACAAACAAAACAAAAAAAAAAAAACTTATTGGCAGTTCAGGTAGCAGTCAAAGGCAAGGGCCCCAACAACCCAATCTCTGGACACAGAAACTGGCCTTAGGGACGTGGAAAGAACCTGAACTTGTGAGGTACCAACTAGAGATAGGCGGGCTCACCTCCAGGAACAGCGTTTGGCCAAGTCCCCTGTCAGAGAGATCTTCCACTCCCACCTCCGGCAGAGCTTCGACCAGATCCCGAGCGTGGCTGGAGACATTGATCCGAGTGGACCATGTTTTCCACTGCCATTGTCAATGTAGCCACTCGGAGGGCGTGTTATAACTACAGGGAGATCACACTCGCAAGTCTACCTAAGAAAGTCAATACCGGGGTACTGAAGAGGAGAATTCAGCCGATAGTCAAACCTTGGATTCAGGAGGAACAATGCGTTTTTTTCCCCGGTTGTGGAACACTGGACCAGGTCTATACCATCTCCAGGGTGTTGAAGAGTAGTTTTGAGTCCACATTTGCTTTGTGGATTTGGAGAAGGTATTTGACTGTGTCCCTCACCGCATCCTGGGGCCATGGTTCTCTGCTGGTTAAGGGTTGTTTGTCCCCTTCAGGTTGGTGGAGAGCTCCTGCCTCAAGTGGAAAAGTTCAAGTATCTGGGGTCTCATTCACGAGTGAGGGGAAGGATGGAGCGGGATATTGACAAACGGATCGGAGCAGCTTCAATGGTAAAGAAGGATCTCGATTTACTGGTCAATCTACATTCCTATAAAAGGCGGCTGAAATGAGTTTCCTCCGCAGGGTGGCTGGGCACTACCTTAGAGATAGGGTGTGGAGCTCGGCCACTCGGGAGGAGCTCAGAGAAGAGCCGCTGCTCCTCCACATCAAGAGGACCCTGCTAAAGTGGCACGGGCATCTGACCCAGATGCATCCTGGATCCCTTCCCGGGGAGGTGTTTGGGCACATTTCACCGGGAGGAGGCCCCCTGCTGGAGGGGCTATGTCTCTCGGCTGGTCTGGGAACGCCTCGGTATCCTACCAGAAGAGCTGGAGGAAGTGTCTAGGGAGGGTGAAGTCTGGGCGTCTCTGCTTAGACTGCTGCCCCCGTGACCCGGCCCCGGATAAGCGGAAGAAGATGGATGAATCAGATTTTAGAATGCCTGAAAGGTCCAACATGTACTAATGTGCCATCAAGGTGTAAAGGATACAGTATGTAAAATTTGAACTGTGTGACTAAACGACAAGACGATAAAAGATGCTTGTTTCAATTAAAAACAGGTATTTTATGAAAACATAATCTATTTTTTTTTGTTTTAATACATTTATGTTTGTAAATTGTAATATTAATGCATGCTTCATGTGCACAGTAGTAAGTACATGTAGTAAGGACATTTTATTAAAAGTATATTGTTTCTGTACCTGCTGTTTTCATTAGTTTCCAACACCAGGTTTTCTCCCACATGTTTTTTCTTCAGCTCCTTTTCCCGCTCTTCCTTCTCCATTGCAGCCTTGCGGAACTGCTGGAAGCTCTCTTTTGAGGACTTGATTGCAACTGAGATGACAGACTCTCGTACCACTTTTGCCCAAGACTCTGCATTTTTTAAAATGATGTCCTAAACAAGATCATACGCCACAATCCATTTCAAGTTTTAGCATTTCCTGGCTTTGATATAGTTAATTATCGGCTTCAAAACAAGAGCTAACCTTTTTGGGAATTTGGGCTTTTTCTTCTTCTTCAGGTTTATTTGTGTCAGTGTAAGAAAAATCCTCAGTATATCTGTAATCTAATAGGATAGTTGTTCAACTCATACTGAACCAAATTCAAATTAGAATGTTGCAGACATATTGGAGTCCAGTGACTTACTGGACCTGGTGTCATCCTTCGGGTGCAGTGGGCTGTCGCTCAGAGGGGATAGCACAGGCCCTTGCTTAAAGAGGAGACATGGTTTGCACATATATCTCTACTATACAACAATATAATTACCTTTGTAAACTGACATGCCAAGATCATGGAAAGGTCTCTTGTGTCATGTAAAGCCTCATTCTCAAATAGAGCTGACTGTCACAATCAATCATGCGTCTGATTGGTCAAAATGTCCTTGAGTTTAGCCGAGTTATGACAGTGGGCTCTGCTGTCAGAATGCACCACATTCTGAACAAGTTAATACCAGTGTCCTTTACTTTTAACTTTATTATACTGTGACTGGGGTGTGACAGACGTAAAACAGCACTATCAAAAGACTGAGTCTAAATGTAATTTTGGTTTATTTAATGGAGTGGAAAACAAAGGTAGGTTTGTTGATCGTTCCATCCGAATTGCTTGGTTCTATGCTCTTGCCTGTGCCACGAGTGCTAGTTTAGCTGATATTATGCAAAGTCATTGACTAGTTGATTAATTATTGTGTTATACATTTATGTTAGGACAAAGTAAAGAAATTTGGATTACCAAGGTTATGATTACACAGCAGCACTTGACATTCAAATCAAATTTGTAACAACCCTCTGTAATGTCACCAGTGTGTGATTCCACCGATTGCTTGAACAGACTTAACCTTACATTTACATTTATTCATTTAGCTGACGCTTTTATCCAAAGCAACTTACATGGTTCTAATTACCAGTGTTACAGCCACTGGAGGCAAGGTGGGTTAAGTGTCTTGCCCAAGGACACAACGACAGTATGAACTGTGGGGAGAGCGGGAATCGAACCACCTACCTTCCGGTTGAAGGACAACTGCTCTACCCACTGAGCTACTGCCGCCCCCACCTTGCCATTCTTGTCACCCCTCTGCACCGAGACAGTACAGTACAATTTAAAATAACTATGGAGTCTTGTAGATGTCCGGTTCATTAAACACTGACAACAGACCAAGTGTCCAATTAAAAACCACCAGGAAAAAAAGTGAGCCGTTAAGTAGGCAGCCATGACAACACTGTACATTTCAAATTGAATGTGCTCTCTTCTTTGCTACTGAACTGTTGCCAGATGCCATTGGCCATGATCATGGAAGCTGTGCTATGAAACCGAAAACATCCACAGCAAGTTAGATGTGCTTCAACAAATTATTCCCTAGTTTATGGACACAATAGATAGGCTCGATTTCCAATGTAATTTAATGGATCACGTGGAAGCCCTTTACATTCTGCCATCTCATGAATTTTGATATGTCAGTGTTACAGGAACATATATAAAAGAAATACCTCAAACCTGGTGGTGGCCCAGTCCAACATAATCCCTGGAGAGGCCATTGGTGATAAAAGTGCAGATAAATCTGTCAAACAGGAAAGGATAAGTATTTATCTTCAACCACATTAGAAGAAATGAGAAACGTATACTGTACACCTACACGCACAGACAGTAATGATGTAGAAGCAGAAAGCTGACACAGCAGTGAGTGCGACTTTCTGCTTCCTGAACATATGGTTTTAAAAGACACTAGCCGTATGTGCAGTCACAGACCAAAGATACAACATGGAGCTATTGGAAACATAAAAAAGTGTCCTGGTTGGCAGAAATGGCAGTGTTACCTGGAGGTGCCAAAGACAGCTCATTACTGTTCCGGTCAGTCAGAGGCTGTTTAGAGTGGCCTTTACTGTCTGCTACTGAAGACTGCACAGAAGGGAAGGGGTAACAGGGCCTAGCTGAGGCTTTGCTCAGATCCTTTCCTTCTGATATGGGTTTAATGCGGCCAGCACATGTCACCTTTGACTGAAAATGATAAAGTTACATTTTGGAACCCAACACATTTTATTTATAACCTTAGATTTACATCTATAGTGTTGCATTTACCTTCATCTTCTCTTTTTCTTTAATCTTTCTTTTTGTGGGTAGCACTGAAAAACATTCAGAACAACTATAGTGACTGAGATTAAGTATCATAGCATTTACAAACATTTATAGTTTACACTTTTTCAGTGTATGTCTTCAGGTTAGTTAGTTAGTTAATCACTTTTAAGACAGTTTCTGTTTCTGTTTTTCTGGCAAATTACTATGACACTAAAGTAATGCAGATAATCACTCCCAAGCAGCTTCAGTCAGGACAGATTTTAGAAAATGTTTCAAGATTCTGATTGAACATGCACCATCCCCTGCATTCGAAAGAACTACAAAACTATGCATACTATTTACCCTGCTCTATTCTCTGCTAAAACGCATGGCGTGTGGGTGAATAAATATTTAATTATAATGGTTCATTCAAGATTGCCATAAAAGATCTACATGATGCAGTTTCTTGTGTGATGTTTGCTGTTCTTGCTAAGAGTAGAAAACTTATCCTCCCTCAAGATGTCACTTTGGATTTTTTGACAAATTGGTAATACCTGCTGTATGCTTGTGAGGTGTGGGGATTTAAAAAAAAAATTTAAACTCTTAAAAAATTAAATCTTTGATTTAGGGATGCTCATATTGACCGTTTAACCGTTAACCTAAAGTAAATATTTTGACCGATTAATACTATCAGTTAAACGGTTTAAAATGTTTGTTTTTTTTGCTGCATGGTTTAAAAATAAAATAGCCTACTATATAGCTTATATGAGCGCGTCGGCACGCGCAACCACACACGTGACACATGCCTGAAGATGTCTGTGCGGCCATTGGTGCATATCCAGGTCCCGCCCGGTCAAAACCCGTCAGAGTTGGCTGAAAAAGGTGTCAATCGAAGGCTAACACTTCCTGTTAGCATTTTAGTAGCTTTTTTCGCGGTCTCGAAAGGACTTATGGCTTTTATTATCAATAGAAATGACAAAAAATGTCGCAGCAGTTTTCAAGTTGGAAATACTTCTCTGCAGTTTTTGAGCCTTGGAGGATATAACATGTCTTGTGGACCTAATTATTTTACTGGATATTATTCCCTGGACCTTTACGGACAGAAAGACACCAAGCTATTGTGGATTTGTTGCTGTTTCAGTCCAAGAGACCCGTCAAAGGTAAGACAAGTCCAAACTAAATCTTTGTGCTTGTCTGTAAAAAAGGCTTTGGTGTCGGCGCTGTGGTTGTAACGTGTTAAAATGGTTTATATCGTCTGAAAGATGAGACTTTAAGCTTTAATTTGGTATATATATTGTTTGGGTTTGCATGACGAGGTGCAAGCACAACGCAGGCTTTCTTTTGTAGCGTGTTTACGTCACGGGACCGGGACATTGTACACTAAGCCGTTAATGCCAATTCAATAATATAATCTTATCAGTTAATAATCGATTAAGGAGCGGCGGTTGTCGGTCGGGAAAATTAATCAAAATGAGCATCCCTACTTTGATTTTTTAAATATATTCTGAAAGTGAGAATGCCTACATGTAATAATATGGTGTATAGTGAACTGGGTACATTCCCCATAGCTATCTCTGTCAAGTAAAGAATGGTTGGATACTGGGGGAAACTCCTGGAGAGTAAAAACAGCTTAAGACAAATGTACAATCACCTATTCCATCTGTATAATACAGGTGAGTCCATTTGTCCATGCCTCCAGCAGATAAAAAAAAAGCAAATCCTTTAATCAGCTAACCTGATTCAGAGTCGCTGCTATCAGAAGAGTCAGACCGACTACTACTGCTGCTACAGCTGCTGTCACTGTTGCTTCTGGAGCTACACGCTGAGCCTCTGCTGCCACTGCTGCTGCTCTCACTGAGGTGTGACAAACGAGGGGGCTCTGGGGTTAACGGCAGTTTAACTATTATGAAATATAAAGATGTATTATTGTTACAAAATGTAGTCTAATGAAGCCTCTGTTGTGATTATTTCATTGTTAAATGTACTCACCAGCTGGCTTTTTATTCTTAATAAAGTGCTCTTTAGTCACTATCTGCGGTTTCCCGCCATTTTTAAAAATCACAGCCTGAGCTTCTACTGTGGGCGGACCTGGTGTAATTTCTGAAGGACACAAAATGAGAATAAGAGTAACTTGCAGAGTACACAGTATTAAAAGATTAGGAAAACTAAACTTACTTTTTTTGTTGCTTTTTTTCAAGCATGAAGCAACAAATTTCTGTAGAGTTCTGAGCGTGGAAGTCTTAAGCATTTCAAAGTCAACCTCAATCTCTTCCAGCGTGGAATCCCGCAGGTAAGACTCTCTGGCATGGATGATCTTCACCAACTTGCCCAGTTTGTCACCAGGCAGCGTGTTGATGTCCACTTTCAGCTGCTTCTTCTCCTGATACGTCATGGGTCTGGAGATTTCCTCCTCATATTTCAAGTGTTTGCTCACATGCCTACAAACATTTTACATAAGCGTGCGTATAAAATGTACTGTATAAAAATAATATTAAGCTGTTGCTCACTTACATGGCACTCTTGCTTTTCATATGTTCCAGAAGATATTTGTATTTGGTGGATTTGCGTTTGAGTTTTGAGATAATCTTTGATTTTTTGTCCTTTTTGAACTTGTCCTTTTTTGACTTCATTCTCTTGAGGTGATCACTCATTTCTTTTAACTTAACCAAAAGTAAAAGTTTCATAAACAAACACTGAAGTAAAGGCTAAGGAACAATCCCACACAAATCTATACCAACCCACTCCTCCAGGTTGGCCAGCTGCACAGCAACGTCTTCCGTCGAATCCTCTGTCTCCGAGGAGCTTTCACTGTCAGAGCTTCGTTCTGACATTAAGAGACTTGCCACTCCCTCTCCTTTTCCTTTGTCCAAACGTTGCAGAGACAGACAGGAACTCCCGGTGTCCACTGGAATTTTTGCATACCGTGCCTCGAAAACTTCCTGTTTATTATATGATTAGTAGAAAACCCACTGCAGATTTGTGAGGTTTAATGTAGTCATTCCAAACCTGCAGTTTTCTTGCCATGTAGACCACTTCATGCGAGGGTTGATTGTATTTGTAACAGTTCGAGAACATCAGTCTGACATCGGCAGCAAACTCTTTTGCACTAGCATATTCTCGATGATCCATTTTCTTCTGTGAAAGACAATATTTGAGTTAGGGTTGAGCAATAGGATAATATGAAATCACCAATTTGATAAGATTTCTGTATTGCCCCATCTATTTGGTGGAGTTCTAGGCTCAAACACAAGCGTAGGCAGTTTTCTTTTTCCCTTGCATTTGTTAGTCAGTGTCATGGTCTGACAGACAGACTTAAGGAATTACAGTGAACTGTTGCTGAGGCTTTGTGCAGTGGACTTTGTGCTCAGTCACAACAACTCCTGAGCAGACTGTGGAGTTAGGGTGAATTCACACCAGAAGCAAACAAAATCACTCATCTCTCATGATTTGCATTGCCAGCCCTCAATTCCAGTCACTGGCAGGGGGTGTGAGGTTCAAGCCACTACAATTTTGCCTGGACCCATGTTCTCTCAAGGGTCTATCAAATTGCTCTCCCATCCATCCCTGCCTGTGGTCAACCAAAGCAACTTTCACACATTCACTGAGATCTGCACCTAACCCTTCTTTTAAAGGCATTTGAAATACATTGAAACACCCAAAAAGGTCAATTTCAATGATAATGGATGTGCAATATAATGCAGTCACTCTATTAGACAGCATTTTTTTAATGTATTTTCTTATTTAATAGCCCTATATAGTCACAGGTATTATATATTCTTTTGCATTTATAATGCAAACTTAATTATTCATTCACATTTTTCGAAGGGAGGATTAACTTGAGATGAATCAAGGGATTAATCTAGTTTTCGAGGGGGTCCTTTTACTCACATTGCTTCACTAGGGACACTTGCCAATTAACCTATACATGCATGTTTTGGACAGTGGGAGGAGGACCCGGAAAGAACCCACCGTAACACATGCAGACTCCTCACAGAAAGACTGGAGTCAGCTGAGAATGTTTGAGTCGGCCGGGTTTTGAACTCAAGACCTTCTTGTTGTGAGGCAGGAGTGATAACCACTCTGCCTCGTGCAAACCCAATATATAAATGTGAAATCGAAGTGCCAATACAATGATGATGGATGTGCAATCAAGAATAAATAAATAAATAAATGTTTCTGTAAGGGTTCTCGGTCATCCAGGACATCTTGAAAAGAAAAAAAAAGTCAAAGTAAAAAGCATCTGGACTTAGTTTTCAAGGTGAAGATGTCTCGTCTCTAATTCCAAGAGACTATATCAATTCTGAGATCAACTGGTGAGAGAGCTGTGCTTATATCTCTAGAGGGAAGAGTTTCCCCTGAAACAAAACTTGATGGACCAGGCTGTTCTGGTCTCATGGTCATTGGCTCAGAAAGGGAAGTGTGACTCCTGATGCGAGAGCTGTTAAGGCTCAGGAGTGTCGTTAGTGACACTGCTCCATTCAGTTGCAAAGTGGTTAGTGCCACTGCTCCATTCAGGTGCCGTGTTTGTTGTTCTAGGGTGCAACTCTTTTGTTTTAGGTTTCAACACACTGTTATAAATACTAGGCAACATGTATCTGAGGGCACCTCCTCTGTTCAAAGAAGGCTTTTCCATTTTCCCAAAAATGGCTTCCTTCACACCTCTCTCTCAAACCATCTGGCCTCTCTGACCAAAATTCAGACATTGCTGTCCTCAAATGAATGCCCTTTCTCTTTGAGGTGGACTGCAGACTCAGGTCCTCCAGGATTGGCTCTTCTGTGCTGATACATCCTCTTGTGAAGCTGTTGTTTTGTTTCACGAACATCTTCACTGAACTGCATAAACTACATTACTCTGTTTGTGCGAGGGGATCTTGTCTTTGGGATGGACCTGTTTTTTTGACGCAGTGTGTTCCCTGGTTTAAAGTGGAATAGAATGTTGAGTTTTTAGAAAATCCTTATAAGTTTCACAGATAAACCAGACACATAAGGGATAACTACACCTTCTCTGGTTCCGGTCTGCTTACTCAGTGACACCACTACCTATGAGACACTGAGAAGAGATCCAAGAAGTGGGTACAAGAAGATGGTCATAGACTGTCTACAGAGGCTGGAGAAGGACCAAGTCATTGATTGACCTCTGTACTACAGGCTGTATCCTAGGAACACCACTCCATGTATTTACGACTTACCCAAAATACACAAAGAAGAAATTCCTCTACTACCCATAGTAATCAGCACAGATTCAACCACCTACAATGTAGCCAAACACCTGGCCACCATTTTGGCCCCATTGGTAGGCCACTCACAACATGCAGATAAAACTATTGTGTCCTTTGATGTCACATCACTCTTTACCTGCATTCCCACCAATAAAGCACTCGTGGTGGTAAGGAAGAGATTAATACAGGACACATCTTTACAGGACAGGACAAACCTCACCCCAGACCATATTTGCAGATTACTTGAGATATGTTTGTACACTGCTTACTTTCCAGGTCAGAGGCAACTTCTACAGACAAAAACGCAGCTGTGCCATGGGATCACCAGTCTCTCCGATTGTGGCTGACCAGTACATGGAGGAAGTGGAGAACAGAACTCTGGTCTCTTTCCCAGGTGCAGTGCCCAGTCACTGGTTCAGATATGTTGATGACACGTGGGTCAAAGTCAGAACACAGGAAGTAGAAGCCTTCACAGAACACATCAACGCAGTGGACAAGAACATCAAGTTCACCCGTGGAGCTGCCATAGACATGGTTATTTGTGAGGACAGGACTCTCCAAGTAGAAGTTTATAGGAAGCCAACACACACAGATCAATATTTACTGTTTGATTCCCACCACCCTCTGCAGCACAAGCTGGGAGTCATCAGGACTCTTCAGCACAGAGCACAAGAGGTGCCCACAACCGCAGAAGGTAAACAGAAAGAAGAACAACACATCTGCAAAGCCCTGAGAGACTGTGGATACCTCAAATGGATGTTCAACAAAACCAAGAGGACACAGAAACCAAACAGACAGGAACCAGAGACAAGGGAAGGGTGTAGTTATCCCTTATGTGTCTGGTTTATCTAAAAAAAAAAAAAAAGGATTTTCTACAAACACAACATTCCAGTCCGCTTTAAACCTGGGAACACGCTGCATCAAAAACTGGTCCATCCCAAAGAAAAGATCCCTTCGCACAAACAGAGTAAAGTAGTTTATGCAGTTCAGTGACGAGTGCAATGACAGTGATACAAAACAACCTTAGAACAACATACACAGCAATAAATGAATGACTGAATGAATGGAACAGTATCACTAACAACTATGCACCTGAATGGAACAGTGGCACTAACGACTCTCCTGATCCTCAACGACTCCCACATCAGGAGTCACACTTCCCTTTCAGAGCCAACAACCATGAGACCAGAACAGCCTGGTCCATCAGGTTTAGTTTTAGGGGAAACTCCTCCCTCTAGATATAAGCTCAGCTCTCTCACCAGTTGATCTCAGAATTGATAAAGTCTCTTGGAATTAGAGACGAAACGTCTTCACCTTAAAACTGAGTCCAGATGCTTTTACAACCTTTTTTTCCCCAAATGTTAAAGTTATTTCAAACAGAAATGTTTTATATGTTTATTTGAACTGTGTTGCTGACTGTTAAAAAATATGCAGTAACACCATTTATCCAAATACTTGATTAAACCAAATAATCGATAGATTACACAATTTTGAAAATAATTAACTGCACCTCTAATCTAGTCCAGGTTACATTCCCAATACTAACACATATGTTTAAGTACTATAAATACCTTTATGGTGCCCAAGTCTATAGGTTGCTTGATAACTTCATGGTAGTCGTGCAAGCCCAAAGCCATAGCATCGACCGGTGTGTAAAAGGGCCATGCATAGGCATAGTGCCTCTTGGAGAACATCTCCTTCAGGATGTCATTACAACACCTCAGCTGCTCACACAGTCTAGACTTCTTGAACTCAGAGGCTGGCAACTCTTTTTTGGGAGCTTTAATGGGTCTTCCACTGCCCCTCCTGGAGATTAACGAAGACGGTGTAGAGGGCTCTGATGAAGAGAAGACTTCAGGATCAGGCAAAGCTGACGGAGTGGATGGTGGGGGTTCCGCTTTTCGCTTAAAACTTTTTTTTGTCTGAAGAAAAAACAAAGTGCCGTAAAACTATTTATATAGAAGTTTACCTACAAAAAAAAAAAAAAAATTTTGTTTAAAAAAATAAAAAATAATATTATATATATATATATATATATATATATATATATATATATATATATATATATATATATTAGGGATGCAACAATACGGTTATCCCACGGTTCAATACATACCTCGGTTTTTAAACCACGGTTTTCGGTTCGGTTCGGTTCTGATGGCTTGACACACATAAGAGTGTATTTCTGTTATTCTATGCTTAGGCAATAAGAACAGTAAAAGGTTAAGAAGAAAACTTTTTTTTTTATTGCAATACTCCTTTATTTTACTTAATAGCAAAGAAAAGCCCACTAGTTCCTAGTGTATTGTATAATATATATATATTTTTAATTTTATTTTAAAACATCACACAACTGCTTGTAGCCCATGTACAAACTGGGAACACATAAATTCCCAAATTTTGAAAATAAACATACATGTCAAGTTAGTAAACATAAATTGACCATTTCAAATAAACATACTTGTACTTCAGTAAACATAAACCATCTTAATTAACCTTAACAGTACTCCAGTACACTATTCTTCATTCAGAATGTAAAGTGCAAATGAGCGCTTGTATGACTTTCATACAGGGGACGCGTTTGGAGTACAGCGCTTTTCATTTCCCAATCCGACATGTAGTGAACAGTTACAGTGAGGTAGCTCATTGTTGCCCGCGAGGTCCAACCATCTGTGGTCAGAGCAAGGCTCTGTGCTTTAGCCAATTCGTGCACAATACTGTTGCACGTCTTTTCATAGAGGTCGGAATTATCTCGGTGGTGAAAAAGTGCGAGAAGGTAGTCTGTAACGCGGATCGAGAGTTTTTATAAGATGACAAAAGCCTGCGTCTCCAATCACTGAAAACGGCTGCAAATCTTTCGCAATAAACACCCCCACTACCTTTGTTATTTTTATGTGTCTCTCGGAACCAGTTGAGTATGTATGCTGGAAGGATTCAGCGAGGGACTGTTGTTTTTTGGAGGACTTCATTACCTGCTCTGCTATCCTGCCTTCAGACAGTGATATTGCTGGGTGATGGTGCCGCAGATGTGCACTCATGTTGGAAGTGTTACCGTTTGAGTAGGCTACACGTGTAAAACAATGCTTGCAGACAGTCATTTTTTTGTTTACCGTTTTTTCTTCCTCGGCGTTATAGTCGACGGCAAAACCGAAATGTCTCCACACTACGGATTTGAAAGACGCCGCTTCTCGCACTGTAGCCTCACTTCACCGCCGCTCGCCATGTTAAAGTGTGGATTGGTTCAGCGCCCCGCCCCCTAAATATTTACTCGAGGAGTTTCTCTCTCTCTCTCCTCTCAGCTCGTAGACCAGGCACACGCAAACAGTAAATTCAGAGAGAAATAAGACACATTTAAATTATTTAAACGTAAAACCGCAATTCACAAGTGCGTATTGAACCGTGGATGTCGTATTGAACGGTTCAATATTATATTGAGAATTGTGACATCCTAATATATATATATATATATATATATATATATATATATATATATATATATATATATATATATATATATATATATATATATATATATATATATATATATATATATATATATATATATATATATATATATATATATATATATATATATATATATATATATATATATATAATGTTGTTACTAAAAATTGCTATGTAAATACATTTTATTTGACATGACTTTAAAACTGCAGCTTTGTCAACCCTTGTCATCTATTTGTCAAGTCATCATTACAATACCACATCAACAAGACTGCAAACAACTGAGTCATGTATTTGAGTATGTACGAGGAATTACTTACCGATTTATCAACTGATTTAGGGACTTTGTTGGGAGTCCGATTATGAGGTACATCAGGTGGAATGACTGTAACTGTCTGCTGAAGTACTACTTCAGACACTGTAGATCTCAGCATTACATCGCCTGTACGACAAAAACAGTAAAGGAATACCATCAAGTAATAATACTCTGTCGAATAACTTTTAACTAGAAAATTCACCTTATTACTTACCTGCATTGTTTACTCTGACAGGCTCTTTAGAAGTACATTCTGTAATTTCACATTCTTCTTTGGGCATTTGGGAAACTTTTTGCAAAAAAAGTTTTTCCATAGTCTGTGCCATGAAAACAATATCATCTCCTGGCTATAAAAAAAAAAAAGATATATGCATACGTTACCCAAAAAATAAAAATGCAACTCAAACAGTTTCTTTTAAACTGTGTCATTAATATTACATGAAGCTAAAATCTTAGATGTTTGTGATTAGAGCCCTGTACTACGACACCAGCTAAACTTGACCCTAAAATGTCTCTTCCACCAGGAGTTAAACCTAGGTTTTCAGTGTCACAAAGCTGGTTCACTTTCTATTGAAGTAGATTTCTGTGGACACTTAATATGAACAGCTAACTAGTGCCTTGTACGTTCAACCCAGTTGAACCTTCCCTGGATATGTTTCTCCTACCCAGTTAGACAAAACTTAACAATCTTGGTCTGGGATAAGTGGTATCACGAAGCGGATTATCTCGTTGAGTTAACCCAGGGTTTCTCTGGAGAGAGCGTTCATTTGAAACGGGAGTCGGAACTAAACGACCAATCACAGCAACATGTTGGAGAGAGTTTACATGAGAAAAACCACAAAAGTAGTTAACACTAAGCTCTTGCAAAAAGAACAGCACCAGAGACTGAATGGACAGCACAGACTCGCAAACAGGTGAAGACTAACAACAACAGAAGTGTGGCATTTTATATGTTGACAATAAAACCCATTGTGAGCACAATGTTATTCAGGTGTTCAAACCTTTAAGACTAAGTTACAATATGACATAACTTTACAGTTTCACCAGATCGCTGTACATTTGTGCTCCAGTCAGCCAAGCACTTGTGCAGACAGTTGCATCTTTCCCTCCTCAACACCAGCAGCTATCGTCTACCTGCAACTGATCCTGCGCCGAAGCAGGTTACCCGTTCAGCCCAAGTTACCATGGTGACCTACCTCAATAGAAAGTGAACCAGCTTTGTAATACTGAAAACATAGGCTTAACCTTGAACTTACCTGAGAGTACAGGGCCCTGCTCTGCTGCAGGTCAAGTTCCAGGTAGAGGATAGAAACATGTCCCACTGACCAATTAGCAATGAGAAACGAGCTGCTGGTGTTGAGGAAAGATGTTACTCAGAGAGTGAAAAAAGGAGCGCCTGGCTGCGACTGTGGCACAAATGTACAGTGAACTAGAGATACTACAAAGATATTGTAACTTACAGAATTAGACATGCGAGTGGCATTGTGCTCAAATTGTGCATTGTGGGTTTTAACATTATGTTAAGGATCCATGGATTAATTGACTCCATGACATTAATTTTAAAGCCGCATTTAAAAACATAGACATTTCTGATGTTGTTAGCTACTTTGTGTGCATGCGTCAATCATTCATTCTCTGGTGCTGCTTGCTTTGTGACACACATGTACTGAGCCAAAAGTACTGTACCGAAACAATACACTACAACTACGTGTACCGTTACACATTTACATTTAGTCATTTGGCAGACGCTTTTATCCAAAGCGACTTACATTCACCAGTGTTACATTTATGGATGACGCTTTCATTTAAAGCGACTTACATTAAGGTTCCATTCACCAGTGTCACAGCTGGAACACCACTGGAGGCAAGGTGGGTTAAGTGTCTTGCCCAAGGACACATCGACAGTATGAACGACCGCTCTTACCACTGAGCCACACCCCTAGATACCACTGATCCAGACCAGGACAAAGAGACATTAGGATTAACTAGCTCTGTAGAACAGGGTCCTGGTCCCATTTTCTGTTTTAGTGTGTATCAGAGTCAAATCCAGGTTTATTGTGTCATTTCAATTAACTCTGGCCAATTATGTCTATGAGTCAAAGTCAAAGTCAAAGTCAAATTTATTTATATAGCACATTTACAGATGGCTGAGCCACACCAAAGTGCTTCACAATAA
Source organism: Perccottus glenii (assembly GCA_024416835.2). Classification (NCBI taxonomy): domain Eukaryota; kingdom Metazoa; phylum Chordata; class Actinopteri; order Gobiiformes; family Odontobutidae; genus Perccottus; species Perccottus glenii. The sequence goes on from CM044559.2 coordinate 7,630,522, forward strand.
AATGCTAAGTGCAATAAACAAAGGAAGACAAAGAAGAAATAATATTCATAATATATAAACAGATTTAAAAATAAAATAAAATAAAAAAAATAAAAGAAGAAGGGCAACAATACAAATAACTACAGGAGTTAAAATAATGTAGGCCTTTTTCTAGCCTTTGACACTAATCAAAGGCTAGAGAAAAGAGGTGAGTCTTCAAGAGAGACTTAAAAATGTTTAGAGACTGGGCTGCACGGATGTGGAGGGGGAGGCAGTTCCAGAGTCTGGGGGCTGCTACTGCAAAGGCTCTGTCCCCCTTGGTTTTTAGCCTGGACCTGGGCACTTCCAACAGCAGTAGGTCAGCTGACCGTAGTGCTCTGGAGGGGATGTGGTGGTGGAGAAGCTCAGACAGGTATGTGGGGGCCACACCATGGAGGGATTTAAAGACTATAAGTAGCAGTTTAAAATCAACGCGGTAGCGGATGGGAAGCCAGTGTAGTGATGCGAGGACCGGGGTGATATGTTCTCGCTTTTTTGTGCAAGTGAGGAGTCGAGCGGCTGAGTTCTGGACCAACTGCAGGCGGCGGAGCTGGGAAAGGTTAATGCCAGTGTATAGAGCGTTGCAGTAGTCCAGTTGAGAGGAGATGAAAGCATGGATAACTCTCTCTAGATCACTCTGGGGCAGGTAGGCTTTGGCCTTAGCTATATTTCTCAAATGAAAAAAGCTTTTTCTAGCTTTCTATGAGCTATTAATGAACAGAGGGCTACGATCAAACGTGTCTCTTCCATGTAAACAGTTGGAAACCAGTAGACCTTTGCTACAATCTGCTGTGCCACTTGTGCGCTGGCTGGTTTGTTGTTGATGAATGGTCAGAAAGCTGTTTCTATCATAACCTGCCCATTCAGCATAATCTTCTATTGGGGATCTACCTTGATAGAAAGTACAGGGCCTCGGTAAGTCTTTGTGGTTTTAGTTACATTGCCTCTTACCTGATTGTACATATAGCAGTTGGTAAACATGGTATTGAAGTCTTGTATGCATTCAAGTGCTTTCCAGTAAAATTTATGCTGAAGACGCTTTTTAATGGTGCCAAGATCCATGGGATTTGTAATTATTTTGTAATAGTCCTGCAAAACAACAAAATCAGATTATACATCATTGGAATTATAAGATCATAGCCTATGGATAATCAACAATATGTGATGGCACAGCTAGACTTACTGGGATATGTAGTGCTACTGCATCCACAGGCTGGCGAAAGGGCCACGAGAACTGATGTCTCCATAAAGCTTTGACCACCACCCTCTCCAGATACTGAAGCTGATTGGTCACACGTCCAGGCTTCTTGGAATTGATGAATTCTGGAGGAGAGGGGTTCCTGATCACATCGGGACAGGCCTTCACGTCAGACATTGTGCAGACATCGGAATACCATGAAAGTGATCCAACGTTTCACTGGGTTGATGCTTTGCGTTTGTCAAACTTAATTTCTGAAAAATACAAAAATGGAGGTATATTCTGAGGTAAGACCTAAAACTCTACACTAAAAAGACTGTGCGCCTGTCTGAACCAAAATAGTGTCCTTTACTTCATTACCAAACCATCTAGGAAGCTTTTTACTTTCGTATGGTTTCTCTAGTTATAGTTCTTAAGCATTAAAAACAGTGATCTGTTAAGAAACCAATAGCGTCTTCACGTAGGAAATGCTGCCATCTACTGTATATATTTGATAATTGCAACATTTGAGTATGTTGCTAGTGATAGTTTTCTGGGAACGTTTTAACACCAAAACAAAAATATGCATCGAATCCATACCCAAACATTCACCAAAGCCAGTTTAGTTTATTTCATTAGTTTTTATTAAAATATTCATAAGACGTTTTAAATTTCAATTCCACTACAGAGAAAAAAGGTGCCTACAAAACCACTGACAACCACATTTATTATTATTGATTTTGACGGCAGGTAACCTACTAAAAAATCCTCAGAATCTTCTACCAGGCCAGAATGTAACTGAGAAACACTTAAATTTGAAATAACCCAACTTGGAGTATGTAAGGTGTCTTTACTCAAAATATGTTGCTGAGAATCAGCCCAAATTGGGCATCCTCATTGAAGTGCTTGTACTGGTAAAATCCAAGTTCTGCAAGGTATGGGGTTTAATAAATGAGGAAAATAATAGAAATGAGCAGGTGGAGGGTCACCTATGCAACTTCCATTACCATTGACGTAACAAACATGTGTATTTTCGGTAGTTAGTTTTTTTGTTGTGTATTATAAATAATGTGTTTACTGGCTCCCGAAAAAAGATTACGTAATTGTATTAACGCTAGTTATGTTCAAAACATATTTATGGTCGTTATTAACCAAATAATTCGTGGTCGAAATGTGTCAAAAGTCTCCACTGGCCAGTTGCACGGACAGCTGTAATCTACATAAACTTAGACCCGACTTGTGGAATCCACCAAAGTTTAGTTTTGACTATCACTAAAAAATGATTAAAAAAATATAAAAAACCTTCAAAGCCCAGATGCTGAGGAAATTTACTTTATACTCGCACTGTAACAGAACAATGTTCTTAAGAGATGCTAGCCTTACCATGCCAAGAGTTTGACCGCCAGAACGTTAGCATACCGACTGTTAGCCGGTAGCTCCATTAACAGCTTTTGTTTTTGTGGTAGTTCTGTTCATTGCGCCGCGATTTACAGATACACATCTAAAATTACTAACAGATAAATCGCGCCCTACATCAAAATTAAGTTCTTGCGTTGTAAAAACACATGTTCTTGTTAAAACTCATCTTTACAAGCTACCATCTTGTTAGCATTATTCAAGTGCATTTAGTTTAACTTAACTACCATGCACTAAAGTTAGCATTAGCGAAAGTTTCGCTCCTTTGTCTACACTACAAACTTTAACGGAAAAAAATGAGTTTGGTTAATTATTCGTTTAGCACGATTATTCTTTTATCTTTACCTGAGATTGCTCTGTCTTCTGTCAACTCTTCAGAGTTTGGGTTTGGTTACAAATCCCCACGACAACTGCCTCAGATTTATAGGGAGTCTGCCCACGGCCCTAGAACTGATTGGTCAAAACGCCCCTTACACGTGTTCCCCTTTGCTTTATCTGCTGCATGGCAGCTGCAAACACGACTTCAATGCCCAAGCCTTAAAACGTATAGAAATATACCACCGACTTAACAAATTATTTTAAAATTTAAAATGCAAAATCAAAGTCTCAGAAACCCACTGGGCCAGTCCCTGGCGTATACTGTAAAACACTAACAAGGTTTCGGAAACCTTGCAAATTGCACTTATGTGCTGTCCACCTCAAAAGTGATAGCTTGTTGGCAGACTGTCTCACAGCGACTGCCAGTGACCCAAGAACACTCAAAGACCAAAATGTGATTTGGGCGGAGCGGGGCGTTCAAGTGCACACGCACGGGCGGAAAATCAAACGCTTTAAAGAGTGAAATAAAAAACTATTAGAACACCATTATACATGCCTAATATTTATCTGGTGAGTTTTTATTTTACATGCTCGTTATGCTAACTTAAAACAAGTTCTGACGTTACAACAAAAACAATACTAATTTATACTCAATACAATTTTCTCATAGTATTTGTAGCACTGGGAGTGAACACGGCTTCCTGCGAAGAGGAAAATATACAAAATAAAATTGATGGATACTGACCTGTAAAAAATAATTACCTTTTCCGTTTTAATGGCATAGCCTTCACATAAAAATACACAAGGGTTATAATACGTAAAAGAATAAAAACACATTTAACCATTCTTACCGTGAAACTATCCGCATTAGCAAATGACAACATTTCTTTTCAACACTCAACAATAGCGTGAAAAGTAGATAGTAGACTATGTTGTTATGTTTAAACTTAACACAATTAAGAAATTAAAATAAGTGTTAATTATCTATAGGCTAAATACAGAAATGTGCTTTATGCAAAATGCACAAAGCAGAAAAAAAGAAATAAAAACAATAACATTTCCATAAAACTATAAAGTATACATTAGCTAGCTCACCACTACAACAGTTATACAAAAAATGTTTATGTCAAATTTAAATTAAGAATAATGAAAAAAATAATACTCTAGATGTGCTATGTTATATGTGCAATACTATTTTGTGTGGTTGTGTGCTATGAATATGTAAGATGTGCTGTGTAGCCTAATCCAAGATGAAGGTGAAGAATCAGGAGAGGTCAATGCCAAACTGCAAAGCCCAGAAAACTTTGTTTCTGGGGCCATGATTACTTTGTTCTTGAAACAGAACATTTCAGTACATTTTCCTTCTTTTGGGTTTGTTCTCTCCTCTGGAGCACCGTGAGAGAAGAAGAATTACAAGAAAACGATTTGAAAAAGTTTTGTATGCTCAATCAGATGCCAGCACATAAATTAACATATGAGAAGGTCCTTTTTTTTTTAATGTATTTTTTCTTTTTCATACACTATATTATGTGCTCATAACTATCAGCTGATAACATTTAACTAGCATAGGCCGTAGTTTTAATCACATAAAACAGCTATAGGCTTTTGTAGCTAGTGAAAACGCTTTTGAGGTGAGTAACCTTAATGAGGTTTGGATGTGAAAATAAATAATGTGTTGGTGTCTGATCTCCTGACAATAAGAGGAAACGTGTTGAGGACTAAAACCAAGTCTGACCCAGGACTAAACCAGGACTAAAACCGGTCTAAACCAGGTTTGACCCAAGACTAAACCAGTTTTAAACCAGGTCTAAACCAGGACGAAACTAAGTATAAACCACAACTAAATCACAACTAAACCAGGACTAAACCAGGTCTTAACCAGGACTGATCCAAGACTAAACCAGGTCTTACCTAGGACTAATCCAGGACTGCTTTTAGACCAGGTCTAAACTAAACAAAAAACTAACTAAACAAAGAAGCTAAACAACATTGAAACTATCTTCAAACTGGAAATAAGCCAGGCAGTTTTAAACTAGGACTGAACCAGATCTTAACCCAGGTCTAAACCTGAACTAAACCAAGGCTAACTATAGCCCATAGCACATCTAAACCTGGACAAACCCAGGTCTTAACGTGGGAAGTGCTCCAACATCGCCAAATGAGCTGTAATAACCACAGCACAGTGAGGGCTTTTTTCACATTGTATCACTTACACTATTACGTCTTCTTACAGTGTCAAAATGAAAACTGCAGAAGATCTTAACCCTAAACTGTGATAAACCTTTGAACAGCAGCTTTATTTTCTATGTTTTTGCCTTGTCTTCCTCTAGAGGGTGACATACTCCAAATATAGTTCTTCACCAAATCTGTTTATGACAAATACAATTCAAGTACTCACAAAAACATAAATATAAATGGGCAGAGTTTGTGGAAGTGACATTTTGGTTTCATGTTGCTCTTATACTTGTATTGGAAAAATATGGGAAGTGTTTTTTAGACAACATGAGATGCAAGTTTGTCACACAACATGTGGTTGTGCTTTTGTTAAAAGTCAGGTCCTCAGTTTGTTTTCCTTCAGATGTTTTTCTTGGTCATATAACTTAACATTACAAAATGTGCAGTGCAACAATAAAATACAGTGCATCTTTCCTGCTATTACTGTGTCAGTCTTGGTTTTAAGACCTGTCTCAAGGCCTTGTTTTGGAAAGTGCACACATTTGACAGGACTCTGGATTTCAAATTAGGACCCCATATGATTTATTTATCAACCTTATTATTATTGTTTGGTTAAAAACACATTTGTTTTCAAATGCAACTTGGTGCATTTTGAATTAAATGGGTGTGTTTTACAGTTTTACATTGTCTTATAGCTCAGACCAAAATGATTGCCTTATTACTGGACCAAATAGATGTAACTGTTACAGAACCAAAACAATGATGGAACCTCCTCATTTCTCCATGCTTGGCCTCTGCTCATTTAGTGTTATTCCAGCAAACCTTGCCTTATTGTATTGAAAATATTGGGACACATGATTTCAGATTTTGGGATGTTTATTGTTTTCTGAGGTTTGCATGGAAGCATTCAGCCATATCCAAATCCAAAAGCAAGAGCACTGGGGTTCCTTTTAACTCCACCAAACCAGTGGAAACACCTGCAGATGTTCTCAAACATTCAAAAATAATCTTCTTCACAGGAAAGCAGGACTTGAGTTTTGACTGTTTACATGTGAATCTTCCCTTGAGCCATGGTTTAGTCAACATCCGTCTTGTTTGTGTTCTTATCTTAGTGTACTTTGATTTTGTTTGACTTTGTCTTCAATACAAACTGCCAATCATATTTTTGGTAATTGAAGTGAAAATGTGATGTGTTCGTGATAATGAAAAAGTCTGCAATTGTTTCTTTTTTTCTTTTCAACAAACATGTTTAAAGTTCAGTTGTAATTCTTTAATTCAGTCATTTCTTTAATTGGGGCTGGGCCAAGGCCTAGGCAATTAGTATTTTTCTCATTGTTTTTGGCCTGAAATGAGAAAATAATTTCTCCAAACATTCAGCACAAATCTCTGAACAGTCAGTGTGGCTCAAATAGTTTAGTGTTGTGTAGTCACAAACCTAACAATCTGGTTTTCAGTGTCATCATCAAAGTCATCACAAGCTATAACCACTGTTTCATTATCAAAGGGCTCCAGTTTTCAAAACGTTTAAGTTGAATAAATATTTGTTTATGTTTACTCACTTATGAGGTGAAAAATAAAACAAAAACAACAGAAGAAAACCATTGGGTGTTTACTGGACGTTCTTTTGGACGTTTGTGAATGTGAGCTCAGTGTTTTGTACGTAGCCTAATAAAAAGGTTACCCTGATTTTCTTAGCATTATGTAGCTTTTTTCATATTTCTTTTTCACCTGGATGTGGTTTTTGTTATCATCATAACCATAATTTGTGCCAACAATGAAAAAAAAATCTTTACATTTTGCCCATTTGGGTTTAAACGGTGACAAAATAACTGATAACAAAATTATCTTTTGAAACTGAATGTTTTGGGTAAAAAAAAAAATCTACCTTTTGCAAACATGGGAAACGTATTGATGAACCACTGATCTGTTGTGACAAATGCACGTTTAGTTCAGAGAAATTATGTTTTGATGAACTGTTTCAAAACAATGTGCCAAAGCCATTGAGAAAAACTGTTAAATTGGCCAATTCATGCATATACTGTATACATACATGGCCTATTATATATTTGGTATTATAGGGAATTACACCTCTCACAATCAACTTAATTTCAATAGAAACTCTTAGTTACTTCATGTTCAATGCATCTTCCACTCCTCCACTTTGTCTTTCCGATTTTCCTCAGCTATCTTCCTAGCCCCAACGTAGTGTAAAGGTGGGAGACTTTAACAAGGACGTGCGTATGGAATGGCTTCCATCCATTTTTTTCCAGAGCTGTAATTTAATCCCTTTGAGCATTTGTGCATTGGTGTGTCAGAGCGTTTTATGTGTTAAAAGTTTGCTTCATTCTCATCGTACGCGCCATCCCATTAGCACGAAGGCACTACTTTTTGTCTCTGTAAACTAGCAGCCTTCTGTTTGTCTGTGGAGTGGTTGTGAGTGAAGTTTAATGGATTTAGACAGCACAAGTAAGAAGAAAAGTGCTTGGAAGTTTGTGTTAGTCAAAGTACATGAAAATGAAATAAAAATTGACACATTGGCTGATGAAATAGGAAATCTGTAAAAACGTATCCATGATCTTAACCTTATGCTTGCAGTGACAGAATTATTCAGTTAATATTGGCCTATTGTGAAGTCTATTGGTCAGTTCAAATGTACAGTATATAGCAACTCAATTCAAAAACATGTGAGGACTCTCTTGGAATAAAGTATGGTCTAAACTGGACCAAACCAGGACTAGACCAAATCTAAACCAGGACTAATACAGGTCTAAACTAGGACTAAACCAGGTCTAACCCAGGTCTAAACCAGGACTAAACCAGGACTAACACAGGTCTAAACCAGGACTAAACCAGGACTAACCCAGGTCTAAACTAGGACTAAACCAAGTCTAACCCAGGTCTAAACCAGGACTAAACCAGGACTAACCCAGGACTAACACAGGTCTAAACTAGGACTAAACCAAGTCTAACCCTGGTCTAAACCAGGACTAAACCAGGACTAACACAGGTCTAAACCAGGACTAAACCAGGACTAACCCAGGTCTAAACTAGGACTAAACCAAGTCTAACCCAGGTCTAAACTAGGACTAAACCAGGACTAACCCAGGTCTAAACTAGGACTAAACCAATTCTAACCCAGGTCTAAACCAGGACTAAACCAAGTCTAATACCCAGGTCTAAACTAGGACTAAACCAGGACTAACCCAGGTCTAAACTAGGACTAAACCAGGACTAACCCAGGTCTAAACTAGGACTAAACCAGGTCTAACCCAGGTCTAAACTAGGACTAAACCAGGTCTAACCCAGGTCTAAACTAGGACTAAACCAGGACTAACCCAGGTCTAAACTAGGACTAAACCAGGTCTAACCCAGGTCTAAACTAGGACTAAACCAGGTCTAACCCAGGTCTAAACTAGGACTAAACCAGGACTAACCCAGGTCTAAACTAGGACTAAACCAAGTCTAACCCAGGTCTAAACTAGGACTAAACCAGGTCTAACCCAGGTCTAAACTAGGACTAAACCAGGTCTAACCCAGGTCTAAACTAGGACTAAACCAGGACTAACCCAGGTCTAAACTAGGACTAAACCAGGTCTAACCCAGGTCTAAACTAGGACTAAACCAGGACTAACCCAGGTCTAAACTAGGACTAAACCAATTCTAACCCAGGTCTAAACCAGGACTAAACCAGGACTAACCCAGGTCTAAACTAGGACTAAACCAGGTCTAACCCAGGTCTAAACTAGGACTAAACCAGGACTAACCCAGGTCTAAACTAGGACTAAACCAGGTCTAACCCAGGACTAAACTAGGACTAAACCAGGACTAACCCAGGTCTAAACTAGGACTAAACCAAGTCTAACCCAGGTCTAAACTAGGACTAAACCAGGACTAACCCAGGTCTAAACTAGGACTAAACCAATTCTAACCCAGGTCTAAACCAGGACTAAACCAAGTCTAATACCCAGGTCTAAACTAGGACTAAACCAGGACTAACCCAGGTCTAAACTAGGACTAAACCAGGACTAACCCAGGTCTAAACTAGGACTAAACCAGGTCTAACCCAGGACTAAACTAGGACTAAACCAATTCTAACCCAGGTCTAAACTAGGACTAAACCAAGTCTAATACCCAGGTCTAAACTAGGACTAAACCAGGACTAACCCAGGTCTAAACTAGGACTAAACCAAGTCTAACCCAGGTCTAAACTAGGACTAAACCAAGTCTAACCCAGGTCTAAACTAGGACTAAACCAGGACTAACCCAGGTCTAAACTAGGACTAAACCAAGTCTAACCCAGGTCTAAACTAGGACTAAACCAGGACTAACCCAGGTCTAAACTAGGACTAAACCAGGACTAACCCAGGTCTAAACTAGGACTAAACCTTGTGAGATGTGTGAGAACTCTCTTGGGATATGCCCTCAGTCCCACTGCCAACAGCTCCACATCCTGACAATAGATCTTCTCTAAGTCTACTGTAACTAATGGAAAACCTGCTGCTCACATTCTGCTTCATTATCAAAAGTATAGTATGTTGGCCTTTTGCTTTTTTCATAATAAAGTTTAGTATGCCGGCTGCACCGCTGAAGAAAGTCATCATCGGTCGCACTTTGCCTTCTATGAAGAACATTGCCAGGTTCTGAGCCATGCACTAACAAAGCCTTGAACTATATAAAGGACAGTGGTTTTGAATAGATTTATTTATTTATTCATTTTATTTATTTACCGTGAGAGCTATAAAAGAGATAAATGCACAAATTTTATATTATACCCCCACCTTTCCTCTAATGCAACAGTTTCAGGTGCAATGTTCTTGTGCTGTATCTCAAGAATTTATTCTTTGCACTATTGTTTTATTATTTAATGAAGTATTATGTATTGGTTTATTTATTATTATTTATTTAGTTTTGATCAGGTTATACTATACTAATTTTGTTGTGCTGCTGTGCAATGACAATAAAGCATTTCAGTTTTTGTTCAGGTATTGTGTTTCTACTTAAAACCAACAGTAAACCATGCGCTGAATGTCTAATCTCAAATTTTTAGAGGTCATTAAAGCGGAATAGGTTGGAAAAAAGTTGCCAAAACATCAATGCACAATTGAACTTTGACCTTTGGGTTGTATGTTGGAATTATTGATTAGGACAGGAGGTTTTTCAAAGGTCACTGTGATCAGAATATTTAACCCTTTTTGTTCATAGTATTTGTTATTGACTTATAATATCTAAACTTACAGTCAGACTATTTCTATATAAACTAAGAATAATTGTTGTGCATTATTCTGGGGGAAGATGCAGATAGAATGTAATAAATAAGGCTGTGCCGATTTGTAAAATTTAATACAGATGGCAGAGGTGCTTCATAACACTGTGTGTTTGATGACATCTAGCGGTGAGTCTGCAGTATAGAAAATTTGATGCATGACAACAGATCACAGAAAATAATATAGAACATAGCATATACATAAATAAAATGCAAACGTCTTGAATTGTTAAAAGCCACTGGAAAGTGGAGGATGTACAAATGATTTGCACACATCGCACACTCAATCTCAATCAGACCCTTTTCAAATCTTTATCTAGCCCACAGTAACAACTTTACCGCTGATTAATAATGAAGGAATACAAGATGTGTATGAAAGAGAAAAGTAAGACTAAGTAAAAAGCATATGGATACATTGCTCATGTATTGCTAATAAATGCATATATTTATTACACAGTTCTGTCATCACTCTATTTAACCAATGTATGTATGCATATGTGTTCTATTCATATGCCTTTTGAGCACTGCTGTCACTCTGAATGCTTATTATGTTGCTAATTAATAGTCTGTAGTGTAAATATGAGAATGAGTTTACCAGTGATTTCTCATCTGTCCCCAGCACCGCCTCCTTCCCCAGACCCCGCCCCCACATGAGGCACTGAGTAAAACGGGAGATATTAAAAACACTTTAAAGTTTGAGCTACAGAGTCTGTCCGACACTTGCAAAATAAGACCGTAACAGTGGTCTTCCTAACGTGGAATAGTTTGAATATCCACCGGAAGAAGAGGGGATTTGACATCCGCATTCACCAGAGTGACTTCTGTCAAGTTTACTTGGACATTGCTGGAGACTCTTCATGGTATGTCCGCTCTTTTTGGGCTATCGCAGCAAATACTTGTTCGCTCACTGGTTTCTTGGCAGTAAATAAGGCTTTCACAAACGGACTGTAGTTGTTTATCTGACTTTTATATTATTATCGCATTCCAAACTAGCGGTATTCTTTCCCAGCGCTTGTGTAAACCTCAACTCCAGCTGAACATCTGTCTGTGAATCCGTTGACATGCAGGCTTTCCCTCATTAAGCAACAGACGTTAAGCTAACATACCTAGCACATTTATGTCAATTAAAGTCTTTGTAGTCGTGCTATACCGACGAGGACTTTAACATGACACTAATAAACAAACCGTCTGTAATAAACAGCTTCCAGGCGTGTTTCCTTCTCACAGAAACAGCATGCTTTCTGCCCCAGCTCTGGCAGCAGCTCAGGCGCTGATGTGTGGGATGAAACGTGACTTCACATTGACAGTAGGCTATGCATCGACGCAAATCCTTTTCCGAAGTTAATATATCAGTGTTTTAATATGCAGATAATTATAAATGCTACAGTAATGTATGGTTCCTAGACTGGACTCATTTATGTATGTTATTTCTATAATCTATTTAATCTATACGTTTATAGTAATGGCTAGCATTTGATTATTTGAATTTCATTTGGTTCATTTGTTCGTTGTTCAGGCCAGAGACATGTTACATGAAATTAATTATAAAAATAATCCAAAGTCAGATTTTGTAAGTGACTGTTTGTAAGAGGATTCTGAAATAGTTAAGATGGATTTTAAACGATTTTATTTGACAGAACAATGTAGTTGAAATTAAGAAACTAGTTTTTTTTTTTAAGTGTGTTCTATCCTTTATTAGTTTGTGTTTACTTTACTGAAAATTGGAAAAAGAAGCTATTGCATTTTGAGTAACGTAACTAAGGACCAAAATATTATTAATTGCATATTATGAGTAACATTGCAGCTTTAAGACAAATGAAGACAAACATTGTGGTGTGGTGTCACTAATGTGCTCTGATGAAGACTCGTGTGTGTGTTATTAATAACACCTGTTCTGGGTGTTTGCCCTCATCATTTTTGCTGTGTCTCTGTAGTTCTTTAAATATTAAATATACAGATGGACACTTAGCCTGAATAAACTATAAGCTCTTCCACTGCCACTTTAATGTGGTCAATAGTTGTATAGCTACATGAACACTTGACAGGGTCACTGTCTTTACAAAGAGGGACACAACACGATTGTTAATAAAATGCATACATTATACACAAACAACAATAAGAGAAATATACAAGTGAAACTAGCTGTACATTTGTGTACATCTGTTGTTAAGAGTCGGGACAGAACTTTAGAGAGGAATGTGAGTACAACATGTCAGTGCAGTAAAAGTGTATGTGACAGTAGTCCAATACACATGTTAAAGTGAACTCAGTAGTCTATTCTGAGCTGAGGTTGTAGTTTACAGCAAAGGCTGGTGAGGTGGTGTCCATAATGCAAAGAAAATATGATAAACAAACAGCAAGATAGCAGGTATTTGTCCCAGTGTCAGTCTTGTAGCACAGGAGCGCCCGCTGTTATGGCTTTTAAAGGAGAAGGGACAATATGCTTACTTGGCTAACCAACATTCATATGGTTATTATAGATAACCTTTAACCTTTAAATGCATCTTAATAATCAAAATATACACATTCTAACCAGATACTCCACTATACAACACATTAGAGGAGCAGGAGAGCCTCCATAGGAACATGGCTCTCACACTGACACAGCACTCCACAAACGTGATATGATGGTGTTGTTCTAAAAGTAGCAGTATGGTAATCAATGGTTCCTACTTAAAGTTTGACTTAAGGTTAAACAGGTTTCAACACTGGGCAACCAATTTGCAAAGTCCTGTTTTCTGATTGGATAAAACAGGACTGGTGACCAGCACGAGTCATACTATAGAACTAAATCTATATTGAAGTCCTGTCCTGTGCTAGTATTTTTCAGTAATAAATAATTCCTTAAATCTATAAATAACTATGAATGTGTGTTTCAAATATAGAAGTGTGCAGTATATTAAATTTCTATTGTTATTGCAAGTAGGCCTGTCACAAAAAAATATTTTGATGGACAAAATATTGCCTTTAAAAAAATATCTCGATAAACAATATTATTGAGCATTTTTTTGGTACTATGCAATATTTGAATGCATTAAGCTGGACATGTATATATAAAAAAATCTGAAGTATTTAAATAGAACTTTAATGAACTATTGACCAACTATATCAAAATATAAATTTAAAAACAAAAGTGTAAAAAATAAAATTAGTGTTCAAGTAACATTAAATAACACTGCTTTTGAACATCACATTCAATTGTATGTTCAGGAAAAGTTTAGGTGATGTTGAGAAAGCTGCAGACCATGTGTAGTACACCCCACCTCATTCAGAAAGTACACGAGCAGACATCAGTGGTTGGTGGTTTTCTTGCTGTTTGTCACTTTAAGAAGATGAAATTCTGGCAAAGCTCAAGATTAACTTTTTTCATCACCGTCTCAGTACCGTCCCAAAAGCCAGTTCCAACTGTCCCTAAGTAAATGTAAATATTTATTTAAAATGACCCCATTTTTATTTAAAATATAGGCTAATGTTTGTCCATTTGTAAGTCTAGAAATAAACGTAAATAAAATCTAATTCTACATGTTTTTTTTTGTTTGTTTGTGTAATAATCTCTACAGTTTAACTACATGCCAGGTGTTACTCTTTTGCTTTGCAGTTTATAAGGGTTAATCAGTGAGTTAGATCTTGTATGAGTGGGAAGTTTTGTTGGTTTGTCACTTAACCTTCTCAGAAACCATCACCATATGCAAAGGTTGAGATGACCCTTATAATGTTTAATTTGTGCAGCACACCAAACTGTTTGTGCTCTCTTTACCTCTGTCTTTGTGGTTAAGGCTTGTAGAGTATGTGCTGATGAGATATATAAGGTCAACACTTTAATAGTGAGCTAACCGCATGCTTGGATCCGGGTTTCACTAATGTGCGCCGTGCGTTCAGTCTGGGCTCTGTCTGTTTTAAAGTATTTTCCAGATTGTCTTTGGGGTGAAAGTAGCTGCTAGCGGCTCAGATGGTCAGGGTTGAAGAGGAGTCACATGAGGTGATTTGGACTGTTGCTGCAACAAAAAAGCACCATGGCTTCAAGCTTTAGACCCTAAACCCAAAACAAAATGATCTAGATGTGGCTTTAAATTAAAACCAAAAATGCTGATTTACCCTCTGTCTGAACCTTGTGCCAGGGTTAAAATTCTACAGCAGAGATCCTGCGATTTAAAGGCCCTTCAAAGGTACTGCAGCACAGTTTACCATAGTTTAGTTAGTGAGGATGGGAAAGTCAAGGAGGGTGCGTAAATCAAACAGAAAGCGTTGCTTCTCCTTCACCAGTTGGAAGTGTAGAATTTGTCACCAGCATACTTAAAGACTTCCCCAGCAGCACCATACAGCTGCCAAACAGTGAAAGGCTCTTTGTCCTGTGCAGCTGCATGCACTGCATAGCCATGCACCTCAGAGTGCGGTGCATCACTTCCCACAGTCTCTTGAGTTGACCACAAGTCAGATAGGGACACATCTGTTACTTTCAAAGCTGCTAACTATACAATTCCTGTCACAGCACCTGCCACGTGGGTTTGAAGTGACATTTAGCATGAGTTACAGTAGCAACGGTGTGTATCATAAAATTAAACCTTTTGAGGACTGCTGGGTGGTTGTGCACCCAGATTAACTCACAGCAGTTTATAATGTGGCTTTGCCTTTTGATAAATTCATATTCTGTTATTAGTATTTGGCTACAAAGCTTCTGAAAGAAACAGCAATTTACACTGATAACTTTGTCTCTGATCTTTCAATTGTAGTGTAGCCAAGAAAATGTACTAAAATAGGCTTCATTTAGTACTTACATGGTGAGAATGGTCTAATCTGGAATAGTCTAATATATTAAACATTTAGCAGTCATTACACAATGAAAGCTTGGTAACACTTTAGAGTAGGGGGCACATATCATGAATTCATGCAGGAGTTCATAAATGTATGCATAAATTCATGCAAAAATCTATGTATGACTGCGTACATAGGGTTAAGGGTAGCGTTAGGGGTTTTTGTTAGGGTTAGGATGAAAATATGATGAAAACATGATCATTCCTGGTGATTCATGAGATTTTATAACATGTACTAATGTATGAGTCCAGCTTGAATTAATGCATGATAAAATGTGCCCCCTACTCTAAAGTGTTGCATAAAGAAATTTGTTAATGGTCTGAAATTTTTCTTTCAGTGTTTAATTGTTCTAACCAATTATCTTGCAGTTTTAATGTGCCTATTCTCACTAATGTCCATTAGCGCTCTTTCCCCAAAGCTCTTAAAGTGGCTAACAAAGTCCATTATTTATTCACTCAACAGTCACACACTGGTGGTGGTAAGCTACAGCTTCTGTAGCTGTATGAGTACTTGACTATAATATATTTGGGCCACACTGCCCCCTCACAAGAACATGTATTTTGCTTAAACTCCTAAAAACAAATCCTGAAAAGTACTACATAGTGCTGCTTTAATAAATTGTGTCTCTGCGTTTGTGATTCAGCTGAATATACTGAGATGTATTCTCTGTGCCATTTTAGCCTGGCCCTATACATGTATCAACATATTTATTTTTACTTCAGGACAGCTAAAAAAAGGCAGTTCAGTGGTCGGTTTCTCTTCGCCAGTGTTTTGGGTTAGTTTAATAAAGTTAAATTCCGAGGTGAGCTCATGCTGGTTGATGTTGTGGTACTAAGCTGCGTACTGAAGACCCCTCTGGAGCATCCCACTTAACTTGTACTCTCAATTAACCTGTGTGTTAATAACCTGTGGCATGTTCCAAGTGAGCCCTCACACACTCTTTACTCTCGCTGCCCGGCTGTGGCATCTGGAAGGTGTGTGCGCTACTGCCCTCTGAAGCATGCACCTCCAAATACCCGTTCACATTAATCCTCTGTGTCTCTCTTGTCTCATCTCCTCAGACCTCTGGGTTTGTTAAGCACTGCCTGGTTCCCAGGCTTCACTACAAACTGGCTATGGTTAACATTGTCTCTGCTTACTTTACAGATTGGAGGGTGGCTTCTGAAGATTTCTTTATCAAGAGGAAAGATTTGAAAAAGCAGAGCAAAGGCGTGACCGTCCTCTTATCTCAAACTGCTGGAAGTGATTGCAATGTCTAGAAGATTCTGCAGTGTGATACTGCTTCTTGCAATATGGCGCTTAGCATCTGCAGGTAGGATCTATTCACTTTGTCTTTGTGCTTTCATACAAAGATTCTGGCTTATTTGCAGCAGCCTTCTCTGTTGCCCTCTTGTGTTCTCACAGCAAAAAATGATATAAGCAAAAAAGCAACAGTACTGACACGTTTATTGGCACATTTTTATACACATTAGACAGGAAAATAATTATGTAAAATACTGTTGTAATGATAATGCAACACTAATGTGTATTAGGCATGTAGACAATGGTTATTATACAGCTCTGAAAAAAATAGAGACCACTGCAAAACTGGTTTTACTATTTATAGGTATGTGTTTGGGTAAAGTTAACATTTTTGTTTTATTCTTTAAACTACTGACAACATTTTTCCCAAATTCCAAATAAAAAAATACATTTACAATAACATTTATTTGCCGAAAGCAACAACTGGTCCAAATACCAAAAAAGATGCAGTGTTGTCAGACTTGGAATAATGGAAAGAAAATAGGTTCATATTCATTTTTAAACAACACAATACTAATGTTTTAATTTAGAAAGAGTTCAGAAATCAATATTTGGTAGAATTACCCTGATTTTGAATCACAGCTTTCATGCGTCTTGGCTTGCTCTCCACCAGTTTTTCACATATAATAATATGTATTGGGATTATGGGAATATGTGTTGGGATTCAACAGACATTGGAATGGAATGGCTTCCATACTTGTAGAAAGAAAATTGCAGTAATCTCTTAATTTTTTCCAGAGCTGTATATTGTCGATGATGCTATGATTTAAGTCCAGGTCAGTTTTTGTTTTTCAAACACCAACTTCCGTAGATTGGATGACAGAGAGTCCTCACACAGACGAAAACGAGCAGCAAAAGAAACATAAAGCATGTCTAACTCTTGTCAAATCAATCAAATCAATCAAATAGACTTTATTGTCCCAAAGGGAAATTTGTCTTGGGCAAAGTGCTGGGCAAATCGACACATTCATTCATATAGTAACAGTGCAAAATACCCCTTGTTGAAATAGAATAATTGTACTTGAGCTAAAATTATTACAGAACTAAACTTAAATCAGCTCAAACTAGTGTACAAAAAATACATGTATAAATACTGTAATAGAACTGGTCACATATAAAAAATAACACAAACACAAACAACACATCTTTGTTTAAAAAATTGTGAATAAATTATAATTTCTTATCTCATATATTATTATTATTATTATTATTATTATTATTATTATTATTATTATTATTATTATTATTATTACATCAATTTTATATAGCGCTTTTCCGGGGACGCATAGACGCTTTACATATCAATTATTCATTCACTCCACAGTCACACACTGGTGGTGGTAAGCTACATCTGTAACCACAGCTGCCCTGGGGCAGCCTGACAGAGACATGGCAGCCATGGACTACGGACTCTCCGACCATCACCAAATACATTCACATTCTTACACATTCATACAATGTATACAAACACAACTTCTGTCTAAACCGATTTCTACTGTTTACAATGTGACATTTTTATCATAAAAAATGCAAAATGTGCAGATACATCTCTGCTGAGACTGCTGCTCCCGTGACCAGTGTTAATTTTGACAAGAAATTTTTATTTAGTTTTAGTCTTAGTCTTTTAGTCTCATTTTAGTCATCTCATTTGTTTTTGTTTTAGTCTAGTTTTAGTCGACTAAAATTAAAATACCTTTAGTCAACTAAAATCCCCCAAAAATTCATGAGGTAATAATTTTGACCTTCTGTATCAGACATAAAACTATACTTTCTTAGAATTGAGGTTTAAATGTGCAAACATATTTCACACTGTTTATTTTAACACAACTGTCTTTATTGAAAATTGTTTTAATCAATAAAAAACAATACTAAAAGTAAAAAAAAATCTTTCTGTCTATTGTAATATAAGCAAAATGACATCAATGTGTATCAAAGAGATGCAAAATACATATTTACAACTTATTTAAAATTAAATTAATGTGCAATTATCAAACGTACCATCTAAACCATCTTTGAACTTAAAGTGGATTGAACAGGAGGGTATTCCTTATGCTACATAAACACTGGCATCATAAACATCAAATGCATATATTTATTTACTTTGATACATTTTCAGGAAAGTGCTTCGTGCTAATGAATGCTTTCCTCTGGTGAGGTCACCTGTGACCAGAGGTCGAATATTTTCTGTCATGGACGGGTCTTTTTTTGCAGGGACGGAAAAATCTGAATGCCATCCTTCATTTTGATGGATTATTATGAGTGTGATCTATTGTAATTCCTACTCCTGACCAGTTGGTGGCGAATGTATATATCAATCAGCAATTATCTTGAGTTTTGTCGTCTTTGTCAGGCTGCATTCAGTTGATAAAAGGTCGTGAGCGTGAGTAGTTTTTTCAAACCATCAAAAAGTTCTGATACTGTTAATAAAAGTGAAAAAATAGGACATGATGCAGTGGAGGATAAAGGAGGACAAACGGGAAACACTGAGCAGTCACCGACACCTGTTACGGGACAATAAAGTGGCAAAAAGCAGGTGAAGAAGAGGGAGTATCGTGTTCAGTGGGAACAGGAGTTTACGTGGCTGAGGTGGGAAGGAGGAAAACTGTTCTGTGACATCTGTAGAAAAGCTAACACAAGTAACAGACTTGTCGGGGGTGCACAACAACAGCGATGGAATTAGGTTCAGTTCATTTTTGTCGGAATCATATTGCGTAATATACTGCGTGCTCTAGAGTTTAATCACAAAATATCTGTTCACTTTTTGTGTAACGTTATCTGTTCTTAAATAAAACGAATAATCTGTCTTCTATGCTCGTCTTGAAATTTCTTGAAATGTGAGTAAAACATAAAGCCATTATAAGTATAATTAAAGTATGAAAATAAAAAATGACAGGTAATAATAGACGAGGACGGAAATTTTACAACTCCGTCCGTCAAAATGACAGAGAGTGAGAAAGTCTAGCGCGACCTCTGCCTGTGACACTGAATACTCTTTCTGCACAAGCTTGAGAAGCTGACATTGCCAAAAGATCTAATGCTAACAGTTTGTTGCTCTGTCGTCTCCTGACTGGTTTTCGTCACAA
The DNA here is from genome assembly GCA_024416835.2 of Perccottus glenii. Taxonomy (NCBI): domain Eukaryota; kingdom Metazoa; phylum Chordata; class Actinopteri; order Gobiiformes; family Odontobutidae; genus Perccottus; species Perccottus glenii. The sequence goes on from CM044559.2 coordinate 7,650,086, forward strand.
GTTGTTTTCGTCTTGTCTTTTATTCGTTGACAAAAATTTCAGTCTATTTAGTTATTGTTTTAGTCATTATGAAGTTTTTTTTATTTAGTTTTTTGTTTTGTTGTTTTTGTCCGCAAAAAACATTTGTTGACAAAATATTTTGTCATAGTTTTTGTCAACAAAATTAACACTGCCCGTGCCCAGATAAGCAGAAGATGGATGACAAAAACAAGAATTTCTGCCCCACAACATTATTCCACTTCAACCAGACTTTGTGATTACAGACATTACATGTTGATTTTACCAACTACATTTTGCATGCAACAGCAGTACATTTAGCTTTGTTTAGATGTTACAAAACTAACTCATACTGGGAATTTTCCAAGGTTTAACCCCAACATGCCTTTGCTGGGCAGTGCTTTTAGATATTTGAGAATGTGTTTTGAGCACGAGTTTTTTTTAGATTTACATGTAATAATGTACTGACAGCTCTAATTACTCAATTGTAAATAATTAGTGAGTTTTGTTTCAGAAAATGTCAGATAGATTTGAAACATGCACACAGACCCAAAAATGTAAAATATCCCTGCAGACAACATATAGAGAGAATATGAAAATAGATACTCACGCACATAAATTTTTGTTTTTCAAACGGTATGTCATCAGGAATGCACAATCCCAGTTGGAATGACTGTGTGATAAGGTTGTGGTAATGCAGCGTGTGTAAAGACCAGAAGTGGGTGGACTTTAAGGTTATTGTGGACACTGGCCATTATATATAATTAGGGAAAGTGTCAGTGCAGTGACATCCATATTGGCCTCAGAACCCAGCTGTGGTTTCAGTCTCTCTGGGAGTCAACCAAAATGTTCAAATTATGGACGAGAGCCTGTCACTCTGCACTCTCTGTCTGCGCTGTTTACAAAGTCTGCTTTCACAATGGAAGGCTTTGGATTTGAAATAACTCTGATGATTCTCTGTGGTGGTGCAGCAATCATTACCCCAAAGGAAGCACGCTCGCTAGCGCCAAATAAGGCCTGTGTGTTTTTCATACTTGCAGCCCGATTGCCGCCACAGCTCATTATTTCCAAACGTTCTTCTCGATTCTCTTGAGGTTTTGAACCACATTGGAGAGAGCTGGCTTTTCCTTTACACAATAGCAGTGTAGTCAGTGAGTACAGTGGGTAGAGCAAACATCAGTGTGTCCACAATGCCAGGATCTGGGACACAATGCAGGCACGTCCTAAGTTTTCCTCTCAATTCTTCCTCATACAGCAAGATGCATTGTTGTACCATGTCACCAGGGACAGATATTTACAGTTGGTCGGCCAAATGCCCTTTCCTCCAAAGTACACTGGCAGCAGGTTTAAGTCAGCCTGGAGAAAAGTTCAGCTGCTCTCAGATGGGGCCGGACGATAAGGCTATAAAAGTATATACTATATATTTACTTTTGTGCTCATAAGTTTACATTCCCAGGCAAAATTTGTGATTGTTTGGCCATTTTTCAAAGAATTTGAATGATAACACAAAAGCTTTTTTTTCCCACTCATAGTTATTGGTTGGGTGAATCCATTTATTGTAAAACAACTGTGTTTACTCTTTTTAAATCATAATGACAACAGAAAGTACCCAAATGACCCTGATCAAAACTTAACATACCCTGCTGATTTTGGCCTGATAACATGAACACAAGTTGACACAAACAGGTTTGAATGGCTACTAAAGGTAACCATCCTCACCTGTGATCTGTTTGCTTGTAATCAGTGTGTGTGTATAAAAGCTCAGTGAGTTTCTGGGCTACTAACAGACCCTTGCATCTTTCATCCAGTGCTGCACTCACATTTCTGTATTCTGAGTCATGGGAAAAGCAAAAGAATTATCAAAGGATATGTGGAAAAAGGTAATTGAATTGTATATATTATAAATATTGTATTTCCAAGGACTTTATAATGCCAATCGTGAGTGTTTTAACTCTAATCAAGAAGTGGAAATTGAGGAAATCTGTCGAAACTAAACCAAGTTCAGGTAAACCAACTAAGGTTTCAGCCACAACTGCCAGGAAAATTGTTCTGGATGCAAAGAAAAACGCACAAATAACTTCTGCATACAATATGCTAAACAGCACAGAGACAAAACTTCTGGAACAAAGTCATTTGGAGTGATGATACCAAAATTGAACTTTTTGGCCATAACCATAAACATTACATTGGAGATGTGTAAGGTACAAAGGCACAGGAAAGGATGAATGCAGCATGTTATCAGAAAATACTGGAGGCAAATTTGCACTCATCAGCCTTGAGGCTGGGCATGGGACGTTCCAACATGACAACAATCCAAAGCACAAGGCCAAGTTAACCTGTCATTGGCTACAGCAGCATACAAGTGCAGGTTCTGAACTGGCCATCTCAGTCTCCTGACCTCAATATCATTGAGCCTCTCTGGGGTGATCTTAAACATGCAGTTCATGCAAGACAGCCCAATTTCTTTTTGCCAAGAAGAATGGGTAGCTTAACCATCTGAGAAAATAAAGAGATCTACTACCACAAAAGATTGATTGATTGATTGATTGATTGAAAAGTCATTGATGTTAAAGGTGGCAATACACGGTATTAAGAACTGGGGTATGTAAATGTTTGATCAGGGTCATTTGGGTAGTTTCTGTTGTCATTATGATGAACAGCAAGACCTATTGGCTTATTTCTTTCTTTCTTCCCCATTTTCGATTCAAATGGTGAGTCTTCACAATCAAACCGAAATATTCCATCATTTTGTGTTCCATCATATTCCATGTGGTTGGTTTCTTGGAATTAGTGCTGATGCTGAGCTCCAGCCATGTCTTGTTGAGTTAGCTTATGTTACTGGCTCCAACTATTCCTAGAGTGCTACACACAAGACATTTCAGTGTAGTTGACCAATCACAATTAGTTATTGACCTCTTTTTGAAATATAATTTTAAGGATTAGAAAAACATTGTGTATTTCCCACTTTGTTCAGGTCAGCTTTTGCCTTTTTTTTTTTCTTGGTTTTTATGGGCCCATAACTATCGACATACAGTCGGGTCCATAAATAGGTTAAATCAACACAATTCTAATCTTTTTGGCTGTATACTCCACCACAATGGATTTGAAATGAAACAACGAGATGTGCTGTAACTGCAGACCTTAGCTTTAATTCGAGGGTATTTACATCCAAATCAGGTGAACGGTGTAGGTTCAGAGTTCATTTCAAGTGTGTTATTTGAATTTGGAAACTGTTGCTGTCAACTCTCAATATGAGATTCAAAGAGCTGTCACTTTCAGTGAAGCAAGCCATCATTAGGCTAAGGCTAAGCTAGGCATGGGCATGTATGGCTGCCAATAGAACTGGTTCTCTTGTATTTATTGATGATGTGACTGCTGACAAAAGCAGCAGGATGAATTCTGAAGTGTTTCAGCCAAAATTATCTGCTCATATTCAGCCAAATGCTTCAGAACTCATTGGACAGCGCTTCACAGTGCAGATGGACAATGACCTGAAGCATACTGCTAAAGCAACCAAAGAGTTTTTTAAGGAAAAAAAGTGGAATGTTATGCAATGGCCAAGTCAATCACCTGACCTGAATCCGATTGAGCATGCCGTTCACTTGCTGAAGACAAGACTGAAGGGAAAATGCCCCGAGAACAAGCAGGAACTGAAGACAGATGCAGTAGAGGCCTGGCAGAGCATCACCAGGGATGAAACCCAGCGTCTGGTGATGTCTATGCGTTCCATACTTCAGGCTGTAATTGACTGCAAAGGATTTGCAACCAAGTATTAAAAAGTAAAAGTTTGATTTATGATTGTTAATCTGTCCCATTACTTTTGGTCCCTTAAAAAGTGGAAGGCACATATACAAACTGTTGTAATTCCTACACCGTTCACCTGATTTGGATGTAAATACCCTCAAATTAAAGCTAAAAGTCTGCAGTTAAAGCACATCTTGTTCGTTTAGTTTCAAATCCATTGAGGTGGTGTATAGAGCCAAAAATATTAGAATTGTGTCGATAACCCAATATTTATGGACCTGACTGTAGGCACAGCACATTTTCTGTAAGTCCAGGTTGTCAAGAACAAAGATAACTAACTAACCTTAACTAAGGATCATAAGAAATTGAAAATTTAAATTGAAACTGGTAAAATATGACTTAGGGTACCGATTTACATGCCACATAAAGTGAGAAAGAAGACACAAAAAGCACAATTAAAGCAAATTTTGTAATTTTTAATGGTCATTAGGTCTTCAAACCTAAAACACACCCAGACCTGTTTGTGCTGCCACATTATTGAACACACCAGCCAGGTTTGGCCATGATTTAAATGTGAATACTTTGCTTAAAGCTTAAAGATTTGTGTGAGTTTGTAAACGAATCTCATGAGAATCCAGCTGCAGGACAAGGTTAAGTCTGCAGAGTTACCACAGCAATTATTCAAGCAGCTCTGGGCGCTAGCAGCAGCATTAACATTTTCACAGCACATTAAATATTTGCAATTTATTTATTTTTGACATTTTTCAAGTAAGTAAAAACTCACTTTTAATTGAATTATTCAATTTCATTTAGCCCTACTCTCAAGTAACCATACTGTAGACTTTTTAATGGGAAAGATGGAAGTTGCATACTGTAGTTTATTATGAAAGATAAATCCTCAAAAAAATTCCTAATATTTTATTCACCTCAACTCATCCCTGAGTAATCTTTGTTCTGTTTATATGATAATTGCATCTGTGTAAACAGTCACATATACTTGAGACTTCTTACGTAATGTTTAGATTAGTCTGTTACGAGGTCTGTCTTGGTGTAACGTGATCCCATAACTCTTAAAAAGCCAGACCAAAAACACCTTGACGTCCATATTTCAACTTTTTCTCCGCTGATGCCTCATTCCACTTTTTGCTGTTTATATTTTTCCACATGCTCACTTACATTTTGAGGTCACCCTTCTCATTTGCCAAATTTCGCCGATGCATCACGAAGCAGACTTTGGTTTCATTGTGACATTTAAAGTCTTACAGGAGCTGTGCCAGATATTAATTTGAGGCAGGATGCTGGTTACAGTGGAGGCACACGCCAGGCTGGTGGCTCACTCCGACACACACCAGGACTTTCTCCTCCTTCTATAGCCTTTCCTGACTCTACTGTGAGGCCCTTTGATGAATGATGCGGCCATTAGTATTGGGCTGTCTTTGTCTATTCATTGTATAGTCTCGCTCTCTGTCAAACAAAACAATTACTTGGACGTGAAACCAAGTGACGCTCATAGTCTGAAGTCTATATGTACGACTGGTGCACTTTTAAGAGAAAAGTTTCACTCTAAGGTAAACAGCTTTCTCTCCGTCTGCATTTTTGTATACTCTTGGCAGACACAAGTCATTGTGCAGCCAAGAGTGGTTGTAATGTTTTTTTTCCCCCACAGTTGAGCAAAAGGTTTGTCTCTCCATCTACAATGCCTTCTCAGGGCCAGCAAGAGGGGATCTGCCAGAAAACCATTGCGCAACAGTGTAATCCGAGAGGTGGGGTGGCCAGGGGGAGGAAAGAGAGGCAGCCGAGGGGCGTCTGCTCAGAGTCGACACACTCCACACACGGACGGCCTGCCAAACCCACACAGTCACTTCAGTGCGCCAAACCAGATGTTGCCCCGTGATTCATATGAGGAGCTGGGGCGAGCGCAGCATATAGGCCGAGTGGTGGGGATGTTTACATAGCAACGGGAGTCCCTGCCTCTATAATTACAGCTCTGCTTGCCCCCACCGTGAGCCTTTATCTCCAGAACTGTCCAGCACTCTGACCCCTTACTCAGTTTTTTATTTATTAGTGAAAGCCTAGCATCAATACTCAGTTCTATTAAATGTATCCATTAAAACGAGTGGTGTACAGTATGGTGTAATGGTTACGGCAACACTATGTAAGTTTGTAATAGCACAAAATAAATAAAAATAAAAAACGGGCGATATTAGTTTAAGCAAATTTTCCTATCCTAATATCTAGTGTCATTCCCAGTTGTAGGAAAACTGTTATCATCACACATATTCAACTCCCTTTTCTCTGTTGAGGTCCTTATTTTTTCGAGCATATGGTTTTGCGAGCATGTGATTGGCCAAGGTTTTTCGTTCCAGGGTAGAGGTTTTCATCTGTTGAAACCCCTTATATCAAACACATAAAGCCTGTGTTTTTTTTCCACAGATGATTGCTTTTAAAATTTATTATTTGGGGTTTAAACTAGATCTGTTTATGCCAATAAAAGAAAGATATATCTCATTGAGATTGTAGCACAAAATCGCTAGGTTTAGTCTGGTTAATTAATCAAGTTTTATTCACCATCTTAAAGTCTGTTCTTTCTACCAGAGTCATGCTTAAGCTACCTATTTAATGTTATTATTGATAGCCATAAAAAATCCTGCATAATATATTTTTAAAACAAGCTGTCAGATGTTTAGGTGGGCAGCTGTAACATTTTTGCTGGTTAGTATGCTGTGAAGAAGTGCACTAATGAAAGTATGCAATTTGAGACACAAAAGTCCATTTAAGAGCAATATGTCATAAATAATACATTTTCCTTGTAACCATACATTGGTGCTGATTTATTTGCTTGAGTTTATTTAAAGTAAAAAAAGTTTTAATGAACCATTTTTTCTCACATAAAACCACAACAGACTGAAATATGGCTCTGGGTCCTGGTCGGCTGTATCTTGTCAATCTGCAAGCGCACGCTGACGTAAATCTCCAGGAGTAAACCCAAACTCACTCCTCCCCTCTCTCGGTCCGCCTTGCCCTCTCTGTCTCTTTCTCCGTACTTCCAGTAAGCCAAGCGCGTAAATAATTTTGGTCAGAGCCAGTAATGAGAGACAGCTGCAGTGATTGTGCGTTTTCCATTGTGTTTCTTCTCCGTGCTGCGAGGAAAACGCCACTGGAGTTAGAGTAAGACTGTGGAATGTGACTTCATTGAAGAAAGGCAGCGTAATTGTCGAAGAATGAGCTGGCTCTGTCGCAATAGTAATGAAAAATATTGAGCTATAAACCTTTTACACATCTGACGTGTGCTTTTGTTCTGTTGTGTAAGTTTGTCTGATCTTTACGTTCTTAATCTTTCAGTGACGGGCCCAGTTGTTTGGGACTTTTTTTTTTTTCTTTTTTTTTTTTTTTTACTAATCTCTTGTCCTAATATGGGATGCAAGCTGAAGGCTTCCAGGTGGTGTCTTTCGTCAGAACGTTCCCTCCTGGGGCCTCACCTTCTCCATTTCCATCAGATGAGTCTTGCTGAAAAAGCACGTCTCAAATTTGGACTTATCCTCTGGAAAAGAACAAAAAAGATCATGACATAATTTAGGTTAAAACTGGTTTTATCAGAAGGTTTTAAATATTGCATATACTATAACCTATAGCTAATGTATATATATTTATTTTTTTATTTTTTTATTTAATGACCACACAGCCAAGCTGGTGGAATTTGTTTTCAACCGCTTTGTCCCGTTAGGGGTCGCGGGTGACTGGAGCCTATCCCAGCAGCTTTGGGCCTGAGGCGGGGTACACCCTGGACAGTGGCCAGTTAGTCGCAGGGCTGACATTTAGAGACAGACAGTAACAGACAACCATTCACTCTCACATTCACTAGGGACACTTTAGAGTTGTCAATTAACCTATACATACATGTCTTTGGACGGTGGGAGGAAGCCGGAGTACCCGGAGAGAACCCACGGTAACACGTGGAGGACATGCAGACTCCTCACAGAAAGACCGGAGTCGGCCGAGAATGTTTGAGTCGGCCGGGTTTTGTACTCACGACCTTCTTGCTGTGAGGCAGGAGTGCTAACCACTCTGCCACATGCACCCCCCATATACATACATTATTATAAAATACAGAATTTTAGTAGCTTTAAAGCTCCACAACACAATTTCTTTACTAATTCCTTCCATTCCTTTTCCTCCTTTTATCAGAAATGTTTTTTTACCAAACCAATTTTCCACCACAAAAAACTAATACATTACACAGATTTAGAGCTTACTGTTAACTTCTAGCTCTTCTTGCCATTCCGTATTATCTTTGGCTCGCGTTGCGTGAATGCTTTTGCCAATATTTTATTGCATTTCACTTTGCTTCTCTTTTTTCTATTGTTGTTCTATATTGTAACGTACATGTATTGTGACGTACATAGCCTTCGACTAAACACTTCTGTTTTATTGGTAGCTGAAACCTTCTTGTTAACATCGGTGTTGACTAATGGGAACAGCCAATATGGGCTAAAATTACTCTTATTAATCATACTCATCTGATTGAACAAACAAATCAGCATTAAACTGACAATATTTCTGTGGAACACTGGTACACGTTGGCCCTGGCTATCAAAAGCTCATTGTCTTTACATCTATTGGCCCTAATATCTTGTCTTAATACTCTGATAGCTACAGTTTAAAAAAACATATAATAATTCTACCAAGAAGACAAAATGTTTCTATACTATATCATCATCAATATCAACTTTATATATGTAGGAGCCATTGGCTACAAAGTATAAATATTTGGTGTCTCCACTAGGGGTCCTGATTGGGCTAGGCTACACGCTATAAAGGTGGGAACCATTGTACAGGTGTGTGGCTAGATGGAAGCAGCTCACAGTTTGTTGATCGCTTATATGTGACTACACTGGATGGTGATGTACGGACTTTTATTGTTATGTACATGGATTACACTGTTTATACTGTTTTAATAACTTTAAATAATAATAATAAAGAAGAAGAAAACGTTGATCTGCCTCGGAAGACTATGTACCCATCTATCAGTGAGTTAGCGCGTCAGCTGATGCATTCCGTCTGGGCAACAAGGACAGCTCAAGTTTAAATTGGCTGTAACAATATATATTTACAATCTACAATGGCACTGGTTTTATATGGCAGGTAGTGGCCTACCTTAAGTTTGTAGTTTTTGAGAATTGTTCTCTTTTGTGCTTACGGGCCAAATGGCAGTGCAGAATACCTGGCCTTCTTGGAGTCTCTGGGAGGGGTGCTGGAATATGCTCCAACCTGGGACTTTGTCGTTCTACTGGGGGACATCACGTGGGCAGCGACAGTGACACCTGGAGGGGCGTGATTGGGAGGAACGGCCCCCCGGATCTGAACCCGAGTGGTGTTCTGTTATTGGACTTCTGTGCTAGTCACAGTTTGTCCATAACGAACACCATGTTCAAGCATAAGGGTGTCCATCAGTGCACCTGGCACCAGGACCTAGGCCGAAGGTCGATGATCAACTTTGTAGTTGTTTCATCTGACCTCCGGCCGTATGTCTTGGACACTCGGGTGAAAAGAGGGGCGGAGCTGTCAACTGATCACCACCTGGTGGTGAGTTGGATCCGATGGCGGGGGAGAAAGCTGGACAGACTTGGCAGACCCAAACAGACTGTGGGTCTGTTGGGAACGTTTGGCAGAGTCCCCTGTCAGAGAGATCTTCAACTACTACCTCCCGTCAGAGCTTTGACCAGATTCCGAAGGAGACTGGAGACATTGAGTCCGAGTGGACCATGTTCTCCACCTCCATTGTCGACGCGGCCACAAAGAGCTGTGGCTGCAAAGTCTCCGGTGCCTGTCATGGCGGCAATCCCCCAACCCGGTGGTGGACACCGGAAGTAAGGGATACAAGCTGAAGAAGGAGACCTATCAAGCCTGGCTGGCTTGTGCAATTCCTGAGGCAGCTGATGGGTACCGGCAGGCCAAGCGGGCTGCAGCCCGGGTGATTGTGGAGGCAGAAACTTGGGTCAGGGTGGAGTTCGGTGAGGCCATGGAGAAGGACTATCGGTCGGCCTCAAAGAAATTCTGGCAAACCGTCCGGCGCCTCAGGAGGGGGAAGCAGTGCCCTGCCAACACTGTTTACAGTGAAGGTGGGAATCTGCTGACTTCAACTGGGGATATTGTTGGACGGTGGAACCCCACCGACATGTCTTCCATTGAGGAAGCAGAGGCCGAGGGCTCAGAGGTGGACTCGTCCATCACCCAAGATGAAGTCACTGAGGTAGTGGATGAGATACGCCCTGAGTACCTCAAGTCTCTGGATGTTATGGGCCTGTCTTTGCTGACACGCCTCTGCAACATCGCGTGGCATTTGGGGACAGTACCTCTGGACTGGCAGCCCGGGGTGGTGGTCCCTCTTTTCAAGAAGGGGGACCGGAGGGTGTGTTCCAACTACAGAGGGATCACATTCCTCAGCCTCCCCGGGAAAGTCTATGCCAGGGTACTGGAGAGGAGAATGCGGCCGATAGGCGAACCTCGGATTCAGGAGGAACAATGCGGTTTTCGTCCCGGTCGTGGAACACTGGACCAGCTCTATACCCTCTCCAGGGTGCTGGAGGGTTTATGGGAGTTTGCCCAACCAGTCCAAATGTGCTTTGTGGATCTGGAGAAGGCATTCGACTGTGTCCTTCGTGGCGCCCTGTGGGGGGTGCTCTGGGAGTATGGGGTCCGGGGCCCTTTACTAAGACGGCTTTACTATTGAGGGCAGTAAGTCAGACCTTTTCCTGGTGCATGTTGGACTCCTTTGTCACCGGTCCTTTTCATTATCTTTATGGACAGGATTACTAGGCGCAGCCAGGGGCTGGAGGGAGTCTGGTTTTGGGACCACAGGATCTCGTCTCTGCTTTTTGCAGATGATGTTGTCCTGTTGGCTCCATCAAGGGTTTGCAGCTGTGTGTGAAGCGGTTGGGATGAGGATCAGGACCTCCAAGTCTGAGATCATGGTTCTCAGTCAAAAAGGGTGGCTTGTCCCCTTCAGGTTGGTGGAGAGCTCCTGCCTCAAGTGGAGGAGTTTAAGTATCTTGGGGTCTTGTTCACGAGTGAGGGAAGGAAGGAGCGTGAGATTGACAGACAGATCGGTGCAGCTTCTGCATAGGGATGGGTACCGAAACCCGGTTTTAAACTGGCCCCGGGGCTAAATTATGAAAGACCGTAGTATCAATAAGATCTGACGCTATCGGTTCTGCTTTCGGTACTGGAGGGGAAAGAAATGAATGTACTATTTTTGCCTAATAATGTTATCTTGCACATTTTATCTCACCAAACATTTCTAATGTGCGATCATATCAAGACGTTTGTCTGTGAGATCTCTCATGCAAGCCGCGGAGGCTGTCTGCCAGTCACACACACACAACACAACGAGCGCGGCGCACACACACGCATAACAGTACGGAAACTCCCGCTTAATACAAAGAGTGACGATGGGGAAGAGATCATGCACTTATCATGCACATTTTATCTTACCAAACATTTCTAATTTGCGATATTATAAGACGTTTGTCTGTGAGATCTGCGAGATCTCTCATGCGCGCCGCAGAGGCTGTCTGTCAGTCCCACACCACAAGAACGAGCGCGCCGCACGCACATAGATAGTATAAATAGCACTCACAACAGTACGAAAACTCCCGCTTAATACAAAGAGTGACGATGGCGGAGAGAGCAAAACGTTCCAAAGTATGGTTACACTTCTTTAGAGTTGATGCAGACAACGCTCGTTGTCATAAGTGCAACAATATTTTTGCATGTAAGGGCGGAAGCACAAGCAATCTGTCTAAGCACCTTTCAAAGTGCATTATGTGCAGACAGAGAAATGCAAAGTTTTCGACTGCCTAGCTAGCTCGTTTCTGGTTGTTGCCCCATCTACGTCTGGTATGTATGCTAAAGTCATCTTGAATCAATGTTGTTCACGTCATTTAAAATAAATGTAAAATCCCCCTGGTTTGTTAACCTTATGTAGAAATTCTGTTGATTTCTTTTGGGAGAAATGAGAGAATGAAATCATATTTTCTACTTGTTTTTAAAATTTCAAATAAAGAAAAATCAGTATGTAAATGTAAACATTTATTTGGCTAACTTAAATGCACAGCACTTCAGGTTAGTTTATTTACTATATATATATATATATATATATATATATATATATATATAAATGCTTTGAAAATGTTAATTCTGTTCTCAACTTCTTCTTAAAAAAAACACAACACAAAGTACCGATAAGAATACCGTTAAAGTACCGGACCGTTAAGCAGTATCGATAAGAGTAGTAATACCGTTAAAACCTTAACGATACCCATCCCTACTTCTGCAGTTATGCGGTCGATGTACCGCTCTGGCGTGGTGAAGAAGGAGCTGGGCTGTAAGGCAAAGCTCTTGATTTATCGGTCAATCTACGTTCCTACTCTCACCTATGGTCAGCTTTGGGTCATGACCGAAAGAACAAGATCCCGGATACAAGCGGCCAAAATGAGCTTTCTCCGCAGGGTGGCGGGGCGCTCCCTTAGAGATAGGGTGAGGAGCTCTGTCACTCGAAAGGAGCTCAAAGTAGAGCCGCTGCTCCTCCACATTGAGAGGAGCCAGCTGAGGGGGCTCGAGCATCTGTATCGGATGCCTCCTGGACGCCTCCCTAGGGAGGTGTTCGGGCATGTCCCACCGGGAGGAGACCCCGGGGAAGACCTAGGACACGATGGAGCAGGGTAAAAAAGCCCACATTCTTTTTTATCTGTGCAACAAACTATTGAAGATGTTCCATCAGTCTATAAAAAGGTCTATTCTAAAGGTCTATTAGTTAACTGTCTAGGCAATGAGGCCCTCCTCACATCTTTTGTGTAAATGGCTTGGATTTTATATTGCGCTTTTCCACCTACTAGGCACTCAAAGCGCTTTACGTTAAGCTTTCATTCACCCATTTAATCCTACACCAGTGTCACCTAGAGGCAAGGTGGTTTTAAGTGTCTTGGCCTTATGATTTAGGGAGAGTGGGAATCAAACCGCCAACCTTCCAGTTATAGGAATACCACTCTACCACTGTGCCCCTGTGTTTGTTAATACACAAGGCAACATGACATTTGACAAGTCATCCTTCTTGGCCTTTGCTGAAAGTAGCTTAGTGGAATGTCGAGGCCCTGCCCTTTCTCACCTCTGTGGCTCCTTACACTGGGCTCACTCTTGGTCCAACCCTTGAGCAACAAAGACCTGCCATTGTTCAACACGTTGGTTTCTGTTGGTGGTGACTTCAGCGAACCCTGGTATCACATCCAAAACGCCTTTTGGAAATTATTGTTAAGTTGCTTTAATCATCCTGATTTTACAGTTCAGCTCTTGTCGTCTGCATAAAAACCAGTGCATTTCATCCTTGTTTGGTAAGTTATACTGTACATGTGCTGCTAGAATTAACAGACCAACTTTATGAGCAGAGAAATCTTGAAATGGCAGCAAACCAATATTAGGATAATAATAAGCAAGACAAGACGAGTGCCTGCAGGCCCCTCGCTTCCCCAACTGGGTCTGAACCTTCTGGATGGCGATAAACGTCTGCTCCCAAAGGCCTGCCAAGCTGCTGTAGGGAACACAGTGTTTGCAGACAGCTATGATTGATGAGAGAGAATACCTCGACTCTGCAGGATAGTCATTACTTTCAAACACAATGTTGGACTTGTAAAGACTTTTGGTAGGACACTGTGAGTGCCGTTAAGTATGACCTTGTGAAGCTGTCTAATAAACATTACACATCTTTAAACAATAGATGATTACAGTGACGTTGGGTATTTTTTACCACCACCATTTCCCAAATGTGACATCATTCTGAGCAAAAAACAGGAACTGTAGAGCACCGGTAGAAATTTCATGACTTCTTGTTTGGCAGCTGGTTGGCAGTCTCAGAAGGTCAGTTGCAGGAACAGTTTGAGCTCTAAAGCTTATGTTATTTATTTATTTTATTTTTTCAATCGTTTACGTCATCCATCTCCCAAATCCACAAAACTATTTTGTGACTTGCTGCAATTGGATGGATGATATACTGAACAACAAAGAGCAGATGAAGTATTGTATGCGGTTGGACATTGCCAAGTGTGTAAACAAGCACATTTCTTTAGGTTGATTATGTTAACATGGTTGTGCTTCATGTTAAACACTAAATAACCATAGAACCTTTGTCTTCTCATTAAACAGGGCCTTCTCCTGGAGCTGGCTAGCTTTTAACTGATTCAGGCTGTTGTAGAAAAAGAGACCATAGCGGTTTTAGTAAGCATCACATCACTCTCATTCTGGAGACGCAAAAGACAAAACGGTGCTGTTTTTTTGGAGGTTGTAGCTGTTGGTGAAAGTTTGAAGTACTTTCACATCACTGACTCCTTTCCCTCAACTTTTGCTAAGCAAGTTGCCGGTTTTGAGAAAGGCATCATAGTTATAGAGTTGTAAGTAGATTGGCATCACTTATTATTTTTTTTTACAGATATCTGATCCAGCTGTTGTATTTATATCAGGGCTGGTATTTGATACTAGTATTAGAAGTGTTATTCAGTGTATGAGAAAAGTGCTATAGCATATTTCATGGGAACATGAGCAGATTTGGCTTTGAACCACCTTTTCCCACTTACTTATTGTATCATTAGCTTACTGCTGTTCTGATACACCTAGCAGGCCCTTTCGCTCGGTGACAGCGTTGACGAGTCTTTTGTTCTTTGATATTACAGCTCCAGACAGCACATGTCAGCACCCATCAGTAAAGACATCCTGGTAGCACAGTTAGTCTTTGGAGAGCCACACACATGCAAGGTCTCTGTCAGCTGTCTCACTTTACACAGTGGCTCCTGTGTCCCTCTGGGATTTAGCTGTGTCATTCTGCTCCCCATAGACCTCTGATTTATGTCTGTGTTTGGAACTACAGAGAAATGTGCCCACTTCCATCACCCTAGTCCTTTTGGTGCCCCCATGCTGCTCATGGCTTCACGATTAAAACTTATACAAACATTTTTGCATGTCTATCTGAAAATATACTAAAAACTTAAACACAAAATTAATTTCAAAGGGTGTCTGTGTTTTATGGGCATATCCATTTGCCTCCAACATAAGCCCAGTGAGAGTCAACGTTAGATAGCTGTTGTGTATTCTTAGTATTTCTGCCTGTCAGAACAGTCAGATCCAAATTTTAAACTTGGACTTAAGGCTGTACAACATCTGGAAAACAAAAAACAAAACAACTGGTGAGAATTATAATCATGACTTGTCTTATGATATTTAAATGTCACCTTTGGTATGGTAATGGTCCAATTATGTATTTAAATGGTATTTGGTGGTACTACAGTTTGATTTTTAAGTTATTTACAGGACCATATGTTTCACCAAAAAAATAAAATATTCTTTTGCGTTTTAGCCAGTCATTCCATAAAACAATAGTTTAGGCATAATGTAAACGGCTCACTAGACTCGATTGCTGTTTGAATGTCTATCATATGGAAAAACACAACATTATTCCAATATATGTTTCTAATATTGCAATAATTTCTGCAGCCCCTCTTAGAATTCATAAACTGTAACAACAGTTACTACAACAAGAAAACACAGGAAATAGGCTACAAAAGTTTTTAAGCAGATGCGAGTAAAACGTCTTTGCGGAAGCAGCGCTCCGCTTTAGTTCTCGGTGTAAATTTGGGGTAAAGGTGTAAACACTAATTGCTTTTACACATTAATCTTAAGGCATTTTCTTTTATTTCCTTTTTACCTTTTTTTCCCATTAAATAAATTAATAAAAAATTAATATAAGTTCTTGTTGAAACACCTGTGAAATAATTTATTAAGACTTTTATCATTTATGATCATCATAAATGATAAAACAGGATTACTTCAACTATTTTCACACCTGATACTGGTACGGTATATAAACCTGTATGCCTGTGGTTGTGTGAGTTTCAGGCAGACTGGAGATCTGAGTTCAAATTTCACACTTTGATGGAAGAGTTTACGACTTCCCTAATGGATGTGCCGGCCCTCCCTCCTTCATCCCGTTCCAGTTTCCTCCTCCTTCTGCGTCCAATTTTTACAGTCCACAGATAAATCCCTCTCAGAGTGAACTTACACTCCCCTTATGAAAGGCTTTGCTCACTTCCTGTAGTAGGGGCTGGAGCTTCAGGGGTAAGTGAGCTGCAGCAGTGTCAACACAGCAGAGCCAGCCATTCTTCAGCCTAAAGCCCCTTAGCAAAACAAGAGCGGGCAGAATATTACGTTTCCTAAAGTCGCTGGTCCATGGGAATCATGGCCCGTGGTGGAGATACAGGAGACTGAGGATTCATGTAACCCCCTTCACTTCAGGTGGGAGTGGCCATGACTTAAGTAGAGGCCCCAGTGCACTATTTATCTCTGATTTTTACATTATTAAAATCTATTAAAAGCATTAACGCTTTTTGTAAGTGAGTGACTGACTGTGGTTAAGTCAGTTTTTGCAGTGATGATGGCATTTGTTGTTAACCAAAAGCAACAACAACATGGTTAACTGTTCTACAAAGACAGTTCTACCACAGATAGGTCCCATCTTCTTAGACAAAACCAAAAACCTAGATAAGTGGTGTTATGATGTGGGATATGAACTCATTTATTTAACCCTGGGTTTCTCTGTAGAGTCAATAACTAATCATTTTCAACAGGTTGGAAAAATAACGATCACAAAGCTACTCGAAACTAGTTGAACAGGATTATAATCTGAATATGGCATATACACATGACCAACAACCAGACAGAGGTGAGGAGTCTGTGAAGTCTTGCAATCATCTGGCTTTGTGACACTTGTGCAGACACTTTCCACACTGCAGTTTTTTATTCTGCCAAATCAGGATTGTGGCTTGGACAGTGGGCTAATTCCTATCCTCTATCTTGATCTTGACCTGCCCCGGAGCAAACTAGCCGCTAGCTAGGACACTGCATGGTAATATAAAAATGTACATGCTATGATTAAGAAGGAGAAAGAGTAAAATTGTGCTTAAAGAAGGAGACCCCTTTCTCCTTCTTCAAGCACAATTTTACTCTTCTTCTTATAAAGCCCCCCTTGGCTTTTATAAGCAGAACACAGAAAACTCACTGGGGACGCAGGCTGATCAGGAGCTTGAATCTGGGGTTTGGAGCATCGCACAAATAAAGTCTCGAACTTATTAGTGCTGCTATCATCCACATTCCTCATCTCTGCCTGGACCTGGACCAAGTCCTGACAGGTATGACCTCTGTCTGCTCTGTCTGTCTGAGACCCACGCTGCTTTCCACGTTTAACAATGCTCCACAGCTTGTTTTGAAGCTGAAGTGATCATGCAGTGTCCTTGTAATTGAGCCCAATTAAGACAATTAAGACTTGCGCTTTACGCTTTTCTGTCTTAAGACCAAATATCTAAAACGCTGCAGTTTGTATAAAATACTCCACTTTTTTTGTGTTGCCACAGAGCATGTCTAGACATGTAGCTGTAGGTTTTGTTTTTTGCAGGAGATTTGCACAATTAAAATGATCACATATAAAACCTGACATAAAAATCCCAATTCAACCAATATAATGATAAAATATATTTTCATCTGGATGTAAGACTTTATTTTATAATAAAATGAGTGATAAGAAAATATAGGCTTGTCTGAATGTATACAATTTTTCTATTAGCCTGCTCATCCCATATTAAAAAGAAGATTAGCTTAACAATAAAATAAACAACAAAAGAAAATAGTTATGCATTATAACACAGTCCAATGACTAAAATAAAAAAGAAATGCTCGGTGCTGCACTGGAGGAAAGACCTGTGATTGATTAAAAGCACATTTACATCACAAATACTGTTATTCCAGCCTCTTGATACCTGCAACAACTCAAGTCCTGCCTATTTGTACCGCCGTCTTTGCCCTGAAAATCGGAAAAAGTAGATTTGGACACGCCCCTAAATGAGCTTCCATCTCCGCCGAGTATATTTGTTTTGATTGGGAAGATATGCTCCATTGATTCTTATGTTATCAAAAATATATCCCAGACCTTAAATGTAACGGAAATAGGGATGGGTATCGTTAAGGTTTTAACGGTATTACTATTCTTACCAATACTGCTTAACGGTCCGGTACTTTAACGGTATTCTTATCGGTACTTTGTGTTGTGTGTGTGTGTGTGTGTGTGTGTGTGTTTTTTTTAAGAACAAGTTGAGAACAGAATTAACATTTCTTTATTTTTTTTTAATTAATAAAACAATTATTTGTAGTGCAAGAAACAGCCATGTTTGAACAAATAGCTATTAAACACACACACACATTAATATATATATATATATATATATATATATATATATGTATATAAATATATATCTTGAAGTGCTGTGCATTTAAGTTAGCCAAATGTTTACATTTACATACTGATTTTTCTTTATTTGGAATTTTAAAAACAAAAGAAATCAACAGAATTTCTACATAAGGTTAACAAACCAGGGAGATTTTACATTTTTTTTAAATGACGTGAACAACGTTGATTCAACATGATTTTAGCATACATACCAGACGTAGATGGGGCAACAACCAGAGACGAGCTAGCTAGCCAGTCGAAAACTTTGCATTTCTCTGTCTGCACATAATGCACTTTTGAAAGGTGCTTAGACAGATTGCTCGTGTCTCCGCCCTTACATGCAAACATTTGTTGCACTTATGACAACGAGCGTTGTCTGCATCAACTCTAGAGAAGTGTAACCACACTTTGGAACGTTATGCTCTCTCCGCCATCGTCACTCTTTGTATTAAGCTGAGGTTTTCGTACACGTGTGTGTGCGTGCGCCGCGCTCGTTGTGTTGTGTGTGTGTGTGTGACAGAGCGCTGTGACAGACAGCCTCCGCGGCCAGTGTTGGGAAAGTTCACTTTCTACAAGAACTAGTTCAAAGTTCAGTTCACAAATTTTAAAATGAACTAGTTCAGTTCAGTTCAAACTTCAAAATGTTGAACTAAGTTCACAGTTCCAAAAATGAACTAGTTCATAGTTCTTTTTTTCCATATGTTGCTGCGAGCTATTATTTTTCAAAATTATTGCCACAGCCCATATACAGTAGAATCACAGACAGCAATTATTTTATCAGTTTTAACAATGAAGCTATGCGTTAGATTTCATTTTCATATCCAATTTTCAATCCTTATCCAACCAGGGTTTACATTAGCATTGAGGGGACATTGTTGCTTTAATGCTTTGTTGCTGTCCATTCACTCCACACTAGTAGCAGCTGCAGCTTTCAACCCTACAGTACATTCTCAAGAACATGAGGACAAACGTGCTGCTTGAATGGTCTTTTTAATGAGGAATTATTCAAAGAAAAACAGGACAGTAATCATTAAGGTGAAAACGTTTTTCAATTTTAATAATTTTCCATTGTCCACATGCTAAAACAGAATATTGGAATCCTGGGAAAATAGACCAGGCAGGTTCAACAAACAAGTTACATGAATGAATTTAAATGATCATACGCCTTACTACATGCTGCTGTCGCCTCAATGCTTTTTTCTATTTTTTTTGATGACGCCACACATGCGGCGGTGCGACACAGGTGGCTGGTGTTGCCAGGTTTTGGTGTTTTTCCGCTACATATTAAGACCCGTTTCCGGCTGGTTTGCGGTGTGTTTTAGCCGGGTTTTCGCCTAGAAGGCTCTATAGAAATCTGGCGTGAGCGTGCCGTTCACAGACACCAGAATGAACGAGTTCACAGTAACGTTCATCAGGCAGTAATACAGCCCGTTCAGTTCACGTTCACCAAAAATATGAACGAGTTCATGAACTATCGTTCAATGAACGCGTTCAGGCACAACACTGTCCGCGGCGCGCATGAGAGATCTCACAGATCTCACAGACAAACGTCTTAATATGATCCACATTAGAAATGTTTGGTGAGATAAAATGTGCACAATAACATATTATTAAGCGAAAATACATAGTATATTCCTTTTTTTCTCCTCCAGTACCGAAAGCAAAACCGATAGCGTCAGATCTTATTGATACTACGGTCTTTCATAATTTAGCCCCGGGGCCAGTTTAATACCGGGTTTTGGTACCCATCCCTAAACGGAAAGCATTAGGCGATGTAGGGACATAACAAATATAGTAAAATTTTGTAAAATGCGTTTTACTTTTTGTCTTTGTCTTGTTACTTTGTAGGATACTTTTTTTTCATACATAAAGTCTCAAAGCCCAGTAGAGCTTCAGATTTTGTGATGTCACAAACGACTATAGGATGAGCCAATAAGAAAAGCTCTTAGACAAGAACCAAGGCAAGAGACGGTGGGCCAATCACAATGGATGTACACAGAGCTCCCATTGACCAATCAGAGCAAAGGGTACTTATAAAGAAAGACACTAAAATGGAGCATTGACAGTTTTTCATTGTAGAGAAAGAGTGAGCGCAGCTTTGCAACCTTGAAGGAGAGTTTTTTTTTAAATGTATAAAAAGATTTTAGATTTAAAAGTAGTTTCTTAAAAAGATTTTTATAATGCAAGTTACTCACTTAGTCCTCTTTAAACACTGAGCTGCCTGCTAAAGGAGACTAGGAACATTAAATGCGAGGGTATACACACACACACACACACACACACACACACACACACACACACACACACACACACACACACACACACACACACACACACAGACAGGAGGAGGCCGTGTTTGTTTATCTTCGGAAATGGCTTTGTGGGAATATCAGATTTGTCCTGGGCTGGCACACAGACTGACATCACTTCCTGTACCAAGCCCTGGCGCAGTGCCATCGTGTGGAGGAAAACAAAGAGCATTCTCACAAAAAACAAGAGGCACTTATCTGCAGTTAGGAGAGGACCGGACTGATAAGGGACTCCAGTAAGGACACTTCTATTTATAAAAACTTGTTATTGTTCAGTGAACTCATTTTCCATCTGAACTACGACACATAACTTGCAAGCAACTGAAAGAGTGAAAAGTGTAACAGTATAGTTGGCTCACAAATATCATTTACATACAGCAGGCGTAGATTTATGAGCATAACTGTATATCACTGCTGCAAAAAGAGGAGATAAACAGAGCCATAAATCCAATGCAATGTATATTTTATCAACATTTTTCCCACAAAACAAAGAGCTTACTGTTGAAAGTCCTAAAAGATAGTCTTGCTTTTGTCTATAACTTTACAGAATGACAAGCCGTTGGCTGTTAATGTCACACATGAAAGAAATATAATCTTTAAATCCAGCAGAGACAGCCCTTGAGTTGTGGAAAGCAATGAAAAGTGACCGTTGAAATCATCTGTATCTAAAAGTGTGGATGTATATCAAAATGACTATTTAAGGAGTTTTCTTACTCAATTAGAAGTTGTCTCTCCGCGACGAGTCAATATGTGTAAAGGAGGCGAAATGAAAGAAATTCATTGATATATCATTTCAGAAAATAAAGTCCTCTTGCACAATGTCCTGTCCATGTGCTGATCCTCAGAGAAGGCAGAGCTAAAAAAAATAAACATTTGACTTTTGAGAAGAGGGAGGAAAAGAAAGGTCAAAGTGTCAATGACTGTTAATCTTTTCTACAGTATTTCTGGAGGTAATGAAATTAAAGAACTATGGCACTGGTCAAAAAATAAGCTGTCATTAAATTCAAGATATCTCCAATGTCATTCATAATATTGATGCTATATGTGTAGTTTTCTTTATAAAATTTCTTTGAGATTTTAGCTTTTATTTAGAAAATTCTAATGAGCGTTATAGATAGGAACTAGGGCTAAACAACGTCAAGAAAACATTATCCAATACCTTAACACGTTAACAATATGACCCTACCTTTTTTGAATGCCCCTTTGACAGCTAAAAAAGTACTTCAACTGAACTCGGTTATAATGAAACACAAAGATCTGGGTGTTACATTAAAACTAAACTGAGACTGAACCACAGCTAAACCAAGGAAAAATCCACAGCTAATCCTGCTTTGATTGATTGAAAGCTCTGAGACAATTATTTTGAAAGGGTAAGAGTAAAAGATCAGATTCAAGGCCATAATAATAAACTATTACAGCTTATTACTATCTACTAAAATTTACTATCTTAATACTATTACTATCAGCTACAAGCTGTTTTTTTTAGATAAATATTGTGACAATAAATCTGCAATATATTGCACAGCCCTTGTAGTAAAAGTAAGTTGGAGAGAGGCGTTAACATGGAGCATAAAGACTCAAGCCGGGATTCAAACCCATGTGGTGTGGTAATTTTAACTCAAGTAGTAACATTAGGTCCTCTAATGTTGCATCGTGTTTGCCTTTTTTTTTTTTTTTTGAAGAAAATTACGTTACAGATTTTGTGATGTTACAAAGGACTTCAGCACAGACATGATTCCAAAAAAAGATAAGCCAAAAAGAGGCTAAAGGCAAAATAAAAAAAAATACACTAAAAAAGTTAAAAGCATTCTCACACATACTTGTCTTAGTCACTTGCACAAGTCAATTATTGTTTAGTCTGGTTTGTACGGTTTATTTTTTATAACTTAATCATTCTTTAAACTTTTTCCTTGTGTTTTGCCAATAACAGTGTTCTTTTGATAAATGATGGACTCTGCCTAAAGTGGCCTGGGTTCAGATCTGGTGTTGATGTTGAGTCTGTTGGGTGAGATGAAGGTCTTGTTTGTGTTAGCTGCCTCTGATCCTCCATTCTTGATTATTCAGGACAGCTCTAAAGAGTGTCTTCCCATGACATTAACACCTTATTAGTCAGGTGAGAAATCTTTCCCTGTAGAGCTTTAGAGATGTTATGCTTGGGTTGTAATCATAGTAAGGGTTACAGTAGGTCACAATCCTGATTCATTTAGTCATTTAGCAGACGCTTTTTCTTCTTACTCATCAGTATCAGCCCCTTGGATTAATAAAGGCAGGTTACAGAAGACACTTACCAACGGCGGGGCTAACAAGACTGTGACACATCATTGATGATGGCCCTTTATCTATTGTTTAGAGTCAAGATGAGTCAAGTTTAAAGAGTCTTTATAAACATGCAAACCATGTTCTGTCTGTGGAAGTGGTCACATTTCCACAGACAGAACATGACAGAACAATTTTGTTAAAATTTACAAAGTGATTTGAACATCAGATTATTGACTATAACCTGTAATATGCATGTGATTATAATTTATTGCTAATAATGGTATTTGATTTCCAATATCTTGTACAAAACTATAGATTTTTTTCTCTTTCCTGGTAGAATTAGTTTTTTAGGAATGCAAAGTGTTATAATTTTGTCAATAACAATAAAAACATTTAAAATAGAGATAAAAATCCTGTGGGATTTCCGGTTTCTTGTTTAGTGGGCGTGTGGCCCAAAAACGCTATCAGTTGTACCCTTGAATAAGCAATGCTGTAACCGTGGCAACAATTTTTCTTTTTCTGGTGAAAAATCCATGAGTCTTCACAAAACAATCAGATTACATTGTTGAGGCTACATTAAAGTATTGAACTCTGGTTACAAATTAAATATTAGAATGTAGCATGTAGATCAAATATATAAAAGTATGTGCTGTCAGTAAGTGGGTAGAAAACATTAGCACATGGTTCCACATTTAGCTGCTACACAAGCTACAACTCGCTGGATGTATAGGACTGTTATGCTGGACTTTTAAAGCAGGGGTTCCCAAACTTTTCAGACCGCGACCCCCAATATTAGACTGCTGACAACCTTTTTAAAAATATATAAAAAAATCATTAAAAAAAAAAATTCATAAAAAAAAAATAAAAATCTGGAAATCATCTTGCGACCCCCCGTCCACCACTCCACGACCCCCACTTTTGGAACCAGTGTTTTTAAAGTAAAGCACCAGTTGTTTTAGGACCTGGGTTTCCTCATCATTATGGTAAATGTTATGTTGCCATCTTGGACATTGACATTATACAAATGTTGTTAGCTTGGATGCCAAGTGAAAATGGAAAAAAAAAAAAAAAGACATGTAAAAGCACTGCCGACTCTCCACTAATAGCCTGATAGCATGTGGAGCCTCTATTATTTTGTATTGTTAGCCAATCAAAAATATCTGTTTGCCAATAATCTTGTGTGCTGCAGTGAATTCTCTGTCTTGTTTGTAATTTTCAATGAGTCAGGGGAAAAAGTGATTTGCCCCGTGCTGGGTTTGTGGGAGTCAGGCGTGATGACATGGCCGAAGAGGGAAAGTGTTGCAGTCCGCTGGGAGGTAGAGGAGGGAGTGAGGGGGTGTTGGTGGCAGGCCAGGGCTGAAATTCTGATGCAGCACAGGTTTTTAACATTAGTGCTTTTATCAGCAGAGCCAGAGCTTGCCACATTTTATATGTATGCTCCCAGTACATGCTGTAATTTCTACTGGTGACTTCAGCAAACTCCAGGTTGAGACATGTGCGGAGCCTTCAGGAAGCATCCCAAGAGACAAATATGGTAACAATAAAGCGTCTGTGTTTTTCCCACAAAACTGAAGGATGAGATTTGCCATACATGATCCCTGGCTTTATTCAGATCCACCGTCAGCTCGTTGGACAAAATTGAAGTGAGCAAAAACAATAGCTATGTGTTCGGAGCATATTTCTCCCCTCGATGTACCCCACTCCTGCCGAGATGCAGTGTTTTGGAATCAGTTGGAGGGAACCAAACATTGTTATCGAACTGTCTTTCAATAAGACTTTAATTATTTCCAAATGTTCCATCTGATTGCTGTTGGCAGTCTTTGCGTGTTTAGTGTGATGTGTTTGAAATATGAGCATGCCCTCGCCGGCACAGGGCTATGGGTTAATATACAAGGTTTGACCTCAAGAAAAAACACTGGCCCCAGCTAACAATCATAATATGAAGGAAAAGTTCAGTTTGGTAACTTAGTCATACATTGGTAACTAGATTTCGGTTCAATGTAGGAGTATTCTGTCAGTTTGCACAATGTCTTACCTGAAACATAACGCAGTGAAATATCTGCATGATGCTGATTAAAGCTTGTAGTTGTAATGTAGGATGTTGTATGTAGAATCTGTTGCTGTTCAACTCAGAGATGGAGTCCTGGACTCACGGTCGAGTTGAGTCATTGGCTTTATTTTCATGACTTGTGACTTGGACTTGCTTGGTGATAATAACTTGACTCGGACTTGTCTCTAGTTAGCCTTCTGTGACTTGGACTCAAACACTTGTGACTCAAGTAAATCCTGGTTTGACAGACCACACTCACTGTGACAGCAACAGTGACTCTTATGACAATTTATTGAGAGGGTTCTTCAGATACTGATACCAGTACTCAATACGTACTCTCTTGTACTCATGCTCTCTTGTACTCATGCTCCGATATCGACATACGAGTGACTATTTACTGACATTTACAGTATTTCAAGGTGATAGGTGTTGTTTTGGACCTTTCAGTGACACCTGGTGGAAAAAGACATTTTGATTTCAATTAACAAACCCAAAAGAAATTACTTGATGGCAATGTCTTATTAAAATTTCTAAAACATCACAAAACACAATCTCATGAAAATAGTTTTTTGTTTTTTTTTACATCAGGACCCCTGTTCCGGAGCCCCTGTGAGCTGCTGCCGGTCGGAGTGGGACACCCGGTGCAGGCCCTCTCCAAGAGCTTCACGGCTCAAGCAGGCTGTGCAAGCAGAGGCACCAGCAGCCTGCCCCAGGAGGTGCACATCATCAACCTGAGAGGACATGCTTCTGAGGGACCCGGCTCCCGGCACAGGTCAGTCACACACTTTTCAAAAAGAAAATTATATCATATTGACATCCCATCAATGTTTATGATTTAAACTTACAAGAAATTGGATCAATATAAAATTTGTTGTGTGGTCCTGTTAAAAGGTTAAAATTGAAAAAATAAAGTGCAATATTCCAGTAAATGCTGCATTGTTTGTCAGCATTTTCTGTCAGGATTTGTGTTATTAGTTCATCAACTAATAACACAAATTCAACCTGGTTCAGTGAAATCAGTGCAACAATGCAGTTTTTTTCTAACATTAGGGGCTTTTGAAATATCTATGCATGAGTTTCTTCAATCATGGCCTGCCATCACAATATGGGATATAATAGGGATTTTCAGCAGAGCTCCTGATCGAATTTGTATAAGAGTAAGCAATGATGTAATAGAGAGACAAAAAGAAAAAGAAAAAAAAAAGGTATTTTCTGTTTTAGGATGAGCATTGTGTTTTTAATGTTGGTACTAGTGTTGTTTGTACTAAACTTTTGAGTTCGGTTCAATACCTGGCTTGAGTATCACAATACTGATGCTAGAACGATACCTTAACATCAGCCTGAAACATCTAATCTTGGGTAAAAAAATTGCTAATGTTCACTCTTTGTACTGTCAGTTTTAATTTTGACATAATTCTGTAATATGCAGCTTTTTACTTCAGTCAAGGACAACAACAATCATGGTTAGAATATAGAAGTCTTACTGCCCTAAGGAGATATATTTCTCACACTCTGCTCTGGTGACTGTTTATAAGTGAGAGGAAAATGCCAATGACATTCAGATTAAAAACATCTTGCACATGCATATTTTAATGACACACTAAACTCTATAACATCTATGTCAGTTTTTAACTTAGCTGTTGCTCGTTAATTATGCTTAAATTATTGATTTAATTACCACTGTATCCCAATGCCTTCGAAGTATTGATACACCATGCAACACTAGTTGGTACAAGTAAAATTTACTAGATTTTGTAACTCTAAACTGCTGAGGGACTGCCTAGTATATTTTATATTAAGCCCAGTATGTATCTTTAGTTCCTCTTTACCACACTATCAATCTGATTAACTTATACCTTTCTTCTCACCAAAACAAAATGTTTGCTGTACCTCAACTTAAATACTGTGGGAATAGAAGAAAAAAGCTTATAAATTAGGAGAGAATACAGTAGGTTGTAATTCTTGGCAATTTATTCAAATGAAAATACAACAAAAAACTATGTAACAAAGTTCTAAGAGACTGTGTTGAATAATGTGTCAACTGTATTTTCGAGCTGCCTTAAATCAAATCTCTATACCTTTCTAAACAGTACACACTCTGTCCTGATAGAGATTTGCAAGCTGTCATCATGAACCACTCCCTTATCACTCACACGGCAGCTCTCCTCACCGCTCGCCATTGTTTTCACATGAATCATGGGCCCAAAACCGTCAAAAAACACTGTGTTGGGATTTTTACCCCAGTCCCGTCCCCCGTCAACGCAGTGTGAAGAGCGGCGTGCGCAGACTTGTTGTCACTTTTCACTGCTGACTGCACTGGTGAATACGATGACAAATGCAATGTCAGCAGGTAAATAAAATTGGTTTCTATAGTGACACTGTACATCGCCTGACAATCTGACACATTGTCTTTACAGCTTCTATTAATGTAGTTAAAGATTAGTCCAGTAGCTTTGTTTGCAAGATAACAGAAGACTTTTTGTTGTCTTTCAACAAAAGCTTGTTATCACCACATGTTGTTATCCCAAACATGTCCTGAGCTAGAAATCTGGTGCTTCATAGATGTGTGTTATAGATATTCCTGTGAAGTTTTCACTGTTACTATCTGTAAAATCCATCTTCCCATTAATTTATCTGGATTCTGGTTAGCCATCTGAGGGTCATGTGAGGATTTATGTGGAGGAGGTAGCCTCCAGCTGTCGGACTACTCTGCTCTGCTTGTCTGCAGAAGGTCACTCAGCTCTATTAGAGATTAGTTGGCCATTTAGAGGTTGCTGATCATCGGATAAGACCCTAAAGGACACTGGGATTCTATGCCCACGTGGGACCTTGGTGGTCTGTTGCACCTGCGACAGAAACAGAGTGTTCTGTTTGGGATGAAAGTGTTTAGTTTGGCCTCGCTCACAGCTGTAGGAGGTAAGGGAAAGGGCATCAGATTGGGCTGTCATTGAGACGTTCAAGCCTTTATTTGGGACAGATACTCTTTATGCCATAAACGGTATTTCTAAAAAGATAAAAAACAATGTGTCTAATGTGTCTAATGTGTTATATTGTAATAACACATTAGTTGTAATTATAATGTGTTATATTTTTCGATACCAGAAAGCCATCATTTGTATAATTTATGAACTACGCAAGTGTCAAACAGATGACATCATACTACCCCCACATCCACAGCTTTAGTGAAGCAACAATTGGAGTTTATATACTGTAGCATATATGTTGCTGTCTTTCTAAGTGATAAAAATAAAATATTTGCTGCTCCCCATAGAGTCTCTGACTGTCTTTTCTGCTGAAAAGATGTAAACAGTGCAACTTGAATTCACTACACTACTGATGGGTCTTTCCCCATGTTTGGGAGAGCTTTCCCAGAGTGACGTATAAGGTGCCTGGTCAGATTATGGAAATCACACAGAGCTCTCCTGATGAGGTAGGAAGTGGTGTTTGGCCACAGGACACGCTGTATCTAAGTGTGTTCAGTTAAAGAACTGTCTGTACCGGGGCTGCGGTTATGGGCCGATGAAGAACATGATGTGACCAAACCAAGGCCACCACCAGGTAGAGACATGTGTGCACAGGGCGTTCCCAGGCACCTCTGTACACAGACCCCACACACACAGACATTCAGCAGCTGCTGGCCTGCTCCACGTCTCCTTTACATCCACCAGGAAAAGTCGCAGTTTGAAGTTTATCCATATTCTGGGCGTGAGAGCAATGAATTGTTTCCTGCCCACACCATTGAACCCATTTAGCACGGGTATTAGTTACTTACTCACAGAGAGACGTGCACAGCTGGCTCTGACTCATAATAAAGAGTCTGGCTCTGGTCCAGGCTCCACACCAGAGCTGACCTATTAAATTAAGAGAATACCAACAGTTCAAACCCATTATTTGTAAAATTGTAAGATTCTAAAATTCCATGATTTTGTTGATGATTTGGTAGACTTCGGCATCATTCAAATTATGTATAAAGCAAACATCAATACATTACCAGTAAACATCCTAAAGAGGTTTGAAAAAAGAAATAGTCAGTACAACCTTAAAAGGAACAGATATCTTGAAAATAAAATAAAAAAATTAGGACAAAAATAATGGAACATAGTACAGTATTAAGAGAGCACAACTTGTTACAACAATCAAGGAGTCAAAAACAATTAAAACATTTAAAAAAGGTATAACATCAAGAATGTATGGAGGGGATGGTTGGACTGGTGTGGGTGATGGTGCAGGATAAGGTATGGGTGTGATATACACATTTTCTTTTCTTTTTCTTTTAATTGTTTTTTGTTTTTGAATTTATTAATTATTGATATTAATGTTTTTTTGTGACATTTGTGAAAGTCTTGATAGTTATTTGATATGGAAATGGTAAGGGTTGTGGGTTGTGGGAAGTTTACACTTCAACCCACTCCCTTTCTGACATTATTATTTATATTATTTCATAGATGTCTATTTTTGTTTGTTATGATGTTCAAAATAAACTTTAGGGGCTTTATTTGGCTTTATTCCTGCCGGAAACTCTCTTATTTTGACATATTCATATATTATATTAGTCTGCATATCCTCCCACCGTCCAAAGACATGCATCTACAGGTCAACTGGCTCTACAGCTCTTAAGTAGTGAATGAATGTGAGACTGAATGGTTGTCTGTTAGTGTCTGTCTCCAAGTGTCTCAAAGTGTCAGCCCTGCAATTAACTGGCCATTGTCCAGGGTGTGCATTAAAGCATTGTGGTCTGTTTTGATCTTACAGACCATGGTGTCAAACTGCATTTTCCTTTCTGGCAACTAGGGATGCACCGATACCACTTTTTTGGAAAACGAGTACGAGTACGAGTACTTGCATTTCAGTACTCGCCGATACCGATACCGAGTACTTAATAAAAAAAAACATGATTTAAATTTACAGGTAACAGCTTTAGTCATATAATTTAACAAAAAAACAAGGCACGGGGCAAACACTGCTTGTCCAAATATCCGTGGTGAAACTAAACGAAGAGGAGGCTTGCAGTAGGCTGTGGATGTGTTTTTTCACGGAGTCGTGTAGTTTAGGCAGCTCCGTGTCAGTCATGTAGCGGCGGCTTGGGAGATCATATCTGGGCTCCAGAACATAGAGGAGACGCATGAATCCCACATTTTCTACCTCCGAAAGTGGCTGGTTACTCAATGCAATGTACTCGATGATTGCCTGTGTTATTTTCACAGCACGTGGATTGTCTCTGGACATTTTCTCGCCTTGCAAAAGTTTGCTGCAGTGTGGGTTGTGTTGGTTTAGAAGCGTGGGTAAAGTCTTTATACTCGTTGTCGTGTTGGGATTTTAGGTGCTTGATTAAATTACTTGTGTTAAATGCGCTACCTTTTGAGCCTGCTCTGGACAATTTAGCTGAGCACAATTTGCAGTCCTTTGTTTTGTTTTGTCTTCATTCACTTTGAAATAGTTCCACACGGCTGACATGTCTCGTCTTTCCTTCGTTCTCCCCGCTCTGAGCTGCAGCCGGGGCCTGGGGGCGGGCACTCGGCACATGTGATTAACCCCTTACACGCCGCTCAAACATAGACATTTCTCAGACCGTGGTATCGACCCCGGTATCGGGGGACTTTTAACAAGTACGAGTACTTTCGAAAATGTGGTATCGAGGCCGATACCAGTATCGGTATCGGTGCATCCCTACTGGCAACTGTTAATTTACAAATTAAGCACTGTGAAAAAACCCCATTGTTATGTAATGCATGGAATGGGACAAAAATTAAATAAATTGAAATTGAAATTCCTATAAAGCTATGATCTGACACTAATTATCTTAGATTTATAATGACCAGATTGTGGCTCTGCAAAGACTATCAATTTCCCCAGATAATAATAATAATGCAATTGTCATATTCTGATAAAGTATTACAGTGGGTTGACTACTGACCTAGAGGTGTTGGTGTTTTGCCACTTTAGCTCTACAAAAACAATGACCTCATCCCAGAGTGTTCATTTGCATTGTCCCTGCTCTGCTTCGACCGCGGTGGTATCGGGTTTGCACATTTTTCCACACCTTCCAGCATGCCCTTTGCACTCCGCTAACAAGCCACAGGAGTCGATGCAGAGATTGGCAGCCAACTCCTGTTGTTGATGACTTTCTTAACTTTGGATGGGGTAAATGTAAACAGTGAAAAATAGAGGCCTGCATGGGCGTACATTTGACTGGAGAATAAACAAGACGCCGGCGATATCGGCAGCTTTCTTTAATCAGTTTACAAAGGCAAACATCAAACAGCTTTTGATCGGCTTTAAATCAGGAGGAGGCACTAGTGTTTTATCAGCTGCAATGGATAGATATCTGCAGGAGGGAGTCTGTGAAGCACAAACAGATGGAGATAGGAGTGAAGCTGGTCTCAAAAGTTTGCATCAAATGGGGTTTATGCTTTAAATCAATTTCTTAAAGTTAAGTGGAAATGGTTTTAATTGGTAATGATAATGTCAATTGCATTATGTAATTAAGTGACATTAACCTTCAGGAAGCTTCATTTATGACCCATCAAATGCCATCTCACCACTTTATTCAGCCTTTTACAAATAAAAATAAAATAAAATGCACGCCATTCACAGCAACAAAAGCAGCAGTATATTCCATTTGTTTATAGACGAGCACAAGTAAAATGACAAAATAAAGCACTAGAGGAAGTGAAAAAACTCAAAGTATGTTGGCTGTTGTGTTGTTTAATGTTATTTTTGCATACCCCTTATAATATATTACCAAATGACCAATGCTATAACAATAAAGTCAAAATGCATATTGTGTAATTGTAGGTTTTGAGTTGTAGTGATGTCTATGATATTCTCTACAGGCTAATCTCATTTTAACACTTTGATGGGGAATCTCAGGCCCAAAAACAACAGCTTTAAAAATTGTTCTGTTTATAGAGCTGATCTTTGTTATTGTGGTTCTCAGTGCCTCTATTGGCCCGGCAGTCGCACCACAGTGTTCTCAGCAGCTGAGTGTAATTGCAAATTGCTTTGATTATGTTGCTGACCAGCTTTTGCATTTTGGTGTCACATAAACAGTTCCTGAGTCTCTCACTTTCGTGCAGATTTTTCAGTTTTTGGTGGCTAATGCTGACCATTTCATACTCTATAATCTTAACTTCTCCATGTCTTTCCTGTTCATTTTATCTTTGTCAGCATGTTCTGCCATTCTGCCATATCACTCCAAGATCTCTATCCCCAGATCCTATCTCCCTTTGACGTCTTTTTGTCTTTTTGCCTGCTGCTTGCCACTGAGCTGAGCGCAGACTGATTAGCATCACCGTTGAGAGGAAAGGCTCCAGGTAGCATCCACCCTCACACTCAAAAATGTAGGCTACTGCTGATAAGAGCGGTCAACAGACTTCAACTCCTCTGCCTCGGCACCTTCTTCCTCTGTATATCCTCAGTGATCCAGAAAGAACCAAGATCCAGACAGACAAGACACACGCACGCTCGCTCGTGCACATCAGATAACACTGTGATTGGTCCCAGCCAGTGTGCCACCTTCCGGCTGGACTCCTCTTTGTCGTCACAAAAGCTTAGTTGCAATTTTTGTGTGTTTGAGTTCCCATTCCCAAAGTCAAACTCCAGTTAAGGGCATTTAAGACCACAGGTCACAGGGCATGTCCCAAGAGAGGAATGGAGTGAGCATGCTCTTAGGTACATAGAGCACAAAAATAAACCTTAAGACAGAGTTTCTTATAACCCAATGAGCAGGTTTCAATTCAAAATAAACTTCAATTTGGAGGCATTGAATGTACTTCTGCTGCAAAAATAATTGAATTGGTGGCACATAAGTTTTTTTGACAAATTGTTTAAGGGCAGAAGAACTACAAAATCTTACTACTTCAGAGTTAGAACTTGAAGGTTAGAACTTTTTGTTTTATACTAAGATGCTTTTACAAATGCTAATCTATTTATATTACTAAAGCTGCACAGTTTTCAATAAAGGATACACATTTTTACCAGCTCCACAATGTAATTTTTAAGTTTTGATTTGTCAGTTACACAGTTGTACATAACGGGGAAACTGTTTGTCACATGGAAGGTCATAACATTGGGATACAAGTAGTATGTTGCAATTTGGAAATTGTGATTGTCAATGTAGCAATAACAATAAATTTGTGATATATTGTGCTGGCCAATATCAAATCAAACATCAATCAATATCAGCTATCAAACAATCTCCTTTGTACCTTTCCTTAGAATGAGTTGCATTGCAGATCCCAAACAATGACATAAGACCACTAAAAGTATTTCATTCTAGGATGCAACTAAAAATTTGGGTCATTTTGGTAATAATTAACCATTAATCTATTCTGGTACGATGATAACTTGAAAAATATTGCATTATCGCATTAAACAGAAGTGTGCTGTTGAAGTTAAACTACCGGCATCAGAAAGTGTCATATTTGATGCTAGGAGTTAACCAAACAATACTGACTGAAATAGTGTTATAGCTGTAGAGTTTTTTTTTACTGCTTATGAAGTTCCAGTGTAATCTGTAGGAATAAGGTGTGTTCTTCTTTTTGAAGTCGGTGATTATTTCCTGGGAGGTGCTGTGTGTTCACAGATTAGTACAACTTTTCCACCTAATTAAAGGATGTTGTGGATTTCACTAAGAATCACCACAAATCAACAGGCACTATATTAGCTCAATAAAGGAAACTCCCTTTTACAGCGAGGACACTGAGCCTTACAGATACCCACTGACTTTGCAGTTTTAATCCTCCTCAACTTGGATCATGTTACAGCGTCGATGAGGAGTGTTTTGAAACACACTCGAGCCAAAGTGTAGTTTAGTTGGCTCAAAAGGTCATGAAATTGTAACCACGTGCTTCAGACTGTACAAACAAATCAACCTCAACAATGTCACTGCAATGTCACGACCGGCCGTGAGGTCGAAATCTAACCACGGCATCGGTAAGATTCTGGCATTGGGTCCAGCTGCTTCTCTGTTTGTTGTTGGATGTGATAAAAAGCTTACAGTTAAATCTCTATTGTATTTAGTTTTTACATTCACTTTGTTGACACATGCTACCGACTCTAACGGTATGCTCCCTGACAGCCCTGGATTATCTGGCTACAGCTGTCGTCCCTTGTGTAGAGTTTGATTTCGGTAACGCGATAGGTCCAGACAAGCTTCCATCTGCGACTGCTGGTAAACGCTGCCTGTAAAATGAAAGGCACACTGAAGCACCAAATCCCTGTGCCAACGTCGGGCTAATCAATCAGACGTGGCCTCTAGCCCTCCCCAGCAGCAGGCCCTTCTCCGTTGGGAACAGTGGAGGTAGCCAGGCTCGAGCCACTCATCGCCACCTGATGCGTGCATTGAAGCTGCACCTCTTCTGTCCGCAACTTGGCTCTGGGACAAGGCCTGATGATATGCACAGCAGACAAACCAGAGATGAAGGAGCAGTTGCTGAAGACTCCTATCTTTGACAGCAAAAAGAAGTGGACGCAAGTGTCAAACCTGAAATTATACCTGAACAAATATTCAGTTCAAGAAATTCAAATTATTGCCTGAGTCTGAGTGCCTTTTTTAGTCTCTATTTTTAATCCTTCTTAGTTTATATGTGATTTGAAGGCGAGCTATTGCGGCGGGTAGACAGCTTAGTCAGACTGGAACTGGACTCTGTTTTCCATGCCATACTCAAGACCAAAGACCAAGAGAATAAGTTAACAAATAACATGGTAAGTGCCAGAGCAAAACCTTGCAGTTTGTGTTGCTAGCTAAGTTGTTTGTCTGTTGTTGTGGTCTTTGAACTGATGTGTAAGGGAGTGTGTACATTTGTAACCCACAACAGTTTGTTGTCCAGAAAGGAAAACAAAAATCTCTGTACTTCAGTAGTTTTATTTTTTATTTTTTGTAGCTCCACGTGTGCCCTGAATAATAATAAAACTTTTTATAAAACCTTTCACATTCTAATTGATCCACATTTGGCCTGCTTTTTTGTTTTGTTTTATTTTAACAGAAACCATTCTATCCACTTTCGGGGAGCTATCAAGTTGTGATTTTAACTTTGCATCTTATCACGCTCTTCATCTTTTTGGTTCTTTTACATGTCTTCGGTCCAATGAAACTTTACCTGAGTTCATTTGGAAGTGGACCAAGACCCACTTTTCTGAGGGTTCCTGGGTTCAGGTTTGCATGGTAGGATTTACACTTTCCAGGGGATCAGAAGTGAATTAGAAGTTGCTTTACCTGCACCAAACAATGCAAGTGTAAACTCATCCTAAAGGCCAAAGGAAAAAAGTCCACCTATGATCACTTTGTCTTAACAAGACAAGACAAGTAGTTGAGTACGAGTGCGCTCGCATTAACTGTGCTTGTAAAAGTACTGGCTGTCTTTCTTCAAATCAAGTTGAATCAGGATTCTTGTAGCCACCACCCACTTCCCCATGAGCTCCCAATCGAGCCACTGCAAGATTATTTAACTCCTTGCATCTAATCCTTTACATTGTGCAATCCTCTATAGCGTCTAGAGACTGCTTCTACCTCTGTCTTTTTGCTTAACAATGAACAACCGCCACAGCTTTCCCTTTTTCCACTCCCGGTGCCTCTTGGCGTTGCGTGTCCGCAGTGCTCTGTTTGTGCTTGTGCGTTCAGGTGACTCACGTCTTTTGGAAGTGTCTGCGTCTGGCTTTGACATTCCTCATATCGAACAGTTCTCTCCCCCGGTCTGCTCTATTTGTCTTCACCCTCCTTCTTCCTTCACTCCAAAGCCAAGGCCTCGTAGCCAGGCCAGGTATGATCATATCTCGGCTGTTGTTATTCACATGGGACACTCTTTTTTTCCATTTTGCAGACTCACATCTAAAACTTACTGCAGTCTGCAGTAAGTTTTAGATGTGTTTGCTTGGATGGCCCCCATGTTTGTTTCATAGATAAGTGCTGGGTAATTTCTTCCATCTTCCTTTCTCTGAAGACTTTTTAATGATTTTTTGCAGAACTTTCACGCACTACATCACTAAACCGTTGGTTTGTGTGACTCTCCCTGAGGGCTACATCTGTGATAGATAGCTTTGATACCACATCTTCATTCTGTACTGTATACTCACATCTTTCTCGTCTAATTCCTTCATGTAGCATCCCAGAGACAAGTCTTTGAGGGTAGAGTTAAAGTTAAAGATAGCTAAAAATCACACTGTGCTCAATACATTACTGCCAGCCTACGTGGAAAACTCGTAGGTTCTTGAGCCAGTGTTCATATGGGTCTAAGAGATAAGTGGAAGCAAGAATTGAGAGAAAACATCCTGTTTGTATTTGGCAGCATGTGTTTGTAGTCTAAAACAACAAGACAAGTTTAAAGGGTTCTGGTATTAAACTTGCTGTTAGACTTGGTGGTGCGCTAGGGGAAGCAAAGAGCAAAGGATGAAATTAAATATCGTGTATATGTTTTCTTAAAGAATTATTTTTTAGGCCTTTTTTTCTAGGACAGTAGAAAGACAGGACACAGGGTGAGAGTGAGGGGAGTGACAATGGGCAAATAACCCAAGCGGGAAACATTGCTCATCTCTGTCCAACCCTCTCCACCTCCGCTGCCTAAACACTCATCCACACTTTCATAAGCTCCAGACTGGGCTATTGCAACAGCATTCTCTACAGCCTCCCCTCCACTGACCTCCAGAAATCTCAGTATGTTCAGTACTCAGCTGCCTGGTTACTCACTCACACCCACTCCAGAGAACACATTACCCACGTCCTCCAACAGCTCCACTGGTTTCCCATTCAGTACTGTGTCCACATCAAGGTCCTCCTCACCACCTCCTACCTACTCCCTCAATAACCTCGCTCCCCCCGCACACCTCTCAGAACTCCTTTAGCCACATTGCCCCTCTCGCCGTCTTCGATCCTCTGACTCAAACCTCCTCACCCCCATCACCAAATCCGAGCACCGTACCTTGAGGGACAGAGCCTTTGCCCTCTGGAACTAACCTCACAGATCCAAACCTCTGACTCATTAGAAACATTTAAGAAACAGTTAAAAACTCACCTTTTCAAGAATTGTCCTGTTTATTATTATTATTATTATTATTATTATTATTATTATCCTGGGTCACCTGCGTATCTGGTATAAGCGCTCTACAAATTAAGCTACCAGGGCGCACCTTGACCTTGACTGTTTACATTCAAAATGTTAATGTTTGGCCATTGGCTTTTATTTATATTAGGTACTTTTTACAAATATTTGCCTTGTTGACATAAAAATTGTCACTATCAAGTGGAGAGTCACTTTTTCTTTTTTTCCTTTTCAAAAAGAATAAAAAATACATAAGGTATGTAAAGTACACAAATAAGTACAGAAATACTACAAACTTACTATAATACAAACTTTCTATTAATTGATGGACTGCACCATTATCAGTGCCTTCGGTTGATTAACTATTGCTGAGTGATGTGGCAACATCATAGCTCGTGGTGGTTCAGTTGTGGTTGGGACAGTATCTAAGGCTATGTCCACACGAAGCCAGTGCATCCCCTATCCGATCTTGAGACGGCGTCGTCTCAAGAAAATATCTGCATACACGGCCGGCTTGAAAACGATGTAGTATATATGCCCGACCAGTATGGGGCGCTGTAATTCTGCCACAGATATACACTATACACGGAGAAGAAGACTTTGAGCATGCGCATAACCTTGCGCGCTGCAGAAGAAGACGAAGACCTAAATATTTATTTTCTAATAAAAACAAGTTCTCAAATTGTTGCAGTCATATATTTAGAGTGTAGTAATTGGTGCCCTCATGTTTGTTGTTTGCTCTTCAATATACGGACTGAGTTCTGAGTGCTTTGGACATGCGGACATTCTCTCTCCATTCATTTTCTCCTGGTTGCTCTCCTGGTTCTCTTTCGCGGTGGATCTAAGAGCATGTGGCGTATGGTGTTGTCCATTATCGCTTGTTGCTCACCACAACTGCATAGAAGCAATAGATTTTGCTGTAATAAAGCTAGTAGGCTTAGTAGCTTCTGCAGCACGAACTCAATCATGTAGTCCGCCATTATTGTTGTTGCTGTTACGTGTGACGAGGCCGACACGTGATGCGATGACAATCGTTTCACAAAAATATACGGATTGGCTGTACACCGCAGACACATTAAAGATATCGCCAAAGGTGTTTGTCTGCTGCTCTGTCGAAAGATTTATCCACTTTAGAACCCTGTTTCAAAAAATAGCGGATTCAGTCTCCCAAAACACGGATCCGTGTGAATGAAAGGCCAATACGATACAAAATGTATATGGATACAGTGATTTTTGTCTCCGTGTGGACAGCCCCTAAGATGATTCCTTATTTTATGACAAATATCGGATCTCTATAGTCTGACAGTTTCTTGGCAGTCTTCTAATGGTCTCCTAGCAGTTGACGGGTGGCATTCCCATAGTTGGTAACAACATGTCTGTGAAGGTTCTCAGTCATCCAAGTCATCTTGAAGAAAAAGATGAACTCAGAATTGAAAAAGTCTCTTAGTATTAAGAGACAAAACGTCTTCACCTTGAAAACTTATTCCAGATGCCTTTGCTTTTCCTTTTCTTCTAGTTATTAGCATGCGCATGCTAATAACCTACCAGCAGCTCTTTTTACAGCACTAAAACCAAGTTTTCCCTTTTTTTACAACGTATCTTTTGCTCTTTTAAACATCACAAAATTGACTTGCATCAAGATACAGGTCGTAGGTTGCAGGTTAAACAATGAACAATAACAAAATTTAAACTTATTGCAGTTAAGCAGGGTGCAGTTCAATGTCCCGTCATCTACCAGTGAATCAGAGCCTGTCACCTCTGCTCTGAGGGCTGCTTTACAACATAACAATAAACCCCAAAGCCAGCAGTACTATTAAAATCACAATTATATTTTATCCTCTGTTCAGAACACTATCATTTTAATTTCCATGCCTTTGCATCTTTCAATTTGTGACTCATCCCTGAAAGATTTGCACCTAAAAATCTCAGTTAAGAATAAATTAAATAACAATCTAATAGCCTGTCAAGATATAATTTATAAATCAACAGTTCCACTATTTTACATTGTGCTATCCTGCACTTTGCTGCTATTGCACTTCTGGTTAGCCCTAAACTGCATTTCGTTGCCTTGTACCTGTACTTGTGTAATGACAATAAAGTTGAATCTAATCTAATCTAATCTAATAAAGTCACAGAGTATGAAAACATTGTCACTGAGGAAATGTGACAAATGGCACTTTCCAGATTGTAATCCATGTTTAATTTACCCTTTTTGTCTTGTTTGTTTTACTATCAGTTCAAATGTAAGCACAAAGAGTTTATTTATTATAAAAGTAAAAGGGAAGATGTGATAAAGCTGTAAATAATAAGTTACCCCCAGGGGACTATTATTATCATATATGTGGATCCTTATATGTGGAATGAATTAGTCTTCTGAAGGCTTTTGCCGCTGACATGGGATGGGCCTAATGTAATTAGCCTGGGAAAGCAAAGTAAAGGGATGTTTGATGAGCGCTGCTAGTCCCTGGGTTCAATGTTTTTTTTTACCAACCAGTGTTTACCAGTGCTGGTCCTACTAGGGTTTCAAACAGTGTAATCCAGCAAACAAGGACATGAAGGTTTGTTTTCATGCCGTCTCGCTCACAGACTGTGGAAATGCCAGTCTGAGAAGCAAAGGCATAGCTGTAGAGATGGTAACAGCGACCGTCACTTACTGTTGTTTTTTTTTTTGAGGGTAACAAAGCCTCCTCTGTGTGAAAGTTCAGATCCCACTGAGGCTACATTTCAGAGCAAAGCAAGTGCCTTTTAGGGAAAACACAGCACAGCTTGGTGGGTTTATCAGTGAGGGAGTACGTAAACAAGTACCAAGCCTGATAATTGCCGACTTGGACATTATGGTGCTGGATACCAGGCACTTCTTACACAGAGAACACTTCTCTCTATCTGTCAGCTTATGTGCCAGTAATCCAAGAATACATAGGACAGCATAAAGGTGATGCAGTGGGAGCTGTGAAAAGTGCATTGAATAAACTCAACATTGCATGGCTAATTTGCATGTTAATACTGTTTTACTACATAGCCTTAACTACAGGGATTTAGGTGTGTTATGTAAACAATACTTGCTGTTTTATATAATCTTCCGACAATATATGGTCATTTAACACCTCACCTATGGGCAATGAAACCTCTTTGCTTCAGGCAACAGTAAAGGAGACAATGCAAAAGCCACAGTGTCAGCCATGGTGAGTGGAGTAAGTGGCCTTAACTCCTACTTTACACTGGATGATTAAGGGTTATGTTACATCAGCTTCAGAACCCCTGCACTTGATAGCTGCCACTGTAGTCTTGTGAGAGTGTCTTCAGAGCAAACCTGTGCACTCACACTGGCAATCTGTACTGTGTCCAAGCACATTTCAATCCTCAAGTAGAGTAACTAATTAGTGCTCCCCAATCATGCTTCGGAAGGGCACTTTTTCTGGGGTTTGGCTCAGCAAAGGAGCAAGGGAAACCAAAGCAAACAATCTAGCTGTTCATATACGTATTTAGTTTCTGACACAATCCATTTATTCAGGCATAGATTTTGGCTTTTGGTAAGGAATTGTACCCCAGTCTCCAACATGACAGTCCACATGACTCACCACTGTACAGAACTGCAGCTCTCTCTACATCACCACAAATCATTAGTGTAATGAGACAATGCACAATGCTCCAGATGAACTATAAAATAGATCAAATCTAGTTGTCCTAGCATGTCCCTTTCTTCAAGCACTTTACAGGCATTTATAGTGAATTTAAGAACTTTTTCTGGCACAATACTTTTTCTGGCCCTGAAAGTATGAAACTGTTGATGTCAGGGGGTCAGCAAACAGGTGAGGTGCCACAGGTGCCTTTAGTGCAAGTTGATTCTTTTTAAGACAGACTCAAACAGTACAAATTGAATATTTTTTTTCCTGAAAACATGTTATAGGAATAAAATAATAATCAGGTCATACTTTTCATGCCTCTGTTAAAACATTTATTTGCTGAAGGTGTAACAATAGCTTTCCATTGCTTTTGAGATCAAAAGGTAGAAATAGACTCTCTTTTGGATCTCCAGAAAAATAGTGCGACATAATCATTTGGTGTACTTTGATTCTTACTGCCTTTTTTATTAGTAGTCATGCTGTACAAATGTGTTGCTTATATCCCTTGTTTGGTGTGCCCAGGTTGAGCTCCATCTGAAGCCCATCCAGTCGCTGCTGCGCCACCAGAAACCCCTGGTCTTTGTTCTCAACTCCCCCCTGCCACTGATATGGAAGATAAAGACGGAGAACCTGGCCCTGGGCGTCCAACGTACCTTTCATGTGAGTCCCAGGTCACTTAAAGCTTCCAAATCCTGCTTCCTTAAACCATGTATTAATTTCCTCACAGGCTAAACTTAATCCTTGTTCTAGCCCACTTCAGCGTGGAGCAAAATATTAAAGTGATGCTAATTTGCTCAGGGGGCCTCTCCACACTGCAGTTTCCCATGACAGAAGTTTACATACATGCAGAGCAGAAGTTCCCAATAGCAGTTTCTATTGCCACTCCTGAAATTTGTAATGGAGGTCAAAAATGTTCTGCTGCTGTTCTGCACAATAATTGTTTAGCACTGTTGTTACCTATGACTACAGTATATCTCCAGTGTTGAGAGACTGGCAGCTGTTCAAATCTGACTGGGCGTTTTGTATACCCAAAAACATGGAATGCAACAAAATTAAAGTTTGAATGCTGAGTTGGGATTTGCTGCTGATATGTGCTGGAATACTAAATTGTATGCCTAATTAGTACAGATATTTAGAGTTGTTTATGGTAAAATGGGGAATTCCAGGGCCGGGTGTGCTCCAGATATAGACTGCTCCAGATAAGTGTTCTCCATTCCAGGCCTAAGGTTGTTCTCAATATTATAGAGGTCTGCATATGAGAGAGCTGAGATGATGTTTTGGTAAAGACTTTGTGTAGAGTGTAGTGGGAGCCATGTTTAGTACAGTGTATCAGGGAGCCTGCTGAGAAACATAATGAAAAATGGAAGAATCCATGACTTCTCTTGTTCAAAGACAATTACTCTACAATTACATGCGCAGCTTATTCTGACTCTAAAACTAGGCTACTTAACTACATAATCATTGATAAAAGCAGCGTTAACGGTCCAGATAGGAAATTAGCAAAAAGTAAGAAAAAAAAAAAAAAACTTGGCTAAATGTGGTGTATTAATACAAATTTCCGGTGGAAATTGTTTTTTTGTTTGTTTTTCAATAAAAGAAAAGTCGGGAAGGTAATTATGCTGCTTTTGGGGAAAGTGGGAGAAAGTACAAGAGCTGTAAAGACGGTGTTAGTAAAGCTACATGGTGTTCTTGTGAGTGACTCCTGAAGCAAGTGTTGCTGAGTAACAATAAACTGAGCTCTCAGATGTCAGTCTGAGGTTACAGCTCTGTCTGACATTTTACCTAAATCAGTTTGTTGTAAATTGTCTATGGGACACATGCACAGGTTGTCAATGTTAAATAGGGCTGCACGATTATGACAAAAATCATAATTGTCGATTATTCCTTTGAAATTGTAATTGCGATTATTAATTACGATTATTACAATTTACATTGATTGATGTTTTAAGTAGCTTTATACCATGTTTAAAGCAACTTCATGCCATATTTGTATATAAAAATAAAAAAAACCAAGCTGAAAACACTCTTCCTGAAAAACTTTTATTGCTTTTCTACATTGGTTCACACTGATATCCTTTTATACTAATACCAATTCACTTCACTTTTGCATAATAAAACAGGTAATAATTTGCTATTAATCAATAGTAGTATATCTCATCACAGAATCACTTTAAGACCTTCTCTTTAAGACGATCTATCACTTTAAGACCTCACCTAAAGCCCTGAAGGTCCAGCTACTTCTTCCTCAACATTCTCTATGACATCTTCACACGATATCTGAGTTTCCTATATGTAATTAAATAATGAACTAATGAATCAAATACACACGTACACACGTATGCATTCAATGCATTGTGTTAATTTTTCAGAGCAATTTAAATATGAAGGGGACATGGTTTTGTGGATTAATGTGTTGAAATTTATGTTAATCTATGTGTTAAGTTTGTCTGTATGAGACTAGCAGTAAGCTAGATCAACATTAGAATAAAATACAGATCATATTCTAACATTTTATTATTGTTGAACTATATAACATTGATTAGTGACTGGTCAGTCACTACTGCTAGTTTATTTGTGTGGCTAGCTAGTTATTTTGCCTGCTTACACTCGGACTCTGCTTTATGAAAAAGCTTCTTATGTTTTTCTTCTTGGGTGGCATCTACAAAGTACAAAAAGGGGCAAAAAAACGAAATATTAGAATGTTTTTACTCTGGCCTTTGTATGTGGCAGAGAGACAGCCCTGGAGCTGCCGCTCGCTGCTAGTGCAAGCACAAAAGTAGTCCCGGACCGCGCGTGTAGCCTGTCAGATATCCCGCCGCCAATCAAATTACGGCGTTTCTTGTACTGTCGTCGTCCTGGCCGTTAGAATCAATCCAAATAGCAGTGCAAAGATCCAAATAGCAGTTCAAAAGAGCTTGCTAAATATTGGTGGGGACAAATTTGCCATCTCAAAATATTGATAGGGACTAGTACCTAGCGTCCCCTCCTAAACCTACGCCCATGCATGAGACGTATCAGTGGATAATCTGGTCGTTGATAATGACACGCCTACAGACTCTTATTAAAAGTGGTGATTCGCCACTCACAACCTGACATGATCTAAACACGCCTCTTAAGCGCGCAGATTTTTTTTTTTTTTTGTAATCACGGCTTTGGACGATTACGTAATTGTGGCTTCTGTAATCTTGATCGCGATTAGAAATTCGATTAATTGTCCAGCCCTAATGTTAAATAAACATGAATCAGGATTTGCTGTATGATGTTTCTGCATATTGACCACAACATTCAACAAGAATGTTCTTTATAGTATTTGAATAACTTCCATATGTGCTCCACGGTGTTTTCTTGCTTATGCTTCACACTTGCAACATCTAAGTGTAAAACCTTGTATAACATGAAGAGCAACATATACAGTCAGGTCCATAAATATTGGGACATCGACACAATTCTAATCTTTTTGGCTCTATACACCACCACAATGGATTTGAGGTGAACGGTGTAGGAATTACAACAGTTTGTATATGTGCCTCCCACTTTTTAAAGGGACCAAAAGTAATGGGACAGATTAACAATCATAAATCAAACTTTCACTTTTTAATACTTGGTTGCAAATCCTTTGCAGTCAATTACAGCCTGAAGTCTGGAACACATAGACATCACCAGACGCTGGGTTTCATCCGTGGTGATGCTCTGCCAGGCCTCTACTGCAACTGTCGTCTTCAGTTCCTGCTTGTTCTTGGGGCATTTCCCCTTCAGTCTTGTCCTCAGCAAGTGAAATGCATGGTCAACCATTGCATAACATTCCACTTCTTTCACTTAAAAAACTCTTCGGTTGCTTTCGCAGTATGCTTCTGGTCATTGTCCATCTGCACTGTGAAGCGCTGTCCAATGAGTTCTGAAGCATTTGGCTGAATATGAGCAGATAATTTTACCCAAAACACTTAAGTATTCATCCTGCCAAATTTCCATTTCCAAATGCAAATAGCACACTTGAAATTAACTCTGAACCTTTAATCTGCTCCTTGTAAATGGGATAATGAGGGAATAACACACACCTGACCATGGAACAGCTGAGCAGCCAATTGTCCATTACTTTTGGTCCCTTAAAAAGTGGGAGGCACATATACAAACTGTTGTAATTCCTACACTGTTCTCCTGATTTGGAAAGTCTGCAGTTACAGCACATCCTGTTCGTTTCAAATTCATTGTGGTGGTGTATAGAGCCAAAAAGATTAGAATTGTGTCGATGTCCCAATATTTATGGACCTGACTGTTGAAATTACATTATCTATTGTAATATGCATCTACCTATACACAGACAGAATA
Organism: Perccottus glenii; assembly: GCA_024416835.2. NCBI lineage: Eukaryota > Metazoa > Chordata > Actinopteri > Gobiiformes > Odontobutidae > Perccottus > Perccottus glenii. The sequence goes on from CM044559.2 coordinate 7,694,746, forward strand.
CATTATAAAGGGAACATAGGCCGTATGTTTGTTTCCAATTTAAGACAATTACAAAAAAGTGAAATTGTATGTTGAGGTTTGCAGTAATAGTGATTTCTGTAGACTACACACTGGTTCCATTGTTGTACTAACTAGTGTGTGATCACACACAGAGAATATCATTTCCTGTAGCAATGGGAATGTTCTCATGTCATATTAAATTGATGCAGTACAACGTGTATCTGGCTGTATCAGAGTTTTCTTAAGTAATTGTGTGTCCAGCAGTTTTGTGAGCCCAGCAGCAGGTCAGCATCACACTAAACATCCGACCTTGTCAGTGAGGCCGATAGAAAGCAGCTGACAACCATCAGTGCAGCCCACAGTAGAACAAAGCTGATGTTTTCTGTTTATGATGACAAAAGTACTATGTCTTGACTTGAATTAAATGTTAAAGATGTTAAATTTAGTCATCCCCCATAGTTATGTATCAGACACACAAGTGTAGTTTTGGCCTGGGTAGTATCTGATTGACAGCAGGGCCCAGCTGAGCGAAGTGTTAAATATCTGCTGTTTGAGTGACAGCACAGGTCTCTGAAGCAGTGAAAACTGTTGGTATTTACCCTCAGTCCTGAACGCACCTGGCTTTAATCCAGAGGAATTTTCTACAACACTATCATATGCCTATAATTCTTGGTATTTCTACCGCAGAGAATACTTGTATGTAATTGACTTTTGAATTAAACAAAATAAAACCTGGCAAGTTTAAAGTTTAATTAAAAAGAGGATTAAACTATGGTTTGACATAAGTACCCTTGCGCCAAGATTTAAATGTTTATTTTTTTTTTTTCAGTTTTCCCTTTCGACCTGAGAATTTAATCCTGTTTTACATACATTCTAAACCACGTTTTAAACTGCGCTCTAACTTTAAACTCAGTCTGGTGGAGGTTTACCTTTTAAATGAATAAATTCAGCGATATATGCAATATATGACACCTTTTTAACCAAAGGATTGTACCAGAAGCAAAACAGGAAATAAATGCTCCACTGCTGCATTGACTGTAAGGGATCTGCCCACTGATTTTAGGCTTTCAGTCAATCTGCAACAGACTAGGACTGTATTTGTTTTTAGGGCAATATATTACTCACATGCACATATGTTTATCAAAATGTTTTGTCACTATGACAAATACTGAGAAATACTTGTTGTAAAAAAAAATCACATTGATGCTATTGCTCACAGATCATATTATTATACCATGTTTTTAAAATAGTTTATTTACTCATTTACTTCTATAATAGGACGGAAAAAATACTGTATATAAAGTGCAACACAACTAAAAACCTATCAAAGTATATCTTCAAAGGTTCAGTCAGTAGATTTGATTATATTGATTGGTTCCACACCTCACAGCCCTGTTTGTAAGGCTTTTAAGCTCCTACGGTAGCCCTGGAGGGACATGCTGTTGTACATGAACAGTCCCAGCGGAAATAGTTCAGATCATGGGTTTATTCTAGAAATGTAGAAACAACAATTATGTTAATAAATGTTGCAAGATTTGATGCAAGACCATGTATTCAGAAATGTGCTTCTCCTCCAGCAGTGCTCAGTTTGTCCGCTCAGCCAGTTAAGTAGAAAAAGATTCAAGATTCAAGATTCAAAGTGTTTATTGTCATGTGTACAGACAGAAAGCATGTTTCCCTGTACAATGAAATTCTTACTTTGCCGTCCACAGTAAAATGTCACACAAGTAAGTAAAAAAATAAAAATAAAATAAAAATAAAAAATATACAAGTAATAATAATGCAAGTATACAAAAAATACAAATATACCAAAAAAAAATACAAGAGGGCAAAAGGAGTAAAGTAGTAAAGTGAGGTAGTGCAGTTGTGATGGTGTAAAGTGACGGTGTAAAGTAAAGTGACGGTGTAAAGTAAAGTGAGGTAGTGCAGTAGGTAAACAATTGTTCATGTAATGTTGTGATTGTGAATGTAGATTCTTATCTGCTGTTTAGGAGTCTTATGGCAGAGGGAAAGAATGAGTTCTTCATTCTGGAAGTCCTGCATTTCACACTTCTGTACCTCCGTCCTGAGGGTAGAAGTGTGAACAGACCATGTTGGGGGTGGGAGGGTCTTTGAGGATGGAAGCAGCTCTTCTGTGGACTCTGCGATGGTAGATGCTCTGCAGAGAGGGCAGTGGAGTCCTGGTGATCTTCTGCGCAGTCTTCACCACTCTCTGCAGGCGTTTGCGGTCCATGACAGAAGTGCTGCCGTACCACACAGTGATGCAGCTGGTCAGGACACTCTCAATGGTGCAGCTGTAGAAGTTGCTGAGGATCTTGGGCGACATGCCAAACTTCCTCAGCCTCCTCAGAAAATACAGCCGCTGTTGAGCCTTCTTGACCAGCTGCGTGATGTGAGGTGTCCAGGTGAGGTCCTCATTGATGTGGACACCCAAGTATTTGAAGTTGCTCACCCTCTCCACTTCAAGTTCCCGGATGAACAGTGGCTGAGGCGTTCTCCTCTCCCTCCTCATGTCCACTATCATCTCCTTTGTCTTGTCCGTGTTGAGGGTGAGGTTGTTGTCTTCACACCATGACACCAGACTGGCCACCTCCCTCCTGTAAGCTGCCTCGTCACCGCCAGCGTCGTCCTATCACTGCGGTGTCGTCAGCAAACTTCAGGATGATGTTGTCCTTGTGAGAGCGACACAGTCATAGGTGTACAGGGTGTAGAGGATGGGGCTGAGTACACAGCCCTGTGGAGTACCAATGTTTGTGATGGTGCTGGCTGAAGTCCTATTACCAATCCTGACAGACTGAGGCCTGCCAGTCAGGAAATCTAGGAGCCAGTCACAGAGGGTGGGGTGCAAACCAAGTGTGGACAGTTTGTGGGTGAGTTTGTGTGGGGTGACCGTGTTGAAGGCGGAGCTGTAATCTATAAAAGTATCCGTAGGTATGAGTCCTTGTTCTCCAGGTGTGAGAGGGAGTAGTGGGCAGTAGCGATAGCATCTGAGGTGGACCTGTTGGGCCGGTAGGCATACTGCAGGGGGTGGGTGTGGTGTCGGTATGCTGCTCTGAATGTAGGCCAGCACCACTCTCTCGAAACACTTCATAATGATTGGAGTGAGTGCCACTGGCCTGTAGTCATTCAGGCAGGTGGGTGGGTTCTTCTTGGGCAGGGGGCGATGGTCGTGGTCTTGAAGCATGATGGTACAATGCGCTGGCTGAGAGAGGTTGAAGATGGAGGTGAAAACATCAACCAGCTCGTTGGCACATGCTCTGAGGGCCCGCCCAGGAATGTTGTCTGGTCCTGCTGCTTTGCGGGGTTGATCTTCCTCAGAGCTCTGTGTACCTGTGTTGTTGAGATGGTTGGTGGAGGAGGGGTTGGGTGAACCAGGTGTGTGTGAGCTCCTCTCTGCAGTGTTGCTGGGAGCCTCAAAGCGGGCGTAGAAATTGTTGAGGTCATCCGGCAGGCTGTCTGTTGATGCGATGTTGTTGGTGGTGGTCCTGTAGTCTGTGATGTGCTGCAGGCCTTGCCACATCCGCCCTGAATCCGCAGTAGAGTAGAAGCTGTCCAGCTTCTCTCTGTACTGCCTCTTGGCCGCTGTGATGGCTTTTCTCAGTCCATACTTGCAGCTTTGTACTCGTTCTCATTGCCTGATCTAAATGCAAGAGAGCGAGCACGCAGCATGTGGCGTACCTGGCTGTTTATCCAGGGCTTCTGGTTGGGAAACTTCCTGATTTGTATGGTGGGCACGATGTTATCAACACAAGTGCTGATGTACCCGGACACATACTCAGCATAATCCTGTACGCTGATGGAAGAGTCCTCCACAGTGGCTGCAGCTTTAAACACATCCCAGTCTGTCAGCGAAACAGTCCTGCAGGGTGATCTCGCTCTCCGGGGTCCAGAGTTTGATCTGTTTGGTGACAGGGTGTGCTCGTTTCAGTCTTTGTCTGTAAACAGGGTACAGGAACAAAGAAATGTGGTCCGAGTGTCCGAAGTGGGGCGGGTGCAGCCCTGTATGCACCACGTATGTTGCTGTACGTGGTCAAGAGTGTTTTTATCACGGGTGGGAATGTGAACATGCTGGTGGTATTTGGGGAATACAGTCCGCAAACTACAATGGTTAAAGTCACCGGCAACAATAAAAACAGCGTCAGGATGAGCCGTTTCTAACGCGCTGATGATGTCATGGAGTTTGTTGAGTGCTGGCGCGGAGTTAGCACTCGGGGGGATGTAAACAGCGGCCAAAAACACAGCAGTAAATTCCCTCGGTAGATAATACGGACGGCACTTCAGCAGTAATAACTCCACATCTGGTGAACAGTGCTCTTCAACAGTCCGTATATCTTCGCACCATGAGTTGTTTACAAACACACACACCGCCACCTTTACACTTACCGGACGCAGCCGTTCGGTCACCTCGGTGAAGCGAGTGAGTCTGTAGCTGAATGGCGTTCTCTGGAACTCTATCTGAGAGCCAAGTCTCTGTGAAAATCAGGGCGCAGCACTCTCTGATTTCCCGTTGTGTTAAAATCCTGGTTCGTAGCTCGTCCAGTTTGTTTTCTAGGGACCGCACGTTCGCTAACAGGAGGCTGGGTAGCGGTGGTCGGCTAGCGCGAGCTTTTAGCCTAGCATGTAGCCCTCCCCTCTTGCCTCGCTTGCGTCGCCGTCTCCGAAGCACTCTCCTGGGGTCAGCGAACTCACTGACAAAAACTGACAAAAGTCAAAACTTACAGTACTTAAGTATGCTGTGAGTCAATGTTAAAAGTTTAATGTTAATACATCTGCTAGTCACATCTAATCTCAATCTCTTCTCTCAGGTAGACCGGGAGAAATTGTGGCAGGAGCGTAAAATATTGAACTCAACAGGAAGAAGGTTTGGGGACTTAATCCTCCCTCCCTTAGACCTCCCTCACTCTGCCCTTCTACCAGAGAAGCACTTTCTTGGGCCTAATTGAACTCCACATTAGGCCTGCCAGTCCATGTTTCCTGGTCCCAGCCCTCTTGGGTCCACAGACACAGATGTCTGCATGGAAAAGCTTCAGAGATGGAGAGCACATACTGTTGCTGTTGGCCACTGGGCCCTTCTGGCTATTAAATCAGATCTGAGTTGTAAAACATGCTCTTTGCAGCAACGGGTTTCAGTCAGCATCAGGCCTGAGTCATCTTAGTCTAAAATGTTGTGGAATGTCAACGTTGGCTTTATTTGGTTGACAAATGTTTATGTATTTTTGAGTATGGTGCTGCATTGCTGTTTGAAAAGCTTGATCATCACAAACCTTTTATGACTACTGATGGAACAACACTGTAAACTCTGGTTGTTGGCTTGCATTGCCTATTATTATTTGTTTGCCAAGCTTGGTCTTTTTGCTCCTTTCTTTTGATTAAGAAGAAATCTATGGCTCCCACACATGCTCTCTTCTGACTGTAATTGCTAATGGAAACCGCTATTGGTTTTTATTTGGAGACAGAAAAGTGGAGGAACGCTCCAGAGTGGCTCGGAGACATATGGTATTGTTTTGTCCACGGCAGAGCTTTTCAGTTCACATATACGCACATCTGCAGCATCATTAGACTCCCATACCTCATTAAGAGAGAGATCAAATCCACCGCACAAACATTTATCACGTTAATATAATCAGAGACTTATTGCATACACATTTTATCTATTATGCACCTTCTATCAGCCTCCTCATGTCCTCGCTCACATACTGCTGCTCTATATTTCCCATGCTCAGGGTGTTGCTCAGTGGAGAATTACAGCTCTATGATAAATATTTGGCACATCCTCTGCCGTTGACTGAACATTCGGCTCTAATCAATTCATGCTGATGAGTGCAAAGACGGAAAATAAACATTTACACATTTGTTAACCTCCCTTCAGTGCAACAAATGTAAAAAATTGTGTAACCCTGCATGAGAAGTGAGAGCACTTGGTATTGCAGCGTCCATTAGTGAAGGAATCTATCTAGACATAAGAAAATGTTATTTGCAGCACGCTCTTGCAAATACCAGTGAGTTATAAACATGAAAAGTAGAAGTTGTTTGCTTTCAACTGTCACATCTGAGGAATTCCTCTTAAGTTTAGGTAATATCAGCTTCATATTGTTCAAGAACACATGCCACAGTTGTTTCAGGAAACACAAGCTCTTAAAGACAGACTTTGGCAGCGATGGCATCAGATCATTTAGAAAGAAATGGTTCGTAGTTACATACAGTGATGATGTGCTTTGCTTGACAGCGGATTGCTGTTTGCAGCTTAACTCTGGATACACCCCACCCTGCTTAACAGGCAGTGCTTAGTCACAAGGTAATGGTAAATTCAGTTCCATTTTACATCAGCTTGAAATAGAACAAGAGAAAACAGATAGAAGTTACTGGAGGGTCCCACTATAATCTAATTTGCCCTACCATAGTTTAAGATAAACCACAATTGTATTCTCCTGAGAAAAGCTTAAGAAGTTTACAGAATTTATAGTAAATGTAAAAAAAAGTCCAAGAAGCTCATTTAGGAAAGCACATACAGTTGTGCTCATAAGTTGTGATTTTTTTGGCTATTTTTCAGAGAAAATAAATTAATTTGAATTGTACTCTTTTTAAATCATAATGACAAATAACAGAAACTACCCAAATGACCCTGATCAAAAGTTTACGTGATTTTTGGCCTGATAACATGCACACAAGTCGACACTAACAGGTTTGAATGACTACTAAAGGTACCCATCCTCACCTGTGATCTGTTTGCTTGCAATCAGTGTGTGTGAATAAAAGGTTATTGAGATTCTGGGCTCAAAAAGAGTTAACACAGTTGCTTGATAATTAATGGCTTCACCCAACCACTAACTATGAGTGAAAAAAAGGTCATTCATATTCTCTGAAAAATGGCCAAAACATCACAAAAAAACTTATGAGCATAACTGTACCAATCACATGGAGACCTGGATTCGATTCTCAGTCAGGTCATTTGACTCCCCTCACCCGTTTCCTGTCTACTATAAAAAATCAAATGTTAATCAGTGCCTTTTTGTCTTCTTCAGCTTTTTTTGCAGTTGCCTGAGCAACGAGCGGTGGAAACAAGCTGAAATACTGATGCGCAATGCTCAGCGGAAGGATTATCAAAACATTAGCAAATGCACTTTCTTCTCGGCAGCAGGCAACTTTAAGCTGAGACAGCTCAAGATGTTTTATGATCTTGAGCAGACAGTGGCTGTTTTTGCAGTTCTCTAGTGTTTAACATAAGACATTGCAACATGGCTTTCTTGTTTTTGCATTTGTTCCATTGTTTATTCTTTTTTCCTCAATCAAATGTAGATTATTACAGCACAAAGAAACGTAAGATACAACATTGAATGAGCAAAAGTGGTTCTGTTAACTCGGATTCGGCTGAGCATAAACAAATAATGTGAGGCTCAAGTGTTTTTGGTTTGTTTTTTATCTTACTTGAGTGTGACTTATTTGTGCAGTAACTCAAACATTATTTTAACCAGAGCAAGGTTTTAGGCTACTCTACCCACTTATATGTGATTACATTAGCAACAGAATATGGTCAACTACAGCTGATTAAGAACATAGGTTTATAGATGTTGTGTTTTGGTGCAGGATTTGACCCTTTTCCGTCTGCGCTGCTCTCTGTGCTACAGGCACAATGAGAGACAGTTTGTTAAAGCCCAGTGTAAGTCTCTTACTTCCCTGATTCAAATTCCTGAGGTTTTTCTGAGCTCTGAAAGGCCTGGAGCTAGTTTGGCTTTCAGGCTTTCCCCCTGTAATTCTTAGCAACTAATTACAGTCGTATTCCCGCAATTAAACTGATAAACTGTGCTGAGCTTGGCAAAGGTTTGTATACCGAAACGCTCCGGACCCCCACCCCCCTTCCACCGACTCAGGGCACCACCTCTCTTCTTTCCTCAGTCAGAGCTACTGAGGACCAGCAGCTTTCTCCCAGTTCCTTCTCTTTTATAGTAAACAGACTAAAAATAAAATAGACATGGGCTGAATTCTTTGACAGAGTCCGTCTCATGGACTGTAGTATTTACAGCCTCTGGTGACAATGCCAGGAATGAGAGGGGCGTTCAGAGGTCACGCAGATGTTGTGCACCAAAGCAGTGAAATAGATATGTCTAAAAGCTCTAAACAGCCCAAAGGAATATGACTGTTATCATAAAAGTACAAGTTTACCTCATAACAGCATCTCGGAGAATAGGCCTTACGTACTGCGCCTGGATTCAGATGGATTTGTGGATTTAATGTCATAATGGGTGCTTGTCTCATTCTAACAGATAGGATACCTTGGGATTTTGCTAAACAAGCGTGGAAATAAAAATGAGGTAGGCCGTCTAGACCGTGCGCTTGGACTCCTTTGGGCCACTGAGGAGCTTTTTCAGCACATGTGAATGTTTATCTCTCTGAAATGAAGCATATGGGCTGAGCTCTATTAAGTGCCAAAGGGGTGGTTCCTCTGTTAATGCCAAGGCCTATTTCCCTGTCACACACATCAACACTCTTTGGTCTTGCCTTATGGTCTGGTTTATGTTATTATTGACAATAGGATTCTATAAGACAACAATATGTAGCATTTTTACTTAAAACAATTGCTCCCAAATCATTTTGATAGTTGAAAATAACTTCTGCCTGTCTGTAAACTACCCTAGTGCCAGAACATATCATCTTACAGTTTATGTTTTACCCCACATCAACACCTTTGCCTGAGCTCACATTATTTCGGACACAACGGCTGCTCAGTTTGGTCTAGACCAAACTGGACCATGGTCTGGTTTGTTTATATTGTGAAAGTGTGTTGTCTGATTGTTCGGACTTTCAGATCAAATGCAGGAAGTCACGGCTAATTAAGCACACAAAGAAGAGTGAAGTGAGGAAATAAACGGGTATCAGTTGGGTTTAAAAACACATAAAAAGCTGACCATTTTTCTAATGATCGTTATAGTGATTCAAATCATGTCTTAAACAGTGCATTTGAAGTTTAGGCTGTTTGTATTGATTCTATATTAATAATAACATGTTTCTATAGGCCCTACTCCAGTCCGATTATTGTATTCCTCCTGTTCTACTGTAAAATAAGCCTCTGAAGAGTCACATTCAACACAGTAAAAGCTGTCAGATTCCAGCCATTGCAAATGAGTGAATTCAATTAATCAGGGCAAAATGAATGTCATGGCTTTTAATTGGTGGCCATAGATTGCACAAACCTACCAGGATGAAAGACAAGCATACGACCAGCTTCCCGATGACAAATATCTGCCGATGTTAGTCATATAACATAGAGTTTCCCCACGGGGATAATAAATGGATAATATAGGACAAAAGTAGTCAATCCTGTTATCTACTCTACCACTCCACTCAAGTTGACACTCAGAATTACCCTTTAAACATAGGTTAAGAAAGGCCTGTAACCATACAACATGAAGCTAACATCTTATTTTCACAGTATAATAAGTGCTATTACTTTTAGTCAATTTTTTTTATTTTTAGCTTTTTTAAACAAATGTCTGTCATAAGCCCTCGACAGTGTGCAGATGAGAGATTCATTTGGCAATTTTGTAAGACCAAGTACGGGCTGTGACAAATGTATGTCAGTGCCAAATCCAGACATTTGAAATGACACGCACTCTTACTTGGTTTACTGTATAAACACTGGGAAGCAGACACCTGCATTGTGTAGGAACATGTGTAAAAATATGCAGTGCATATTTCTACAGGTTTGGAAATAATGGTTGGGATGGAATGTGAGGGATGTGCTTCACCAATGTTTAGAGAGACTTTGGAAAGGCCTTGCTGTTTTCTCAGACTGCTTTCAAGTCACGTGTTTAATGTTTTGGTGAAATACAGGTGACGGTGGGTGAGTTTAGTTTCTCTTTGGATGCATATTATTCCCAATTTCTGATATGATGACATGCTGCAGTAAAATGTTCTTGTCTTTTGATCTTATAAGGCAGTTTTATCAGAATGAATGGGACGAGGGAATTGCCCCTTTAGCCCACTAACACCTGTATTTTCTGCTCCTTAAGGTATCTGAGGGATCAGAAGTTCAATTTCAGTCTGGAGACTTCTCACTCTCCTGCCAGATCCAAAAGGAAAGCCTGCCCCATGGCAACGAGCACCTCCTCAACTGGGCCCAGAGGAAGTACAGGGCAGTCACCTCCTTCTCCGAGCTGCGCATGACTCAAGAAATCTACATCAAAGTGGGAGAAGGTTTGTACTGGATTTGCCCAGAATTTACACACTTGCCTCAGTGGCTCAAGGCACAACTCCTTATTCTGCTTCAACTCCCAGAACTTGGCTTAAGTTAGCTTCTGTTTGAGCTGGAGCTTTCTATGTACGTCCTTGTACCCCAGTAGGCATTCACCTTTTCAGACTACTGCATCAGGAAATAGAAACAGTCTTGGTTCAGGTTTGGGCTGCACAATATAATGCAAATTTACCTAACTAACTATTTGTATCACAATAGTATAGAGAAGCTACTTTACTACTTTACTTTTCCCATCCCATAGAAAGTCATTTTAGTATTATGCATTATCATTATAGCAGTTTAGATAAAGAACTGGGATTTTGAATGATTTTGTGATGTCACAAATGACTATAGCACTGAACAGAACATCTATGGTCCACATTTGAACGCACTCGGCCTACAAGAGTGTTATAAGAATTTCCGTTCAGATGAGGAGACAATGGAGACCATATATAATTTAAAAATGAATGGTCAGGTTTAATCCTTGCAAGAATGAAGCAAAAGTACAAACATGCTACAAGTGGTACAAGCTGAGGTTTTTGCTTAACAAAGTAAACAATACATGAGATTTTATATCCAGCAGTACACAGTGTTTAGGAGGAGTTAGGAGCCCTCCTCTACATGACAAAGAATGCAGATGTTGGTGGCTATGTCTAGGTCTATGTTTATGTATTATCATTAAAGACAGAATGAAAAGTAATAACAATAATAATGAAATGTACAATTCCCATAACAAAGCGAAGAGCTTGGGCATGACCAGGACCAAAAGCTCTCAGTCAAAACATTGAGTTTAAACATTGAAACTATTGAAACTAATAAAGAGGGCAGGTTCAACTACTGTATAGTATTAGTTTAGAGACTGGTTGAAGCAGTGGAGCAACAAACACACAACAGAACGGGTGCTATACTGAACAACATGGACCACCCCCTGAAATTAATTGATTTAATTTAATTTAATAATTTCTAATTTGAATTGAATTTGAATACAACAGAGCTCCTCCACTGACCAATCATACTGGGCTTAGGGGAGTGTACTTAAAGGGATAGACACTAAAATGGAGCATTTCCTTAAATACAGCTTTTTTGAAAATTAATATTTTCAGTAGACCTAAAAATCAAAATTAACAGAAAGAACAATGGAAAACTTTTAACTATAATTTGTGTATGGGGAAAAACAATATATCCTTGTACATAATAATCCAAAACAAATGGAATTGTGCCCCACACTTAAAATGGATGTTATATGGACCATAAAAGTGCTCATGAAGTCATGTCTATAAAATGTGGTGGGTGCATTTGCTTACTAACAGATTTGAATATTTTTACTTTCTGTTTGCAATTATTCAATATTCTGGAGAAGTCTGTCTATAACTGCTACAACATGTTGCACAATCAAAGTCTGGACAATATTTTATCATTTAGGCCTGTCTCTCACATAAACCTGCCTTAAATTATGATTAAGTGTTTCATTCTGCAGCAAAGTCTATTAAAGACACATACAACTATTCTTCAGTATAATTCATTCAAATCAGTGTTGTGCAAATGCAGCGGGAGTCAGTGTATAAAGCAATCACTTTGAGCAAATCATTAAAGGCAGCATGATGTTTTGGAAAAGGGAGTTTGTTTTGAAATGTTTAATTCAATGATAGTTACAGATAATAGTTCATCCCTGGATCCAACAGTTTTTGATTCTCCTTTCAGTTGCACACCAGTTATGAAGCTTTCAACAGTGCAGGCCTTGTAAGGTTACAATTAAAACAACACACAATTCAAACGGTCAGTGAGGGCATACGTACTGGGGTTGGACTAAAATGTGCGTAACGATACATTAGTGTTTTTTTGTTTCATCCATCAGTAAGACAGAGTCAGTTAAGACAGAGGAGTATATCAGAGTTGAAGAAGCTCTTGGTATTCTCAAGAGAGACTGATTTATCTTCACACAGCTGCTTTTGATTCTGTATTCTGCCCTCACTGGTCCATATGTCGAACAATACATCAGCTCCTTTACAGAAACATCAGGCTTTTTAATGAGTCCTTTACTAGCTGGTAAAAACTGAGCCACGCTGATGCGATGACTCGTCTCTGTTATTTGTTGCTGTGGAGTGGTTGCTCTGCCTCGAAGGCCTGTGTCATTAGGGGGCTGTGGTTTGGCACAAGCCCAGAGTGTGAGAGCAGTAGATTTCCTCCGCTTCACGTCTTCAGTAGTGGTTCATGAAAGGAGACTGATTCTCTCCTGGTGTCCTACACTTGAGGGCTCTCCTCAGCTCTTTAAAGTGCCACAAGGATTCCGGAGAGGAAGGTGCCAACCTTCAGTTTACACTGTGTCCCGGGCTCTGTTTGCCAAATAAGGAAACATCTGTCTTGTGTTTTCTCCAAGTGCCAACAAGAGCCTGAGTAGAATACAAAATTAAAGCTGATAACAAATACAGTATGTGTTAAAACATGTTGTTTGTTTATATCATTGTTCTGTTTGTGTGTGCAGCATTTATACCCTTTTCTCAGAAAAAAATTAAAGTGAATTTCCAGTTGATTTTAACCAGAGCACCCCCAATATTGGATAGAAAAATGTTCCAGTTTAAAATTTCTATAATAAAGTAACAGAAAAGGTTACAATGCTGCTGTTGAGGGTGAGTGGTGAGGCTGAGGGAGGGACGTCAATATCAAAATATTAGTGCAGCTTTAATTACATTTACAACCAAAAATGTATGCATTTATGGTGTATCTTTTGCCTGTTTTTACAAATAAACTTTTAAATTCACGTGAAATCTAGTATAATTTCTTATATAATTGACTTATGCGTGTGAGGTCTGCTGCAGAGGTCTTCCGTCAAATGCAAAATCATTACAAATATTATATTTAACTGTGAATGTACCGTCAAGTCCATAAATATTGGGACATTGACACAATTCTAATCTTTTTGGCTCTATACAACACCACAATGGATTTGAAATGAATCAAATAAGATGTGCTTTAACTGCAGACTTTTAGCTTTAATTTGAGGGTATTTACATCCAAATCAGGTGAACGATGTAGGAATTACAACAGTTTGTATTTGTGCCTCCCACTTTTAAAGGGACCAATAATAACTGTGATAAGTGCACTGTAGCCTAATTCTACAGTCTTTACTCACATTTATTTATTTATTTTGTCAGAATTCATTTTTCAAAACAGTTTCAAAGCATATAAAACAATCTCTGGGCAAAATAGCACATTGTCTTTGCAATATTCTCTTTCATGAACAAATCCCTTTAAACATGATGCAATTAACTCTTTGCACAAACTCTTTTCAGATGATTTGATACATGCTACTATGCTGGAGAAAACACTGACCTCAATAACCTGCAGTTGTGTGCATTGCGTTTATACTGACATACAATGATGTGAACTAAAAGACAATGAATATGTTTACTACCTGGACCAGTAACACCCAGTATTAGGTGTTAAGTGTGAAGTATTTTGAAAAAGATGTTAAACTGTGTGAAACCATGTGAAATGAATTTTGCAAAAAGAGAACTCAAGGTTTAAAACAAAACAGGCCTTCACGCACACAAACCTCTCTCCACTTTCAGATCCCGTCTTCTCTGACAGCTGTAAGATCGACACCAAGTTCCTGTCCCTCAACTACCTGGGCGGTTACGTGGAGCCCCAGCCGTCAAAGGGCTGCATCCTCTCTGCTTCCGACAAAGACCAAGAAGTGCACATCATTGAACTCCAGGCTCCCAACTCCAGCAGGTGAGCCCCGAGTCAGCCAAAGCCAACAGAGCATGTTGTCACGGTTTATTTTAGAGGTCACCACCCTCTCACTGATCTCTGAGGAGTTTATCTTGGCCCGCCATAAAGACGGCCTTACTTAGTGGTGCTCTTCCCAGAATGATATTTCAAAACAGGATCTTAAAGTTCAGTTGGCCAACCTTCCCCCAGTGGACCACTTATGATGTCCCCCTTTAAGACTAGGCCTCTGCAGTGTTGACACAAAAAACACAAATAAACCACAGAGAAAGGTAGTCATAATACCTCCTGTAGAGCCTTGGTTTTGGGAAGTGGGAGGAAATTGACGTAAACATTAATAGCATAGTGTCTGTATGATGCACCATGTACTTGTTACTTACCATGTCACTTATCATGTTGATTTATGCAAATTAGCCACATGCTTTGATTGAACAGAACTTTCTTATTGAGACTTTTTGTGGCGTGTAAATGATACTAGACCAAATCATTGGAGACAGAGCAGGCTACAACTAAAAGGCATCCAACCTTAAAGTGGCACTACCCAATTTTATTTTTTGCCATCCCATACCCACCCCTCACCAAACAGAAGTCTAAGAACCTTTCCTGCTTTTCTTTTATTTAAAAACTGGACAAATTTTTCACCACAACAAACTGCAGTTTAAAACTTGAACTTATGTCTCCGAGTTCAGGGTCAGACTGTTGTTATCCTGTAATTATCTTCACCTCTTCACCACATTATCTTCACTTTGCTTCTCTTGCCTCAAATTATGTTTTTCTTGTTGGCTCAGTATTAAAGCTGCACTAGCTAATTTTCTGTTGCCATCCCTGTCTCAAATTCCACTCACATCCAAAAGCACCTCAGAGACCTCTTCTGCTTCTCTTTAATTTACATTTAAAATCAATTAAATTACATTCTCAGTGTTGAAAATACACTTTATCGGCAGCTATTACACTTCCTGGGATGTCATGTCACAAGCCAGTAAAGACCCAATAGGAGGGCTCCTTTTAATGAGCATGTGATCTGCCTGCATCTGATTGGCCAAAATTTTCCTTTGTTGAGTAACTTATAATAAATAAACCCTTATAATAAACAGTACATGAAATCATGGGACCTGTTTTTTTCACTAATTATTGCTTTTACGACATACTATTTGGTGTTTAAGCCATTTTCCTTTCTTAACTAAAAGAAAAAAGATGTCTTAAGGTCTTTTTTTTCCACACTGATTATTCTTATTACAATATGCTTTTTGGTGATTAAAGTTTTTGACTCAAAGACACATACATAAAAAGTTGCATACTCCCTGTTTGATGATAATTCACACTGCAGCTGCTTCTGCTTTGATATTGCTCTTTTGAGTTTTTACTAAACAATACAACTACATATAAATTACATTTTTAAGCCAGATAGTAATTTGATTAAAATCATAAATTGTCAACAAAACCAAACCAAATATATTTTAATTCAGCCCTGTCTAAGACATTATGGTAGTGCTTAATCTCAGTGAAGCAATGTCTGGTCTGTTGTGCACATGTTTTATCCCTTTTTAATTAGCTGGCCAAATCCCTAACTATCCAAATTTCTTCCTCCCTCTTTTGCCTCTTTGTAGTGCTTTCCAGGTGGACGTGATAGTGGACCTGCAGCCGCTGGAGGACGATGCCCCTCTGCAACGAGATGTTGTTTTGGTCCTGAAGTGCGCCAAGGCTGTCAACTGGGTCATCGAGGCCCACAGAGTTACCGGCAAGCTGCAAGTGGTGGTAAGCTAACAGCATGACAACAGACAAAAAGAGGTTCTTTCTTTTCAATACATCACTTTGACTTATGAGCCATGTCACAGATTGACAGAAATGTCATCATTCTGCAGCGCCGGCTGAAAAATCTGTCACACCAGGACGTGTGTGGGATTGGCGCCTGACCGTTGCTGCTGCTGCAGCAGGGGAGGGTGGGGATAACAGGTTAGGAGAGACTGTGAAATTTCATTGTGGCAGCTCCAGGGATTGTCATCACGTTCAAAGAGCCAGCGGTAGAAACAGGGGGGGCTGTCACATTTTTTCAGAGCCAAGGATATTTGTGCAGAGAGCCAGTGCTGCTTCCCATCAGGCAGAATGTGAGATATGTGCCACTTGTTCAGGATCTTTTATCACCCCAATGGCACACCAATAAGGCACTGGTCAATTCAGTTCTTTAAAAAGGGGCATATGGATCCAATGCATTATCATATAACACAGATATTATAACATAACATATATTGTATATCTAAAAATGAGTAAACACATACATTTTATGGCCAGGATGGAGATGCAACAATACAAACAAGGTCCTCTTAGAGCAGGTGACTACGGAAGCTCTGCAGGGACATGCTTGGTCTGATTGTAATTTTCCATTAAACATTAAAACTGAAATAATTTGCTTCCTAACTGTCCTAAACCTTTTAACAAAAATATGTGCTCAAAAATAAACATGAGTGTGTTTCTCCTCCGGCTGTGCTCAGTTTGTCCACTCTGGGCAGTTGTAGAACAGGAAGTAAAATGGCTCCTTACAGTTGGTTCTATGGAGCTTTACGTGTTCTGACTGGTGTATTCCATTTTCTTCAGTTGTAGTCTACAATATTTTACACAATGCCGACAGAAATTGCATCAATTTCAGCAGAATTTCAGAGAAGCAAGAATATCTCGCTCCATGTCTGTAGTGATAGCTCCATAGGAGTGGAAGTGAATTTTTAGGCATTTTGGTGATAATATATTTATATTATACTACAGGTTTATGGAATAACAACATCCTTATGGCCTTTGCAAACTTCATAGAATATATATAAAAATATATAAACGGTCTTAAATATACAGGCCCCCTAAAGCCCAGGAAAAAAAATATTAATTTACTACAAATTTGTATTTTACATACTTTTTTATAATATCCATGCCATCAAACAAAAAATTTAATGATTCTGACTTATTACACACATTCATTCCTATACGTGAGTTTCTTCTTGTTTGCACCTTTCAGCCTCAGTTCTGTCATCAGTGTGTGTTAGTGTGTGTGTTCTGTGTTTCCTCACTGCGTAATGCCGATACTCCACAGGCTCGCTGCAGCCATGACACTGCACTTTTGCCAGGAGCAGTGTGTTTATACAGCTGTCCGGTCACTGCTGCACTGTAAGTCAGCTCGAGGGAATGTAAGAGGGAATGTAACGTCAGGTCAGGTCTGCGGTAATTACAGCCGCACAAACATGACACCTCCAGCACAACGGCTTTTGTTTGGCTTTGATTTTTCAAAAGTAGCTGAACAATATGACCTGACGCATGCCAACTGCAAGATTGTTCTATATAACCACTGAGAAAAGAGCTTACAAGTGAAAGTTTATAAGTAATGAGGATGTAGGACTTGTGCAATGAGCTTTTGGGAAAGTCTCAATTAATTGTGCAATATGATAGCCTTGTAAAAGCGATGGTTCACTTTGTCAAAGGTCTCCTCCGGCATGCTCAAGAGACCTGTAAGTGTGGGAAATATCTGTGAGAACAAGTGAGTTTTACATTGTATTCAACAGGGTAGGACAGGTATATTTGCGGGAAACTAAAGTCTTTTTCTCAAGCTATAACACGTATATTACCTCACTGACATTATTCACACTTTTCACAGAAAGGACAAGACGGTACAAGAAGTTACATACCTTGTCTTTTGTTACTCATAGATCATAAAAAAGTTGACTCAAAATATTTTTATACAAATTAATCTTGTGCATCTTCCCCACAGGCATCAGACACCATCAACGTCGGTTCCAGCACCGAGAAACTGATGCAAGTGACGAAACTGCCCAAGCAGCCTTTGCCCTTGGGGTCTCAAAATCTGATCAAGTGGGCAGAGGAGCACGGCTACAGCCCAGTTACTTCATACACCAGCACTCCTGTGGCCAACTACTTCAACCTCAGGCTGAGAGAGCAAGGTAATTCAATCAGAAGTTGAAATGGAGAACTGTAGTGTGCCCTCAAACCATTCCATCTGCATTTTTCATTATGTGCTCTACAATTAAAAGTATTACCTTACAAAAACAATGTTTAATGTCATTTAAAGGAGGCAGAATTTACTCTTTTTTTTGTAGACTTGCTCTAGACTTGACAATGTTACATTGGTAGTCTGCCTTTTTTAAATGACTCAACACAAAGGTACCTGGTAGAAATGCACAATATAATGATACACGTCTTACTAATGCAGTGATTACAATCCTGCAATTAATGTGTCTCAAATAGGGCTGGGAATCACATGGTACCACATGATATGATTTCTGAGACTATGTTCACAATAATGAGAATATCACAATAAAGTGATTTGTGATATCTGTGAAAATGTAGTGGAAATTTAGCTCTAGTTTGACAAATATCACACTGACTCTCTACCTGTGTGAGTTCAGATGTCGTGGACCCTTTAGAGAGCATGTTTCCTCCAGAGCTCTCCATCCTTCGGAACTCCAGTCCTCATCCAGAGTCCAGAATTGCTGCACGGCGCTACGATTTGCCCTTTCCTTTCCACCCTCCTTCTGAGTCTCTGGACCTGCCATACCTACACTCGCCCACCTCCCTCGATGACCGGCTCTGGGACAGTGACAGTCCTGAGGAGGCACAGGGGGTGCTCAACGTGGGCCTGAGCGTGCAGTGCAAAGACTCCAGGATGGTGGTCAGCATTGACAAAGAGAGCCTCAAAGTGAGTTTAGACATGACCTTGCCTCTCAGGGATTTAACAACTACATGATGTAATTAGAGGAGGATATAGTGGAGAATGGATAGTTTGGACACAGCATAACACAAATACAGTGTGTGCTAGGACTGGGTGAAATGGACCAATATTATAGTAAGCTAATATCTTGATTTACAATAATAATCTTGATATATTTGCTAAATGTCACAATAGCTTTTAAATGAGAGCTGCTAAAAAATGTAGGTTACATGAGAAAAGGCATAAGCTGGCTGGTATTGTAGTCATAACAATATGTGTTAATACACTGAGCTGTGGAGAACGCTGTAGTGTGTCTGCCAGGCCAGACGAGGCACTGTGAACTCCACTGCTACAGTCACACAAAACTTTTTAAACCTGGAGCTTTTCTGGAGACTCACATTTAATACTAACAATATATTTTCAGAATATGATTTTTTACATCTGTACACAAATACATAGATGTTTTCCATTGTTCTTCTACTCGCTGTGTTTGGTCAGCAGCCAATAGCTGTCAGGGATACGGCCAAACCACAACAGAATCTTTTTGTTTTGAGCAAAATGTGTCACCCAGAATCAACAAGCGATTAACCCTTTCGACTTAAAAGTGTCTTTAGCGTAGTGCTAAGGTTAGGATTCTGTTCCATATGTAGCCTATGCTAATCAGCCAACCCAGGAGTGTATAGTTTACAGATGAAGCAAGAAAGTGCAGTTCTGCTGAGTGCTCAGAGGGACAGAGGCAGGGCAGGGACACAGGGAGAGGAATCAATAGCAGTGCGGATCAACATTGATTTTATAGTTTTCCTAATCTGATCAGTCAAACAACATTCTGGAAGGCTGGCTCTTAGAAGTCCACTCATGCGAAACAGACTCAATGTGACTGTGAGAAAAGGACAGAAAATAACAAACATGAAGGGACAGCCAGAGAAGACTGCCAGTCTCTGGACCAATTTGCCTGAATGTCTCGATTAGGAACATGAAACTCAAATTTGACTGCTAATAGTGAAAAGGCCACCAATGTGTAAATATTCTGAACACATTTATCAGATAATTATTTAGCTAATAGTTTTAGATGCAATAAATAGATGAATAAAAGACCTTGACTGATGCAGTATGATGCAAAAAATAAGATGATTCCCAGCATTTGGCCTGTGTTGGTATTAGCCCACATCACAGAGTGGAAACTAGCAGCAACTGTAATTAGGAGAATTTGGGGCTGGAACTAGACCACCTTGTTTATTCGTGGGAACTCACTCAACCACTTTTTCCTTCCCTTTTAAATTCTTAAAATGAGTTAATAAAATTTACTTTTTCCTTATTCTTTATTCTATCTTTATTCAATTTAGCCAAGTTTTACTTGTCTTCTCAGGCAAATGGATTTTCTAATGCAAGCCTCACGCTCCAAGACCCAGAATGCAAAGCGACAGTCAATGTGACCCACTACACCCTGGAGACTCCTCTCAATGGCTGTCAGACAATTGTCTATCCCATCCAGGGCAGCCCCACAGCCCTCTACCTCAACTCTGTGAGTATTGACGTGAGCGTCAGCAAGGTAGCTGAACACAATCAGATGTGTTCAGCTACCTTGAAATAAAAGTTTCTCCTCAAGGTCTGAGAGAAACCATTTAAAATCAGCCCAAGTCGATTTATAACCATTTAAAAACTGTGAAAGTTTAATATAAACCACTTAAAATTTGTCCAAGTTTGGTCATAACCACATTAAATCCTTTTAAAAACAGTTAGAAATCCTGATCATGATAAACCATTCAAAACATTTCCAAATTCAGTTAAAACCAGTTTAAATCTCGTTCAGTCCTTTTAAAACTCAAGATAAACCACTTAAAACTTGTCAGTCACAAGTCCAGTCATAACCCGTTTAAATCCATGTAAAACTGGTCCATGTCCAGGATATACCATTTAAAACTCAAAATCCATTTAAAAACCTAAATTCAACATTTACATTTACATTTACATTTAGTCATTATCCAAAGCGGCTTACAAGTGAAGAAAACAATGGAAGCAATTTTAACAACACAAGGAACAAAAAGCATAAGGGCACTAAAACTAGTCAGTTAGAACCCAGCACAGTATACAAAGCTTAGGATAAGAAAGAATGTTTTTTGTTTTGTTTTTTAAATCGAGAAGGAATCAATAGAAAGGATGTAGAATTCAGTGTTTTTCAGTCAGGTGTTGATGGAAGAGATGTACAGTTAATGTCTGACATAAACCACTCAAACCCCATCCAAATCCAGTTAGAACCAGTTTAAACCCCTTTTAAACTGTTAAACTGGTGATAACTTAGTGAGATCCAAATCTGAAGTGACATCCCCACTTAACCTCATTATGGTGGAATTCACTGTGCTCTTTTGTTCTAACATGCAGAGATAAATCACTTCCTCACTCGGCTTTTGTAATTCTGTGTGGGGAAACACAACACATTTTCTGTTTCAGACTAAGACCTCGGCCTCGGTCCAAGGTCTTTCTTGGTGCGATCACTTGGACTCAAAGATAGCCTGACCCTTGGCCAAAAATGTTTTCTCATAGCTCATGTTTTTTTATCAAACACTATTGTCTAGTGTGGGTCAAGATTTTTAAATACTGTACATAAGAAAAATATGAAATGTTATTAAGCCTGCTTTCTGGCTTCATAAATAAAAAAATTTGTCAACGCGCCCTGTCCTCCCCTCAGACCTCAGACAGACCTCTGCTGTTGAGAAATTAGAAACATCTTTACTTTTTGGTCCCTGCTGAGTCCCACTGCTGAAGTCATGGGATATTCTCATATTTTAACCCAACTTATTGGTTGCACATTTTTTATCAAAGATTGAAATCTCTGTATTTGGCTCAAAGATGGAAAATGAAGCAACACCTTTTAGAAGCACATTCCAGGAAACACATTCTGTCCAAGTGTTGATTGTACTCACTGATGTGACTCTCTGTGGACCACAGGTTTTAGTAAGTCACGCTGAGTCCAAAGACGGGAGTGGCGGGCCCACGGACTCCGACGACCTGGAATCTGAAGACGGGCAGATCCCGAGAGAAGAGCTGGAGTCGAAGCGGGACGTCCCAGAGCCCATCTCTGTCATCACGGTAAGACTGGGAGAGAAACATTCACTGCAGGGTCAAAGTGGAAATCTCAAGAAAACTCAAATCATCTTTTTTGAAAGCAGTTGGAGGAGACTATATGTCCCCTTGGTGCTAGTAAGGATCTCCTGTTTCATAATGTCTGTTATAAACTGTTCAAAGACTATGGTCATGAGCGTTTGGGTCATGACCGAAAGAACAAGATCCCGGATACAAGCGGCCGAAATGGGCTTTCTCCGCAGGGTGGCGGGGCGCTCCCTTAGAGATAAGGTGAGGAGCTCGGTCACTCGGGAGGAGCTCAAAGTAGAGCCGCTGCTCCTCCACATCGAGAGGAGCCAGCTGAGGTGGCTCGGGCATCTGTTTCGGATGCCTCCTGGACGCCTCCCTAGGGAGGTGTTTGCATGTCCCACCGGGGAGACCCGGGAAGACCTAGGACACGCTGGAGGGACTATGTCTCTCGGCTGGCCTGGGAACGCCTCGGTATCCCCTCGGAAGAGCTGGAGGAAGTGTCTGGGGAGAGGGAAGTCTGGGCGTCTCTGCTTAGACTGCTGCCCCCGCGACCCGGCCCCGGATAAGCGGTAGAAGATGGATGGATGGATTGGATGTTATAAACTGACATTTTGCATGTGTGTCTCTCGTCTATTCTCTTCCCAAGTTCAACTGCACGTATCAAAAGCAAAACTCTGAATCGGTCCCCAAGATTGTAGCAGAACCTCTGAGGCCAAAGCAGGTCAACACAACATTCAACATGGAGCTGTACAACACACTCTCGTTCACCAGCCCTTCACGCCAGGCCTTCTACACTGTTTCAAAGAACCAGCAAGTCTTTGTGCAGGTAACCTTTGATTTGTGCTGTTATCACTGATTGTGTGGCACAAATGTTTTTAACAAGGAGACTTTTAATATCTATGAAGCAGTACAGCACAGGTCAGGTCAGTACAGGTCTGTTATAAGTGCCAAAAGAGGTACAAAGCATTCCAAAAAAAGGCCAAGGTACCATCATAGTTTAGTGGCCATTTAGGTTTTTGGTTCCATCAGTGTTGTCCACTCTAAAGGTTGAAACAAAATAAACTGCAGTCTGCTGGAATCATATCCAAGAAAAGAATGCTTTCAGTCTTTTGTCAAATTTCTTTGCAACTATTTCAACAGCATCAATTTTATACTTTTTACAAAAACAAATCTGGTTTCTATCTTTTAGAGTTAGCATCTTACAATTCTTGTTTTGTGAATTGAAAACATTGCATTTGGTGCATACATTCTATTAAACACAAGTACAAAAGGAGGAGAATTTAAAGGAGACATAAAAAGACCATTTAATAAAGTGCTTTTCTAATTGCTTTCAGTCTTTTGTCGACTTTCTCAACAGCATCAAAAAGTACCAGATGGTGTTGTCTAAATTATACTAATGCCATTGTACTGAAAAATCACTAAATTGGAGTCTGGAATATGTATTGAATTCTTTAGTAAAAAATGTCAGATCAAGATTTTGTTCTTTAATGACATGGACCAGTCAATAGGCCATTCCTAGGTCCTTGACTATGATGTAATTTACAATTTGGTTGGATGTTTGCAGTCACACATAAATATACATTTATATGTGTGACTGTAAATGAAAGGGAGAGATACTGCTTTGTTTATTTCTTAATTCTTCCTCCTGGTGTGTAATCACAAGGCCAGTTTCTGTTTTGTTTAGCTCCACCCCTCATATTCATCCTCCAGCCGGTCCCCTCTGTGTCCCTCTGAGACTGGTCCGTCTGGCTTAGTGCACTTGTTTTGCAACAGTAATCATGGAGGTCAGGCTGCACAGAGCCGTACTGTGGGCTCCTTTGAAGGGATAGTTTATGGCGATATTGGTGGGAGATGCTTCTGTGACAGTGCGGACACTGAGCCAGCGCGCTACAAAGAGCTGTCTGTGTTACAAACCTTCTCCTCTGAACTCACACTGTGCTGAGACCTGACCCCAGACTACAGCCAAAAGGTGCAGGAGTACACTTTGATGCTCAGAAAGTGGCTTTTTGTTCAGTCAGAGCCCTCCCTTCCATCAGCCTTGCACATATGAAATACTCCTATTTATATTTATTCATCTTCTCTGGTTTAAGCCATAATGTGTTTTTATGTGTCTGTGTCTGCACTAATGGTAAAGTCATCAATAGAAAACGGGCCAGTGACAATCAAAAGAGAAAATGGGATGGAGAATCACTCACTGTAGTGTGGTTTTGAGTGGAAATATGTTACTACCATCCTTACTGTAACTGAATGCTACTTTGAAATTTAAAGAGTTCTTGTGCTGTGCCAGTATCAATCTGGTGGCGTTTTCCAGAAACACTGGGATAGAGAATATCAGCCCTATATCAACAGACTAATCAGCAAAGAGATCTGCGTCAGGTTCAGTTTATATATTTCAAAATGAAGCTCTCTAAAATGGATTTGTGAGCAGAGTTTACTGGGAGCTTGAATTCTACATGTACATAAAAACACACTTTATTTATACTATATAAAACTTAATATATTGCAGTTTTTGCCACTGATTCTATGACTCGTACATAGTAAAGCTAAGCAGACTTAATTATAACCTGCCATATCTGAACCACATTTGTAGTTTGTTTAAAGCTGTGGATTGCATAATGGTAATTAAAACAACAATAACAAGTGCTTTAGAAAACAGATGCAACAGATAGAGGCTATCAATAAATCAGGGTAAAACAAAGATCGTGCGTTTTAGACACAAAAGTATTGCAGGGAACATTTCAACCTAGAATAGTTTTAAAAGAGTTTAAATTTCTGGGATTTCCTCTTCATTAGTAAGACAATGTAATTGTGTCTGGTTCAACCTATCTGGGAAATCAAATGCAAATTTTGAAAAAAAAAAGTTTTCTTCATCTCTGGATGCTCAAGGTGATTAGGGATTGGTTCCCGATTCACTTCAGAGAAAATGTAAAATGGTTTGAATCATCAATATGGCCGACAAGTAACTTTCAACCACTTTACCATATTAAAAACCACACTCTATAGCAGGCTGTAACCCTCTTTTCACCAGAAGATGTTATCAAACCATTCTCTGTGCAGTTACTAATTCCACTCCCTGGTGCTCCTCAGGTCTCGTCAAGTGTATCAGACCCGCAGCTGGGCTTCACCATCATCTCATGCTTCATTTCCCCCAACTCCAACCCCAGAGTGTTCTTCAACTACTCGCTCATCGAGACGGTCTGCCCAACAGACGACTCTGTCAAGTTCTACCCTCAGAGGGACCTCCCCTTCACACAGGCAGAGAAGAAGACGTTCAGCTTCACCTTCAACTCCAAGTTTAATACGTCTCTTCTCTTCCTGCACTGTGAGATGTCTCTGTGCTCCAAAAGTTTGATGGATCCATACAACACGGTATGAAGCTAAAGATTTACTACACTGCCTTTATTCTTGTCTGTTTGGGCTGGTACATCAAACACTACTACATCATTCTATAGGAAACTTAAATTGATGCAAGGTTTCAAGCTGTTGAACAATAGATTTGACAAATTTATTTCACACTTTTAAATATTACATAAAAAAATATATGCAAGAGTAAAACATTCCAAATTTATTTATTAAAGAGGCACTTTGCAGGATTTATACCTGAACATAACAGCTTTGGAGTCATTGTGATGGGTTAATGTCTTAATTCGCGGTGAATGGGGTCTGTCCCAAACCCTTCTTGTGCCTCTTGCAAAATATTGTCGTACATTGAATTCAAAAAGTCTAGCAGGAGTCTCGGGTCTCACGAGAAACAAATTGCTTAATGACACTACACACATACACAACACTCAACGACGTAAAAGAAGCTAAAGCAGAAAAAAACGTTGCTCAAGGGCAAATGGGGGGAACAGAGGAGACACTCATCACCAGTGAGTTTTACAACAATGTTTTTTAACATTACACCAAAGCAGTAGGGGGAGATCTATTGGGAAAAATCTGAACAAAAACAGCAAAGAAACTGCCAGACCTGCAAAGTGTAAAGTTTAATTTGCAACAGCAACAACACTTGAATTAAACAGTCACACTAACGACTCACCTGAGCCTTTAACGACTCTCACATCAGGAGTCACTTTCATAGTTAACAACTATACGACCAGAACAGCCTGGTCCCATCTCTCTTACCAGTTGATCTTAGAATTGTCAAAGTCTCTTGGAGAAGAAACAAAATGTATTCACCTTAAAAACTAAGTCCAGATGTCTTTGCTTTAACCTTTTGTTCATGTGGAATAAGAATAAAATCAGAAGAGACTGTCAGCCTTGGGAATTTTACTCTCATCACTGTGTCCCTCTATTAAAAAGTTTGAACACCCCTGCTCTACAGCATCATGCCAATAGCCCTACCCTTCTCCCATTATCAAGGCATTTCTGTTTCTCAAGGTAGACCAGAAAAAGTAAAATATATGGCCCACATATCCTTTATTTAATTTTAAACTGATTTCAAAAGCAATGTCAGAAATAATTCCCCCACAGGCCATCTCAAGTCAATAAATATATAAATACATAAATGCATGTAAAGTGAGAATTCCTGGCAGATATGAAAACATTTTTGTGGCTCCAGTAGTTCTTGTGCTATTGATGTAGTGTATAACTGTCCAGTTCTTCTTGTGCACTCATTCATTTTCTGCCCACAGTGCTTACAACCCAGCGAGACCTGCGATTCTCTGTCAGTGCACAAAATCATGGACATGATGATGCACACCAAGACGTCTACAAAGCCCCTTGTCGTGGTGGATGGCTCCCCCAGACATCCAGATATTACAGGTTAGTTAAAATAGCTAAAACACATAACGCCCTGAGCTCTGTCATCCATCGCCTTAAACTCAAAGAGTGATAGGTTTGACGGAGCCAGACAGAGCTCAGGCCACTGCTCGGCAATTAAACCCACCCGCAAAACACTACACATCATTTCCCCACATCTGGTCATCATTAGCTGCAGTGTGTGTGCAGTGTATATAGGTGTGTATTACGTGAGTCTGTTTACGTTAATGTCTGTACACAATAGTGTTTTTTATGGGTGTGTATATACCTTCGTGTGGTTGACTAGTGCTGAGGCCCAGGTTTGAGGGACTGGTGGAAAAAAACGCTCCGGTTGCAGTTGTTTTCACTTATTGGGGCCTCAGCTTTCCACTGGAAAGAGGTGGGGGGCTACAGTATATGTGCGAAGAGAAGTCAGAGGAAGGCCCATCCATCATGACTCGTTTGGGCACTCATTTGTTCACGGGCCGTATCTATGAGAGCGGTCAGAGGGGGCTGAGCAAACACATGACTAATTATGACCCTATTAGAGATGGGATGATTTCATAAGTGCCCAAATTGTCTTATAAATCAACAGCATCCCCTCAGAGCAATGACATCAGCTGTGGTCAGTTGGTCTTTATTGAGTCATAGTTGAATATGAAATCTGTTTGAGTGTGAGCCAGAGCAGAGCCATAGATCAGCATGGAAAATATTAATACTTGTATTTGTTTTTACACCAGAGTGGATTTTAGGTAGGATCCATTTTAGTTGTAGTCCTCTCTCCATAGATTTGATCTAATATCATTTACACACAACGTGAAGTCATGTTAAAAGATGGAGAAAAGCACTATGTTAAATCAAAGCGCATGGCTAATTTGCATAAATCAACAAGTACAGTTTTGTTCAATTCTCAGAAAACAAACAAGACCCAGCATTCATGATATGCACACTCTTAAGACTGTGCAATTGGGCAATTAGTTGAACATGCATTTGAAAACCTGAGGTCGTTTAAGACATTGTTCAGAAGAACAGCGTACTTTGATAAAAAGTTGATTGGAGTAGGGGAAAACCTATAAAGAGGTGCAAAAAATTCTAGGATGTTCAGCTAAAATGCCTTAAAAGAGAGCAAAACCAGAGAGACGTGAAAGAAAACGGAAGACAAGCATCAAAATGGATTAAAGATGACATGGCCAGCAGCAGCATTAGCCTTTATACACCGTACAGCGCCGAGGTTAGAAATCCAGAAACATAAACTGCTTCCATTTTCTTACAAACAAAAACCCAGATTAAAGAAGGTTATTGTATTTATTGCCCTGTGACAGACATAACCAAAATGATTATATCACTAATGCTTAATATTTTTTCCCCTTTAAACTTATCATTGCTCCATATTTGGATTTTGGTGTTGCAGCATACACTCGTCATGTGTTTGGTTTGTTTAAATGTCTGTGTTCTGTGTGACGTTTCCGTTTCAACCAAACAGGACCGGTGGTTCTGTCGGAAGTGGACCAAAACCCACCTTTCTTATGGGTCTAATGTTTAATGCCCACTGAGGTTCACATAGCATCATTCACATTTATCAAAAGAAAGCAAACAGTACTTTTTTTTGCACGAGACACGAGACAAGTCTAGTACCCCCTGAAAATTTAGCTCAGATCCATCGAGACTTGACTATTTCTTTGTACAGATTAGAAGAAGAAGGATGGCTGAGCTTGGCTAGATATGATCAAGGAAATAAATAGGGCATTCCTGATTTTTGATGTTGTGAGGTGGTGCCATGGCCAATAGCATGACTATAGACTATAGTACAGTATTGACTAGACCTCTGTATAATTATATGTTCATGTGCCCAAAATTCTAGTCTGATTCAGGCACTAGCATAAGGAACCCATTGTACTGTACATGGTGCATCTACAACACGGCCCGAGCCTATCCTTATGGTCTCAGTGCTGGATGAAGTCAGTGCCAGCGCGGATGTGAGAAGATCCAGCCTGAAGAGCAACGCAGTAAACAGTGTTAGGCAGCAGGGTGCAGGGCCCACTCAAGTGCCAGTGCAGCGGGTTTATTTTCCATGGACCAGATTAGGTAAATACAGATATGCCATAAACATTATGAATAAAAAAGCCTCCGTTTCAAAGGCCGTGTTTTGGGACACAAAGGTATCTCTTATGCTGCGATGGCAAAACAAAACAAGCAGCCTTTCAAGGAGCATGCTTTAGCACTGGACAACATCCCGCGCTGGGCTTGATCTGCAAATCAAAGAGGGTCACTTGTGGCCAACCTGCTGCATGGAAAAACATAACAGCTTCACAGCTCTGCCATCAAATGGGGATTTACTGCTTCACAACATCAATAAAAGTGATCCCTTTATGTGTCTGGTATGGTCAGCAAAGTTAAAAAGTCTGTCTAGTATAAATATTACTACTTGAGTGTACTGACACAATCCTTGACATCGGCATCAAAGACTTTAATGTGAAGTGACGTCCCAGATAAGAAACCCTCAGATCAACATGAAATGAAAATAAAGTCTTATAAGGATTAAATAACATTATAATTCAGTATTTGAGATGATGCATAACATAAATTCCACAACATGCTACAGTTAGAGCCAAGTGTTCTCCTGTAGCTTTAAATCAAATCTGAATAAATAAGAGATCTGCAGCCTTCACTAGAGTGGCGTGATTATAAAACTATAACTCTATTCCAACTAAAAAGATAAATGTGAATGGGTGATTAAAAGATGTGAAGAGATATTTTTTTTTATAGTTTTGCACACACTGTAGGAAGGGTTGTAGTGTAAGAAAAACATGTCATTCTACAGGAGTGGCCTATCATCTCTTAACTTCAATAAACAGATGATGATCATAGTTATTCCAAATGCTCTGCTGTTTGTTTAAACCTCTGTTTAACATAAGAGCTGACAGATGCATTAGAGCTCATTATTTCCCAGAGCTGGACCCCAGTGCAGAGAAGAATAGTAGTGTTTACAAGACATATGGCTAGTTGCACCAACAAGGTTTTATTTACACTTAGATTAGTGCTAATCTGAGTCCAGTAAAACTGAGGTAAAAATGACTTAAAGCAGGTTTTAAGTTGGGCAAAGTTGCAGTGCACAATATAAAATGACTAAGTTTAGTGAGTGGGGTTCATTTAGACCCAGTTTGGGTAAGTAATATAAGTAATATTAATAACATATCCCTCAAACAAAACGGACAGTTGGGCCTAAAAGTTTTAATTGCCCAGTCTGTAGCGATGGCACGGTGGCGGTGGTTAGCACTGTCGCCTCATAGTCCTTGGTTCGGCTCCTGGGCTGGGCCTTTCTGAGTGGAGTTTGCATGTTCTGCCCGTGCTCGAGTGGGTTTTCTCCCTGTTTCCCCACCAACATTAAAAACCATGTACTAGACGCAAGACCTGGAGAGGGTTCCTGGGTGTCAGTCGGATCATACAACTATTGTTGCCAAAAAGGCAGCCATAGGAGAGTAAAACCATAGTCAGTTTAATGTTAAACCAAGATCACAGTTTAAAATGTGGCTAAGATTTTTGTTGTAACAGTTTTAAAATGAAATCCCAGTTTAAAGGAAAACTAAACTTAATTTAAACTAACTTGGAAATTGAAGTTAAACCATGATTTTAATGTTGGTGCAGTCCGTCCTTATTATTTCTGATGTTTGAAGTGCTACTGTGCCCTGTTTGTATTTAGCCTGGCATGTCCCAGGAGACAGATAAGTGTGTGAAGGAGGTCAGGGAGGATGACAGGACGTCCTCTGGCCATCGTCCCTCTCAAATTAAAGTCTTCGCTGATGACCTGTCATCATCCATTATGTGAGATGAAAAACTCAAAGGTGTTCTTCTAAGAATAGCCCATTGTGCCAGAGTCTTGGACCGGGACCAAACTCACACTGGAGAACGGCCCATACACAAGAGCCTTTGTATTTTTTGTTAAGGCATCATTACAGCTAATTTGACTTTTATAAAGCGTCCAGATGGCTGCACATAAACGGGTAAGCACTATGGTCCGAGGCAGTGGGTTCATCCTTTAGGACACTGTTATGTCACACAAGAGCTGCTTTTTCAGTGTTTTCCTGTTTCATGTTGCCTTATCACATTCCTCAGGGAGCTGCTTATCAACACAGTGCAATATCAGCAAGAGGCCCATCCTTTGGCCTCTGGCTGCCAGTGCCTCACAATATCTATTGTGCAGTTTGTGAATGCAAGGACATTCATCACAATGTATTTACTCTGTACAGAGATTAACAATGTGTTCTGATTCTCTTTTTCAGATATTCCCCCAGACACTAAAAACAGTAAGTCTGACAAAACAGCTGAGCACTCCACTTTTTTGATTAGAGACATTGTGACATGAGACATATCAATACAGATATGCATACATATTTTTGAAGTTACACAAGTGTTGACTATTTTTTTAATCCAGAATCAGCTTTATTTTTGCAAGACTCACAGAACTTAAGCCTGACTTAAACCTTAACCTTTGTTTGTCCTAAAACACACACCAACTGGATAGTGCTTGCAAAACAATGGAGCAGAATAAGTGCAGAGCTGTTTTTTCCCCTGTTCCTTACTGAATATGTAAAATGGGGTGTTTTCTCCAGACTGCACAGAATTTATTTAGTGGCCGCTATTTCTCAAGGCTGCAAAGGCTACAAAATTTAGCACAATGAAAAACTACTAATAGCAGACCATTTACACGGGAAAGACTGCTGTTGTTTGTGAAAGATGAGGCATACACAATATAAAATGTTTTAAGGGCTGGGCAAAATAACACATTATCGCCGCCAATTATTTCATTGCGCATTAATGCATTAAGCGTCATCACGCATCTCAACCAATGAGAGCATTAGGGGACTGCTGCAGTGCTCACCTGAACTATCTTGGATTCATCCAAACTCAAAACAAACATGCGCAACAATACCTAAGTTAATAACCTTCAATTAAAAACTGCCTTCGCTCTCTGTGTCAGTGCATGCGCCCTCATAGCCTGGCACAGTCTGATGTGAGCTCTTTGTATATTCTATATAGAGGAACTCAGTCTGGCAAAGCTCCTCACATTTGAATGCCCCTGGAGTGTTGCCTTGCGTCACACTTAGGCGACCCAAGTCCCTTGTTCAAGATGGCGCGCGGAACTGCAAAGAGTTTGTTTGCCTCGGCTCTTCAATCAGTTTTAAATAATTAAGACAACATTACGTGTTTAAAACCTCAACAGCAGACAGCGTTAAGAGCGTTCCTTTTTAAAGATTGTTTGCACGCTATGTTTATTTGTTTACTTCTTTCTAGATTGTTGCCTAGCTAACGTAATTTCTGTTGCATTTCCGATTGGTTGGCCCCAAGTAGCTTTGCTCCGCCTTGAGGAAAACGAGGTGCTATTGAGCTTTTCCAGACTCCTTGCTGATACAGCCCCTCTCCTTTCCTTCTCACAGATCCTCACTGTGACAGATGCTCTGCTCGCATGTGACATTTTGGGCTTAGTTTTTTTCTGCTTTAGCGCTAGTCATTGAGAAAGCTCCATTTACTTTTTGCTGTCAGAATAAAGCCAGACTTTATGAACCATTTACAACAAAAAAGTAAGGAGACAAATAATTAGTGCAGAAAGAGTCAGCAGTGTGAGTGTAGCTCAGAGGAGCAGAGGGAGACATGATCTGTGAACGATGAGCTCTGAGCAGTAACACAGGCAAGCATTAAGCTGTACTAACAATCTTAAATTTAAATTAAATAACTTAAAACATTTACCAAAGTAACTAACAACAGTGAAAAAACAGAAACATGAGCAGTGAGCAGGTACTTTGGTAAAATTATGTTTCTGCTGGTACATGTCCAAAAAAAAAAAAAAAAAGAAAACAGATTTATAAATGTTAACTTGCTGTTGCTCAGAAGGTGCCTGTTATAATGTTCTGACCGTAGCTCAGTCACTTGTTTTTCTACAACAAACTAGATGAAACATTAATGCCCTGGCAGTGGCAAATGCAATTAACCACAGAAAATCATGTGATTACTCACAATAAAAAAATTGTATTTGTTGCCCAGCACTAGTTTTAAAACATATTCAATTGCAACAATACAACAATAATCAGCTGATTTAAAGTATTGCAACAAAGAGCTACACTTTACCTGTCAACACCTCCTCCTTGCGCCAGGCCTATGTTCCAGTGTAATATCTTAAAAGTGCCCTGGTGCAGTGTTCACAGGGCCCACCGATGGTTATTATGGTGTCATAACCGTGGTAATTGACAAATGATTTATTTATTCTGGGAAAATTAAAAGCATTTTTGTTTAAAGTAGTTACACTTAAAATTGTTTCCATTAAGGACACTAAGGACAACCCGATAACACCAAGTACATTTGGGCTTGTTGGTTTTTCATATTTATACAAGCATTTAATTACAGTTCGGTTTCAATAATGAAATAACATGTTTAATAAATTCTGTTACCTGTTGCCAGTGTCTTATACTCATACAAGGACACAAAAATATTAGTCCTAATCTTCATTTAGCATATTAGTATTGATTGTATATTGTATAACTACTATTGTTTAATGTAAACTGTTTCTTACAGATGTCTTGTACTTGCTGGACACTCCGACTGTTGTGGGCATTGCCTTTGCTGCCTTCGTGATCGGTGCTCTGTTGACCGGAGCCCTTTGGTTCATCTACACTCACACAGGTAGGTCCAGACCCCCTCTCTTTGCACTTTAATAAAAATATAAGAGCCTAAGAATGTCCGGGTGTATTGGTGCCAGAAACGTGCCGCTGGGACGGCCAAACATTCTGCTGCCAACTGAGTCCAGTCCACAAAAACACCACGTAGTACTTTACTGTAAATATATCCTGTTGGTCAGCAGCGAGAGCTCTCCTCTTTCCTGTCTTTGAATATTTGGGAGGCCTGCAGGGTGGCCGGCCAGTACTCAATGTTGAGATGGAAATTTCCTTTGTTGGAGTCAGCGCATGCTCACAGGAAGAGACACACAATCTCTCTTACATGCCAAAGACCCTTCCCGTCGTCCCCCAGCCCTGTAACCCCAGCTGACCCCTAAAGGAAGTGCTCTCCCCAAAGCCCCTCAGAGTTCACCGTTTGTTCACCCCTTCACTGGGAATTTACCATGACCTGTTTGACCTGGTTTTATGTACTCTTTACTGAGGTCACGATCATGGGCACATGTACAGTAAGTGTAAAAGGGTGGCTTTGAATATGAATTAGTCCATTTATACTTAGTGTTTACTGAGCATGATTTCACTGAATCAGCTGTCAGATTGTAATGGCCCGATCGTTGGAACAATATTATTACTGGCTCTGCTTTAGACGCTTTCTTTGTTAACAACACTTCAAGGATTTATTCCAGTATGAGAGAGGAATAGAAAAAACAGTGTCTATCTGAAAACACCAGTGTAGTATAGTATATACATATAATATTTGATATAATAATAATATGTAACTAAAAGAATGCATAAAGTGTTATATATCTAGAAATGCAAAGGGAAGAATAGTGACAGAGTACCTAAGAAACTCTCTTTATTTGTATCGACCGTTAGAAAAACATATTTAAAATGTCTATTTGACATAGAGCCTTGTGTTTTCTGAAAGTACAAAAAATGTTGGCAACAGTTACAATACAATCTGTCATATATAACTGTGTCAAGTTTAAGTACTTTTTCATTCAAAATATATGTTATATAAAGTAGCCAATAATGACATTTGTAATATTCATTCATTCATTCATTTTCTGCTTAGTCCCGTTAGGGGTCGCGGGTGACTGGAGCCTATCCCAGCAGCTTTGGGCCTGAGGCAGAGTACACCCTGGACAGTGGCCAGTTAGTCACAGGGCTGACATTTAGAGACAGACAGTGACAAACAACCATTCACTCTCACATTCATTCACTAGGGACACTTTAGAGTTGTCAATTGACCTATACATGCATGTGTTTGGACGGTGGGAGGAAGCCGGAGTACCTGGAGAGAACCCACTGTAACACGTGGAGGACATGCAGACTCCTCACAGAAAGACCGGAGTCGGCCGAGAATGTTTGGGTCGGCCGGGTTTTGAACTCACGACCTTCTTGCTGTGAGGCAGGAGTGCTAACCACTCTGCCACGTGCACCCCATTGTAATACACTTATTATAAAACATTCAAAAAGTTGATAGAGCTGCTCCACAGTACCGTCAGCTCCTGTTGAAAGTGTTTTCAAAAGGGCAGGTACTTTAAATGAAGACCTGATCGGTGATGGATCTATCAGCTACAGTTTTTTTCAATCAGGGCAGCTCCATTTGTTTCGGTAAAACAGTTGTTACATCTTCAAACTTAAACTTGCGAGTTTGCAAACTCACAACCATTTACTTTGAGTTGATTTTATTGTGAGAACAAGAGGGATATTCTCACCAATGTGCATATAAAGCCACATTTTCATTCCAATTTACCTTACACATGCCTTCCATGAGTCCAAATTAGGCTTAAACAAATTGTGTATTTGGCTGACCTATTGCCAAATAATTCACATTTAGATACAATAGACACAATAGAAATAGAATACACCTTCAAAATTCAGCAACACCTAAACCTTTTGTCCCTTAAATAGGCAGCTAAGCTAAAGCACAAGAAATACAGTGCCACTAAGTGGTTGGAGGTGCACAACAGTAAAAAGGCTCCAACATTGCATGCTTTTAGTGTCAATGGTTAATTTTGACAATCTTTCTTTGGGAGTAAGACAGTTGTGTTTGTAGTATAGCCCTAGCTTCTCCCATCTGTAAGTCACAAGGTTGTACTCACTTTTTTGAAAACTCACTGAAATGAGCCTACAGTTTTAAAAGACATGTTTTTTCTTCCAAACTTTCTGGTTTACTCTCGAAAAACAAACAACCCAGACAGTCTGTAGTGGGATCTGCGCCATCTAGTGGCTAAAGTTACACAGTGCCTTCCATGAGTCCAAATCATGGTTGAACAAATTGTGTATTTGGCCGACACAGTTGATGTAATTATTGAAGGAACACAAGCTGTTGCATATGTTTACCTGTACTAAACCAGGGTATACCTTAGTACGTACATAAGGAAGTGTATTGGAGTGCAACACTAAAGAGTCATATTGACCCCAAGACTGCACGGCCCCAATAATACTTACATTTACATTTAGTCATTTAGCAATTTTTATCCAAAGCGACTTACAAGTGAGGAAAACAATGGAAGCAATTTTAACAACACAAGGTAGCAAAAAGCAAAAGTACAAAACCCAGCACAGTATACAAAGCTAAGGATAAGAAAGATGTTTTTTTTTCTTTTACTTTAGACAAGGAGTCTAGAGAATAGATGAACCGTTCTACCTCTGCAGACTCTCAGGACAATGTTTCAGGACTGTTTTTGGTATCAGATTGTATCCTTTACAGTTTGTTTCCTTATAAGACCATTAGGAGTTTAAATTGTTTAAAAGTCACCCCGCGCTGTATATTATTTGATATTCTGATTCTTATCTTGGCACATTTTAACTGGCCCACATTCTTAACTGGAGTCATCTGCCAAACGTTTAACTCATTGCTCAGCAGCGTGGTTTTGTAAGTGATAACTGAGTTTTCTTTCTTCCAATCACAATCATGTTTATGTGACAGTCTCAATCTAAAAATGTACAGATAAAAGTGAAAATGACTTGAAAGAGTTAAAGAGAGCTTACATTTGGGCTTTGTCATGTGGAGTTCCTTTAAAGGGAGGATTGAGAACGGGTGCTTATCTGTGATAAACATGAGCAGGACAGAGGACACATGCAACACTAGAGGCTTGTCACACATACATTTACGTAGTCCAAGTATTAGTATGTGTTCCTGCTTATTTACATTTCTGTAGTCTAAAAAACTAGTATCACAGTGGGTCATAACTGAATTTTATTTGCATTGCTGCCAGCCATGTTTGTATTTGATCATTTCTCCTACACTATTTATTTGTGTCAGATAACCTCACATAAAGTCACTCAGCCCCTCTTCATTCTATTTTATTCTATGCCATAAAACAGAATGAAACACAGACTGCCCTGCTGTAAGTTAACGTAAAACTGCAATATCTCAGGTATAAGAATTTGTCACTGTTCAGTTGTGTGTCCATAAAGATTTAATTCTCATTTTACATTATTCTCTCTGCCCGTTGCAATATAGACCAATGCCGTTTAGTTTAGCTTAGCTCACTTAAAGTATTTTTGTTTTGTTTTTTAGAATAGACATTAAGTGTAATTGAAACAGCAAAATCTGAGAATTTATATTTGTGATGATAATAAGACAAAGCAGTAGGAAAATCAGTTTTTTCATACAGAGATGTATGTGTCCTGTTGCTGTGGTATTGCCCTCACAGCCTGTATATATACTAGTAGTAGTATTACAGTACACTGTAATAGATATAAGGGAACAGTAATAAAAATCTAAACAGTCCAAATCCAATCTTAGACCAGGTCCAGACTCATGGTGGTTAGTGTTTGGTGAAGGAAGTAATGCTTTAATATAAAATGATTGAGATTTTAATTCAATCCCAAGAAAAGACAAATATGCCATTTGACCTTTAGGGATTGAGACCATTTACAAGACCAAGACCTTGAACTCTAGACTGGCCTTGAGTTCTACAACACTAAATACTAGTGTTGCTTTTTTTAATCTAAAATACTATTAAATGCCAACAATAACTCTATCATCATTTCCCACAAAAAACAAAGGAGAGCCACAGCTCCAAGCCCCAAACCCGTACTGAACTATATTTTTTATATTGTCATTCCTCCTGTTTTATTCCCCGGGCAGTTTGTGGCAGAAAACAGTCTTAGTACCTGCTATAAACCAACTGTATTTGAAATGTATTATGCTTCCTGAAATCATGATGTGTTTACATGCAAAAACTTAAAACCCTGATCAAAACTGTGGCGCTCAAGTCGATGTTAAAGAATACAACCACCACACACAGACAACCACTCATCTTTTCAAAATGTGTTTTCTTTAAGTCCTAACTTTTGTCTTTGGGATACAGTTCAAACTGGCAGAACATTATGGATTATGTTGAACAGTCTGTAATTAGACCCAGAGACACTTGGCGTTTATGCCGTCTATTGTCTGACAGATGTTTTTTTGTAAACAATCAAAGCTTCTCCTTTGGCCCCGTCCCCGCACTGGGCCCCAAAAATCCCCCCAAAAATGAAATGCTTATTTAGACATAGAACAATAAACCCATCATTGGCTGGAGCTCCAGTCAGCAGGGCCTTGTCTTGTGTTTGTTCTGCTTCATCGAGTAAAGGCGACCTGATTGATTCCAGATATCACTCCAAAGGAACTCTATGAAAACATAAGGCTTTCCTGTCTTCTGCTCTGAAAAGATGTGGCTGGGTGTATCTTCTGATTCAGAAGAGATATTGTAGCAGCTGGAAACAATGTGTGAATCTCAAAAACACTTTTTTTTTCCTGGCATTATTTTTCTATATTCAGTACAACCAGAACATATATACATATATAGAGCTTATGCAGTATGCTTTTGTTTCAAGCATTCACATAACTCTTTTTTTATTTTTTATTCTTGGTTAGTCCCTCTGTTTTTCCTCATGTTGATAAATAATTAAGTGAAGCTGACAAAGGCTAGCTAGGCACATATCATCTTCAGTGAGGTTAACAGAACTCACTTTCCTCAGTTTGTCACAATAAAGCCCTAAACTCTATTTGGAATGTTAAATTTCAGTTTGTGTGTGGCATACTAAGCAGGCAATAACTCTCTACTCCATCTAGTGGTACAAAGTGATATTATATGATTGTTAAGCAAATTTCCTCTCAGCTCTCTCTTTTTGCAACACATTATATTGGTCTGTCTGAATACTCTTTTCTGACATGTGTGCAGGAAAACCGTGTATACAGCTCACCTAAGAGCTGTTCTATAAAGCAAATTGTCTATTTGCTTATTTTGATCTGGTTTGTTGTGATTCCTGCCCTAGGAAACAGCTCGTTGTGTCAGACTCAGTCACTAGGAAACTTAGAGAGGTTTAGCCTGGTCCAGAACAGCCCCAGTCAAACTGGCTGCTTCACAGGTGCTTTTGTTTAATTGTGTGTTATTGGGATGTTCGGGGCGGTGGTGGTGGGCGTTTCCCATTTTGGCTCGATTGAATCAACGTTCAAATTTAGTGAAAACCATTGTTTCCTGGTGACTGAGCATGAATCATGATGAGCCTGTTTCATGGAAGAGAAATCCAAACAACATAAATCTTTGCGGAGTGTTATTGCAGCTCATTAGGCCTGACTGGTGTTAGACTGGATGTGTGAGTCTTCATAAAAGCTTTTTATCCTCAATTCAAATGTTAATGTTAAAGTTAGAATGTGGCCTGTAAACTACAAACTACACTACACTACACAACCCTCGATATTTCACAGATAACTCGACTCCAAGCCTTACCTCAGTTGGGTAAACATGTCTCCTCGTTCTGGCTCTTTACTGATGTATACGAGGCTTTAGAACCTTTTCTCTGTGATAAATAAACGCCACAGTGTCTTTTTAGTGCAACTCCTCTTAGATCTCCAAGATACTCAGTGACTGTATTTGTAATGTAATAAGAATGTGTCCATGTCCTGTGTGTAGGTGAGAGTGCCAGCTCACAGCCGGGGCAGAAGCCCCAGCCGGCCTCGGAGAACAGCAGCGCGGCCCCCAGCATCGGCAGCACGCAGAGCACGCCCTGTTCCAGCAGCAGCACGGCATAGCACTGGGACCCCTCTGGACTTTAGTTCTCTTCAGTGAATGGGGATCGTTCTGACAAAAAAGCCGAAAGCAGGAGCATTTTTTGAAAAAAGAGGAAAACACCACCAGGTTTTTGGGTAATTTTCACTCCGAGAGTCCACACACAAAAGTTGTGTCTAACGCCTGGCAGCATGAGCTCATTTCTACTGACTTACACACAAGAATCTATATTCCTCAAATCCAAATGCTGTTTTTTTCCTGCTCGCAGTCTTATTGTTCTGCCCTTACATGGTCGTATCTAAGCTAACAAACAGGTGTAGTCCATCCAGAAGAACAACGAGGCTGTGTGCCATGGTGAGGTCAGTAGAAACACATCAGACGCCTTGGCACAGACCATATCATATCACTTCATGACATGCAACCACTATTAACGTTTGGACAGAGTTCAGTATGAACTTCACACCATGAGAGTGAAGGCCTTCCAATTAAACAGTGTAGAAGATGAATGTATGCAGAGACAAAAATGTGAAAGCTAAATGTGAAATACATGCTGATAACGTGTTATAATAGATGATGACAGATGAATACATGTTGGCAAACTATTTACAGGTCCACATTGATGTAGAGGTTATTGTGGTAATGTAATGAGTAGGAAAGCTGCAGAGGCATTGTGGTTCTCTCTTAGTGACACAATGCCTCTGTAGCTTTATTTTTGTAAAAGGATTCGTTCAACATTTTGGAGCTTGCTTTATAAAACGAATGGTTTATTTCAGATTATGTACTGGTAAAACAATGGTGTAAGTTTGCAGTTTTTGAACAAAGCTTGGCAAAAACCTTTAACGTCTACTTCCAAAATGTTGAACCAGTCCTCAAAGACGTGTATATTTTTGTGAATATTGTAAATACCCCAGAATGATATGACATTGTGATACATACATTGTGTTTTTGTATTTGTATATTAAAACAGAGACTCATTACTATTTCTTTTAAGAATATTAGCATATGAACCTCGGGCTATGTTCACACT
The DNA here is from genome assembly GCA_024416835.2 of Perccottus glenii. NCBI lineage: Eukaryota > Metazoa > Chordata > Actinopteri > Gobiiformes > Odontobutidae > Perccottus > Perccottus glenii. The sequence continues at coordinate 7,734,938 of CM044559.2, forward strand.
AAGGCTTTTCCATTTTAAGTATATTGTTTTATTTACAAGCGTAAAATGAATTTAGGATTTGAAGCTTTAACCAGGACTGCGGCTGGACTAAAACAGAAACGTCAAGAGATAACTTGACCTACTGTATGTTGGAAGTAACTTTAATTGATGAAAGAGCAATTTTTTAAACGAACTGTAAGGATTTAACAGTTATTGAGGCAGTATATATAAGTAATTATCTTGTTCTTCAGATGGCCTACACTAAACAACAAAGCATGGAGGCGTACATAACGTTTTGTTAATGCTCGAGGAACCAACTGTTTAAATATAGTTGTTATGCACCCTCCCTTAATGATAATATTACTACATAATCATAAGCTCTTGTCGGTTTCTTAGTTTGATTGTTTGGATCAACCGCAAACAGCACAAAGCATTGGCATATGTATTGACACATAATCACTGCCTGCCCACCATTTAAAATTTCACACCACAGCGACCCTAGGGAATGACAAACCAAGTGCAAACCAGTTTTTCCGAATCAGGAGCCACAATGTCAGCTTTATTAGAATGTAGTGTCATCATGTCGACAAACAATGGTCATCTTTTGTTCTGCTGCTGCTTTAACATAAAATCCTTTAGTGTGGACATTGCCTTATTTTGATTGATGTATTTTGGGTTCACCTGTGTGTTTTTAAAAACCCCACCTTGTTACAGTCATGAATGTTTGCTGTTTATGTCCAATAACGTTTTTTTGCAACCACCAAGTCACAGAGGGACAGAATGTAGAGTATTGCAAACCTTTTTTATTTTAATTTTTTTTGTACACATGTAAAAAGCTTTTTACAGAGGGTATAACAGAGAGTATGATTATATATATATTTTGTGTATAAAAATATTACTTGGAATATATTTACCCAGAGAACTCTATTGCCTTGTGTGTCGTGTGTGTTTATGTGTGTGTGTGTATGTGTGTGTGTATGTGTGTGTGTTTATGTGTGTGTGTGTGTGTGTGTGTGTGTGTTTATGTGTGTGTGTGTGTGTGTGTGTGTGTGTGTGTGTGTGTGTGTGTGTGTGTTTATGTGTGTATGTGTGTGTGTGTGTTTATGTGTGTGTGTGTTTGTGTGTATGTGTGTGTGTTTATGTGTGTGTGTGTGTGTGTGTGTATGTGTGTGTGTGTGTGTGTGTGTGTGTGTGTGTGTCGTGTGTGTGTGTGTGTGTGTGTGTGTGTGTGTGTGTGTGTGTGTGTGTCGGGTGTGTGAGTACTGTAAATAGTGGCGTTAATTTACAAAACTGTTGGACACATTGACACAATGATTTACAGTATATCTCTAGATCTAGAGTCTAGATATTGACATACACATGTGTACTACCATACTTGGCGGTAGAAAGAGAATCAACTGATAGGTTGGCTTGGTTCAGCAATAATTAATTTCAATAATATTTAGCGCTGCATAAGATTTTAATATGCTATACTTGTTATTACTTAGTTATTTATGTTTACATAGCCCACATAAACTTTTACTGTGTGGATCCAAATATCACAATTCTTAGTGTTATTGTGATTATTCAACATAGTTATTGCATGTTTTCTTCAGATTGTGCAGCCCTACTAAGTACCCCTTTAATCACTGTGTTACCCCACTATTATCATGCTATCACCAAGCTGTAATTTTAAGTGCTACACAATATTCTATTTTTAGGCATTGGAAACCTTTTGTAAATAGAAATCTTATTTTTCAATGCTAACCCATAGCCTTGCAGATCTAATATATTGGAATACTATGAAATGGAAAATGGAAAATAGGCTATAGAATTGATAGAAAAACTACTTTGATCTGATTTAAAAAAAAAAAAAAAAAAAAAGTAGGGCTGCACGTTATTGCGACATGTGATACCTATGTTGAATATTGAGATATAACCTGTGATATATGAATTCCCTCTCTGACAAAATAAGAGCTGAATCAAATACATAGAGAAACATAAGCCCTTGAGTCGCTAAATCAAAACCAAACAAGGACTGAAACAGGACTAAACTAAAGTAGTTTCTTGCAATAGGGATATTGCATTTGCTGATATTGGGATAAATCTGCGATATGCTGTGCGGCCCTTATAGAAATCACTATGTTATCGCTCCCCCTTAATAATCCTTGAACACTGTTGACGGTGGTTCAACAAAATATTAAATTTAAAAATGGAATATATGATGAGTTTCTATGAGCATTGAACGAGGGAGATGGGAGGAGATCCAACTGTGTGTTTATTGTGTTTCCAGAAACTCCAATGTTTTCAATAACACTTGGGGGAATCTTTTTTATTGCGTTATATTAGAGGCACTTGGTTCGAGCACAACATTAGACCCTTTTGTTTGTTTTACCGGGCCTCCTGCCAGACGGCCTCTGCCAGCACCTCGGAGTGCTCAGTTTAGTGTGGCTCCCAGTTCCACAACGCACACTCTACCATCATGAATGTATGACTTATCAGAATACACTCACTCTCAGCCTATAATCAGCAGTCAGTGTGGTTTTGTGGCCTGCTGACATTCCTCTGGGTTTGCGGTCGCTCTTATCGGTTACAATCCATCGCCCGTGGGGAACATTTACACTGCATCTTCTCATTCGACATAATTAAGGGATTCTCTTTCCCCCAACATTCCTCCTTAAACATTTGCGGTCACGTTTGACTGTTACCCCTAGTGCATGCTGGGAAAGCCCCCTTTATTAGTGGTAAATATGATAGCATGAAGTTCTCCATATGTAATAATGAGTGTTACTTCACTAGTAGCAACGCTGACCTGAAAACATCCAGTTTTGAATTTGACTACCTCGTGTTTTTAATGAATGTGTTTGCGTGAGTGGAATTTTGAATATATATTTTATCTGGCCTCTACATAAGTATTCAAGTCCATTAAGCAAGTTTTTTTAAATGCTGTAAAATAAATGTGTTACTGTACCCTTGTGTATTTGTATACCTGCCATGTCTAATAAATATTTGTAATTATTCATTGGTCTTGTCTCGTTGTTGTAGATCTGTGGGGTGCCTTATTTATCAGGGCACATTAGATCTGTTCTGGACCGGCTTCACAACAATGAGCCGTGATAATGATGTGTTAGGCCCAGCTCTGCAGCGCTGACTTCATGATTTGTCTCTGGTGAGCTCATAACGTGATACAGACCATGTGGACCCCTGGTTTTGGGTAAGGACAGGGGGGTGAGGTGGAAAGATCACCCACTCCTCCATTCTGCTTCGATCTTCAGGGCTCGCTCTTGTCTTGGCTTTTGATTAGAGCTCCCTGGAGACAGCAGTAAACAGTGCGCCTCAGTCAACAGTACAGAGCTGTGGTTATTGTATGAGACAAATAGGACAGGGGCCAGAGGAAGGGGAGGCCCAGATCAGGTCTGCTCCAAATGTACTGAATCTTTTTCACTAGGGCGGGGGTGATAGTTGTAATGAGACTATCAAGCTGTATATAACAATGGCAACAATGACAATGGCAAGGTAAGGCAATCCAATTTTATTTATCTAGCACAATTCATACACTGGGTAACTCAAAGTTCTTTACAGGAATAAAAGACAATTTACAAGATTTAGATTAGGAAACATTAGAAAAATTAAAAAACTTTTTATAAGTAGAGTGCAGATAAAAAACACTTTAAGTTGTAGTGTAGGCGGAGCTAAAGAGGAAGGTTTTTAACCTCCCCTTGAACATTGTTAAAGTTGAGGCTGTTCCAGATTTTTGCTGCATGAAACTTAAACGCTGCTTCACCCTGTTTAGTTCTAACTCTGGGCACGAGCAGAAGGCCTGTCCCAGATGTTCTCAGAGTCCGAGGAGGTTCATAAGCAACTAACGTCAGAAATATATTCTGGTGCTAAACCATTAAGAGACTTGTAAACCAGCAGTGCTGTTTTAAAGTCTATTCTCTGAGCAACAGGAAGCCAGTGCAGAGATTTTAAAACTGGCGTAATGTGGTTGTACTTCCTGGTTTTGGTTAGAACCCGAGCAGCAGCGTTTTGAATAAGCTGCAGCTGTCTTAACCCTCGTTTTGAGAGACCAGTGAGCAGGCCGTTACAGTAATCTAACCTGCTGGAGATAAAAGCATGGAGTTTCTCTAAGTCTGGTTGAGACATCATCCCTTTAACTCTGGAAATGTTTTTAAGGTGATAAAATGCAGATGATGTAATTGACTTAATGGGACTGTGGAAATTCAAGTCTGAGTCCATGATGACCTCTAGATTTCTAACCTGGTTTTTAGATTTTAGAGAAAGAGATTTGAGGTGACTGCTGACACTTTCTCTGTGTTTCTGTGGCCCAAAGATGATTAGTTCAGTCTTGTTTCTGTTCATTTGGAGAAAATTATTTTGCATCCACACATCAATCTGTTCGATGCAGTGACACAGTAAATGGATTGGTGCATTTTCACCTGCTGTGAGTGAAATGTAAATCTGAGTGTCATCTGCATAATTATGGTAGGATACTCCACAGCTGCGTATTAACTGGCCTAAAGGAAGCATGTAGATTTGAACAATAGAGGTCCCAAGATAGACCCCTGTGGAACCCCACATGTCAGGGCCATTTGGTCTGATACACAGTTACCAATCGAAACAAAGTACTTCCTGTCTTCAAGATAGGACTGAAACCATTTAAGGGCAGTTCCAGTGATACCTATCCATTCCTCTAATCTTTGTGACAGGATTCCATGGTTCACTGTATCAAACGCAGCACTCAAGTCCAACAGAACTAAGACAGTGACAATGATGTCACACTTCTTTATACACTATATCTGTGCAAACGTTTTATAAAAAATACATCTTGGATAATGAAAAGCAGAAAGTATAAATTTATTTTCTCCACTGTTGTCTTTGTTTGCAGAATGTCACAGCCGCTATTTACCCGACGTTTTCAAAAAGATGTATTGTATGCCCATGTGGTAAGAAAGACTGCACTATTTACAACTCTCACACGAGTAACTAACTCCCATTTATGTGTGTTTAACAGAGTCAAGATTTAAAATGATATGTATATCTCAGACAGATATTACATGCCCCCATCCGGTAGTTCAGCAATGTTTTTACACCAAGTGCTCTTCCATTTACCCGGGATTGGGACTGGCATTCAAACCACCAATCTTTCACACCAAACCGGGTGCACTAACCTCTCCACCACTGAGGAGCTTAAAGGCACATTCAGGCTTTGTGTCCGTTTTGACAATTAGAGCAACCCCCAACCTACATATGTTGCACGAAACGTCGAGTGGAAACGTGCCTATAGAGTCATCATCAAACACATAACTAATACCAGAAAACAAAGAAGGTCAAAGGTTGATAAAGGGACAATACACAGATCAAGGTTTTACAATGAGCTGTAAAGTGCTTTGGAATTACTTCTCTGGAAATTGGCACCACTAGGTGGATATTAAAGCCAAAGACATTACACAAAAGCCTATGATCACATCTCTGTCTGTTTGCTCATGTAGACTCGGCTCCAAATCATGACTCACTTAATGGATTAATCTAAATTAAGGTCCCCCTACTTTCCCTTTTGTGTGGAGCTCAAAGTGTTGCGTCTTTACGCTCAACAGCTCATCCATTCTGTCACTGATTGCAAATGCCCCAGACAAAAGCCCATGACAAATACAGGCTCAAACTAACACTGGCTGTGTGTTTCTGTAATCTACCCAGGCTCCAAACGCTGGCTCTGAGGAGGGACTGGAGAAGGACTGGGGAGGCCTGCCTAATGCAGACCAGACCTGTAGTCCTAAACCTGATTAGCTCAATTCAGTTAGCTACGATGTTGTGGAACGCTGAGCTAATTTACAGCATTCGAGGGGGATGAGAGCGGATTAACAGGCCAGCTACCCTCACGGCACCTCTTCCTGTCATGTGGCAAACAACTGCACTGGGGTCAGAAAACTAAAACAGAGCATATTGTGAAGAAGTGGGGAGACCTAAGCCACAGAATAGCGGATGCATAGCTGAGCTCATTAAGTACTTTAGCTCACAAAACATAACAAAATCAATATCACTGAGTCCTTTTGTGCGATTAATTAAACTTAACGTTACAGCTCACATCCACTGTCAGCTCTGTCCAGCACTTTACCTCGTAGCTGCTACACCCGTGAGTCTCTCAAGCAGCTGGATACATGGCACCCTTTTTGTAACTGACCCAATTATTTGAACAACGGCAAAAATCAACCATAAGTGTTCCTAAACCGAGTCTGAGGTGGCTTAGCTCAAAACAGGTGAATGTCCTGGAGCTGAGAGGAACAGTGGGGAGGTGCACAGGAGTCCCATGCAAAAAAAAAAAGCATGAAACTCCTGCTCTACAGTGAGCCACCCCATCTGCGCTCTCAGCTGGACCTCGTCTTGTGTGTCCGTTTAGGGATGTTCAAAAGCAGCAATGCATTAATCGTCTCAGTGGGTCTCTCTGTAAAGACCCAAAAAGTAGAGCAGGGATCAGCCAGACTCACAGGCCACAGGGCAAACGTGGTGTAGCCATGTAGCCAGTAGGCTAACGGTAGCTACATATCTAAACATTAAACATTCAATGGGATTTCATTTTTTTCATTTAGCTTTTCCAATATAATATACTTTGTAATAATTGTTGTTAATTGTTTTTCCAAATATTTATAAAAAAAACAAATAAATGGAAACAGTGTGACTTCCATTTTCTTGTTTGAGATCTGTAAACGAGAAACACCTCATGTTCCAGTTTCGTTTTTCTCATAAAAAGACAAAAATCCTTCGCCAATTACACAAAGAGGCGTTACATAGAATCAAGGGTTTCTTTGATTCAGTTTTAATTTTTTGTAACAATAAAAGTGATTTTTGTCTGTTCTTTACTTCTCAGGGCTAGTTCTAGAGTCCACTGCACAGTAACTGTCTACAGGGTCGACAAGTTTTTGGTTATGTTTCTGGGTTGCCTCCAGTGTCTGTAACCCTGGTGTATGAACGTGAGAGTATGTTTGGTGTTGGTCGGAAAAGCTGTGGGCACAAAATGGCTGCCGCGTCTGTCAGTCTACCCCAGAGCAGCTGTGGCTACGAAAAAAGTAGTTTTCCACCACCAGTGTGTGACTGTGGAGTGAATGAATAATGGACTCTGTAAAGTGCTTTGAGTGACTTGAAAAGTGTAATATAATTCCAATCCATTATTACTATTATTATGAGTGGCGGTGTATTCTAAAGTCGAGCCAAAGGAGAAGATGATTATTTTAGTTTAGGTCAAATCAAAATAAGGACAGGACTTGGAAAGGACTGACTGTCATTGTGGCTGGAGCTCAGGCTGAGGAATAAGGATCGATATAATGTTTTGAGTTAATGGCAGTTATACAACATATCAACCTCAGCATAATATCTGCCTACGTAGGCCTATATCTTTTATCACTTTTTATGACGGCTCCTGAATATCAACATACAGTTGTGCTGATAAGTTTACATAACCTGGCAGAATTTGTGCTTTTTTTTGGCAATTTTTCAGAGAATATGAATGATAACACAAAAACTTATAAGCACAACTGTACATGTAAAAGAAATTGGCCTAATGAAAAGGTATCTAAATACACAACATACACACAGCGTCATGATTATGCATGATACAAGTGCTTTTACTTTTAAGTAAAAAGACTTTTCATAAGAGAAGGGACAAGAAGACAATTAGATAAACTCAAAAACTTCCTGATACAAACTATGAATGATTTTATATAAGTATATCTTAAAAACTTGGTGTATTGCCCGGGCTTTGCTGGATCTGTTGTATGTTCAAATGTTGCAACAAAACAAATGAACATACAACTGAAGAAATGACAAAGTGGATATGGAAATTCATGGACATGGGACATGCAGATATCTACCAAAACACTAAAATGTCATTATTTTGCCCTATCCCTGTCCTGAAAGCCCCTATTTTTGGCCCAATCATAAAGCCATAGCATAGCCTACTTTGTAAGTGTGAACTGTCCATCACACATGGCAGAAAAGCTGTATTTCTTTAAAGTAAAATAATTTTAAAAAGGATGTTCACTTTAACTTTCACGTAATGAAAGGGTTCTATAGAAACCAAATAAAAGTATTCCAGTTAGCATTTCACTCTGTATGTTAACGTTAGCCAGAGCCAGCTGCAGAGTAAAATAACTCCTACTTCTCTTCTTGTTGCCAGACTCCTCCTTAGACTGCTCCTTTTCGCTGAATTGCAAATTGTGTTTTGATTGTGGCACATGAGCGCTGCCTGTGTATATTTTCAGAGACATTTGAAGCCCTGGTGCATTTCTCTGGCAAACACTCTAATGTTTCCAGCTGAAGTAGAAGAACCTTAAACAACTGATGCTCAATCAAGACCACATTTAATACCACAAACAACTCCCAATCGGTTTGCGTTACCCTCTCGCCTCTGTTTTTTCTCTCCGTGTCCCGGTGCATGTGGAATAAGCACATTTGTGTCCAACACACTGCGTTTGGGCCTCTCTGTGTGCTCGAACGTGAGCACACAGAGAGGCCCAAACCGCAGCGCTCCAAAACATGACCTGGAAAATCTGAGCCGGCATGTTTCTCCATGACTCCCAGCGGGGCAGACTCTTATCTCAGTTCAGCTTCAATCACATCAACTCAATTTGATCAAGTTTATTTATTTGAAAATTAAAGTTGTGTTAGTAAGAATAACACATAAATGTGAGGAGAGAAGAGAATAAATGGAAGCTCTGTCACTTGAAATATGGAAGTAGAATTAAAATGGACACATCTTTTACACAGTTTTGTAGCGATGTTAACTCAGTGATATTAGATACCTGTAAGAATTTACTGGGAACAAAAACAAGTTTACTAAACCAGATTTACATTGATTTATGCAAATTAGCCATGTGCTTTTTGGTTTCAGTTTCATGTAGCACTTTTTCCATGTCATATTGTTTATGTCTGGTTGTATAAGGTTTTAGTGTGGTTCATATTAAAGTCACACTAGACTCTAATCAGCCTTTTTTAACAACATAAAAAATGTCTAGTGGTTTGTCTTAATACTGTCTCACTAGCTTAACCTAATTGGGACACAAGGCTGGCTTGGATGGGATATTGGCATTATGCATGAAAGCTTAAGATTAGCTCAAATTTTTAGTGATGAGACAACTTAAGTATGTAGTTAATTGATTTATTGCTCAATTAGAGTAAAAATAATATCTCATTCCAAAGGGAACAGGCTAGGAAAAGACTATGCTTTTTTAAATGTAATGTTAACTCAAAGAAATTACATCTAACAAGTCTTTGTATAATACTGTATACACTGACCTCCCACATCATGAAGACTCTGGAGCAACTTGTCCTGGAGCAGCTGCGGCCCATGGTGCAGCATCTACAGGACCCACTCCAGTTCACCTATCAGCATCATCTACCTGCTCCACAGAGTCTACGCCCACCTGGACAAACCGGCCACCACTGTGAGAATCATGTTCTATGACTTCTCCAGTGCGTTCGACACCATCAGGCCGGGGCCGCTGGCTGAAAAGCTGGAAGTGATGCAGTTAGATGCCCCCCCTGGTGTCCTGGATTGTGGATTACCTCACTGGCAGACCACAGTATGTGCGGCTGCAGAGCTGTGTGTCTGACACTGTCATCAGCAACTCCGGGGTGCCGCAGGGGACAGTCCTCTCTCCTTTCCTCTTCACCCTCTACACCACAGACTTCAACTACTGCACAGAGTCCTGCCACCTTCAGAAGTTCTCTAACTCTCTATCATAGTTTATAGTTAAGTTATAGCTACTTTAAAAATAAACTTCTATTCTTGCACTGGTCGGTTGCATGTGTGTAACAAAAAGAATTTCCCCTTAGGAATGAATAAAAGTAATTCTGATTCTGATCAGGCTAGCCTGTCCCATTCAGAATTCATCTTCAGTTATCATATCATATCTACATTTATCCAATCAGAAAAGAGGATTAGGGAACGCTATGGTCCGCTGGCCAATGACTAATTGTAAAACGTCCATCCTGCTGCTGCATTTGGATTCTACTCTGTGGTCCATACACTGCCACATCTCTGCTGTGTACAAGCCCTTTTCCACTAACTGACCCCAAATCCACGGGCCTTGTCCTCCAGCCACATCTCGCTGCACTAAACTCACCCTCTTTCCTCCGAGGCGCTGAGCTGTTTATGTTTCCGCTGCTGTGGTCGCACTCATAACGTTTCAGGAAGAGCTCAAAGCGGTGCACGTGGCCTCTTGTGCACACACATCCTTCATTTACACTCAACCGACCTGAAGTGTCTGAAAACCACTTTGGGAGGCGGTTTTTAATATCCACCCAGCAAACAAACAAACATAAACCTGTCCTGATATTCTTTCCACCAACACTTTATCTGTTACTGTGGTCAGTTCATTTGCTATCACACAAAGTCGTACAAAACACACAAGAGCTGTTTATTTTCAATAACAGGAGCTTTAGCTGTGTTCTTTGGGCTCAGGGCCAACATAAGCAGTGCGTGTGTGCAGCAGGCGCCGGCACACATGTCTCTGATGAGAGGCTTCAATACATCAATACACTCAGGCCCCCAACAATGAGAAAGACAATAATAAAAAACACATGGAACCAAATATGCTCTTAACTAAATTAATCTGATATGACATATGAGTCTGTGTTCATTTGCTATTGGAATCCTAACTATAGAACATGGAAAACACATACTCTGATGTGACCAAAGTGCTACAATCCAACTGTGGGCAAGTGGACTTCAGTGGTGTGTTGAGGTAAGTTGTTAGCATACATTTCTTTACATTGATATCCCCCTAATGTCTAATAAAATACATTATACTACAGTTAGAGTCTGAAAGAGTCAAAAGTCTCATTTCAGGTCACTTGACTTTCTGCTCTTGTACTTTCCCTCCTTTGTGATTGCCTTGTCCTTGACCCTTGTGTGTTTACTCCTTGTGTTTGACTAGGGCCTGCCCTTTGACCTGGAGATTGCTTGACGTTTTGGATACTTCTCTTGGTTTATTAAACTTTACCTGTAAGTCATGCAGTGGGTCCTTCTTGTGTGCCATTCTCTTTCACTATGCTCTTCTCTTCACAGCCCTGGTCCAGATCTAGTCCAACAACAGATTCTTTCCTTCTTGATCATCTCTGCTGCTCCTGCGCTTCCTCACATCACTGGGGTTTTAGGTTTCTTGCCTAATATTACAATTGTTCACTCAGACATTGTTGTAATTATGTTAATGCATTTCTCCTGATGCAGTCTCCACTCAGACATGACCAGATCCTGGAAACTGTCCTTAATTAGTTCTCAAACAACAATTAAAGAGTGAACTGGTGTCAGCTATTTGTCCCATTCATTCATACATATAATGATGTTATTAGCCAAAGTCTATCTAGTTGTCTTTGACCCTGTCACATCTGCTACAATCTCTACAACCACCCTGATTAAATCCTAAACTTTACTGTAAAGAGAGGCAAGGATTTAAAGCAGCAATTAACAACAGCAATTGAAAGTGTATAAAACCACAGCTATCATAAAATACAATTGCCACCCATTCCACACTGTGACAAGGATTTAAAGGGCAGCTTATGGAAGTCACAAATTTTATAAAACCCATTCATTCATACTTAGAATGATGTTATTAGCCAAAGTCTATCTAGTTATTATTTTGATTGGCAGACATCTTCGTATCATCTGCTATACTCTTCTGTATTTGTCTCTCAGTGCCACTGATTAAATCCTAAACTTTAATGTAAAGAGAGGCAAGGCAAGTTTATTTATACAGCACAATTCATACAACAGCAATTCAAAGTGTTTTACAAAAGAAGAGGCAAAACCACAGCTATCAATAAAATACAATTAAATGAATCACTTAAAACCAAACTAAAAGAGAAGAGAGCAGATAAAATACTTTCAGTTGTCATATGCACAGTTCAAAAGAACTGTTTTCAAGCTGGACTTGAACATTGTCAGAGTAGAGGCCTGTCTCACCTTCTCTGTAAGAATGTTCCAGATTTTAGCTGCATAAACGCTCCCTCACTGTGTTTAGTCCTGACACTGGGCACCAGCAGGAGACCTGTCCCTGAGCTCCTCAGAGTCCCAGAGGGTTCATATGGGACTAACATGTCAGAGATGTATTTTGGTGCTGAGCCAAAGAGAGCCTCATACACCAGCAGATATGAGTTTTTCTGTCTGACAGCCCAGCCTGTCACCTTTCTCTTCTGCCTTTAAACCTATTGGTCAGTGATCATTAGATAAAACAAGATAGCACATGCACAAGGGCCACAGGGCACCTGCTCTATGGCCACATAAAGTAAAGTCAAACACTTTTTTGTAACTCAGTAAAATTCAAGTCTGGCTGATTCAGGATCCAGATGTAGTAGTACATCCATGACTGGAAAGGATATGTCAGACCTGCCATGATCATGATTGCACATGTAGTGGAGGCTATACTGAAAGTGTGTAGGGAGTTAACATTTCTGAAATGGTGTTTGTCTGCAGTAGTCAAGCTGATTTTTTCCCTGACCAAAACCTTTAACTTTATAGTGCTACAATATTCTAGTTTTTGTTTAATGACACATTCTCTTGACCTCCATCCAGATTAATTTAACATCTAATGCTCCAATATAACACTGTCCTACTCATAAAGACATGAAATTGCCTGGGGTACTGAAATTGTTCACTTATTACATTATTAATAGTGTTACATGCCAGATTTTGGAATTTAAGGTCTTTATTATGTATTTTTCTGTGATTTAAACCATCCATAAATGTCCACGTTATAGCAAACCTAAGTAAATATTTAAGATTTGTTATGGCTAATGGCTTCAGTGAATCTTTGGCCTGTTGCTGCTTCTATTTCCAATAACCGATTAACATCTTGTTCTCTTATCTTCTCTCTACTTTTGATGATTGAGTAGACAACATTATGACAGCGTGGCATGTATATGATAAAAAACAGTCCTTGAGACATGGTCCTAAGCATCTGTGGCTCTGGTTCTGGCTCTGGTAAACGTACAGCACGTCCCGGGCCGTGCTCCTGCCAGCGCCCACAACCTCCCCCTCCTCCTCCTGCACGAGTCCAACCAGGGGAGCCCAGACTTCATTAACGTTTGTTTTTCCATCCAGGAACCACCTCGCCAGGCCTCTAGAGTTCAGCTGCGCCAAGGCCGAGTACCAGCTCCTAACTTCTCCCAGATGTCTGTCCCTCGCCTGACGTGCGGAGAAAACACACACCTCGGCGGTGATTGGCGCAGGGCCGGCCCCAGCTGATCACTGAGAGCTGTCATCCACAAAACAGATGTGTGGACTGTGAGTAGGAACAACAGCCTGAGGTGAACGAGCAGAGGAGGAGCTAAAGGAAATATCAGGATACAGCAGCTCAGAATTAAGCACAAGTCAGAATTGAGGGACGGTTTTATTTTTGGCCAAAGGTACTTTATCCACTGAATTTCCATTAGTAACTTCATTTTTGATAAATGGTACTTGCACTTTTAGGGGTACACAGTGATCAAGTGGCATCATCCAATGACATGCATTTATAGGTCAGCTGGTAACTCGAAATTGCCCCACAGTGAGAAAATATAAGCTTGAATGGTTACCTGCCAGTGTCTTAGGCTCTATCCCAATTCTTCCAAAAAATATCTCCTTGTCCTTTTCCTAACCCCTGTTCCTTGACCTTTGACAGAGGTTAGGAGGTTCCATCAGGAGTTGGTAAAGAAGACAACCTGACTCCACTAACCTCAGCAGGCAACAGCCGAAGAAGTTACATTAAAGCAGACGGCTGAATAAAAACTACAGCGTCCAGGAAATGGACTACAACAAGCACCCTTTATCCTCTGCAGGATATTACAAATAGTACATCAGCTCTCTGTAATGAAGGTCATTTAGTCCAAACTCTGGTCCAGGTCTGGTCCTGGTCTAAAAGTAGCCTTTAACTTTATTTTTATGTAAACAAATGAGCACAAAGCAAGGTTTTAGTAAATTATTTAAAGTCAGGCACAAGACACTGTGGCTCCATAGAGCTGTGTCTTTTATAGACAGGGGTTTATGCAGATCTGAATGGAGTAATGGTTGATGCAAAGTCACCTTACCATTACACATATTTCCATAAGAAGTATTCAGGAATCCTTGTGTTGGTGGCAGAATGGATTGTAGAATGCCTGGCCTTTCAGTAAGGAACATCCTGAGCTTCCTCAGCTGAAGGAGACAAGGAAAGAACCACAAAAGCACTTTTACTATATTTACTTTCTTTACTTATATTTAAAGTCAAAGTTTCCTAAGCAATCTTATGATTAAGTAGCATTTGTCCATGATGTACTCCATCTTAGGCAGCTAATAAATCAACTAAATCAGCTAGGATAGGCTTAACACGGATTATACATTATAAAACTACAAAAATATCTGATGCTTGTTATTTTAGACAACTCTTCAGAAGCAAGATCGTCTTACCCAGTCATGTGAACGCTTGGAAAAAAATTAATCTGATTTCCAATAATCCAACCTGGACCACTTTTGCCTGCAGTGTGAACGTGGACCAATCGCACAACCCTGTCCCATACAGCCTCGGGGCAGGCCTGGAGTTTGCTCTGTGTGTTTGAGCGTGTTACCGTCAGGTGACATTAAACGTCCTTTACTCCAGGAACAAACGCAGTCTGCTGTGAGCTCGGTCATTTGGAGTTTCCACTCTACAGTTCTTTTTAAAAAGCGGAAGTTGGATTCATGTGGTTTCAGATGGAAGTGTTTGCAGCTTTCCTCGTGTCCACACCTGCCTCTACACCTGCTGCTAATGACCTCACGAACAAGGAGCCAGGCCGCACACAAAAAAGCAGCAAGCAGCGATAATGGGCCCTCACCAGTCACTACCTGGTGGTGGTTTGTAGGTTAAACTGTGTTGCTAAAAAGCTCAGGGCACATTATAAAGGCTATCAGAATTGTTGCTACAGACTCTGAGGAACCGAATTTTGTGTGTTTTCATTTTACAAAAGGGGGCTGTCATGCCCCTTTGCAGCCTTTTTTCATCTTCTTCCTCTTATCCAAAGCAAGGTCATGGGGGCAGCAGTCTAAGCAGAGATGCCCAGACTTTCCTCTCCACGAACACTTCCTCCAGCTCTTCCGGAGAAATTCCGAGGCATACTTCCCACTGTCTAGGCCTAGAGCAGCTACTGTAGAGATGGCTGTGCCTAATAATGAAGTGTGATGTCATTCCCTTTCCTAAATGTCCTGACCATACGACCTATCAAAGAGAAAGGTCTTAAGTCTAACCTTAAATATAAAGATGTCTGCCTCTTTGACATGGAGCTGGAGCTGATTCCACAAAACAGGAGCTCGGTCACCGAAGACTCTGCCTGCCATAGTACTCCAGGAACGTCCAGTAACCCTGCATTACAAGAACAAAGAAAATGGCCTATTTTTAAATTATACAGTTTTTTGTCTAAGAACAAACATCACGCTTTAGTGAAGATAATTTTATGGCTCAAAATACACAGTCCATCACATATAAAGAGAATAAAAAAATGTAATTGGTGATTCAAGGTTGAATTTAGTATCACTGCTTCATTTTTCCTTCAGAAATAAAGTATACAAGCTGCTAAATGTGAAAAATATGGTCCTCTGTGATTCATTTGTCTGCTTTTCATTCTTCAAAATCCCTCATCTTTGGATATCTGTACCAAAAAATCAAAGTGAGTAAGTAAGTCACTACGACCAATACAAATAGCTTTCATAAGCCCCCTACTACAAGTGTTACCAATCATTTTCCGGGCAGGTCAAGGACAAGCGCCGGAATATTTTCTTTTCACTCTAAATTCCACAGACTCGTCACCATAAAGACTCCCCAAAGAGCTTTCATTTCATCTCAATCTTCATAACAGACTCTTCCTACGGCGCATTCACAGCTGGGACAGACCTGCTCCGGCTCCTCTTTCCCTTTAAAACCTCCTCACTGCGTTACTCAAGCTGTTGGTTTATTGTCTACCTGACTTGCCTCCATTTGTCTGCCAACGGTGGGACAAAGACTTCTAGTGGCTTGTGCAGCGTTCAAATGAATCTCTGCGTTTGTGCAGCCCGACAGTCGGCTCAAGTTCTCTTTCTAAGATCAATAATGTTCAGATTTCATAAATACTTCTAATGATGGGGCTCTGTATAATGCATCAGGACTCACTTAGGTTTGGGAACAGAGCACATTTTATCTTCTCTCTCTGGAATAGCATAGAGTATTAACACAAGTCCAATAAAAACATAATGTAAGAGACACATGAACATAAGTTACCTCGGCACCTGTATAAACTGTATACAGATGGCGGTATATCGCTGTATTTCGCTGTATTCCGCCGTATGGCGGCGCCCTTACACGAGGATCATTTAAGAGGTTCCATGAGAGACGCTTGGTTAAGTAGCACTATTGCAGTACAACTCTTCTCAATTTACAATTTGTGTGTGTAGTTGCAGTGTATAGTTTTTGGTGGTGAAATTGCAGATTGAGATTGTTATTCCACACACCTCTTCTTTCTACAGGCTGAGGGCACATGAGGGTAGCCTTGGTGGGACATGCTTTTGCCTTTTAACAGTCCCAGTAGAATTAGGCCTGAGCTCAGTTTTAAAACAAGTAACAATATCAATCTGGTTCATGAATGTTCTAAACCTTCAACAACAGCACCAACAGTTCTGACTGAAGAGGTTCTCTTTGTTCACTTGTATGCTACACAATTTACACAATAGACCGTGAAAGTTAGGTCTGTGTCAGAGGCAGACTGAGTGCTGACTGCACCTAGTGGCACAAAGAGATGTGATAGCAGCAATTTATAATTCATCGTGGATATCACTGTCATCATCCCAAATTTCAAGTTTTCATTTATTTTACCTTCTCCAATACAGTTAGTTAGTTAAATACTTTATTGTCAGCTCATAGATCTACAATTTGTCTTGCATAAAATAAAGTTGCTCCGTTTATAACACAAAATACACAAGTGTAAGACAATAAGAACAAACACTTAACTTGATTTTTAGGATTGACTGATTAACAAAGGCTTGTTTCAGTCTAACCTTACTAAATTGTGGTACATTGTATCGTCGCCCTGATAGGAGAACTTTCTATTTGTTGTTTAGAACAATTTTGGAGTCAGAGATGATATTTTTAGCCAACCGCAAAGTCTTTTTTCATGCAGTCCTTGTAGGGAGTGGCAGATTTTTAGTTGGTGTTCGAGTCTGGATTTTACAGCTGTGGACAGGTTGCTAAATACTGCAGGATAACAGATGTAACGAAAAGGAGAAGCACCTGCTGAGTGGCTCCACACCAGAACCATATTGTCAGAGCCAGAATTGGTCACCCAGGTGTGTGGTATGTACTATACCAGGTAAACCACAGAGGAACCCTGTGCTTTTTCTGGAAATAAGTTTCCAAAATCATATCACCATTAACTCAATTTCCACTGCATGTCCCTGCAGGGCTACCATAGCTGTTCACATATGCTCTAAAAAGGACATGTCTAAGATTTGGACTTGCAACTAGCCCACCCCCTTTGATATCGGTTGTTAATATTTTTTAATTATCCTTATTTGTTTCTTTTTTTATCATAAATCTATTTCCAGAAACAGACATATTTGATTGAGGAGACATGGCTGCTGTAATAGCTTACATTAAAACAACACATTTGACATAAGCCTGTGTTTTAAAATAAAAACACCAGACAGCTGCAGACGTCCAGTGACAGAAGTGCTGCTGTCCCAAAGGCTCTGAAGTAAACAGCCGTGTCCCCGTCCTACAGCCGTGCTCCGCTCCGACTCCACACCCTATATGGTCAGCGCCGTAAAAACACTTGAGGGTTAGGACCCAAAACAAATTATTCACCGGGACCTCTGTTTATCCAAGTGTCACTATCTGCAGGCTCCATATTTTTGGGCCCCAGCTGGAGGACTTTTCTGGCACTAACGAGTCAGGAGTGGATTTGTGCAGATTTAACAAGTCGTCTCTATAAACCCCTCATGATCAATATGTCACATTAAGAGAATTAAAGCTGACGTCCCATGAACACGCCGCGCGGTCTAGCACTCCTGCGGGACGTCCGAGGCCAGCAGATGTGGTTCAGACGTGTACTTTATTAAGCGGGCCAGTGTGTGTCATTTCCCGGTAATGAGAGGGCTGCGCTGGGTTTGCTCACACCTCGCTGCCTGCTGGAATAAATCAGATGTGGATGTGACACAGAGCAGAGAGTGAGTGGGACCTCTCCGAGTGGGTCGGTTCGATGATGTGTCAGCCAGCTGCACCAGACTATTCTCTTATTACTGTAGATGTATTTCTCTTTTGTATTGCATTTACTGTTAGTGAAAGATGCGTTCCTTAGTCTGAGTAACACACAAAGTCCTTCAAAAAAGTAAATGAATTTACATTTACATTTAGTCATTTAGCAGAGGCTTTTATCCAAAGCGACTTACATTCACCAGTGTTACATTTACGGTTGATGCTTTTCATTTAAAGCAACTTACATTAAGGTTCCATTCACCAGTGTCACAGCTGGAACACCACTGGAGGCAAGGTGGGGTAAGTGTCTTGCCCAAGGACACAACGACAGTATGAACTGTGGGGAGAGCGGGATTCGAACCGCCTACCTTCCAGTACCTACCACTGTGCCACTGCTGCCCCAAATTAATATATTCACTGACAAAGATTGCCATTGCCATTTCGAAATGCTGGAGCGCAAGCATTCTAATTAAAAAGTACCATTCAATCCTATCTGTAACAAAAAGCACTGAACAAATAGACTGTGATTTTTAACAATGGGAGGTAGAAGCTGTTGACGAGTTCAGCTTTGAGAAAAGTAAAGGTGGCTGTGCAAAGCTACAAAGCTAATGTCCAGTAAAGTCCATCTAAAGCTTCTGTAACACTGACACAGTTTTGACCATCACCAACAAAGGATTCATTTGTTCTGGCAAAACTGTATGTCGTGGCTTTAAATCTGTCACAGGTAATGGTTACAGATTGGTATTATAGGTGGTCTTCAGAAAGAAGGGTTCGGCCCTGTCACCACTAGATGCCACTGCCAAACTACATATTGCACCTTTAACCACAGACATGAAGTAAGTAAGTACATTTACAGTGGAGCAGGCTTTTTATCAATATAATGTAAAAGAGGATTTGAAAGTAAGTATTTCTACAACTAGTGGCAGGCTAGCTGTTTTATCTTGTATTATTATTCTTGGCCAGTTATTTGTCTCAATATTTTGTTTCAGGCCAATAATCTATATAGAGATAACAAATAATGTGATACTTTTTGATGAAAGCCAATTGGAGCAGAATTCATTGAGCCAGCCCTTCTCTCTGGGCTTTTTTGTCAGCCACTGGTCCCATGGTGCAAACTTCTGCCCTGGTCAGTGTCATACTGACCACGCCTTCTTTGCTGTTGCCAATGAGCGATCAATAAGTTGTGGCACAATTGTACAACACTGCCTTAAATGCTTTATTGCTTTTTTGAACTCCAATCGAGTTGCAGATGCTGCCACATTAGGCTTCTCTAATCGTACAGTGTGATCAAGAGGCAGGTTGTAGCGAGTCAAGTTGCACAATGTGCTAATATTAATCTTAAACTTTTGCAAACAACGCTGTGTCAAATCAGTTCAACATGAAATGCAGTAAGAAGTGCTCAGAAAAAAACACTTAGGAGTAAGTAGTCTGCTAAGTGCACCATTATCACCGCCCTTGGCAAGAAAGGTCGCCATTGTCTTTTTAAATGTCACTTGAACACCTCGACGCAATAAGAAATTACTTTTGAGTTAAGCAGCGTTCAAAGTGAAGTTTACATAAGACACTATTATCCAAGGGCTCCAGCTGATGTTTGACCACCCACACTGTTCTATAAAAGTGCTGCTGTAATAAAAAGAATTACATTTCAGCCAGAACCACACTTCGGCAGTTTAACATCTTTACTGCAGTTTAAATGTTGATCAATGACATTGTGTAATCCCTTAAGTTTGGAAAACACAACTGAATGGAAAACATGAATATTCAAAGTTTTGGTTTAACTCATACAATATTTCCAAACTGTTCTTCTTTGTCCGAGATGTGTCCCTGACATAGTTGGACCCGTCCTCCTGACTCTACTCTTTATGGTGTAACCTTGACAGAGTGGCAGTGAGGCTTGTGTTATTTACCGTCTCGGATGTGTCCTAACCATGTGAGTGATGAGTGGTGGGCTCTCTGCAGTTCCATTTTGGGGCTGCTGCTATTGTGGACTGTACACACATCAAGGCCAGCCCTCTTAACTCTGTCAGCATCGTGGCCAGATGTCCCTTTGTAGCTTTATAACCGAAATGAATGATCTTCGACTAGAGTAAACTGGGTATACATCTTTTTTCCCTTAAGAATCTTGTACGCACAAACCAGGCAGTCTTGATTTATTAAAGGTAGTTCACTTAAAGTAGCACACGTAACTTTTAGCCAGAAAAATATATTCTTAAAATTATTTTGATGGTTCTGACATGAGATCGATGGAATCATTCCACAAGATTGCTAAAGGTTATTTGTGTAGGAGCACCTCGTGGCTCACCTGGTGGAACACGTACTATATACTCAGGAGACCTGGGTTTGATTTCCACGGGTCATTTGCCTGGTGTCATTCCCTTTACTCTCACCCTATTTCCTGTCAAATAAAGGCAAAAAGGCCCCAAAAAACAAAACAACAAAATAAAAGGTCAATTGTGTCATGTTCCACCCTCGTGTTCTGTGGTAGTCAGTCTGGTTATGTAGTGTATTTTATTTCCTGTGTCTTTTGGTGGTCTCTTGTGCTCCACCTATGCCTCGTTGTTGTGCCCTTTATAGTCTGTGTGTTTTCCCCTAATAAGTGATAGCTACTTTGACTGTATTAACTAATCTGAAAATAACATTAGCCCCTTCCTTGTTATGGTTTTGAATGTTCTGACTTTCCATGAGCTGAAAACACGTGAACGCACCAAAGTCGGAAAACAACTTCCAAACTCGGATACACCGAGTTTACGAGGACCACATGAATGCACCATATGCACCAGATTCCACCAAAACCACATTAAAAAAATAAGACAATTCAGGCACAGGCTTGTGCATGTGTGCCGTTTCCACACTTTATAAGTCCACAACTAGTCTGAGTTTTGAAAGGGCTGGGTAAAACAGCATAGGTTTGAGTCAAAAAGGTTGAGTTTGCAGGGCTCCAATTAGGCACTACCTCGTCAGAACAAAATGGAGCGGAGTATTCTTTCTCCATTTTGCTTTAAACAGTCTCATGATCACATCATCACACAAGCCTTGTATAGGATTCTTTTTTTCATTTTCCAGGACTTTCCGGGACAATATTGATAAAAATGAGCTTAAAGAAACAAGGCTCAAAACTACACTTGGACATTCAAGTTGCATTGCTATCAGTAAGATCCAATTAATATCCAGAATGACACAACATTTCCTTTCTAATTTTCTATGACGTATCTGTGACAAGGAAACTGGTCAGCTCCTCCAGGACTTGTGGGAAGCCTGCTTGTTTATGGGCACATTGTTAAGTAGTCGAGAATTCAAAGCTGTCTTTTGAGGCCATGTACAGAGTGAGAATTGAGAGCCCAGTGTAGTGTGCTTCATGTCACAGGGGATGCAGACACTTTGATTTGAGTTCCCCCGCTGTCCACTACTTGTCCTTCAAAGACCACAGAACCCCTCCAGGAGCCGCACCCGCTCTTCAGCTCTGCTCAGGCTTTTTAAATCCCAGCACTCTGCGGTCAGCTCTGCTCTGATGTCGAGCAAACTGGCCTTCATGGACAGTATCAAACACTTCTGCATCATTAAGTCGCACACATGAACTTTTGTGACACCATGCCTAACTACCTTTAGAGGGCTATATGCAGTACTTATAATGTAAAATGTTCACAATACAGTAGTTTCAAGATATCATGAATAATTAGAAATAGTAATAATTGTTGTCTTTTATTACTGAGATATGACTGAGGAAGTGCTGTCCTACCAGAATGACTTTAAATGGGCATATTTGCAGTAGCTCTGCAAGGTTCTTTAACTGGACCATAGTCCTTTTTCCAGAATAAATGAACTGAAGGGTTAATTGGTTTAGGAACTACTCATAGGCTCTGCTACAGTGAATGGACCTTTTTCCACTTAATGACACTTTTCCATGGCTAAAAATATGACTAATACGTAAGCTTTCACACGGTTTCCCAAACTTTCCCAAATTTTCAAGGAAACCTTTATATAAAAACAAACAAAAGAATTGTGACCCATTTTCTTGATCTGTTTCAGTGTCTCTTTAATAATTTTTTAAATACACTGAACATAAATTTTAACTCAATACAAAAGTACTATTTCTCTTAAATATTGTTCACGACTCTGTCCAAATGTGTGTTAGTGAGCCCTTCTGCTTTGCTGAGATAATCCTTCCACCTCTCTGGTGTGGCAAATCAAGATGCTGATTAGAGAGCATGATTATTGCACAGAATAAAAAGCCACTCTAAAATGTGCAATGTTAACACACAGCACATATTAGAGTGGCCTTTTAGAAAAAGGCTTAGATCTTTGAGTTGAGCTCATAAAAAATGGGGGCAAAACAAAAGTGTTGGAGAGATGAACTGGATTCCACCATATTATGGCTTTATAAAGTGCAATTCAAGTACCAAATTGTAAGAAATGCTAGATTAGGCCTGAATAATTGTTATTGCTACTGACTGGTGCCAGAAATCATTCAGAAAAAAGAAATAACTATCTCATACTAAAAACTCTTAAGAGGTCTTAACTTTAAATACATATAGCTTTTCCATATAGTGTTTTGTATTGTAAGGTAAAAAAATGTAACACTGGTGAATGGAAGCTTCTTGTAAGTCGCTTTCGTCTGCTAAATAACTAAATGTAAATGAATAATGTGTTATCCGGAAAACACTACAGTGATACTACATTGTTTGCAATAATTTCATCAAAAAATGTACACCTTTTAAACACACGATCCTTTAGGAATTCAACAATAAACCCCTGATCCGTAAATAATCTTTTTCCTGTTTGCCTCAGTATTTTTGGCTCAGACTTTGCCAAAACCATAGGGCAACACTAAGAAAATATCAAAGAGATCATATCTACACGAGGCAGTTAGATACAAATTCCTGTGCCTGTGATGCATATAAAACATACTCACATCTAACAACAGAGAGCAGCGTGAAGCCTTCACATTACACCACTTACCCCAGATCTGATCAAAACTGGAGCCTGATTGTTTGTGATATGGCGCTGTAGAAAAACTACATTCTTACGGCAGACTCAAAGCAGATCGGAAGCGTGTTTGCTGTAAACTGCTCGGTTAATGATGCCAGCCCTCGCTCATGTATGCTCATGTGGTAGTGGGCCCACACCAGAGCCCCATTTCCCGATGGTAAACATAATCACACGGGCTGTCATTAGGATTCTGTTGAGATCTAAAGTGTGGCACACAAATCCTCCCTCCCTACTGCTCTATTAAAACATGTTTAGACCATTACTTTAGCCACAACTGACAATTAGTCTGTTGGCTGGCTTTCCCAGACATTATTTTTCCTGAGCTGGGTTCAAATCTTCACAATCTGAGCGCGTAAGTGGCTGCCTTATCAAACAGCTCAGGGTTTTATAGGCCGATTTGGTGGATACATGTAAACAGTGCAGTTGTTGTTGAATTGTGTTGCCTGCAGAGATCTAAATGTGCAGGCCATACATTGTATCTGTGCCAGGTGTTTCCAGGTTGAAGTGTTTTGAGGACATTTGACCTACAGGGTGTTAAATACAGGAAGTTACATCAGCGGTGATTACTACTGTCACATGTGTCTTGTCATTTAGCAGTAAACAGGAAACAGCTTAGCACTTAAATAGACCACAACAATTTTACTAAATAAAGAAGGCCTCTGCACAGAGGCATTGGAATGAGGTGGGCAAATAAGGAATTTTGTCAGGACGCCATGAGAAGGAGGACCGCCCATGAGGGCTGTGTTTCTTTGCAAAATGAGGTATAATTACCATGTTTTCACTTAAATAACAAATAGAGAAGGCTGGTTCAGCTATATGTATTAGTTTTGAGACTGTACTGTACTGTACCACATGGACCATCCCCTGCACTGGGCTTTGAGCAGCCAGTGGACGTCTGAGATCAGTGAGCTGCAGGACAGAACGCCACAAGAACTCCTACCCGATTACCTGTACAATCAGTCAGTACGTGGAAGATGAAGTCTGAATCCACCCTTTTCCGACTGAGAATCCTAGTCCCGTCAGGGGTCGCAGTCAATCCATTCATTTATTTTTAATTTTTCTGAAGAGACCTAACAAATGAATTTCCCTTTGGTAAATAATAAAGTTCAATTAATGAAACCACCAATGGGTGTGTGTTTTTTTTTTTTTTCTTTTTTTATATAGCGTTTTCCCACCTACTGTAGTAGCCACTCAAAGCGCTTCACATACATTAAACTATTTACCATTGTAACAGAACACTCACTGGAGGCAATGTAGGTTAAGTGTCTTGCCCAAAGACACAACGACAGTATGTGGGGGAGAGCGGGATGTTATGAGGTTATGGGCTGTTGGTTCTGATTGGCCAAACAGAGCAGAAACATTGTCTAGGGTGAAACATATCACAAAGAAGAGTGTCTTTGTGAAAGTTACTAGACTATATTACTAACAACTCCAGTCCCTGGAGTCTGGACGTTTAGGATACTCTCCCCATAGACATAAAGTCATGGCAGGTCATTGCCTCAGTTAGATGGGGCAGAGGGGATAAAATCTGCATTTTACATATTATGCGCTAATGATGACTCATTTTAAATAAAGAAAAATAATTAACATTTTTATTAAAAAATTAAAATAAATGAGTTGACTAAATTTTACATTTCTAGAAATCTTAGAGATCTTGGAAAAGTTAATTAATATGATAAATAATAATAATAATAAAATAATAACCAATGCTAAATAATCAGATCATTCAGTTTCTTAGTGATGTGAAGTGGGTCTGGAAACCCTCATATTCTCACCCTACCAATAATAACCGTTTATCGAAAATGGGCTGAGCTTTATGTGATCCTCTGTTTCTCTGACTGATTGTACTTTGGTTTACTCTGCGTCTGTTGGTACTGCCCCCTGAATTCTGATTTGTATGGGTATATTTGTTTTGGTTTCAATGTCTATCCAATTTCTGGTAGTTTTTCTGTACCCATTTGTTTCAAAGAGATGAGACAAACTGATCAAAATAAACTTATTGAGATCACTTAATGGAATACCCATCACAGCCAAGTCAGGATCAGATCTCAAGTAAAGGTAAGACGGGATCTTTTCAATGATGAAGAAGCGACATATTATTGCAAGATTAAATAATATTATTTACCCACTTTTAATTATTTTACAGGATGGACCCTGTATAAACCCTGCTAAAATTGTCAGTTCGTGTAAATTTCCTCCTGAGTACCTGTTATTTCATGCCGTTACAACAGTACCTGGCCCACTCCCAGACTCCTCCTCTGCCTCTAGATGTCTGCCTGTGCTCCTGCAGCCACCTGCTCTTCCCCACAGACACACCGAAAAACATCTGGGCCATAGAGAGACTTGGCTGCCTAGTGTAAGCCCGGAGAAGTGAGGCCCAATGAAATATGAAGGGAGAGATCTGAAGATGCTGCCTCACAGATGAGCGCTGAAATGGCCTGAGAAACCTGAAAGCTGTGATCCAGATGTGTGTGCAGGAAGTGAGTCCCGAGGGAAACTC
This sequence comes from Perccottus glenii, assembly GCA_024416835.2. Classification (NCBI taxonomy): domain Eukaryota; kingdom Metazoa; phylum Chordata; class Actinopteri; order Gobiiformes; family Odontobutidae; genus Perccottus; species Perccottus glenii. The sequence goes on from CM044559.2 coordinate 7,760,585, forward strand.
CTGGCAGCGCCGCAGCGTCTCGGACAGGACAGAGGAATAACTCATCCTCACATGAACACTGCTGCTGCTGCTTTGTGTGTTCAGGATGAAGGGCTGAGGAGGTCTGCTGGTGACACTGGCTCCTTCATCGTCACAGTCTCTGAAACAACAACCGAAGAGCTACAGATAAGAATGACAATGTATTATTAAGATAAATTGTCTAAACCTGTGTTCTCAAACATTGGGTTGGGACCCAAAAGAGGGTTGTGGGAGATTGTATTTGGGTCGCTCTAAAGGTTTTAACTCAGTAATTTCAAAAAAATTGTAAAAATTATTGTGAAAGTCAATGGGAAATTAATTTAAATATGTGTAGCTGCTTTTGTAAATTGGTAGTGGCATAGAATGACAATAATCAACACAAAACCTTTTAAATCGCACTAGAAAGTAAGAAAGTAAGTGAGCAAATGGTCAATAACAAAATTATGCTAAAACAGACCAGGAAATTGAGTCACAAATCATTTGGGCATTTTGAAATATGGGTCCCCTGAAAAAAACGTGCCTTCAAAACACTGGTCCATCCATCCATCCATCTTCGGAGTACTTTCCAGCACCCTCCCAGAGACTCCAAGAAGGCTGGGTACTCTGCACTGCCATTTGCCCCATAAGCACAAATAACAGTGAGAGACCTATCCCCGACCCGAAGGCGCAGGGAAGCGACCCTCTCGTTCACCGGGGTGAACTCCAACACATGGCGACTGAGCTGGGGGGCTATGAGCAAGCCCTCACCAGCCCGCCGCCTCTCACCGCAGGCAACTCCAGTGTAGTGGAGAGTCCAGCCTCTCTCGAGGATTTGGGTTCCAGAGCCCAAGCTGTGCGTGGAGGTGAGCCCGAGTCTGTGTCCATGGGTTGGGTCGCAGAGGCCCCACCTTTGACTGCCACCCAATCCACATTGCACCGGCCCCTTACGGTTCCTCCTGCAGGTGGTGGGCCCACGGGAGGTCAGCCCCACGTCGCTCCTTCGGGCTGAGCCCGGCAGGGCCCCGTGGGAAAGACCCAGCCACCAGGCGCTCGCATTCAAGCCCCAACCCCGGGCCTGGCTCCAGGGTGGGGCCCCAGTTGCGCCATACCGGGCGACGTCGCGGTCCTTGATCTTATCTTTTCCATAAAGGGTTTATGGTCTAAACAACCAACTCAAAAAACTCTATTTGACGGAAAAAAAAAATTATTTATATAATTTGCATAACATTGGCCTGATTAAACCAATATAAACTGGTAAAGGGTATTGGGATCTCTTGTCATATAACACAAGCTAATTTGTGTTATCTTTGAACAAGTTAATAAATTCTAATCAATGAATGAATAGCTTCTCATTTCTGGAACAACTATAGTGAAATAATAAATAATTTCTGAAATGGACTGAATATTATTTCTTAGATTTATGACCTGAATTATTTTTGATCTGCTAACTGTAAACAACACAACAGCTAACATACCTGAGTCGAACTAAAGTCTATCAGTAGCATACACAAATGTGACCGCAAGTGTTTATACATCTGAAGAGTCTAAAATTTAATTTAATTAAATTTATTAAGAGTAATCTTTTACTTTTTAACACACTCATCTAAATGAATGGGAAATGCTGTGCTTGTAACCAAACAGGTATGGATCTTTTTTTTTAACACATGAAAGGGTCTATACGTGCTGCTAACCCTACATTTGCAAGTCTTCACCAGAATATAATCATTTTGAACTTTGAACCTTGTAGTTGTTTAAATATATTGTAAAACTACCATAAAATACAAAAGCTGTTTTTACCTTAGCAAACCATCTCAAAAGTTATTTAAGTCTTGAAAGAAAGCCTACCTACCAATAGCATGAACTTATTCTCATACTTCAGTACTGAATCACAGTTTGCCTCACAAACAGAAAGTATTACATTATTAACTTTCCATTTCCTTCGGCAATAAACAACCTCAGCCTTCCTGTTGACTGATTTCTTCACCATGCTGAGGGACACAGGGCGATGAAACCGTCCCCTTGTTGCAGCTTGCCCAGAGAAGGCTGCTCAGGATCGCTCATGGCACAGAGGTGCAGTATACGCAGCAGCCTGAGTGTGTTTGTTGGCAGACGGAGCGGGTGCTGCACACCGTGGAGGCAGCAGAGATTTGTGTTGGATCAGAACCAGGGAAGAGTGTTGTGCAACCTCGGGCTGAGCTCACAGTGAATAATATCTGGGATGGAGAGGGACAGGGGGACGTAGATGAAGCTCCAAAGTGTAAAGAAAGGGTCCCAGAAGATGAGCGCTCCTCATTTAGTAATAAAAGGTGATGAGAGCACTGTAAATCAGCAACATAAGCTAAAATGTGAAAAATACATTATATTAACAAATTATTTAATAAGTGAGACTAGTCATACAAGTCTCTGAGGAAGAGTGACAAAGTATTTTGTAAAAAGAAGAGCAACTTTTCTTTATTGTAAAATTAAAATTAAGTAAAGCCAAACAACCCCTGTAACTTAGATGAGGCTAGCAGTGTGAGCCTGACCAAGTCTTTATGGAATCACATCCACTGAGACTAACCTGTTAACACTCAGCCAAGTCAGAAGGAAGTTTGTAGACTCTACTTTTTAGCCTTGGGTCTGGTAACCATTTTGGTAACCCCTCAACTTTGGTTCCATCAGTATGTTTAGTCACTTTTTCATAACAGACACCATTCTCCTGCACACAGTACCTTGGTGCCTCTCAAGGAGTTACCTGCACCAAACCATGCTGTACCATCCCACTGAGTAAAAACAGGCCTTTAGACACCAGCACCATTTAAGTTTTCTCAAAAAGTAACTTTAGTAAACTCTATGCAACTTCTCAGGATTTGCACTGTCTAAAGGATTAACTGCACTGTTACAAACCCACATGGGACTTTTACGTCATACACCTTAAGAAATGTGTAAGCTTTGTTAATAAAGTTCTAATGCATTTTGTGTGGGAGGGTCATTTCCTATTACACACTGTTCAGTCTGTTCAAACCAGTTACCTGTTAAAACCAGTCAATACACATATACATATATGCTGTTTTAGGTCACAGAAAAGGGACACTCTGCCAAATAGAACTGCCCCACAGTCCCATCTGGGAGAGCTCCTGTTGAAAGTGTTTGCAAAAGGGCAGGTACTTTAAATGAATACCTGGTCGGTGATTGGAATTATCACCACAGAGTTTGGACCGTAAATACCTACGCCTTGTTGCACCTCTTCGTTCTTGTTTTCTGTAATGAGCCTGCACATAGCTATGGTAATAAAATAATGGCAGCTACAGTATTTGGTTCTTTGGACATCAATTTAATGCCTTATTTAACAATCTCCTTTGTTGTTTGGTGGTAGTGGAAAAAAGAGCACAACGCACAGACACAGGAAGACATTACAAATTTCACTTCTGTCGGGGCAGTTTGCAGGGTAAGGAAGGTATTGTAGTTATTGTTACTTTGTGTTGTAAAAACAATTATGTATTGTATGTCCTTATCTAGTGAAGTTGGGTTGTGTGTTGTATAACCCTCTTTAAAAAGAAAAGTTCAAGCAGCGATTAGAGAAGAAACAGCACATCTCTGTCGCTCTGAGCTGAGTGGCCTTACAATACCACCATGTCATCATCCCTCAATTATGTGTTAAGCACACAGACACAGACCGCTGCCAGAGCACGTCTTTGTAGTAGTTGCAGACACACATGCGCTCCAGATGAACATGCACCATAAAGTAGGATCCTGTAAAACATATCGTGCATGTGATTACTCTGGAGGATGAGAACATGCTACAAGTATTAAAGAAGATCAAGACTAATCGATAAAGCAACAAACATATTTGATTTGAGAGAAAAAAGAGAGTGTGACCTTAAATATTTTACATTATATTTCAAACTTATTGTGCAGAACTGAATTCAATTTGTTCACCTGTACTGCCCTCTAGTGGATGTCTAGTGGAACAACACTTTAATTACTGGTACAATGACTAAATTTGAACAAAACATATTAAAGAAAAATAAGGCAAAAGGCTAGTTTACCAAATTCTTTGCACTCATTATTGTTATTAATAGTAAAATGGTGAAAAGTTATGTCTATGTTTGCAGAATGCAGGCCTATGTCTTATATATATATATATATATATATATATATATATATATATATATATATATATATATATATATATATATATATATATATATATATATATATAATAATTACAAGAACATTCATTATTGGGATCATATCACCACGATTTATGTAGTAATATTAACGCAAATGAAAAAATATTGTTGTATATAAACATTATATTTAGCTATAAATAAACAGTTTTTTTTTATTTCGTACTCATATTATAAGAAGAAGAGAACATACACTGTTTACATCCATATGCACATTCCAAACAACTTTGTGTTATAAATGCCATATAGGTGTAAAAAAAAGAATATGTAATAAGTACATTCATTCATTCAGTCTCTTCTGCTTAGTCCTGTTAGGGGTCACGGGTGACTGGAGCCTATCCCTTTGGGCCTGAGGCAGAGTACACCCTGGACAGTGGCCAGTTAGTCACAGGGCTGACATTTAGACATAGACAGTGACAAACAACCATTTCCTCTCACATTCATTCACTAGGGACACTTTAGAGTTGCCGATTAACCTGTACATGCATGTGTTTGAATGGTGGGAGGAAGCCTGAGTAACCAGAGAGAACCCACAGTAACACATGGAGGACATGCAGACTCCTCACAGAAAGATCGGAGACGGCTGAGTATGTTTGAGTCGGCCGGGTTTTGAACTCACAACCTTATAATAATATCATTTGAAGCTGACAATAATTAAAACCACCTCTCATTTGTTGTTGTTTGCAGGTTTTGAACCATGGTCTCCCAGACTCTGCTCTATGCACTTAGTTAAGGCTTCAGCTACACCTATTTCTACCTTGCAGTGCAATATCATTTCTGAAGATGTTTTGGTAGTTTTAACAACCTCCGACTGGTTAGCTCCTCGAAATTAAGTTGAATAAAAGACTTGGGTGTGATTGCAATCGCATCAGAACAAATCGAACTGACCTCAGACTGACTGTAGATAATATTCTGGTGGTATATACTGACACTATTTGCCCACATAAACTGTATAAAGATAATAGATATTATTGACTGTTGAGTTATACGTTTTTAATATATATACTATTTTTAATATCTTTGAAGGCACTTGAAGTTCAACAGTATACTCCAAAGAGTGGATACATATGAATTTCTGGTTTGAGTGATGAGTGAAATGTAAAAAAGGATTATAGAGTGTACATTTGAACTTGTGTGAACCCCTGCAATCCAGACAGACACTTGAGAGAGATGAGAGCGAGGAGGAGTCCAGAACCAGAGCCAGAGTCTACATTCCACAGCAGCACTGCACAGGCCGCGCACATTTGTTACAGCAGCTAGACGTTCATGAAGCTGCTCCAAAACACTGACATGCAATGCACTCTATATGATGAACTGTTTATATATATATATATATGTACTGTATGTATATATATATATATATATATATATATATATATATATATATATATATATATATATATATATATATATATATATATATATATATATATATATATATATATACAGTTTATCTGTATATATATATATTTTATATATATATATATTTATTGTGTATCTTTCAATTTTCTTCTCTGACTGCAGCAGGTTTGGCAGTAGCTCAGTGGTAGAGCGGCCGTCCTCCAACCAGAAGGTAGTAGGATCGATTCCCGCTCGCCCCACAGTTCATACTGTCATTGTGTCCTTGGGCAAGACACTTAACCCACCTTGCCTCCAGTGACTGTAACACTGGTAATGTAATGTAAGTCGCTTTGGATAAAAGCGTCTGCTAAATGAATAAATGTAAATGTAAATGTAATCATATAGAATCCCAGTCGCTCTAATGAACACTGTGACATCACTGCTGTTGGAGTAAATGAATTATAATCTGTGTTATTAGCATCAGTATTGCACTCATTACTCACACATTAGAGGTTCTAGGCCTAAACAAATACTGTAGATGGAGAACAGGGACAGGGATTATTAATCTACATAATGTCAGCCATGTTCCATAAGTAGCTGGGCTCTGGATAAATTTATCATGGCAGATGTTATTGCATACTACCAAAATGGCAGAAAACAGTGAGTGTGGCTAAGGCGAGGCTAACAAATGCACCCTTCAGTGATAAGTGACAAAAGACACTCAAACACCAGACAATCAATGTTATCACATGTGCACATGTTTGTGTATCTTTCAATTTTCTTCTCTGACTGCAGCAGGTTTTAGTATTACGTAACATTGCATACAATATTTGACAAAAAAAAGAAAAAGTATTGTCCTTTCATTTTGTATTCAAGTGATTGGGCCTTGTTTTAAGATGCTGCTTTTGAGTTTGTAAAACTTTTTACAGAGTCATTCTGTGAATATTTATTAACATTTTACATGAACTTGTCAAATTTAAATTTGTAGTATGAGCAAGTATTTATATTTATTTTAATTTATTTTCCCTTTTGACAACACAAAAGCACATTCTCAAGTATAGATAAAACTGATTGAGCAAGTATGCAATTATACACTTCTGTAACGACCTGGGCCCAAGACCAGAGAAATGGCAGTGGACTGAAAGAATGAATGGTCTCATCTTCACCAGAAAAACTGCTGCAGAGATGGTGTCTGCTTTCAAATAGGTGGATGAGCACGTCTCAAAAGACTTCACGGACTGCCAACGGCCAGCATGATTAAAAAGGCCCACCAACATCTGTACTTTCTGAGTAGGCTGATGCGGGCTGGACTGAGCGCTCACATCTGTTCCCACCCAGCATATGGACTTTTCATGGCCCCACTATATGCAGGATTTGAGTAACAAATTTTGTTTATTTATATCTTGCTTTTGAAAATGACAATAAATGACCTTGTTAACCTGTAGCGTATTGCCACGATTGTCCCAAAACTCATCTTTTAACTGTTGATGCAGCACCAACCCGACAATCCTATATGGGAAAGAGTATTAGTCACAGCACCAACGCTTACTTTTAATATCAAGTATATCTCTGGCCTTAGTGGAAAGATTAGCCACATCTTTCATCAATAACACATTGTTCGGTTAATGTAACACTTGTACTAGTACTGCTTTACTAACCCAACTCTTATTACCATTGACGGATGTGCCAGCACTTATATCCAACAGAGTCGTCCTATCAAATTTTACTTTCAAAATACCAAATGAAAGCCGCTGTAGCTCACTGTCTCTGTGAGATCAAATCAGAGAGAGGAGCGTCGCAGTTCATTGTGGATAACTTTGGGACAAGGGAATCATTAATCGAGTCCCGTTGCTTCGTTTCCCCTATGGCAGTGCTGCCCTTATCCCCAATTGTTTCTCAATTAAATTCAAAGTGTATTGCAGTAAATAAGAGACTCAAAGACTGTCAATCAATTATCCCATTACTGGAAAAGTTTACAGACAAGCGCCGTCGTTACTGGCTCGACACTGTTCCAAAGGGTTACAGTATGCGGCAGGCTCCTATTTGAGACCCTCATAACGAGGCACACGGGGGGTCCCAGCGTAACCCGATCTGAATCTCTTATTCTTTTGTGCAAAGGAATTAACTTAACGACAGAACTGAGGTCGTCCGCTATTCTCTTTCTAGGCCAATCACAAGAGGCTTTAAAAACGGCTTTATTGGAATAATGCACACACCACATCACCAAAAAAAGAAGAAAAGAAAAGAAAAAGACTTCAGCGGGGCTTTGAAGAGAACAAACAACGGTGAAACTTTAAGCATTCCCTTTAATTCTCTTCCTCAGATATGTTGTGGAAAGCAAACAAGCATCATCAGAGACTCCAAAGATTTCTGTGTCTCGAGTGTACACAGCTAATCAGTCTGTGTTACTCGCCCAAGGTCTTCCCTATCTTTTTTTTTTTAGCAGCCCCCAAAGTTAGGCATCTACATGAAAGAGAAAAAAGGCTCAACGCTCAAACGGCGGCTTCGTCTCGGCAATTTATGTCAGTCGGGCTTGCTTTAGCGTGTTTACAGAGAGATCAATTCCCAAACTCAGAGGGGCCGACATTGTCAAAAATGAATTATTTAAAAAAAGTGGTAACCTTAAACTTTTGGTGCTGCCGTAATTGGCTTTGTAATATTCTCGCACATTTGTTTCTGTGCCAAAAAGACGTGACTGGAATCAAAGTCGTGTGGCGTGTTTATTTTATTGCCGTGACATGAAATTGCCTTTAAATTACTTTGACCCTCAGCTGTTAACACATTTGGAAAAGAGACATCCGAAGCTTTGTTACAAAAGGCCCTGTTTTGAATAAACCTGAGAATTTTGTTACTGTTTCCACGACACACAAAGGTAAATTTAAGTCCAGTTTGTTTCTGTTGAAGAAGTGGAGAGGTGGAAGAAATAGCTCTGTTGTGCTGCCAAGCTGACTACTTTTTTTAATCCTGGAGGATTGCTGATGAACTTTGAAGTATCAGTATGGGTTTATAAATAATACAACCAACATTTTATCCAAGCACAAAAACACAGAAATTTTACCATTGTTGTTATACTCTCTGTGCAACCAATAGTTGTTGGGGTGCCTCAACAAAACAAAAAAGCCCCATCTCGATCAAATTCCAAAGTTTGTGCTTTCATGGAGTCATCCTTGTGTAAACAAATGGTAAAACCGTGACAACAGACTGAGTTTTTCTACAAAAACACACTAGATGGCGCTGGATGGAGATGGAGGAGAGTGTGTGGAGGGTTAAGTCATGTTAAGGGTTCAGTCAGATTGGGCTGATTTAGATTTCTGTCTGTCTTTGAACTTCCACAGAGCTGTATCCTATCAGACCAATCATAATTGTTTATTGAAAATCGAGCAAGCTTTATGTGTGGCTTTGTTTCACTGATTGTTTTTTTTAAATTGCGACGGTCCAGTGAACAAACAGTACTGTATGTCTATTCAATAGCCTTCAAAAGTAGTTTAATCTGCGTCCATTTACTTTGCTTCCAGGAAATCCAAATCAACAGATCTGTCTTTTGAAGAAAGACAGACAGAAAATGTTTTTATAGAGCACATTTTGTACCAAAGTAACTCAATGTGCTTTGCAGAAATTCCACATACATTTTAAATTGTCTCAATGCATGCTTCATACACACCCAGGTTTGCATTTACAGTTCACTACACAGCACAGGACCTGAGTTCATTTTAACCGCACGAAAGCTTGGTGTGAACACATCCTCAAAACATAGGGCTTAGTCCACTAACACACAATAGTAAATCCTGGTATAATTTATTTAAGGGTAACAATGTGTGGACCAAACTACATACCAGAGGCAGGAAATGAACCTAAACACTTATCTCTGAGGTTATAAAAACATGAGCATCTAATGAGAAAATGTGGGAAAAAATGACACAAAAAGATGAGCTGTTGAATACACAGAGCAGAGCGCACAGCTGGAGTACTCGAGTCCTGGACTCAGACTGGAGTCAAGTCATCAGGCTCGAGTCCTGAGTCATTTTTGTGACTAGAGACTCGAATCGAGGGTAAGCCTCAATGACTTGACTTGGACTCGAACTTGCCTTTTTATGGCTCGGACACGAACTTGGACTCGTTTATTCTCAGACACAAGGACTCGGGACTTGACTCGGACTTGAGAACTGGTGACTCGGACTTAGACTTGGACATGAGCACAAAGGACTCGCAAGTCTCGCTCAGTGACAACATCACACAATCTCATAACGGGGAGCTGCTCGCATTTAACTCCCTGCCCCTAAAGTGACCCACAAGTTGAGCCTAAATAAAAAAATGTAAAAATATAGGCCTATATAGGCTACAGCCTTAATTGATATGACACAATCAAAACTCCATTAAATGTAAAATAGGCTTATACAAAACTCAAATCCCAATCACTGTGTCAGTTTTGCTCCCACAGTCCCTTCATTTACTGACTCAGACTTGCAGTTTATCTAAAGCTGACTCGACTCGGACTCAACTTGAATTTTTTTGGGATGATTTGGATTTGGACTTGTACTTTAAGTGATGATGACTCGAGTTGGACTTGACTCAACTTGAACACTGAGGACTTGAAAACTGGTGACTCGACTACAACACTGGTTATGCGTATGTAAAAGATCTACACACACAAGTGGGTTCATCCAGTGTTATTCTTCTAAACGTAATGTTTCAGTTTTATTTATGAACGTTCGCTGTATGATATTATAGGGATATGTTTTGTACTACCTGATCCCCAGCTGCTTTTTTTTGTAACGTTACTCATATGTGACTCTTGCCTAATTCCTAAACTTTACCGTATCATTTTATAATGCTACAACTTAAATTCCTACAACATTACATTAAATAGGCACCTATAGCAATGAAATAATAAACAGATGTTTCTGTGTGGGATGTTTGTATTACATTTCTGTAAATATTACATAGATCCATTCAATCTGTTTGGGGTTGATGTTTAATCTACTCTCTTCTACGCTTCTTAATGACTTTGCAAGGTTTTGTGCAGTTTAGTCGCCCTCACCCTGTACTTAGACTCTTAAATCAGTCCTGCAGAGCGCAGCAGCCTGTTATATCCATCCCACTCCTGTTTAAGATCTTGCATAAGCAGAAGGATGTGCTCCACATGGCTCATCAATGAATTATAGCTCACTGCGTTCCAGAAGATACCACTGTATGAGATCTGCTTAGCCCATGAAAAATTACATCAACATCAAAGCACTGCTCTTAAAAGAGCAAGTTTAGAAGAATTAATATTTGATAAAACCCAAGCTCTGCATAAGCACACAGGCAATGAGAGCAGAGTGATAATCTCTTAAGAATATTAAAGCCCCTAATATGCCATATTTACTGATATTAAGGATTAAAACAGCATATATTATGCGTTTAAAAATCGTTTTGCATATCAAAATACAATTTGTGAACTGTGATTAAATGGTTGTTAATAAGATTTCTTTAACAGCAGACTGAAAGGGACAGAGCAGGACTGCCTCTGCCACCTGCTGGTGACATGGCCTAACTGCAGGGACACAGGAGGACTTCAGGTTTACACACAGAGGGGGCAAAATGGCCTACATTCACTTACAGAGACATTTTAACTCTAATGACTAAGAACATATACCAGTACATATCATGTTCAATACATATTAATAAATCTATGTATAAAACCTGATGTTATTTAACAATACAGCCTTCACATACAGCATACATTTTGCATGTTTACAAGTAAGCTATATCTATATTATCATCAGCCATCCAACATTTACAAAGGTATGCTATATTTGACTTGACTGTTTGTGTGTATTGATGTGTGTCTGTTTCTCTGTAATACATCTTTCATTGTGTTAGCTAACCTAATGCATGTGTCATTGTGTATATTTGTCTGTCTATGTGCAGGTTGGTTTATTTCTATATCTATATATGCAGTATTGGCATTGATAGCACTGCTTGTTGAGCAACAAATAAACTGTGATGTCAAACTTTATGTTAACATAGGAACAGAGGTGGGAAGAGTAGCCTAAAATTATACTCAAGTAAAAAAATATTTTACTCAAGTAGAAGTAAAAAGTAGCCATCCAAAAAATCAAGTAAGAGTAAAAAGGTATTTGGTTAAAAGACTACTTAAGTACTGATAACTGTTTAATCGAAATTATTTAATCAGACAAAAATATAATATAATGTGCAAATTCTGGTATTTCCAATTAATAAAATTAAAAATGAGTAAAAATAAGTGGTTAGCACTCCTGCCTCACAGCAAGAAGGTTGTGAGTTCAAAACCCGGCCGACTCAAACATTCTCGGCCGACTCCGGTCTTTCTGTGAGGAGTCTGCATGTCCTCCACGTGTTACTGTGAGTTCTCTCCGGGTACTCCAGCTTCCTCCCACCGTTCAAAGACATGCATGTGTACAGGTTAATTGGCAACTCTAAAGTGTCCCTAGTGAATGAATGTGAGAGTGAATGGTTGTCTGTCACTGTCTGTCTCTAAATGTTAGCCCTGCGACTAACCGGCCACTGTCCAGGGTGCAAAGCAGGGTCCAAAGCTGCTGGGATAGGCTCCAGTCACCCGCGACCCCTAACAGGACTAAGTGGTAGAAAATGAATGAATGAATAAAAATAAACAAAATCTTTACAAAAAAACAAATTAAGGAAAAAGAAACAAGTTTCAAAATCTCACTTTTTCACAACATAAAGCTTTTGAAACCAATAGCCTACCTACAGTAGGGCATGTTTGTTTGAATAGTACAGCTGTTCTTTTGCTCTGTGTGTGAGCCAAACATGCTTTGTTTATGAGGCCAAGGCTCTTTCAAACATTTTTCATGTTTTTATTCCTGTGACGCTATGCCTCCAGTTTGTGTTGGTCATGTGACTGCAGAGGTACATCTGATTGGTGAAACACAGAAATGTGGTAGATTTACTTGCGGAATCTCTGCTAAAGCACAGCATGAGTAAAATACTGTAAATGGTAAAAAAAAAAAAGTAACTGGTCGAGTGCCAAATGTACCTGAGTAAGAGTAGAGTTACTTCTTCACAAATCTACTCAAATAAAAGTAAAACGTATGGTGCAGTAAAACTACTCCTTATAGTAAATTTTTTTTCAAAAGGTTACTTAAGTAAATGGTACTGAGTGAATGTAACTCGTTACTACCCAACTCTGCATATGAGTGCACTACTGTAGTACATTTTTTTTTTATCTATAGCCAAAGATCAGTCTTTTTCTATTTTGTCATAAAGCAACAGATTTGCACATTCTGTTTTGAGTTATGACTTTTGAGTTATGTTTTGAGTTATGACTTACTATGTAGTTTAGTTAATTCTTTATTTGAATTAAATTGAATTCATTATTAAAATACCCTCATTTTAATCAAGCCTAAATATTCAACCATATATCTGGATATAACTAACTCCTTATTGCTTCACAAGTAGACACATCCTTCATTCATCATATTTCTTTTAAACCTATGCTTTTTTAATTAAATAATTCAGTTTAACATTTCTAACTTAAATTGTCTATATTGTTCTCTAGGCCTTAAGTTTGTGTGTCTTAAAAACTCAACTAATATCACCCTCGAAAATATTTATTTTTGAGCTTATTGCTTACCTGATAAACAACGTAGCTTCATTTTAGAAAGATTGGTCACCTATTACAAAAGCCATTGTGGAAATATTAGCTTGAGTTGGATTACAATTTCCCATGTGCTGTAAACAAACACAGAACACAATTCAATTCTCTTTGCTCGTTTGTGTTGCCTGGAGCATTTGTTACCATTAAACACTAGCCTCGCCAAATGTCTCCGTTAACATTCTGCTGAGTTAACAGCTTGTACAACTGAACTGACAGTTTTCCTAAATGTCTGAAACTGCTCAAACTACAAAACATGTCTTTATATTCTCCCAGTGTTTTATGACTTGTGGCAAAATCTGTTACTGCATTTGGAAAAAAAGGGAAATTGATCCAGGGATGCAGGAATAATGCATCAAAGGTTACCCACCTAGAACCAGGGCTTGGGTGGATGCTTACATGTGATTTATGTTTGACTAGTTAATAATACAACCAAATGAATTGAGAATCCAGACTGGGCAGGTGCCAACCTTGGATTTAGGCCTGGGTCTGAAGCAATGATTCATTAGCGCCTCACCCGAGCAGCCACAGAGAATGAGACACTCCACGGCGAAACCCCGGTAATTTCTCTCTCTGTTGTGGGGCCCTGTGATTTTTTCAGAGAGTGCTCCTCTGCCTTTCTCTTTGTTAACTAGCTTTTGGTATAATGATGTCGTTTTTCTGTGATGTTCCAACACCATGGCTGGAGGCAGGAGTTTAGTCAGCAGCATGCAGGATCAAGCAAAAAAGAAAAAAAAAGAGAAAGTCAGATAAAAAACGGAGAAAAATGACTCTCAGTACCCCAAGGTAGGAAATAAATTGCAGACGATAACTAGTGAAGCCAGGCACAAACAGAATAATAAATGGTGGAGATTTTTGCTCTCATTTTGCGGAGCTAAATCAAACTTTGGAGTGCACAGTTGGCAGGCCATTAAAAGAATTATTTCATGAGCTTGGAAACGGAGTGCTTGTGTCAATTTGCATCTCTCCAGTCGAAAGACGAGCTTGGAATTGTCTTGTGTTTCTCTGCCATCCAGGTAGCTCGGATCACAGAGCACAAATACTCTAAGTGACTCGGAAGTGGCTTTGAAAGCAAAAGACATAAGGAGCTGAAGCTTAAGTTAACACCAAGTGGCGTGGAGTGGATAAATATTCATGCGCAAATATTTATGTCTTACAGTTTCCCAATGTATTCCAATGAATGATTCATGATCTGCGTTCCACACTTTAAATAATTTAGCCAAAATAAATAAGTCATATTTTGCCCACTCGCTGTATATATATATTCAACACATTTGGAAAGATTTGACTGCATCTCTTGTTGATAATAGCAGTCAGTAGAGCCATGTACCACCAAAGACTTTTAGCTGTTTGCTTAATATGATCAATATTTGATGTGTTTACGAGTATGAGAATTAACACAGCAGCTCTGGAAATGACACACACACACACAATGCACTGGTTAAACTTAAATATAAATACATGCTAGATGCTAGAGTTGAATAGTAGAGTGAGTGTGAAGGGTTGTATGTGTCTAAGTTTTAACCCTGCGCACAACGGAGTTGGCTCCAACCTCAGCGACCTGTAAAAGACAAGTGATTCAATTAATTTCAGTTCAATTTAAATTCATTAATTCAATTGTTAGGTCTCTTATTGTTAGTATTAGATATATACAGTAAATCCATACCAAGGCTTCAGCACTGTCCCTAAAAAAAAAAGACAGAAATGGGAGAATTATTGAAGAAATACTGATTTTATGTTCAATACTCCCATTCAATTGTGTTTTAAATTGTTCTGTTGTGTTTAAACTCAGATCAACTCTTGATTATTTGTATTTTAGCCTTTAAAAAAGCAAAACCACTAAATTCAAATATTCTTTTGAATAATTCTTGTTTTTATGAATTCTTGTTTTTCTATTCAAATCAACTAATCTAATAATTCAAGGCAATTTCTTGGGGGTTGGAATCTTCTGACCTCCTTGATACTTCAGTCCATTCATACATGGGCAAATCTCAATAACATAACAGAATAATATTACAAGGTTTCAAATCACTAATCTACTAGTTGTAACAGCGGACTGTGGGCAGCTTCTCACAAATGTAACCCTCCAACAGCTATAGAAAGGTTCCCTATGGAGCTTCAACCATGGTATCCCCTACTGTACATATACTTTAATCTGTCTTTGTGTTAGTCCTTCCCAATATATAATTGGTATTAGAGCTATGTGTTATTAATTATCCACTGGTTATCACAATGTTATCAATTGAAAGGTGTGAATCTTAAAAATGACCTCTGATGCATTTAGAGGTTATGTATTTTATGGTGTATATAAAGATGTTAATGTGTATCTACCTAGAGCTGAATATACAGTGTGACTGTATGTTGCTTCACCTGCTTAAAAGTCCTGTTGTCCCCCTACACAAAACATGAGCTACAATCAGACTTTCTTTCATTCCAGCCTTCACACGGGAGGCTTGGCACGCCTGATGGTTTTCTGTGGAAACATGTAAATAACACATGTGACACCATTAATAATGCATCAGCAGTCAGGCATTCTGCTTCATTATTCTACAATTTAAATGAGGGTTAAAGCTCACAGCTCAAGCTTTACTTGTGTGGGAGCAACTGGACATTAAAAATATAACAGTAGCATATTTTAGCCAGTGAAACTTTTATTGAAACCATTGAGATTGAAGCCAGTGAATAAATGAGCCACTTTTTGCTCTTTAATCTGTGTTGTTGTTTAACTGAGATGTTACTGTGAAATATTACACCGGGAGCACATACTGTTCAGTCTTATTGTTGCTTATGACACATGGCCGTATACTTGTAGCCAGCTATGGTATGGTATGTAGGCCTTACTTATTAAATAAATGTATGACATTAATTGTGAGATATTGGTAATCTGCTAAAAACACCAAACCTCATATAGGCCTATTTTATGTCCTATATAGACTTTGGGCTACAACTGACTGCATTATTTTATAATAAATTATTTTAGCTTGGCATTGCTAATATGTAACGTTAGTTTATGTTTTAATTCTAGAGTCACTGGATTAAAATGTCACCAAATAGGTTAAGAAAACCAAATATTCAGGACCTCAATCATTTTTAATACTTTGGCTACAACAATGAAATGACATAATAGGAAATACATCTTTACAATCTCTGAACATGGAAATATAACTTATCATGTTCGAAGCCATGCTCTTTCAATGTCCGTGAAGTTGAAAGTGAACAGAAACAATAACGTAACCCTAACTAAGATTAGCTCGGTCAAATGAGGTGACGCTTCCTCCCCCCCTCCGCCCTCATCATCCCCACTCTACAGCCATGCTTCCTACTGGACCCAGGTGGAAACTGCGTATTTTCTAAAGTAAAAATGGCGACAGTCCAGCAGAAGGGCTCGAAGTGCAGTAACTAACTTCTTGACCGTGGCTTCGTCCTGCGGTAAGTGACAGACCGCGCAGTGATACATTGTAGGCAGGTGATGTGATGTGACGCTCAGAAGGTCAGAGGAGGGATGGATATTAGCGTCGCCGGTGGATTTCTGAGTAAGGTCAAAGTATTTGTACAAAAGCTCCTTTTCTGGGACGCTATAATACGAGTTTGACTGCTGCTTAGCCTGTTAGCAGAGGAGCTCGCTGACTGTCGCATAAAAAAGTCACAGCTGCAGAGGTAGCCTACATCCCTGCTGCTTGAGATAGCACTACTAATATTGATGGGCTACTTTTAATTAGTCTTTGTAGCGGCCCTTAAAGTCATGTAACCTGAATTGTGTGTTAATTGGTCACCTCAATCAGTTTAAGCTATTAAATATTATAATAGAATATAAAATAAAAGTGTAATAGAAAATAGCTCTAGATATGCAACGGTATTATTAAAAAGAGAATTAGCTACTACTCTTGTTTGAAACTTAGCCTAAACTTAGTTGCATGTGGGAACTATAATATGAAAAAAATGTAAAGCAATACACTTCCAACTATGAAGAACAGGTTGTTTATAATGAATTATCCTTGCTTCTAAATAACTTGATAAGAGGGCTGTATTTGTTTGTAATGAGAAAACGGTATGTTTTATTATATTACTGGGCAAGATGTCTGTGAAGGTTCTCAGTCATCCAGGACTTAACACACGTCTGCATTTATGACAACATATTTGGTTTTCTTTTATATTAAACACCCATTAGACAAAATTGGAACTAGCTTTGATACATTTCATTTAAAGATTTAAGATTAATTATGTCTATTTAAAATGGTTTTTTTCTTTAAGATCCCTCCACTGCTGAAACTTTAGCCATGTGACCACGTTTGGAAGACGGTATGCTGTCAAAATAGGTGAAGACCAGTGAACTTACAAACAGGTTTGTAAAAGTATCTTTGGCACTAATGCAATAAATCATAAGTGAAAATAAATACACTATATACCATTATACTTAATATAGCTCAGTGCTAGTTTCTTACAGAAGGTACTGCACATACCGTTTCTATGTTGGTCAGTACCCTTCATTTAAACCAACTGTGCTTCAATTATCCAACTAAAATACACTGGCTGCTCTGCTCGGGGTCAATGGCAGCTTAAACCAATCCTCTGCACATAGACTGTTTTTAATTGGCACTGGGATGGATCTTTACAGGCAAAATTTTGTAGTCAGTTTATATTTGTAAATGCATTAATCCCTTCTTTATTGCTTCATTAACTTGTATTTCAGGATTCATGAGATAACAAGCTCTGGTAAAAGGAGAGCTGTTTTATGTCTACATTGTCTTAAGCAGCACTGACAGTAGCACTTCCCTGTTAGCGGCAGAGGAATGAAGGTTTTGTCAAATCAAAGTGTTGGCCAACATAATGGTGCATCATTCCCTTTAGGTGTCTAAGATGGGGATTAGGTGGCTATAGGAAGAAGTCAGCAGCAGCTTAGCAGCCTTGTGTAGGTTTTACTGCATTAGTATACCACTGAGACGAGAGAAGTCAACCATTCGACTAAATAAATCAAATGTCTGAGACATGTTATCCACAAATTGATTATATGTCACTTTACAAGGTCAAAAATTTTAACCAAGATGCCTCAAGTCCCTGAATGCTCAGCATAGCAAGCAGCTACGTGTTTGTGTTGCCCTGGCTGCTGCTTACACAGCTTTAAATGAAGACACATGGGACTACTTAAATGGGAGTACACTGGCCTGAATTAGCAGCTCAGCTGAGCAGCAGCTGGAGACATGAGATATTTTAGTAATCAGGTGGTTCTAGTGAGAACAGAGGGCTGTGCAGAAGGAAGTGCTGAGAGGAAAATAAGGCCAGCAGGCTTGCACTGACACACTGAGTAAACCTCACTTTACTCAGTTATGATTTAAACAGATGTTTACATTGTTTGTATTCATACAGTTATCAATTATGATGCGCTAACTAGTGTTGTCAAAAATATTGATATTTCGATAAATATCGATACTGAAATATCTCAAACGATACGATACTCATTTCCCGAAGTTTCGATACCAGCTGAGCTTTGGATTTTACTTGAAAAGGTTTTTTTTTATTACTTGCACTATTGGTTTCTGAATGTATGACAATCTGAGAGGCCTTTGAACAAGTGCACTACCTCAGGGGTCTTCAAAAGGTGGACCGCGATCTGGACCGCAAGACATTATTCATAATTACAAGCACATTGTGTAAAACATATTTTTGAACCGGCACTTCTAGGACAGCTACACACGTGGACAAAATTGTTGGTACCTTTCGGTCAATGAAAGAAAAACTCACAATGGTCACAGAAAAAACTTTATTCTGACAAAAGTAATAATAAATAAAAATTCTATGAATGTTAACCAATGAAAGTCAGACATTGCTTTTCAACCATGCTTCAACGGAATTATTTAAAAAAATAAACTCATGGAACAGGCCTAGACAAAATTGATGGTACCCCTAGAAAAGACTGTAAATAATGTGACCAAATGGACATGTTAATTCAAGGTGTGTGCACTAATTAGCATCACAGGTGTGTACAATCTTGTAATCAGTCAGTCGGCCTATTTATAGGGCTTCAGGTAGTCACTGTGTTGTCTGGTGACATGGTGTGTACCACACTCAACATGGACCAGAGGAAGAGAAGGAAAGAGTTGTCGCAGGAGAATAGAAAGAAAATTATAAACAAGCATGATAAAGGTAAAGGCTATAAGACCATCTCCAAGCAGCTAGATGTTCCTGTGACTACAGTTGCACATATTATTCAGAAATTTAAGATCCATGGGACTGTAGCCAACCTCCTGGACGTGGCAGGAGGAAAATTGATGACAAAGAGACGGATAATCCGAATGGTAACAAAAGAGCCCAGAAAGACTTCTAAAGAGATCCAAGGTGAACTCCATGCTCAAGGAACATCAGTGTCAGATCGCATCATCCGTCGTTGTTTGAGCCAAAGTGGACTACATGGGAGACGGCCAAGGAGGACACCATTGTTGAAAACAAATCGTAAAAAAGCTAGACTGGAATATGCCAAACTACATGTTGACAAGCCACAAAGCTTCTGGGAGAATGTCCTATGGACAGATGAGACAAAAATGGAACTTTTTGCCAAGGCACATCAGCTCTATGTTCACAGACGGAAAAATGAAGCATATCAAGAAAACACTGTCCCTACTGTCAAACATGGAGGAGGCTCTGTTATGTTCTGGGGCTGCTTTACTGCATCTGGCACAGGGTGTCTTGAATCTGTGCAGGGTACAATGAAATCTGAAGACTATCAAGGGATTCTAGAGAGAAATGTGCTGGCCAGTGTCAGACAGCTTGGTCTCAGTCATGGGTCTTGCAACAGGACAATGACCCAAAACACAGCTAAAAACACCCAAGAATGGTTAAGAGGAAAACATTGGACTATTCTAAAGTGGCCTTCTATGAACTCTGACCTCAATCCTATTGAGCATCTTTGGAAGGAGCTGAAACATGCCGTCTGGAAAAGACACCCTTCAAACCGGAAACACCTGGAGCAGTTTGCTCATGAGGAGTGGGCCAAAATACCTGCTGAGAGGTGCAAGTCTCATTGACAGTTACAGGAATCGTCTGATTGCAGTGATAGCCTCAAAAGGTTGAGCAACAAAATATTAAGTTAGGGGTACCAACAATTTTGTCTAGGCCTGTTCCATGAGTTTATTTTTTTAAATAATTCCGTTGAAGCATGGTTGAAAAGCAATGTCTGACTTTCATTGGTTAACATTCATAGAATTTTTATTTATTATTACTTTTGTCAGAATAAAGTTTTTTCTGTGACCATTGTGAGTTTTTCTTTCATTGACTGAAGGGTACCAACAATTTTGTCCACGTGTGTACGTCTACACGCGCGGGTCCTCAGGTTACTATGGTTACGGACAGAGCAGCGGGAAATTTCAACATGTTTAGCGTAGCCTGATGATGAGTTAGAAACAACAAAAATTTTAAAGTTGAGCCTTGGCAAAACATAATTAAGATTCACTGACGTTATGGACGGAGAGGGAACATTTATTTTAATCAGAAAATACAGCTCCTCAGCTCCGTGTCAGTGTCAAAGCTGAACAACAGCCCTTTATCCTCTAGTCCCGACTGCTTTGATAATCAGAGAATGAATTCAGAACTGAACCAGGACTGGACAGTTTTCATGTCAGGATTAAAAAGACTCTAGCTCAGAGGAAAGTGAGGACGTCTAATGTGATGAGTTGTACATTTGTCTGTCAACTTCTTTATTCTGACTCGTTTGTCGCATATTTGACCTCATTTACAAACAATGTGAGTAATTAGTTCACGCAATTTGCGTTCATTTGAACCCAACACATGTTCATTTGGGTGGTTAAAAACAGAAAAGGTGTAAAGGGAGGGTTTGGAAATGAGTGACACAGGTTAAGTCTTCCTTTAGTTGTGTCAGTTTCTGTGTGAATCCTAAATCCTGTTTCAGAACTAATCATAAGCATTTTAATTAAAATGTTACCCCACATGGGGAAAATACAGGAAATAAATATTTCTATTCTAAATTTTGTTTAAAGATGAACCTGCAAATTAAACAATAACAGTTAATTATTGGCAGATAATGCAAAAGAAATGCTCAGTGCATTTTCCCTTGTTCCTGCTGTTTTCAGAGGAATGACATAGAAAGAGATCAATTATGACAGACATCTTTGTCATATTTATTTAACAAATATGTTTTGGCTTGAATTGATGATTTTCTATTTAAAATGTTCTCACACAAGGAGTATTAGGCATTATATGCAGGATTCCAGGCTGTTGTCAATAAACCACCAAGTCCTGAGCTTTAGCTTTAGCCTCTTTTGATTTTGTAGTTTTTTCCTTTTGTCTGTGAGCTGTGTTTGGTGAAAGCTAAACACTCAAACATCCTCCTGTAAACAAAGGATAAAATACAGAAAACAGTGGATTATCAACATTCATCTCCAATTTGTTTAAGAGGCTGTAGGTGTGGAATAAATGATTTATTATATTCAAACGCATATTCTTTTATTAAAATTTTCCGGACCCATCACGGTGAGGAAAGTTAACTAAGCGGACCTTGGCTGATTTTAATTGATTTTAATTTAATATACCTAATTGTCATGTTCTATCTAGACATGTTATATTTATTCGATATTTTTGAAGGTATCGTATCGAAGTTAGAAATTCCAGTATCAACACTAGCGCTAACTTTATGTATGCTATGAAATTGACTTTTTATTGATCTGCAGTCTGCTGCTTCTCAATATGTTTCAGGTATTAAATGTAGTTTTTTTATATATCGTCATTTATCAACACAATTTGCAAGTAGCTGCCCTCTCATGTTTGTGTCAAGGCATTAGGACTAGCAATGAAATCTATGATAGTCTTCAACTGGCAACAATTAGTCCAAAGAGCACTTTAGCACTGATTATTTTATTTTATGTTTTTTACTGATGTCCCTATGTTTTTGCACAGTATTTATTTTTCGTTGCTTTGTGATTGGTGAAAACTACATGGAGCTTTGTCTGTACGTGTTCACCGAGAGCACATTGTTCAGTCTGACAAACCTAGGTGGTATTAAGAGAATATTGTGTCTTATTAGAAGTGATATTATCAGTTTTATGATTCAAAACAAGGCAGTGTGGCGTGAAAAGCCTCATTCATAATTTGGTTCAAATATCCACCAAAGAGATGGCTTTCAGCACATAAAACCAAGCAAGAAATGAGTGTTGATGAGCATTATAATTGAAAATGTGTTTTTCGTGCACCGCTTAATGTTACTTTGATCGTTATTATCATCATAATTGCGGAGCACAAAGCCAAAATGTGCCCCCTTTTTCGGAAGAGGTGTTATCATTCAGAGGCACGGTTGTATGTCTCTTTCCCCCATTTTTACACCTGAAACTGTAGCGTGGATGTGTGAAATGCTCTGAAACTATAGCTGGGTGTGATTACCAGTCAAATTAAACCTGAGATGTCAGTTAAATGTGTCAGTGCTTCCACTCCCACACTTGGCAGGTTGCAGGGAGTGACAGGCGGGCTGTTGATTATTTTCCACCATCAAACAGAGGCACACAAACTACTGTTTACACGTGGCTCCTCTTTGTTAAATATTTTTTACATGAAAGCCACCGTTTGGGAATGTTTTTGATGCATTTTACACCAGAGCAATATTGAGTCAACATAGGCTCTTATAGGACTGCAACATTTACAGTATACAATTCTTTCATTTTAAAAGTGCTATTGAATTGTTTCGTCTAGAGTATATGCCAAGGCTGTTACTCAAGACTAATGAAGAATTTATTATTGACTGACAGTCAATAATATGCTAATAATATGCTCAATAAACAAAAGAATTCTTACTTCTACTAATGATGGTTTAAGCTAAGTCACACTTTATTTAACAACACAACATACAAAACAATCATACTTTTTGAAGAAACACATGAATACATTATCTTAATTTAAAAATGTGTACTCACACTTAACTATTTATAGTTATTTATGAAATAAAAATCTCAGTTATTATTAATGTGTTTCGATTTAATCTACTCCATACACTATTGTTGAGGCTGTTATTACCTTTAAAATAACATCATATCTAAATGTTAACCCTGCTGGGATATCCCTATCCCAGCAGGGTTAACATGCTGGGATAGGCTCCAGTCACCCACAACCCCTAACGAGACTAAGCGGTAGAAAATTAATGAATGATGAATGAATGAATATATCAATCTGTGATATAAATGGCAATATTGAAACTGAACACTGTGTTGGTCATTACAGCTTTCTGGCTCCAGCAGTTGCAAAACTAATGTCTGCCTTTATTAAAAACAAAACTAAGGCCATTTTCTTCTTTAGCTTGCCTGGCCAGCCAGACTACTTTCTTGTTGTATTGCATACACAGAGAAATTGATCTGAGATTGTCCAATCTGTTCTGTATTTTTCTCCGGTTCTTCCTTCCCGTGCCAATTGTAGCAAGGGAGGTGGGATTTTGTTTTCGCGTCATATTGAGCGCAACAATTTTATTAACCAAAACAGTCAAGATGTCCGCGACATCGGAGTGATTGTTTGATACTGCGCTTGCTTAAAGACCTGGACATGTCTTTAAAACCACAGCAACTTCTCTCCCAATAGCTATGCTGGTATACACTGTGATTTATGAACAACTGGAATTGGACGGTCACTTTCCTTACGGGACAGCCGTAGTTTCTCTGATTGGATTACTCAGCAAATGTTAGTTCCACCCATGATCTTGCCTTGAAATCCTGTTTAAACCCTGCAATCCCAGACTAATATCGCTGTATGTAATACAATGAGAAAACAGTCCCTACCACTACTGACAAGCTATTTAAAGTGCGACTCTACACCCACAAAGTGGCAGCACTAATAGCATTATAGGGTCATATACACCCAGTGTGGTTACATGCAGGTAGAGAAAAACAAATTATTACCTTAGAGTAAATTGCATGTACACCTTATTCCGACTGGACAGCTGGATAATGTGGTTTGTTGTCAGATTACTGCTGCAGGTTTACAGCAGCTTACTCCGATTAAATGTCTGAGGCGAACAGCGGTACAGTAACAAACACATGAGAAAATAGTGTGAGTAAGGTCTGCATGTAACCGTACTGAGTGACAGCTCTGTATGCAGTTTAGTCAAAACTCATAGTTTACAATATCTTACTTTTTCTCTCATCATGATTAGGGCTGGCAATCACAGGCGTTTCTCACAATATGATACACGATACAGGGCGCACAATACTGATAATATATAAATATGGCAATTCTGCTACTATCAAAATATTGCACAAACTTGTCTGCAAATATAGTACTTTATCAAACACCATAATTTTCATTTTTTTTTAATTAAAGGTTTACCTTAATTTGCCAGTTTGCACATGTGAAACAATAGAGGACTTTGTGTAACAGTGTCTTCTAGACTCACTACTGTAAATTTCTCCTGTCACTCACAACAATGACATTTAATCTAGAGGTTGATCGATACTAAATTATACCAATAACTAGGTTGGACTTTACTTGCCAATAACAGATTAATTAACTGTTTTTTAAATAGATACAAATAAAAAAAAAAACAACACAAACCTTCATGTAAAACCGTGCTGAACTTAAGTATAAAATAACAAAACAAAAAATATAAACAATACTGAACCATGTGCTAAATGAGTAACACTTCTCAGCCCTAATGCTAAGTCAGCTTTTCCTTCCTGCTAATAACACTACCACTACGCTATTTTCTGAACAACTTTAAAAATGGGCCAGTAGGATATATTGTGCTCTACCTTAGTTACATCTGACTGTGCTCTGCTACCTCCGTGAAGTTAGCGTGCGCTGCTCTGTGACAGTCAGTGTTGCCAAAAAACAAATCGTACAGACAACCCAAAATTATTGTATTTCGGCACAAATTATTGTACAATGAATCTTGTTAATGTGCACTTAATTACTAATAATTGTAACTTTTAATCTATTTATTATTATTTATTGCGAAATGTGTATTGTTTTTAGCTGTTCTTACCTCTTGCTCTTAATGATTGAGTCTGTTTTAACGTGTGTAATGAAAGATGTGGCGTTCAATCAATCAATCTATTGGCCTTTAATGGTACAGAGTTCCTAATTGTTGTACAAATATGATAATTATTGTACATCTGACAACGCTGGCGACAGTTTGCCCGTGCGGGAGCGAGCAGCTCTGTCTGTGTGAGCACAGCTCCGTTAAGTCGGCATGTCTCTGCGTGCTCCCGGTGCTGACGGCTCAGAGCGGAGACACCAGCGCATCAGTAAATATCAAAGGCAATTTAAATGTTGTAAACTAAATAGTCTTTATCAAGTTTGTTAGTTCCACCTCGTAAAAGCCAAAGTGGGCCCACACCTTTGATGTGAGCTGGTGGCTCTTTTAGTTTGTTTCCTTTAGCTTCACACCATAGATTATAAATAAACATGGATGTTGTGTGCCCATTTCTCCCCCATTCACTGATATTGGCAATAAAATGACGGTTATATCTGGGCTTTTCTGCTGTTAGTGTATAATAAAACAATAGTTTTCAGATAGCAGATAAACGGACGTATTAATCAAAAATTCACCCCTCCCCAGAGTTGTTATGCAGTAAAAACTTAGCTCTAGAGACCGGAGACATGTTTTGTACCAGGCTGTAAACATGAATTTTTACACTTTTAAAGTTGCCATTGGATTTCTTTCTTATATTTCCGCTTTTGGAACCTGCCCTCTGGTGGACGGAGGTATGTTGCTGTATGGTGGCGCCCTTACTCAAGGCCCTTTTAAAAAGGTTCCGTGAGAGAGGCTTGCTTCACACTTACCGCTATTCCCCAAATTTGTTTCTACTGCACTAGTTACTTCCACTCACTTTACAACCACTCATTTTAGAAGTGCGCCCATGGGGATTGAAGAAGTAGTGAACTCATTGAGTAAAATTGTATGAAGTATGCTATAAATAAAACATTGAGCAAGTGTATTTATTATCGATTGTGAGAGAAAACAACACAATATATCGCTATATTGAGATTTTAGCCCACCCCTAGTCATGATTAATTTCAAGCAGCACATGTAAAGTTTAGTTTTAATCACACTTGTGCTAAATAAAAATGCAAAAGGGATGCACAGAGATGTGAACTTGCACAAAATTTAATGGCTATGCTAACACAGACCGCTACTGTTTTTACTCTATAAAGTAAGGTTTGTAGTAACCCTTTACAGTTGTTTTCAATATGTTTTTGTACACCTAAGACGGTACAAACGTTTATTTTTGAATCTGCAGAAGCAGACGCTGTTGGTGTCTTTGTGTGCTGTGAGAGAGATAGATGTGGAGTGCAGGTCAAATAGATGACTGATGATGGTTTTATGACTTGTTTCTGTACACCTATGTGCTATATTGTTGATATCACAAGATGGCAGTGAGCATTATGATACGGCATTGCCCTACATAACAGTGCACTTTAAATATTATGTCGATATCTCTTCCAACAACTTGCAATCAAGACTGTTACTACCAAACATTTTGATGTCAAAGTTTTTCTAATAGTGGCAGCTTTGGGACTAGACAGTGTTCAAAAGATATAAATGTAACATCCATAAACATAGCACACAGTATGTAACGACTATGTAATGGCCACTATTACCTCAAGTCATTGTGATGAAAAGAATGAATTTATGAAAAGTACTTAATAATATACGGGATACCATTTGTTACCATATTATTAGTGTCGTCATGCTATTATCAAGGTGGAACATAAAGTGCAACCCCTTATAATATAGTGATAGATGTTACACTGGTCAGAATGGTTGAACACATTTTGTGCTCTCTATCTGAATCAACTTGTGTTGTGTGCAAAATGTGTCAGAATATGAATAAATAATTTTCCATCTGTTTCATCCTAAGTCCATACCTGAACAATTCTTTGAGTATTATTCAAATGGTTCCACTATTTTTTTTGGTTCACTGCAAACAAAAAAAAAAACAGAAGTTGACACAACTTGTCTCTTTGTAAGTATACCGTCAATCAAGTTAGAGTTATTATTACCTTATTATAGTTTGGTGTATTATATAATACTTCAAATTAGCTGGTCTTCTTTGAATGAATTTTAAGGTAAGGTTTGGCAATTTCTTGAACATCATGACACTGATATATCATCACAAATATACAATTTAATGAATAAAAGAAAATCTTAATCATATCATTTGGATGTTATGGAGCGTTTCCACCACTAAGGGGCACAATATGATCACTGATTGCCCCAGTCCTGCTCCAAGGGAGCACTGAAAAGCAACATCTGTTAATCTGGCCACAGAATGAACAGAAATAAAAGGAATGACAGAACATATACTTAAAAACCATGATACCTACTTGTACATTATAATGAATAAATATGCAGTAATAATTAGGTTGTAATGTTTCATAATAAGGCTAGCTAGTAATCATAAATGTGTGTTTTTAACTACATTGTTTTTGATCCAGCATTTCCCTCCATAATTTAAATGTATGCTTATAACCAGGGCATAATACAGATGTGACATGGAAATTGGATTTTCAGATTGTGTTAGTTGTGTATTATCCTCTGAACGCGGTCCAAACAGTCTCTGTATGTACGAGGCTTTGGATTAACGCACTTCCATTGTACGCTGAGCCCAGGCCGCTAACCCTTTTGTGATTCCTGAGGTTGAGCTCAGCATTTTCCTCATTAATTTCCCATTTATTCTCTGAGCTGGATGTGATATTTTAGAGATTTGAGCATGCGGGGCACAGGTTAGGCGCAATTATGCTGACGGAGAGCTTTTCCAGACGAGCTCAAGGAAATGTGAAGTATAGGATTATATATCAAGAAAGTTCTATAGTGATTAACCTTCATTGCAGTCCCCTCGGTGATCTCAGAGAGGCAAATCTTCCTTCCGTCAGCTACTGTCTGCTACATCTCTGCAGCCTGATAAATGACCTTCAAAATGATAGATCGAGGCATTTCTCCTTCTTCCTCTTCTTGTGCTTTTAAAGCATTTGTTTGCCCTTTTCCACTGGTTCAAATGCACCTTTAACTATTCCCTTCTCTGGGTTTCCGCAGCTCCGGGCTCTACAGCTTCAGAGGTAATTGAAATGATCAGCGCGGTCATGGCAACCATATGTCAGTTATTAGAGTTATGTGTCAAAGTTAGGATCAGAGAGAATAAAAGTATTTTCTTTTTTCTGTTCATTTCAATGTGTTTGGAGATTTGTGGGCACCCAGAGTTAAATCACTTGAGGTTATTTTTGGTTGCTACAAAATGTACAGTTCTACAAATTCCACATCAAAATAATTTTTTTATAAAATAACGGTAACACTTTATTTTACACTACACTGTTATTATACACTAATAACATGTAACTACACAGTACATACATACCCTAACCCTACCCACAATAGTTAAGTACACATAATCCCATTATGTATGTACTATGTAGTTACATGTTATTCATTTGTTACACACGGAGTTCAATATAGTACAATGTATCAAGTGTAGTGTAAAATAAAGTGTCAACAAAAAAACTGCTTTGCTAGAAAAAGATAGTAACAGAGTGATACACATGTATAGGAATGGCTAAAGCCAACAATTTGTTTTAAAACTTTTGAATGTAAACAGTAAGCTGCTGCAAATGTTTTATCCTGCAGTTTTGGCTTATTTGTTTGTTAATTCTTTATTCCATTGAAAATGAAAAAGAAATTGTAGGCACCATACATAGAGAATACAGAGGGCTGGTTCAACTATAGGTATTAGTTTGAAGACTCTGGTTGAAGCAGTGGAGCAACAGGATGCTTTACTGAACAACATGGACCATCCCCTGCATTGGGCTTTTGAACAACAGAGAGCAGCCAGTGGCAACTGAGATCCATGTCCTGCAGGAATCAGTCCACGGCAGAGAAAGTTGGAATCCATTTATTTGCTTTTATATTTATTTGAAGGGACCAACAACTGAATTTCCCCTCGGCAATTACAAAAGTTGAACTGAATTGAGCAAATGAATATGGATTTAAATAGTTCGGATTACTAATAAGTATTCACTGAAGAATAGTGAAGCACCAGTATAGTGAATCGTTTTTTGAAATATGGATCCACAGAAAAAGTTCACCAAACTGATTTTGTTCAATAGGATTTTCTGCAATAGGAAAACAAGATTATACAGATATAGATCAATATAGTATATATGTACAGTAGTACAACAATTTCTCCCTTTTCAGTAGAAATAGTCTTGTTATAAAAAAAATCAAGACATTACAAATATTGGTGGATATTTTTTGTTTGGGAAATTATTTACAGTCACATTTATAGGTAACACTTAATAACTTTGTAATTTAACCTTGCGTACATATGTTTTAAAGGTTTTCTGGTGTTTAATAATGTGTTACAAAGTGACCAGTATTACAAATGCATTGGTTTCTCATGGTAAACTTCTATGTTATTCATCAGCCTAATGATATAATATATATCCACTGCAGAGGTGTAAAAATGTCATTCTGCTTCTACAATTTAACGTTTTGTATGATGGGAGACGACGTCAGACAGATTGCTGCAGCAGAAAGAAGGGGAGAGAAAAAAACCCTGACACCTGATTTAACGAGTTCTTGAAACACTTTGTTTTCGGGGAATAGGTGAAATCATCTTAGCCCCATTAGCAGATTTTGCACTCGTTTGAAGACAAAAAAACACAACTTTTTGGGGAGTGTTTTATTTTATTATTATTATTTTTTTCACTTTTGAAAAACGTGTGTGTTTGTGTGCTCTAATATGAGTTTGTTTTATTTTTGTGCAAGCTTTTGGTTTGGTGTAAAGCAGAGGGGATCTGAAGGTATGTATGTTAGCAGCAAATTTTGACTTTAAAAGCTTATATTTCTCACTTTAATTGCAAATATTTTATGCTTGCCATCCAAATCGTTATGTGACTTCTGGTTTGTCTTAGTCCATGTGTTTTGACGCCGACGCAGCACAAAGCCGGCTTTTCCCCCAACAATGCCGCTTCCCCAAGCCCTGAAGAAAGGACATATTTGAGCTCCTTTGATTCGTCCCGATTTGTTTTGATGTGAGGAGTGAGTGCTTTTTAAAATCTCCTTAACTCCCCGAGGCCCGGCCCAGCCTCCCACAGGGCTAATGACCGTAGCCCTGGCCCGTGTTGAATAATACAGACCTTTTCTGAGGAGGGGAGGGAGGCCAAGGGTTAGACATCAGCCCTCCTTTTTTTCTTACAGTACACGTCCATTGATAAGATTGTATTAATTGGTATGAATAGAGGTGGTTCTCTCCTTGTATACATTTACCATTATACTCATTAGCGCCCCGTTGCCTCCCAGCAAGTTTCTACTTCACATCCCCTGGGGTCTCCTGGGAGGCAATTTGCATCTCTCCATGGTGTCTCTCTGGGGTTATTGAGGAAATATTAGCCCCCTTTTCTTTCACGGCCGACCCTTTGATTTATTTTGAGTTGAAGCTGATAGAGTGGCACTCACATGTTAATGACCGGCCTAACTCGTGCAAGGCAACTCATTGATCGGACTCGAGAAGGTAACAATTGACAGGCACCGCTGAATAATTGTCTAACATGTGTCTGCGATGCGAACACGAGGACCCCGGGAGATGACAAGGGGGAATCCCAGCGCTGTCAAGGCTACTGCGCTCAAGCTGTCCACTTTTCTTTTGGTGATAGACTTGGATAAATAGGCTTCTGTTGGCCTCTGGATTCTTCGTGACTTTTTGACAGCCACAGTTTTGGCATTGTCTTGTCAGAGCTGGTTGATTCTTATCATCTCTCTTGACCTCGTGTGATCACAGTGGTGCTTATTTTAGCCGCTTTATACTTACTCACTCTGATCAAAATGGCTTCTGGATACATTCTTAAACAAGTCAATCTCTGCTAATGCATCTTGAAGGATAACAGCAGAGGAATAGGATGCAGCAAACTTATATTTATATTATTGCATTTTCTTCTCACTTTTATGTTATTAGTGAGACAGAATTTGAGCTGTCCGCAGTGGCACTACGTATATGGCATAAAGCAAACTGCCAACATGCCAAATTTTCTGGAATTCACCAATGTTTAGTGATATAGAAAGTTCTCTTGCAAAAACAAAATTTATGCACAGAATAAAACATGCTTATGCACATCCTGGTATGCTGTATTTTTTTTTTGGTTTTAAAATGAGTTAGCATACCTGCCTTAAACCAAAATGGTTGTTGGATAATTGTTTGTGCTCTGACTCACAGTCTCAGTCAGAAATATCATGACCAAACCAGCTGGGATAGATTCTAGGGCTGTGTAATTAATCGCAATTGCAAAACAATTGCAATTTGAGCACATGCAGTTTCAAAATCGCATATGGCTGCAATTTTATTTATTTATATTTTAATTCAGAATCCGAGTTTCTGGACGGTTTAATTCGTAATCGGCCGGTAAAATAAAAGCTCACCTGTCATTTGGGCCAGTGAGCTTTATCCTACCTGCAAATGCTGTGTTGTGCGCAGTCCAGACATGATGTGGTGCAGTTTTAATGTATATAAAGGTTATGAAATGTTTTGTTATACACTTGTTACACACTCTTTTGCACTGAATACATTTAAGAATGTAGCATGTTTGAAAAACCAAAAACAATTGCCAAAATCACAAATAAAATCACTATTGCAATATTCATTAAAAAAAAATGCAATATGATTATTTTGTTAATATTGCACAGCCCTAATAGACTGTGTAATATGTAGGTCCCAAACAACCTGTAACAAGATGATCACAATTAAATATTTACTGTTTTAGAAGTAGAGATGCTCCGATCAGCATTTTTGGGGCCGATCACCGATTACCGGTCACCAAAATCATGATCTGCCGATTGCCGATCACTGCCGATCACAGAATAGCAGGGGAATGGGAATCTTTTATCTATAATCATGCAGAGTTTGCACCATTTGTCGAAATGAAACTAACTCTAAATGAACTGTATTAACTGTATATGACATTTCACCACAGAACATGACTATACTTGTATACCGAAATACAGCTGAATATAACAGAACAGTTATTTCCTAAATAACTTTCCTGTGTGCATACACACATGGAATGCCAGGTTATGTTCCACAATAAAAGATGTGAAATACATCTCAGCTCTATCTGAATGGAAGAACTGAGATATATTGGAGCAGCCTTCTCTGCGCTTAGCCTCCCTAACATGTTGTGGTCCCTAAAAGATATAAAAGCATAAAATATTATTTCTATAAGCTATAGGCCTATGCAATTATTCGTTAATTATGTTTAAATATGTAGAGTACTTTTACTATTTATATAAGCTGCTTATACTATTTATGTAAAGTGCTTTTATTTATTTTCTGTTGCAACTTTAAACAGGTCTAAGCAGTTTTTTGCTAGCCTGAATAATATGCACATGAAAATGAAACTTATCAACTCACCTCAACATGCCTTTTGCAATCATTTAGATGGACATAACTGATTAATTTAGTTTGGGAGAAGAGATAAAAGCCCGCCCACACTGACAATTGATTGGTTGATTTGCAGAAACAGGCCAATCAGGATGCTCTCTGTCTTACAAGTGCTTCGCACACACACACACGCAAGGTCTCGCTCCTCTCCTCTCTGCCGTGCGCGCGCAGCGCTACACGATTTGAAACACTCTCGCATGCGCGCTCTTGCTCGCTCTAGATTCCGGGAGATTTTAAATAATTTGCGGGCATCAGGGAGCCGCTATCAATATGCGGGAGACTCCCGCAACTTCCGGGAGACTTGGGATGTCTTCTTTGAAAAACTTCCAGACGGGAGAGCTCATGTTGCCACTGACAAGCTCCGCTCTGCTGTTGTGTACCTGTGCCGCGCGCCGTGCATGCACGTGTGAAAAAGTTGCATGATTTACGTCACGCGATCAGCTTTTTTGATCGGCGCTTTTGGGGTTCCCCGATCAAGCTATTTTTAGTCAATATCGGCCGATCATGATCGGTGGCCGATCAATCGGAGCATCACTATTTAGAAGTATTGTCCTAAAAAGAAAAAGATCAATTAGGAAAATGCATTAGACAAATGAACTGTATTGTCTGGCACACCCAGACCCATCTTGTCTCGTAACTTTCATTGCAAATCATTAATTTGATAGGGGTCACAGAGGTTGGATCCAATCATGGCAGCTTTAAGGCCTAGGCGGGGTACAACCTGGACAATGGCCAGTTAGAGACCGTTAACACACTGCCAAAACCGCAATGTTTCTGATGTGGATTGGTCCCTTGGTGTTCTTACTCCACCAAAGCTTAAACACGCATATGCAAGCAACGTCTCTACAGATTAGAAAGTCACAGAAGAAAACCCATTCCCTACTGGTCAAAGGCAGACAGAGCCTGGACCCTGGAATTACAGTAGTTAAAGAGTTGCAAGGCATGACCAGCAATCTTGTGTAAATGGATCCTTAGTCGCGAACACTTAGGGATGTGTACAGTGGCACACAGCTATTCACTCTCACAATCATTCATTAGGGACAATTCAGATTCACCCATTACTAGTGGTTAAGTTTTAGTTCAGATTTTATCTCAACAGTGTCTGTCATTGTTAACAGCCATTGCCATCTCTCTAAAGCGTCTAGTTTTACTTTTTGCAATTGGAATCTTAATTTTCTGAACTTCATTTTATGCAGGAAACCTGTTCACCTCACAGGTACAATAATTCAGCTGCTTTACACTGGACTATCTCCTCTACAATCACACTCATTCATTCTTGCCCAAGGACACAACGCCAGTATGAACATTGGAGAGCGGGACTCGAACCGCCAACCTTCCGGTTGACCCCTCATAAATATTGGGACATCGACACAATTCTATACACCACCAAATAGGGTTTGAAATGAAACAAGATGGGTTGTAACTGCAGACTTTTAGCTTTAATTTTAGGGTATTTACATCCAAATCATGTGAACGGTGTAGAAATTACAACAGTTTGTATATGTGCCTCCCACTTTTTAAGGGACCAAAAGTAATGGGACAATTGGCTGCTCAGATGTTCCATGGCCAGGTGTGTGTTAATTCCCTCATTATCCCATTTACAAGATGCAGATAAAAGGTTCGAATGTTCATTTCAAGTGTGCTATTTGCATTTGGAAACGGTTGCTGTCATCTCAATATGAGATCCAAAGAGCTGTCACTATCAGTGAAGCAAGCCATCATTAGGCTGAAAAAACAAGCAAACCCATCAGAGAGATAGCAAAAACTTTGGGTGTGGCCAAATCAACTGTTTGGAACATCCTTAAAAAGAAAGAACGCACCAGTGAGCTCAGCAACACCAAAAGACCCGGAAGACCACGGAAAACAACTGTGGTGGATGACCGAAGAATTCTTTCCCTGGTGAAGAAAACACCCTTCAAAACAGTTGGCCAGATCAAGAACACTCTCCAGGAGGTAGGTGTACGTGTGTCAAAGTCAACAATCAAGAGAAGACTTCACCAAAGTGAATACAGAGGGTTCACCACAAGATGTAAACCATTGGTGAGCCTCAAAAACAGGAAGGCCAGATTAGAGTTTGCCAAACAACATCTAAAAAAGCCTTCACAGTTCTGGAACAACATCCTATGGATCAATGAGAGCTAGATCAACTTGTACCAGAGTGATGAGAAGAGAAGAGTCTGGAGAAGGAAAGGAACTGCTCATGATACAAAGCATAGCACCTCATCAGTGAAGCATGTGGTGGTAGTGTCATGGCGTTCCCGCCAATGGAACTGGTTCTCTTGTATTTATTGATGATGTGACTGCTGACAAAAGCAGCAGGATGAATTCTGAAGTGTTTCGGGCAATTTTATCTGCTCATATTCAGCCAAATGCTTCAGAACTTATTGGACAGTGCTTCACAGTGCAGATGGACAATACTGAAGCATACTGCAAAAGCAACCAAATAGTTTTTTAACGGAAAGTTGTTGGGAAAATGTTATGCAATTGCAAGTCAATCACCTGACCTGAATCTGATTGAGCATGCATTTCATTTGCTGAAGACAAGACTGAAGGACAAGCAGGAACTGAAGACAGTTGCAGTAGAGGCCTGGCAGAGCATCACCAGGGATGAAACCCAACGTCTGGTGATGTCTATGCGTTCCAGACTTCAGGCTGTAATTGACTGCAAAGGATTTGCAACCAAGTATTAGGAAATGAAAGTTTGATTTATGATTGTTAATCTGTCATTTACATTTAGTGATTTAGCAACTACTTTTATCTAAAGCGACTTACAAATGAGGAAAACATCTCTTAGAAAAAAAATTAAGAACATTCTTAAGATAAGGCTTAGTTTTCATATCGGGGTGGGATAACATGTAGGTAGCAACTGATATTTAGTAGAAAGCTAACTTCAGTCAATCAGCATAGTCAATCCACTTGTACTTTAGGCTTGTTTTATTCTGGTGTAATAATAGAATTCAAGGTGACTATAGGCCATAATATTGACTGTTATCAGCCAGTATAAATGCCACGCTCCCTCCGCGCCCCTTCGTTCCTGCTCAGGTGCACTCATATAATGTTTTTAAGAAAGATAATGAGAGATTTCATCCTAATACGTGCAATGCTTGACATGTCTTGAAATTTAAGCTCACTGATGTCTGCTCGGCAAAGTGGAGCCTGTCCTCAATTTGGAGAGCAGTTTGACACAGACTGCCTTTCATCTGAATGGTCACATGTCTACAAGAAAGCAGCAAAGTTTGATATATATTCATAATTTTTTTTCTCTTTCCCAACTGAAGAGGAATGCATCTGAGCATGACTAATAATAGCACCAACTTGTGCCTTGCTTCGTATTTATATACTCTCAGTACTATGGTAATAATAACATTTAATAAAAGTCAACATCCTAACTGCCACTAAACCAGAATACCCATCATAGCAATTGCTGCATCTTCTCTGCATATTTATAACAGATTAGAGGTTATGTATATCAATTGCGCAGCTCATGCATATTGTTATGAAGGAGAAAAGCAGGAAATGGAAATGTGCCATTTCAACAAGTCAGCGCAGCTTGCCAAATGCGGCCAAGTGGGTAGTGCTTGTGGTGATGGTGGAGTTTGTTTTGCTCTCAGTGTTGGGAGATGAGAAGTCCTGTATCTAAACAGAGCAGATATGATGTTGATATGAAAGCCATCTGCTTGGCATCCCTCCCACACCCACTGCCCTCCTCAACGTGAGAGCGGCCTCATTAAAACGGTCACATGCCTGAGAAATTTTCCCTCCTCCTAGCTTTTTAAAAAGAGTAAAGTTTAAAACTTGAAGCCTGTGGAAAATTCTAATCTCTCCCCATTTTAGTGGTTTGTATTAAAGACGGACAGTGCTATCTACAATTACTAAAGCCATTTAACTCTAGGCTAAAGTCTATATCTCCTTTTCAAACAGTGACTATTAGCAGAGCAGAAATGAAGTCGTGTCTGCCTCTAAATTTGTGTATCAGGACAACATTAGGCTATAAATACAGATGCTTTTTTAGAATTAAAGTGGTGCATTGGCAGCAAGATGATGTTGTATTGAACAACATGGACCATCCCCTACATATTGTGACAGAACTAGAGTGGCCAGTGGACTTCAGAGATTGATCAGTGCAGAACGGAACACAACACAATCTACTATTAAGCTATGTATGCCTTTTAGAATGAGTCTAGATAAGCCTTTTTCTTAGCAAACAGCAGGTGCCTATTGCGGAGCGATCCCCTAACCTTGAGGAAAAATGTCACAGTATCACGTAATGGCAGACGCCACTTAATTTAAATTTTCATGTAGATGGAATGTGATTTGTCCCATTTACCAGCAAATTGGTTGTATTTAGGGATGGACAATATATCAGCACTAATATTTTTATTGCCCGCTATGTGTTTTTATTTATTTTTTATTCATCGACATCATGCCAGATGAAGAAAAAATTTCACAATCTGTAGAGCCAATATTATATTATGTTTGTTTGTTTGGACTTGCCAATGCATAGCAAAGGCTTGTAAGTTCAATGCTGGAGCCGTCACCCTGTCTGTTGTCGACGTATTTTGTGGTGTCAAAAAAAGGCAGTTTGTATAGCATGTAAGCATATTGCAATCAAACTGCCTTTTGATGGCAAAGATATACCGTGTCAAGTCATTCACAGAGGTTTACATTGAAAACCAACAACAAGCTAGCGCTAGCATTAGCAAGCAGCAATCCCTAACACAAGAAGCACTGCTAAAGGCAGCCCAATAACTATCCATAAATTCTACAGAGATTCTACAATAAACAAATCTATAATCAAGAAGATAATATAAATTATTGAAGAACAATAAAATTGCACAGTTTAAGTGCAAAAAAAGACTTCAAAGTCTTGAAAACTGAGTCCAGATGCTTTTACATCAACCTTTTTTCAAGATGTCCTGGTGACAGAACCTTCACAGACAGTATTGGCTTTGGACACAACAGCAAGATAAATTTTGAAAATTGATAACGGCTGAAAATTAATATTGCCCACTTTTCATTGTGAGAATAGCCTCATTAAAAGGGTCACATGCCTGAGAAATTTCAAGCTGTTTTTCTCTTCCTCCACCTCTCTCTTTAAAAGCAGTAAAGTTTAAAACTAACAAAGCCCTGGGAAATCCCCATCAGACATCTCTCACTTAATCCATTTAATTTTGAGAGGTATTGTTTAAAGCTTTAAAGTTTATATCGTTTAATCCCCCCGCAACACTACGGGCAGCAAATGAGGCCGTGTCAGCAGCTTGAACAGATCTAATCTACTCCACACAACAGAAAATCCTTCTTCAAGATGAGGTTGCACGGGTCTTTCTGTGAACTCTCCGTTTGATGTTTCTACCTGCTATTGAACATGACTCGGGTCTTAACCCAACTGTCACTTGCTCCCTGTCCCCTTTTATCACTCACAATGTTCCCGCTTCACCTTTTTTTTATCAGTAAATCACCATCACAGCCATTTCACTCGTTCACCTTTTTTGTAACAGAGAGGGGAATGAGGAAGTTTGTTGTGGGCAGATTGGCTGTTTTATTTTTTTTTCTGGCGATATTTTTCAGCGAGTGTCAAAACCTTGACTGGAGGAAGTGATTGTTTTGGCAGTGTCACGGTGTGTAGTGTCTGGATCAAGAAGCACTCGCGTCACATGAATCCTGATGGTTTACATCCCCCAAAAGCTAACATCAACCAATAGTTTTAGATTACATAGGATTAGATTTAAATAGTGATACCATTTATTTTAGCATCTGTTATTAAGATCATGTCAACAACCGTTGCTCTTGACTCCCCCTTCTGGTACAAAATGGTAAAATAGGCAACCACAATCGGTGTTGTGTAAAGTTTTTTGTCATCAATAATTCTGTTTAGCATAATTCTTATAGTGGCTTTAAAAATATTGATGTCTTCCTTAGTAACTAAGGCCAAGTGTAATACACTGTATTATACATACAATGCAGGCAAAAATAGTTTTTTTTATTGACAATTTGGCCTTAAGGGCTTATGAACAAATAAAACTAATATTTTTAAGCCTGGCATTTCTGTGTGTTCACGTGTTTTTTGCAGATTCATACAGTACATGCTGTAAAAGTGCTCTAATTAAGCTGCAGAGGTGGATTTGTTACCTCCGGACAGCACCAGCTTTACCATTCCCTGCCTGTTTGGTCTTTATAACCTTCTTGTTAAGACATGCATTAGCATTTATATTGTCCTCACTATAAAGAACACTGTTTACTTTGAAACTTCCACCATCTATGGCACTCGTATATTTGTCTTTAGTGCGTAACGCCAGTCATATAAAGGCAGTGTATATATTTCACTCAAGCAGTAAATTACATTGTTTAGTTATCAAAGGCTTTGTGTAATTACATTTGTGCAGTTCAAGATGACAGGCTTGATAGTGTCTGCACAAGACTCTGGCATACATAATCACAGCCAAAATCCCATTAGGGAGAATGGAGGCCATTATTATGGAAATGACCTTTGGGTGACAAGAATTCAGTGGGATAAAAGGGAACGTAATCCAGACAAAGACATCACGTGAAAGCCTTCTCTGTTTCTCCTTAAGACATTTAGACTCTTAGTGTTTCTATTGTTGTTGTGTTCTTGGTTTTGTTTAGCTTTGTTGAAAAAGCCAGTTAATGTCAACAAAAAAAAAAAACAGAATTTACAGTATGTGGTATTGTAATTTCCCTGCAGCTTGTTGCTGTAGCTTAGCGCTGAGATGGCAGAGAAAGACTTAAGTGTTGTTTTTTTTTTCTATTGTAGTGCCACTACCGAGAGAACACACTCGACTTGGGATTACTGAAGTGTCTCACTGAATCTCCTTCTGTTTGTTTTGAGCCGCGCTCCTCTGATACTCTCACAGTAAAGAGACGGCTTCATAAACTCACACAGTGTCAAATAAATCAATAGATGCCATTAGCCCAGGAAGTGGTGCAGTGTGGTACTTGAGGGACCATTCCTCCAGCAACGGCGATGGCAGAGGAAT
Source organism: Perccottus glenii (assembly GCA_024416835.2). Lineage (NCBI taxonomy): Eukaryota > Metazoa > Chordata > Actinopteri > Gobiiformes > Odontobutidae > Perccottus > Perccottus glenii. The sequence goes on from CM044559.2 coordinate 7,800,129, forward strand.
GTGCCGTTGATCCGAACAGACAGCTCTGGCGGTACAAGTGGTTTGGCTCACTGGTCCCAGTTGGTCTTTAGCGTTGTCTCCGCGGTGCTGCCAGCCCAGGTCGCTGCTTGAACACGAAGGAAGAATCTGCTTAGACATCCTTAGCCTCACAGGCCTACAGCTGAAAAACAAGCGCTTAGTCTGTTTGTTGTCTTACAAGGACCTCAAGTTACCTTTGCTCATATTTAGATAAAATTGCTGGCAAAAAGAGCAGCAAAAAGAATATACAATATTTCGTAATGATGCCAGTTTCTGTGCTGCAAATATCAGTTATTATGTCCATCAGTATGAAACACGTGGATTACAATTGCTTTAATGTTCATTCACTGTGCATAATATCCACAAAATAAGTGTCAGTGTATAGTCATTAAAGCATTATGAATGAGTATACATACATGCATACATTCAGCGTTTCCCACATAATTCTTTAGACAATAAGCCCCCACCACTTTCACTATTATCTCATTACACAAGCTGATATGTAATGTATATGTCACAAAGCTTTTGTAATGAGATAACCTTGTTATCATAGAATTTGTGTTTGTTAGATCAGCGGCAAGGTTTTTGAAGGCATTTGTGACAAATATATAAAATGTATCAATGACGTGAACCTGTAGGTAGAGAATTTGCAACTACAAAAAGTATCCACCACCTTAAAAAGAGAGGATAAAATGTTTTATTTTATTTTGTATGTGAGGAAAAACGTTTTGAGCACCCCCAATGGTCCACATCACTGTCAACAAGGATGTAACGGCTCTCGATAAAACAGAGAAAGTGGTTATTCCAGTGTGAAATATGAATTTTTACACAGCAAAACCAAGCAAAAAAGAAAAATGGAGAAAAGGGAAGAAAAGTCAAATGCAAATAGATATTGGCAATGCATTCACACAATGTTTAACAAGACAGAGATCATTTCTGTATTGCACCAGTTTGTTACTAAACTCTTGTTACTAAAGTTTGTATTTTGTGGTGGTAAATTGGTAGTAGTGGAAAAAATTCTGGTGGAAAACATTATGCCTGGATAAAACATTAACAATGTATTGCATACTCAATTATGTGATGTTCCAAAGGTTTAATCTACTATTATTATTATATATATTTCTTTATGTTTAACAGGGTCTGCAATGACAGCTAACAAGTCACACACAAAAACTACTTTTATACCAGCCTCACATGTCCCAGTTTAGATCTGATTTGGTTTGATCAGATTTATGCATGTCAGAATGAACATGCCAAACCACTGAAGTCTGATGTTTTTCCATCAGATTCAGCCCATTTTCCACAAGTGAATCTCTTGGATTTAAAACTAGCGCAGTCAAATCAGACTTCTCTGTTACTTGACACCAACCTTCTTTGATAAACAGTACCGGTTCTGAAACAAGCTGTCCCGTAGATTAACTGACCAATGTTGTGCCAATCTAAGTATCACAACCCACTACACAACCCACTCGTTTTTCTCTAAAAGTTAATTATTAGGCAGCTGAAACTTCAATATGTTTGGGCAGAATAACTGTTCATCTGTTCAGCTAGGTATAGTGTGCGTTTTTAATGAAACTAGTTTAAAAGCAACAATAGAGGGAAGAGGAGCCTGTCAGAGAATAGCATGGCTAACTAAGGCTAAGTCAATGGTGGTTGTGCCTTTGTGGATAAAATGTTGTATGAGAGAAACCAGTCATTTAGTTTTTTGTGTGTTTTTTCTTTTCTTTAATTTGACTGTAGAGAATGGCAAGGAGATAAAAGAGAATAAAGCATGATGCGCTCTGAAGTTGTAAGCCTGACACTAAAGCCATACTGATGCGAGTACATGGCATGCTTCCCAGCCCACCAACCGTCAGAGACTGCTACATCATTTCAACCCTGTAGCATGAGGGAGTACAAATGATAAGGGCTCAAATCAAACAAATACAACAAGAGACTTAACAATATTGTAGAGGGTCTTCAAGTAGTGTACAGTGAAGCTCAAACTCAACTTTGTATTTATGATTCTGTAAATACAGCGTCGTGGGGAAAACAGACAGGGTTAGTAAAGGCTCAGCGCAGATTGATCATTGCAAACAGTTTAAATGTATTAAAGCCTATAATCCCGGTAAATAACTTCAGGCGAGGCAAAGTCAGCCTTTTAACTTTGACTAAGTGAAGTAAATACATTTTTAAAAAGCCCGTTTCTGTGGAACCTCACTTGGTTATATATAGAAGCGAGTTGTGTGAGTGGGCTGCTAATGAGGCTTGCACATTTCGAACCAAGGTATTTTGATGGTTTTGCCACCCTGCCGTTTGGGGCTAACAGTGAAGTGCGCTTTAAATGGAGAGCGTCTGTTCCCCCTTCGAACCTCTAACACCACGACAGATGGGAAGAATATGGAGCTCGGAAGGTTTTACCTCTGAGGTGGTAACAGTGAAGCCACTCATTAACACTGAATTTACCACTTCGTTAGCAACGCTGCTTCCTGTTGAGAGCGACTAGCCCTGAATGCCAAATCCACTGAGCACACATTTTAAAGAAAATCAGGTCTGGACAGCACACTCCAGTCTGTGCCATGTGTAGATTTCACAAATTACATGCAGCAATAAAAAAGAATATGAAAATCATTTGTCCGAAATTCCTAAATGAATTGGTATTCCCATCTGTGTGCTACAGTGTATGTTTTCTTTATGTTTGTTGTGTTTGTGTTGGAGACAGATTGTGTGCCTGCCAATTTGTCAGAATCCAAGTAACAACAGTCTCATGCTGGGATCTGTGTTGGCACCATCACAGAGTGATAAGTCGCAATATGATCTCATTGGAGGTGTACTTTGTTCCCATGGAAATTGGTCAATTTTAGCAGACAACTGAGAACTTTAGGTGGAGAAGCAGGAAGGTTGTATCCCAGAGGTACGCTCACATAATTAAGCATCCTCGCCAGGGTATTCAGGGCTAACAGCAGGCTTTGTTGTGAATAGAGGTGGCAAAAGAGGGTGTTGGAAAAATCATAATGCACTGCAGAATCATACCGCTCTCATTTTACAGAGCAGTGGGACAGACCAAAAACGATTTTTAAAATGCTACCACATTGTTAGTGTGAATGAATAAAAAATCACTGCATTTTATAACCTGTTGTGAGCACAGTTTCTTGGCTGCAATTTTCTGGTAAATCATTTAAAATTATAGAAATGTTAACTAAAGATGTATTTTTAGTGAGACAGTATGTTTACATTCACATGTAATAATATTGTTATATGTTTTTGCTTACAGAAGCTGATTTGACTATGTCTGAAGAGAGGCCTAAAACACAGAAGGACAAACACGTGGAATTGAAGTCTGACAGTCCAAGTCCTACTCAGAAGCCATTACTAAGTCACACATTCTCCCCGAAGAACAATGCCGCAGGTCTGTCCTCGGATGAACACGAAAACCCTTTAAATGGAACCCAGCCGAAGCCATTTGTATACAGCAGTGCTCCTGCTGTTCCCCATGCAGACAATTCATTGCCTTCAGGAGCACTTGTTAATGGACCTGGTTCACACCCCTGCCCAGAGGTACACTCTGTCCTGAACAAAGGCTCTGTTTTATCCAACAATGTCCTGGATGCCGCATGGCAAGTGCAGAAGGACACCAGCCCTGAAGTGTTAGTACCACCTAGTGAGCTTCAATCAGACGCTCGGATGAACCCAGCAGGGCTTGACGTAAGAACACTGGCCACACAGCCAGGTGTCAACACGCCACTGTCTCACTCTGAAGACAATGAGTCTAAACTGGCCTATTCCACACTGTCACCTGACAGTGTGCAGCAAATGCACATTAGCCAACTTCAGACAAAACACACAATAAAAACAAGATCTCCACAGGATTCACAATGGTCACAGAGCTCCTCAGATGATTATGAGGATAAGGAGGAAATCAGGTGGGAACAAGCAAACAAGCACTGGTGCTTTATGAAGAATGACAGATGGCAAGAGACCAACGTGACACACAGAAGAGGTAGGAAGCAGAAAACACATGCTCCAAGCATGTCAGACTCTGTCGAAAAGGTTAACTGCAGCTTAAATGACACTCTGCCTTTATGCAGTGGTAATAATGTTGAAAATGTTGACATTGCCAACAACAATGATACCTTTGGCACACAATGTGATATTAAAAATTCTGTTGTGCGACACAGAGATCATTCCAGAAAGACAGCGCCAGGCACAGAGCTGAGTGGTTACAGCACAGCAGAGGTGGGCTTTAATGAGGCAAACGGCCCTGAAGAAGAAGACACTTTTAGTCCAAACGTAAAACTGTTGAAGACTGAGCAACTGGAACAAAAGCCATTTTTCATTCCACGCACAATATGTAATGTTAATTTTGAGGAAAAAATACATTTCCATAGACATTCTATGATGTATCATTTAGGAAAGCATAATCAGGTGAACAGCGAGAATGTTCCACAGCCCTTTATATGCAGAAAGTGTGGGCGTCTGTTCTGTGATAGCAACTCCCTCATGAGCCATATCATTATTCACAGAGACAGGCTGGAGAAACTTATGGAGGAAATCAAAGGTCTCAGACGCGCTGGACTGGATGAGCGGGGCAGACGAGTGCACTGCCCTCAGTGTTCACACAGCTGTAACAGTCCGAAGGTCTTTGTGCAGCCTGCCACAGCTCATGATAATCTGAAGCACTACTACTTCTGTCAAGAGTGCAACTACATTACACTGACACCGAAAGCACTAGAAGCACATTTACTTGCCGCACACCAGAAGAAATATCAGCGAATGGTTGATACTAACAATGAACATGAAGCAAACAGGGTCGAGTGTCAGTGTAAAGTATGTTCTTTCTCAACAGACCAAACAGCACTGGACTCTGAGCATCAACACTTGTACAGCCGTGATTATAAAAAGTTTTCTGACCAGCAAAGAAAACTATTTAGGCCTAATTCCCCACAGGTCAAACACCAAGTCGGCTGCAACAAAAACACGTTGTCGCCCTTTTTGTGGGAGATCGACAGGCATGGAAATTTACTCCTACACACAGCAGAAAAATTAGACATGGCAACTGATCTAACCTCTGTGGAAAAAGAATACCGTTCAAACAATGACCGAGAGGCTTTTGGCAGCACAAAGCAGGCGAACTGTTCAGATATTTTACTACGAGCCGAGAGTCTGAAATTAGACCAACTGTTCTGTCAGGAAAGCAAAAGTGACCCAAGTTCTAAAGAGCAAGCAAACCAAAATTCCCCTTTATTGCAAAATATATCAGCAACGTGGCAAAACACTATTGACAACGTGAATAGTAGTATATCGCCAAAGCTTAGCCAAAGGCCGAAGAAATCTAGGGAGTTATGGGAAGACTTCGAGGGCAGCAATGATACATGTAAAGCCATCTGTAAAAATTATAAAGACTCAAAGTCTTGGTGTTTCACAAAGAGGCAGACGTTTTCAGCCAAAGACAAAAACTCATATGTGTCTACAGACGACGAGGAAGACTGCAGTGACATAGAGCAACTTATCATCAAGGAGGAGTGTATTGAAACTGCCGTGGCTAAGTCAAAGAGTCCCCTTACGTGTAGAAGTACAGAGGCACTCAAGCCTTGTCCGTACTGCCCTGCCGTGTTCGAGTCCGGAGTGGGTCTGTCCAATCACATGAGAGGACACCTTCATCGAGCCGGACTACGCTACGATGTGCGGCACATGATTTCACCTGAACAAGTGGCTCGCAGGGACTGTCAGAGAAAATTTTGCAGGAGGATTTCCACTGGGACAAGGACACAAGTGAAAGGTGAGGGTCACTACAGATAGCAGTAACACAGCAGAGGCTTATTATGGCCTAACAACTGGAACAATAAATTAAATACCTCACTTTAAAGGTCCTTGATTTTATGCTAATGCCTCTACCACATTTTACAATGGCATGAGAATACACTGTAAACTAGTGTTTCCAATCATAACTCACAATAATCACAATTATATAATAACATAATAATGATGATGACAAATTATGCATTTATTTACTTATCAGTTATCTGCCTGAGAAAAAGAAAAAACAAATGACAGAGAAGGCTGGTTCAGCTATTGGTATTAGTTTGGAGACTCTGGTTGAAGCAGTGGAGCAACGGACACACAATAGGACGGATGCTATACTGAACAACATGGACCATCCTCTGCATTGGGCCTTTGAACAACAGAGAGCAGCCAGTGGACGTCTGAGATCAGTGAGCTGCAGGACAGAACGCCACACTCCTTCTTTCAGACTGACTAAGACTGAACAATCAGTCAGTCTGTGGAAGATGAAGTCTGATTCAATTCATATTAGGAGAAATATGCCTCATAGTGATAGTACATCTTTGATAAACTAAAACTACAAGCGGCTACCATACTCCTGATCCTGGTCTGCCTAGCAACAGTGACAGTTTACACAATGAAGCTGAATTGTAGTTGAATGAGAATTGTCATATTTCATACTCATACATTATCATACATACATTCCTAAGCTATAAGTGAATTATAATTGTTGTCATATTCAAGACACTTGTGTATGCAGCTGCAATGACTTCACAATGCTCTTACTAACAACTCTGTGATCTTGTGTCGCAGCCCTGAAGCCAAAGACACAACAGACACAATACACCTGTCATCTGTGCAAAAGCCGGTTCGATTCTAAAACCGGCCTCTCCAACCATGTGAGAGGTCACCTGAAGTGGATGGATCAAAGTCTCTTCCCTGGCACCAACAAGTCCCCTCTGTGTGTCCTAACTAAACTTCTCCAGAACAACAAGGAGTGTCAAACTTCCTCAGAGGTCCTCAACAAGAAACCACTGAAGTTTGTTTGTAGAGATGACTTTTTTCTGACGCACACTGGAAGCACACTCAAAAAAGAACAAGTGCAAGATGAGATGAAAAGCCCAGCGTCTGTTTTAGACTGCCATGTAATTAAAGAAGAGTCAGAGGAAGAATGTAACAAAGGCAAAGAGGCCTTGTCAAGCACTTTAGTCAACCTGCTCAGGACCAGACAAGAGTGTATGCCACTTGCAGGAAGAGACAGACTGTATGCATCCAGACAGCTGGCCACAGATTGTATGGACAATCTGCAAGTCACCTGCGTGAAACCAAACCGGTCTAAAGGTACGTTTGAACATTATAACTGTGTCTGTCAAGATGGATTATTATTTTAACCAATGACTTTACGTGCAATGAGGTCAGAAGTGGGCAGCCTTTTTAAGATTAACAGATTTATTTTGCAAAGTAAAGTACTGAGAAACTTATTGCACTAAGTAGAACAAAATCCCAAGAGTGCCCAGCAGAAAGAACAAAAAATGTAATAAAAAGTGAAAACTGTGGATCCACGCTTGACCTCAATGGTCTGCTAAAGCATGGCTGCAAGCTTTTATGAACAAGATAGATGGCAGAAATAGAAAGAAAAGACTTAATGTAATCAGTTACAGTCCTCATGGTAGACCACACGAGTCCCAGATTTGAACAGTTTCAAACGGGTCAATGCTATTATACTTGTGTACAGTGTTGGAAGTAACGGCGTTAGAGTATAACGGCGTTACTAGCGATGTTAATTTTTCAGTAACGGAGTAATCTAATTAATTACTTTTCCCATCGTTGTAACGCCGTTACTGAGAATGTAAAGTGTTGCGTTACTACAATTTGGTTGAATAAAGCGCGAGGTGTCATGCTTTGGCTACACATCAGCTGCTGCTGGAGAGAGCAGGGGTGGGGATGATGACACCGCTGCAAAAGCGATGAGGATTGGCTCACGCAGTCTCACTGCGAGCTCTGACTTCCACTAAACACAAGACAACGTCAGCGACAATGGAGCCTGGGAAATTCAAAGGTGGCGTTCTCGAACTGGAAGTACCGGCACTACTTCTCGTTAATTGAAATTAAAGGCAAGAATGTTTCTGTAACAATACATTTTTACAACAATAGAAATACAATTCTTGTGCAATAATTTACAGGTACAGAGATTTGCACTACTTAATGGCCAGGTCTCCCTTTGTTTCTTTTTCTACATTTTTTATATGTTTTTATTCCTATGCATAAGATATGGCAGACTGCAATCTATTGAGTTGAAATAAATACCAAATGTTCTAAAATACTATATATAGTGTTTTTATTCTTCATTAATTTAACCATCTTTGATATTTAAGCTGTTATAGAACGCAATACCCTTATAGAACATAAAAAATAACTTCAGTTACTTTGCTGAGTAACTGAGTTACTTTTACAATGTGGTAACTGAGTTACTAACTCAATTACTTTTTGGGAGAAGTAATTTGTAACTATAACTAATTACTTTTTTGAAGTAAGATGACCAACACTGCTTGTGTAGAACAAAAAATAACCGTGTGAGCGCCCTGCAATTTACTCTTCTTAAGAGCACAACAATGTAGCAATATCACAAGATAAATAAATCAGTAAAACCCAAAACTAACTAATGGCCATGTTGCTTGTAACCACAGCGAACACCTAATAATTCAGATTTACAATTGGATCTAGTTGAACTCAAATTAAAACACCGAGTTTAGGAAGAGGATGTATGCACCGCTACCCCAACAGACTAAACAAAAGTTACCCAAAAACAGTGCTAAACGCAGCTACTCAAACTAAACGGAAGAGAGAAACATGAGAAGAAAAAAGGAACAGAGCCCAGAATGACACTGGAATATATTACCTCCGGTAGGTCATCCAGGGGTCGCAACACTTTTTTGCTTCTTTTTAACAAGACTTTTTGCATTGTGTAAACAATACTAGAACTGGTCTATTGTGACAGAGAGGGCTACAACTAAAATCCAATCCTACTCTACTTTTTCTGACTAATGTTGCACATTGCCTTGCTATCGTTATATTATGTGGGCACATTGAGTATAGAATTAGTGGAAAAATATATTTTGACAAAAGGAAAAAAATAAACACTTTTAAATCGCCATGTTTTGGAGCTGATAGCAGGACATAAAATTATATTTTGCCTAACCCTAGTCAAACATAATGTATTTTTTTCATGTAAACATAGTGTCTGCTTAGCATTCACTGAAAATGCCCTCAGTCCACTATTATCAATATTTATTTTGGTTAAAAAAATACTCAGGGACAGACCTTTAGGATCTTAGTGGTGCATACAGCTTTACTATTTGAAGCCCAACCAAAAGGTGATCCAAAATGTTTATGGAGTCTTCCGGAAAAGAGAAAAAATATATAGTTTAGGCATTTATTTTAGGAGGTCTACTCTAGAAGGTCTAATTTCATACAAAAATAAATGTAAAGGAGTGAATATAAATTTTACTGACATATTGTTTGTTTATATAAAGTGTAGCAAATCCACACGACAACTTAGAATAAGACCAGTCCTGTGGTAACATAATATTCCTACATGATCTTTACTGGCCTTTCAGCCAAACTCTATAAACTCTTGTATTTCCTCTCAAATGAACAGTGTAGGAGCATTTGGCCTCTTTGTTCAATGACATCCATTAAATCCATTATTGACTGTACAGACATTAACCTCTGGTCCCTTGGTGTTAATAATTAATTCAGAGCATACAGTATCCCGGTGCATATACCTGAAGAGTGTAGGGGAAGCCATTAGGGCTATGTGAGAAAAGGAACACAATCATTCCCTTTTGTGGTACCATACACACCGTAAATTGAATGTCACCAAAGTGCATATTAAAAAATCATGACATTCACTTTTCCGTGTTGGATTGGGAGCCCACTGTCTGCTTTTTTTTGTCTATTCCAAAGCCTTACCTTCAAAATAGTTCGTTATTTTTGTATATTTTTTATTTAATGTTATATTATACAAAAATATAAATTTTATTTTTAACACAATTTTTAAGGAGTTAAAAAAAAAAAGTAAAGTTGTAAAGTAAAATAAGGTTGCCTTGCCTGTATTGGGATCTCAAGGACAGGAAATCAAGGAGAGATAGTTAGATTGTTCTGCTTCCAACTGTATAACATTTAACATAATGTGCACCTGTTACACAAACATATTTACTGACAATTTGACCCGTACCAAAGCCTCTTTTTTGTCACATGACTGCTTTGGTGGGGTCTTAAATCCTGGTGACTCTCATGAGGTGGAATATGTGAAACTAACCTCCCCTAAAGACACCAAATTGTGTTAAAGTTTAGCAGTAACACTTCTGATGCGGGAGGCTGCAAATCCAATGCTTACACTACACGCAGGTGGAAGAAGATTTCCGAGCACACTGGGATTCACAGTTTTACCTGATAATAAAATTACAAACTCGCACCCTTTCCACCAATATTCCTCGATCTGCGAGCTTGATTTGAGATTGAAGTGTGAAATTGTAATCATATCTTTTGCATAATTATGGGATTGTAAGTAACCATTTGTGCGGTAGACATCAAGCTTTGCCGTGTTCCTTCTTTTTTCAGCTGAAAGAGCTTTGGATAAAGTTTGGATTGGGTGCAACAACACCATCCCAGATGCAGTGTGTCTGTCTGGACATATTCAAGACCGTGCACGTAGGAGGAGGATTGGCATTCTGGGAAAGACAGGTGAGATTCTGCTCATACATACTCGCCAACTCCTGTAGAGGCTGATTTGACTAGCTTTTTCAGACTCAACCCATAAATAAAATGTTGTTTTGCTCATATTGTAGTTGCAAATAGTTTTTTCTACCCGTAATCAACAGATTTAGAGTTTAGTCATTCGGATTGGGGCTGCACTATATCGGAGAAGCAATACAAACATTTGATAATGCAATAACTGTTCAAAACATTGCGATAACAAAATGAGCAGCAATATTTGAATGCTCTAGTATAAAGTGAATAAGAAATTTATAGAGGTATTCAATGTAAACCTCTGTGACCTGACATGGGATCCTACAGCAATGCAATGCATTTTGCAATCCAACTGTCTTCTTTTCTTTCTTCTTCTTTCTTTTCACACCTCAGAATACGTCCAGACGGCAGACTAGGCGACAGTGTCACCACTAAACTTACAAGCTTTTGCTCTGCATTGGCAAAGTGCACATGCCCGAAATAGAGCGCCTCTGCTTTCAAATGCTCTACAGTATCACAGGCATAAACAAACTAGTCAACAGAATATATTATTGGCTCTACACATAGGGCAAATTTTTCTCATCTGGTCTGATGCCGATGAATTAAAAGGAGGAGAAGAGCGGGGGTGACGCTTAATTAGCTTGACGGCGCTAACACAAAGCTAACAAATGAACTGAGTCCTTTACGAAGACAGTGATTGGTGCGCTAATATTGAAACGACAGTTGTTCAAACATGTGAGGACCTTAACCAAACAGTTTAAAGTAAAGTTCAAACAGCTGCAGAGAGTACGAGGGTTCAGCTCCAGACGTACAGCGTTTATCAGCTCACCGCGGAGACTACACTGTAAATGTTCACACAACGGGGTGCTCCGGACTTGACACTAGGGTCCCTGGAGGTACAGGTGTGAAAGTTGGGGGGATTTTGTTTATACAATCTGCGCACGGCGCGGATCTCAGTGGATGTGTGAAAGTGGCTTTAGCTGTCACAGGCATGGATGGACGTGCCCGCTTGAATCATCGAGGCAACAGAAAAATAATTGAGGAATTTTTTTAATCGAATTACTCGATTTTTTTGATAAATTGTTTCAGCCTTACTTTCAACAGGTGCCCTCCCTGATGGTTTAAATGAGCAGAGGTTCACCAATCTGCAAATAAATGCATCTAAAGATTGTGGAACAATTTCAAAATGTAAAATTGCAATATCTCATCATCTACAGATCAATTGGCACTGCTTTAAAAACAGACCAGAGTCTGTACTAAAATCACTGCATGGATCAGGAACACTTCCAAAAGTTACTGTGACACATTTCAGTGAGAGTTAAAGCTGTATCAAGCAAAGAAGAAGCACATGTGAACACCATCTAGAAACACCAACGTCTTCTCTGGGACAAAGCTCAATTAAAATAGTCAGAGGCAAAATGGAAAACTTTTCAATGGTCCACGTTCTTCTTTGGACAACATGGATGTGGAGTCATGCTGACTACCGAGGACAGGGACCATCCGACGAGGCCCTGTGTCCTATGTTTGGAGATTTTTTGCTGCCATCTACTGTATTTTTCGCACCATAAGACACACTTTTTCTTCACCAAATAGTGGGAGGAAAAGTGCCTGCGTCTTATGGTCCGCAGGCACTTTTTTATGGTCCGCAGGCTGCCGCTCTGCAACATAAGACTCCCTCACCCGCTGCCGCTTTGCAACTCGCGCTAGTTTCCGTGTCCCTGGAAACTGCATCATCCCTCCCCCGCCCCGTGTCCAGGCTTCTCAGTAGTCCACTGAGGCTATGTCCACACGAAGCCAGTGCATCCCCTATCCGATCTTGAGACGGCGTGCAGGTCTCAAGAAAATATCTGCGTACACACGAATGTAGTATATATGCCCGACCAGTATGGGGCGCTGTAATTCTGCCACAGATATACACTATACACGGAGAAGAAGACTTTGAGCATGCGCATAACCTTGCGCGCTGCAGAAGAAGACGAAGACCTAAATATTTATTTTCTAATAAAAACAAGTTCTCAAATTGTTGCAGTCATATATTTAGAGTGTAGTAATTGGTGCCTCATGTTTGTTGTTTGCTCTTCAATATACGGAGTTCTGAGTGCTTTGGACATGCGGAAATTCTCTCTCCATTCATTTTCTCCTGGTTGCTCTCCTGGTTCTCTTTTGTGTGGATCTAAGAGCATGTGGCGTATGGTGTTGTCCTCCATTATCGCTTGTTGCTCACCACAACTGCATAGAAGCAATAGATTTTGCTGTAATAAAGCTAGTAGGCTTAGTAGCTTCTGCAGCACGAACTCAATCATGTAGTCCGCCATTATTGTTGTTGCTGTTACGTGTGACGAGGCCGACACGTGATGCGATGACATCATCGTTTTCACAAAATATACGGATTGGCTGTACACACGACACCGCAAGGGTGTCGCAAAGGTGTTGTCGAAAGATTTTTCCACTTTAGAACCCTGTTTCAAAAAATAGCGGATTCAGTCTCCCAAAACACCGGATCCGTGTGGACGAAAGGCCAATACGATACAAAATGTATATGGATACAGTGATTTGTGTCTCCGTGTGGACAGCCTCTGAGATACTGGCAGAGTGGCAGCGGGCCCCCCCCCCGTGTCGCCTTGCCTTACCGTAGTGGCAGAGCGGCAACGGGTCCTCCCTCACCTTCCTTACGGAAGCCGATTTGTGCAGGAAGGCGCGATGCTGCTGTACTGTGTCACCGCCGTATGCTATTGGAGGATAGCATGTAGTAGGCGGTGTTACAGTACACAGCAGTGCGCATGCCCTTCACTCCAGTCATATAATTCAAATATTATTCTGTTATACTTTATTAAATATTTTATTACACTATTTGGTTCAAAATATTTTTTTTCCTATTTTTCTCCTCTAAAAACGAGGTGCGACTTATGGTCGGGTGCGTCTTATGGTGCGAAAAATACGGTAATTGTGAAATGGTAAAATGTCTCTGTTTCAACACCGTTTTTTTTGTCTATTGTTTATAAAATGTAGTTCATTTTATTCACATTTTGCACACTGTCCCAAATATGTAAAATGTTGATACAAAAATGGTCTAGCTTGTTCTTCTAACTTCTGTCTGTCAAACACGTTGGGGTTTTGGACACAGCCCAAGTCTCTGGTAATAGCTTAATAAATTCTTCCAGATAAAGCCTTGAGCTGTTTTGTCTTTTTAGGCTACGATTATAAGACTAAGCTGCAGAGACCAAGGCCTGGGCTGAAGAAGAGGATTATACCTTCCTTGAACACTGAGATATACACTCTCACCTGCAGGTACGTGCGAGGGAAGGTTACATATGTAACACAGAGAGAGATCTCTATTCACAGCACACAGGATTCAGCTTGCCAGCCTTCACATGCATCATATCTCCACCATGTCCTGGAAAACTTCAAGTCAAGTTGACAAGTTTTCCTGTCATGTTAAAGTCAGGAAAAATAATGTTCCCAAATGTTTGCCATAGCAACTATATCTTTTCTTTTCTTAGACAAACATTTGATTGGCTAATGTATTACTTTATCAAGATGTACCGCAGTTCAGAGTAAAATGGTCTGTTTATATGCAGCAAGGAGCCAGGTTGGCTCATGGTGTTTGAGAGCGTGGCTCAGTCATAAGTCAGTTATATCCTTCACTCAAACTTTCTATTAATTTAGTTTCCCTGTTGGGTTATACACTTCATGTGTACTTTGCTTTGTACAAGCTGACACATCACAATTTAAGACCATTGTGGACACATAATATGTATATGCGGGCAGTTTATACACAAATACAAATAGACTTTTACTGTAAACAGAGGGCAATGGATTAATACAACTTTGTCTTTGTTTGCCAGGTTCTGCGACTTGGTCTTCCAGGGCCCATTGTCTGTTCAGGAGGACTGGGTCAAACATTTACAGAGACACCTGCTGCACAACAGTGTTCCTCACTCAGGGACAGGCATGGTTGAGGTTACAAGCCTTTGTCACAACACATATGTCACATGAGCACTCTGAAAAGCACAGCAAAGATTTATGTATGTGTTAAATGTTTTTTTTTAGGGTACGGTATTTTTTTTGGGCACTATAGCAAGTAAATGCAGACTTCACTTAGGTCACAATTTAAACACATTTTGCTAACTACAGGTTTTGTACCTCAAAGCAGTTCATAAAGTAACTGAAACTTGAAGGTCCCCTATGGAGTTGTTATCTGCCTTTCATTATCTACATATTCATTTGCAAATCTTTGTCAAAAGTTATGCAAACTTTGACACTGTTTGATTCATCACTGGATAAGATAACAAGTTCATGAATAGAAAGGGATGCCAGACAAAGCCCTCGGTGCATGATTTAAATCTGATCAGTAGAGTACTTTTAACAAAAATAGTCAGAATTTTTTTGCTGAATGTGTTTCATACTTCCAGAGATCAAAAGATTTTATTAAGAACGTCATCATCAACTTTCAACTATTTGAATGTAAGGAACAGATTATATGAGAAAAAAGAACAAATTGTATGGTCTCTTATAATACTGTAATATTATTTTGCAAATACTTTTAATGTGTAAATGATGTTTTGGGGCAGTCAAAGCTAGCACATACTGATAACCTTAGACTCACTATGTTGATATACTGTATGTCTATATAAAGGAATATATAAAAATGTTTTTATACAATCATATGAATAGTGTATATACAGTAAGAGTTTACTTACTTACTTTCTTACATAATTTGCATTCAGGAGTCTTTGTACATAGACAAATTAATGTAATCAAAATGCATGATACAAGAAGATCAAGAACGTTTCACCTGTAAGAATGAAGCTTATTACACTTTAACTAACTGAATGGATACAAACTTTAGATGAATGTGTTCATCAGTGCTAGACAGAAACAAGCTCTTGAACTTTGGGACATTGTTTCTTATTACTTTGTATTTTGTCAATAAAGCAAATGCACCAAATGTCAGGCAAAGACCACAATCAAGTGGTATTTACTGTGTGAAATAATACATATATCCACACAGTATCATCCTAAACAATTTGTAATGTCAATAAACTTTATTTAGCTCAGTGGTAGAGCGGCCGTCCTTCAACCGGAAGGTAGTAGGTTCGATTCCCGCTCTCCCCACAGTTCATACTGTCGTTGTGTCCTTGGGCAAGACACTTAACCCACCTTGCCTTGTATGAATGTGTTAGAATGTTGATGGTGTTGGTCGGAGAGGCCGTAGGCGCGGAATGGCTGCCACGTCATAAATTCATATTATGACTGTACTTATTGAAGAAATAAAGTTTTTCTTTGAATAAATCTTGTAATCTACATTTTAATAAAACTGAACAACAGTGACTGTAAGACTGTTTGAATAGGAGTGTGGACTTAAAGAATTAGGAATACATAACTTTTACTTCACCCTAATTCCTTTCGAACATTTTGTTTTGTTTATTATTGTTAATTACAAATGTTTTTTAATTGCAATGTTTGTGATAAAGATATTAAATCAGTGTATAATCACCCCAAAATAACCTTTATAGTTTACAATTTTAATAGTGTTACTTCCTGTTTCTAGAGAGGACAAACTGAACACTGCTAGAGGAGAGGGACACACTTTTTGAGCTCTCATTGGTTTTAGAGTGTCTATGAGGTATACTGATTTTGTTTCATATTTTTGTGAAATTACAATCCAACCTTTTTCCACTGTTTCTGAAAACGCTGGTTTGTTCATAGACTGCAGTGTGTCCCTTAAGGGCTACCGTAGCTTTTTACAAGTTCTATTACAAGCTGTGTAACAAGTGGAATTGTAATCTTCACTTTTGCCACCAGATGTCACTACAAAGGCCATAAAACGATATCCCCCTCCTTTAATATTATCAATAGCAATACAGTTTTTAATCTTTGCAATATGTGATCATCAATTTTCTTTTTTTATCAACTTAAGGGGTGTTCAAATGTTTCTATTAGTTCTTAAATAACAATGAGAGCAATAAGGATCTAAAAGTAAAACAAAAATAAAATAAACTGTAACTCTCTTAACATTTATTTTTATATAAGTTCGACAATTTATTCAAAGCCCTAACATGCATTGCCCTATTTAAAAATTCCAGTAAGTCAAAGTTAATTTAGTCAATGAACCATTCTCTGCACACTTCCCACTTTTTGTTTGTTCTCTTACAAATTTAGCATCAATTCTTTTGGGTGAACTACACAATACAAAGTGTCACATTGCACCATTATTCCCCACTGAATGTAATTTTAAGGCTATGTGCTATTTTAAACTCCAATTTGAGCATTCCAGGGCTGAGAACATGATGAATCTGGTGCTTGATAGTCACTTCTGGGTTTTCTACTTACCAGTGGCAAAGGGGCCTAACCCTGCAGTTTATCTTGGGCAGTATTTAAAGCAGCGATCAAAGCTGTACAAACCAATTGTCATCATGTTCCTCCGGAGGGAATTTTTGAAGTACATTAATGCGCCTTCTTTGGGAAATAATTGTGCCACTCTGTGACTTCATTAGGTCTCCTGGCTGTTTCAAAAGATGTTCTCTCTGGAGGTTGAAAGCCACATCGCCGGCAGACAGCATCCCAAGGGGCCGAATGAATAAAAAAGAAGGATTATAATGAGATTGAGTTAGCCATGACCAGAATCGGGCTTTTCATTATTCCGCTGGCTGGAGAGAAGGGAGAGGGACAAGGCTGACATAAAGAAATGTGTTAGTTGCAGGACCCTCACTCACCATCTGCCAAGGGGGTCCAATGGTAGGCAGCCGCTGCATGCTTATCATTGCCATGGGTATCAAAGGGGCCTCCTCTCTAGAGACTGCTCTATTAAAACAGCAACCCCTGTTTCCACCAAACAGACACATTTAGTTTGGAGGTAACACTTGCTTTTGATAGTAGCATCACATTTTGTTTATTAACGGCTGTAAATGTTCCCTACGTGATTAGTGGAACTTGTAGCTAGATATATCTTATTGCTCTTGCGTTTAACAAAACATTGAAACAATTGCAGTGCACTCCATATCTTAGTATTGTAGGATATTTTGTGTTTTTTAACTCAGTATATGCAGGATTTTAACCCCATCCTCTCTTTTAGGACCTTTCAGTGACTTAAAGTCAAATTAATTAAGGATTACTCTGGTTTTCTAATGGTCTGTGAGCTATGTGTGGTGACAACTACAACTAGTACTCATAAGTCAAATGGCTCTAGAGGAAAAAAGTAGTCACACAGAGAATTGGTTTCATTTTTCATGAAAATTTGATTGCACTATTTCAACTTTTACATCAAATACTGTAACCTACCTAAAAATAATGAAATAACTTCTTTTAAATACAGAATCTGCCTGGTTCGACAGATACTCCCTCCGTCCATTACACTCTTGTGAGAAAACATCTAGCAAATAACAAATAAACATCCCAACATAAATATATACATAATATATTTATTGACACAAAAATGCATAAACAGTAAAATAACAATCTGTTTCAGAGTTTACAACAAAATCTTTAAAAGTCATATATAAACTGTAGTTTGAAGCTAACCTGAATTTTCAGCTAATGAGTTTTTTAAAGTCAATTTTTTTTTGCTTTTTTGAATCAAAAGATGTAATGACTAGTTTCTTGTAACAAATTTTAAGTTAAGTCACGTAACAATGTTTTACTTCATTTAAAACCTTAAACATTGTTATTAATTTAATTTTGATTGTTTATTACACAAAACTGCCACAGACAAGACTATGATCTGCCTTGATTATATCAACTCAAAGATTTCAGTCAGCTGCTCATGTCAGTTTTCATTTCAGGGCTGTGGCAGCAGAAAACCAGAGGTTAGGACCATTGATCATGACCTGTCTTTTGGCCAGTTTTCAGAAGTGCCACAGACCGGCCATGTGAGAAGAGAGAAAAAAAAAGAAGGAACAAAAAATCCGAAAAATCAATAGGTTTCCATTATATGGTTGGCCAGTGTCACTGGCCTGTCAATGATCCCGTTACAGGCGCGGTACAAGGGTGACGCTGGGCCCACACTCAATCGCTGCTGACAAGAGAAAAACATGCTGACAGCCACCGGGAACAAGTTGGAACACAGATTTGCACTTCAAGCAGCCGTCCAAGGAGGTATCGTGCAAGGCCACCGCGCGGCGAGGGGCAAGCTCACTTGGGGCAGGGTGTGTGTGTGTCTCTGGGATGGGGTGTAGGGGTGGGGATTCTCTGTCTTATACTGTCTGACTGTCTAGCTTTCCAGCACAAATGCTTTTATCCTGCCATAAATTATTCACCTCTGGATACACCAAAGGAAACTGGCTCGCACTGATTGTGGCTGAGGGGAAATTCACAAAACCTGCTGGTTTGACCACAATGGTCAATGTGTGCACATATAACTCATACTTTCATGCAGGCAAATCAGTTTTCCATAATTCTGCTTAAACTATACTTTTTTGGTGTCTTCCAGGCAGAAAAACATAGGTTTGGCACAAAATTAGGCAGGGTATGAGCAATTGAAAATGCTAAATATCTAATTTTTTTTTATTATTAGTCCAATCAAGTCTGACACCATAATTACATATGACTCCAAAGTAGCCATGTTCTGTTTTTGGTTATGGTTATAAGAAGGAGTTATGTGTAGAAATTTTGGTTTAAACATAACAATGACAGTCAATATATTTATTTTTGATTTACTAAAAGAGACAAACTTCTAAAGAAGATTAAAAAATTACACAATTATCTGCAGTGTAAATAATGGACATTGTTTCTCACTGTTCTCAATGTTTCTGAAAGTAAGCAATATTATTTTGACATCATCCAGTGTTATTTTTTGAAAATATTCATGTCATATCCTGATCTAACCCAAAATTGTGTCTTTCACTGAGTCAATAATTGACTTATTTGCTTCTTGACAGATTAGCTGTCTGCCTGCAAAGAAAACAAGAGTCTGTTTTCATCAGTCAGTCCAGATGGCCAGTCAGAAATTAAGGAAGACATCAACTGTCTCTTGAAAGAACATGAATCAATATATTTTGACAAGGATCAAATGTGCCTCCGATGAACCTTTTGGCCCTCCCAAAACAGCTCTTCTCCTCTTGTCAAACCTCCTTATTTTTATTTGTCTACATTTAATGATCAGATATCACATGACTCACCAGCGCTTTCAACTGAAACGGCAGCCTTCACTTCAGCCTAACATGTGTGCTATGGAAACAAACCCATATTCATGTTATAAATATATATTTCAGAGTGTTTCATCATGCCTTAATGGCTTCCATTCAAGCTTTGTCTAAAACAGGCCTGGGGACATGCTGTGACGTCAGGCCTTTTGTTAATCTGCTTGAAAGAAACAGTCCATTTTTTTTCAATTAGACATACATATGTGCACATATTTGTCTCTTCTGCAGCCAATCCAGGCCACAATGACTGGGGAATTCAGGTTAATATGTTGACATGGTTTAACAGCAGCGGGTCATGTTGCACACCACGCATGGCTGGCTGCGTTCACTTGAGCAGCTGACAGGTCCTAATCATGTGCTGCCCTAAAGGCACTGGGGCAAAGCGGATTGGAGGCACTGAATTATAGACCAGCCAGTGCCTTCCAATTGAGATGTAATTAAAGGCAAAGTTACAGTAATTGTTTCAGCTAATTGGCCAGACAAGTGTGTTATATATTACATTATCTCCTGTAATTACCTGTGTCAAAGGATTTTCTGCTACAAGAGTGGGATACCGAAGCAAGCATTAGCATAGAGGAGACACTTAGATTTATACATGATAGTAAAATTACACTTTAATAAAGCACTGGGGATGCAGTGCATACAAAACACAAAATTATATCCATAAAAATAGCATTAAACATCATCATAATGGCACTAGCGGTTAAAGGGTGGCTAGGCAGATTTTGATAATGGTCCTAATGGTTGTAAACAAACCACAAATAATAGTGTTGGGCAAAATGCCATTAAAAAAATTTCACTTAATGCAGCTTTCAGCTTTTCTGTGATGCCTTTTGGGGCTATGTTTTTGTCATTTTATATTCCTTTCAGAAAAGAAAGTGTATCCAAAATGGATAATTATCATATTTTTCTTACCTTTTGTGTATTATTTGATGCTCACCTCTATTTTTCAAACTTTATCATACAAGTGACTTCATATGGCTACAACATATTATTTTACAGGCTAGTTTTAAACTAACATGCTAACGGCTACAACAAGGAAGCTAAATATTTAACATTCCACCTAAAATGTTGCTGTATATCTTACACAAACCCATATACACACATTTTTTTAATAAAACACTAACAGCTGCAACAAAGCTAGTTTTGCATATTTCTATAAAAAGGATATTTTTAAACATTCTGCATTTTTGTCTCAGAATATTCTACATTTATAGAGCCATTTTATTCTAAGACATATTATTTTCTATAGTTTTATAACAGCTACAAGGATACAAAATATACATATTGCTAAAGATTATGTATAGTTTTGCATTATCCTCCTTACATACACAACACAATCTCCATTTTCAAGATTTTTTAATAATTTCATTAATGATAAAATGCTAGCAACATCTGCTACAAGGATGCTTATGTTTGGCACTGTGACAAAATTGCCTACTGGAGCTTTAACCAATACTATTCAATCCTATGCTTAAGTATTAGATCATAAGGGACGTTGTTACTCATATTTTTTTGGTAAATAAATTGCCAGAGTGCATTTCTTAACTTGAATAAAGTGGTCAACTTCTCTTCTCCCACCTCTGTCACTCCTAACAGCACTATCCTCATCAGCATGCCTCGTTTAGCGTAAGTAAAATGAATAATGGAGCCAACAATATGGCCGCTCGGTAGCCACAGCTCACCCAGGGCTACATCATTATTTCCTATTAATTACTCCGCGCGCGCATGCCTTTGGAAGCCCAGTAGGTGTGAGCCGGAGCTGGTCAGGGAGCAGCTGCCCTCAATCCCGCCGGGCCAGCACTGACCTCGATTTTTTTTTTTTTTTTTACATCACTTAACTGCAGCGGCGCAGCCACGACAAGCCGTACATGCAGCGAGCTTTTGATTTGGACGAGGGGAGAAATGTAGAATATGAGCCAGAAATGACGAGTCACACTGAATTTAGGTTGAAGCCAAGAATAAACAGTCGAGAAAGCGTCAATGGGAAGGTGTCTGCAGTGATACAGCATATTAGAGACAAGAAAAGAAGCACCCCTTTTTAAAATAACGTCCAGTACATAGTCCATATAACGTGACATGTGCAAAAGCTAACTTTAATGCTTGTATTTTTCCACGGGAGGTTACAGTTTGTGGCTGGATCAACTTTGGGGGGGTTTACTCGTTCTTGTGGGAAGTAACATAGGCTATTTGGCTTTATCAAACGAAATTAACATAACAAATTACATGAAATATCACGTAATGCAATGTTCTAATCCGCCATAATTGTTATTAACTGGACACTTGTTTAGTTTAATCATAGACTAGGCCTACTTATCATTCAATTGTATTTGGAATAAACAATGTAAACTAAACTGAATATTTAATGATATATATCCACGTCTAAATATAATCTGACGTGACTCGATACGTAAGGTACGACTTAATGGCTTTGAGAATTAAAGAAATGCTCATATATCTGTTTAGAAGCAATAGCAGGCCAGTTCAGCCTCTTGCAGTTTTATTTATCGGACGCCAGGGGCCGCTGCTCATTTCATTCTGAGAGGCGAGCGTCTCGTCAGACGGTAAAGCCTAATTCAAATCACTGTAAACAACAATAATAGCTCATGTTTACGCTTCAAATGAGCTAAAAACCCATCCAAGAATGTGTTAATTTGCGTCTTTGTTATTTTCCATGAGGCATAAGCTCAGTTTATGGCAGTGTTGCATTCAATATTATTAACAACTTGCAGAATTAATGTGTGAACGTAAGCCTCACACGTTTTGGACCGATTCTTTTTCTATTTCCAGGAACTAGGACGTCGAGATCCAAGACAGATTGATATAATTGACTGCTTTGGGTCATTTAAGAGAAGGGTTGTATCTCGTTTCGTTTCTATCTGTTATCAATCTGTGGCTACCGCACGAGTCCTACTGTCTGCCTGCACATTTCACTCACAACAAAGGAACTGTTGCCTGCTCGTGTCGCATTTGAGGAAGAGATTTAATTACAAGCGGCGGCGTGCGCGCGGGCCTTGGAAAACTAGCAGGCGACAAATGAATATACAGAGCAAATGACAAAACATGAGGGGGAATAACTGACAGATGAAAAGGCAGAGGATGTGCAGCTAACAGGCATAACGCGCCCGTACAAAGGCGCGCGCACCTTTGAGAGCAAGAGTTTGTTTTATTGCACTTCTCCCGGGTTGCATCTCCTGTCGATTTGCAGGAAAAGAGAAGGGGGGTATAAGCGAACATGCCCTGTTTAAGAATACAAACATGCAGATTAGATGGGATTGTGACAACACAGCTCAGGATTTGTGTCCCACAGCTCATATCTCCAACAATGAAAAAAAAGGGGGGGCTGGAAAACAAATCTGGTTGACAACGCTTACCGTCATTCCACGCCGAGTAAATGCAAATAATGAGGTGGCATGTGGAAATAAATAGTGCACGTTAAGACAGATTGATAACAAAAACCTGGTTGAAGCACACCCAAAGGCCAATCAAATCTTTATTTAGATATAGCCTACCAAGGGTGCACAAATCTTAACGTGATGGATCTGGTGCGTAAATGGATGATTTTTTTTTTTTTGGTATAAAGACTCCTAAGAAGCACGTTGGATTTGGGCGTTGCCAGCAGGAAGCTTTTCAAAAAGAGAAATAATATAAAAAGTCAGACCCCACAAGGCACGTGTAACATTGACTTCAAGTACAGGGACTTGTCACCTGTTATGTGGTACCAGGCTTCATGTTAGTACCGGTGCTCACAGGCTCCACTCACTCATTTAGGCACCTTCCACGGGGCTGCTTCTGCTGCTGCTGCGGCTGCACCGTGGACTGCCACAACAGGCCTGCACACTGACTGATGGACGGACCTTTGGGTGCGAGGTGAGCACACACGCCAAGCCCGTACCGCACTGCGCACACCCTGTTATGGCTGCTGCCCGGGCTCCTCATCCTTAGGCCGCCACCGTCTCCGCTCTGGAAGGTTTTGGCTATTGTTCTACACCTGGCAAAATGATTGCATCTGAAATTAAAAGGGTGCAGCTAAAGTGCCCGGTGTTGTACCAGTCTAAGTACCCCAGCCAGAATATGCATAGAGGGAATGTCGTTTTCATTTTTTTTTTGGACGCTTAATATTAAAATAGATTCTTAGAAAGCTGATCCTGCATTTTTTTTTTTTACATTTCTTATAAAAGTTTCTACTTAGCCATTTGTTTTTGTAAGATTTTACATGGACATGGCAATACATTGAATAATGAAAATAAAATAAATAAACGTAATGTAGGGGATAGATTAGATAGTATCATGGCATACATTAGCTATTTCTGCACTTTGGTTTTATTTAAATCTAGTAGATTCACTGTAACATATGGACCATAAATGTTTCATACAGAGGCATTATCAGGTGGCCTAAGCTAACTTAATGAATTCAGATTTTTATACTGCTGCTTAAACACAATTGCTAATATGAATTATGCAAATAAAAAAAAAAACGCGCTGTTTACAAGTCGTTTTTAATGAGAATAAGTAGCCTCTAGCTAAAAAAAGCTGTGGCACTTCTAAACCAATCAGAAAATTCGCAAGCTGACGGTAACCAGAACGGAGTCGCGCGCACGCTTCTATTGGCCACAAACAGCGCAAGGTCAAATACAAAGAATTTGAACTAATTAAATACATAACGTATATATTTTACATTAATAGTTATAAAGGCATCAATGCCACAATAATTATCCAAATTTTGAGATTTAATCAATTCGTTTATTGATTAAAGGAAGAATAAAAGTCACGTGATGATTTCAGGATGACGTTTCATTTTAGGAAGCCAGGTGAAAACAATTAGCAACCCAAAAGCAGCAATTAGCACTCAGTACTGTAAAAACAACGTTTTAAACGTTGAATCATTTAAATTTGCTAAGTTATGTTTTATTTAAAAAACATTAAAACAATTAAAAAACGTTGTTAAGAAATACTATATTGTCAATATTGAGTTATTATGACTTTATGAACACTTAGAAGATATTCATCCAAACGCTCCAGGAGAAGGTACCATTTCAATAGCATATTTGACTATAAAGCAGCTATTTTTCATCAACATATGCATCTTAAAAGTAAATTTACAGCCATAGTACTGTAGATGTTTATAATATAAATATAAAGTATTATAATTAGTATATTTTATTTTTATTCAAAAACTCATTGTTTTACCAATAACAGTGATAATTTAAGCATGTATAATAATTGTTATATTTATATAGTGCCTTTCCAGAGCTCAAGGACGCTTTACATATCAATTATTCATTCACTCCACAGTCACACACTGGTGGTAGTAAGCTACATCTGTAGCCACAGCTGCCCTGGGGCAGACTGACAGAGACGTGGCAGCCATTCCGCCACGGACTCTCCGACCAACACCTTCAACATTCTTACACATTCATATGAGGCAAGGTGGGTTAAGTGTCTTGCCCAAGGACACAATGACAGTATGAACTGTGGGGAGAGCGGGAATCGAACCTACTACCTTCCGGTTGAAGGACGGCCGCTCTACCACTGAGCTACTGCCGCCCCAGTATACAAACTCCTATTGCAAAACTGTGACTTTTATCTTGTTCATAGTTTTGGTTTTGATCGATTTGGTTATTAAGTGAAGTAACGTTCTGGTTTTTATCAAATTTTCCCTCTCAGAAATTGTTTGATCATGCTGTTCCTTAAATCTCACCAGGATAAGAGGACAGGAAGTGTGCTAACACCAGGTAAAATGTAACATTGTCTTTTGTAATGATGCTACCAATATAGTGTACTCCCTATTTGATTTTGAGCTCACAGTGGCATGTCTCTGAGGTCAGCATGTCTTTTACAACCAAAAAGTGAAGGATTTTTTTCCATCAATATAATTTTGTTTTGTTTTCACTCTGTTGTGGATATGATATTCTGACTTGTTACAAAAAGCAAATGTTTCTCAAGTAAAATTCATTTGTTGGCTGCATATATCTTATATATAAGACTTGATATAGGTATATATACGTTTGCAGGCGTGCACTTGCAGACAGAATCTTCTTGTTGTGTGTGCAGAAGTGGGTCTTGTTTACTTAAGAATGGCTCATCCATTTTTTTGATACAGGTCTTGCACAAGTTTGCTCGGTTTCCATTAGAATGCCACGGTACAGCTCAGGTCAGTACAGCACAGATAAGTCTCAAATTTCAAAAGGGGTCTGAACCGAAGCGTCCCCAAAAGAGTAATATACTACTTTGTAACCCCTCAGCCCTGGGTTCCATCAATGTGGAGCTAAGGTTGACACTGTGATCTGTTGACTGGATGATAGATAATCCTTACTTAGGAAAATAACATAAAACTTTTTTATGATAAATAGTCATAGTTCAAGAGAACCTCTTTAGGGGTTACTGTGCCATACTGACTCGACCCGAACTACCTAACCTCTGTGAAAACTAGACTATGTTCTGACGGAAAGTTTGTTACAACTTTCCGTCTTTCTGGACGTAAGACACCAACTCACATAAAATCCTAATGTGTAACGGATATCTAAGTAAGTTATAGTAAACAAATATTACTTATTATTAAGTCAATGTCCAGAGACATGCATGAATGTGAGAGTGAATGGTTGTAAGTAATTATCTGATTCTAAATGTCAGCCTTGTGACTAACTGGCCATTGTCCAGGGTGTACCTCACCACAGGCCCAAAGCTGCTGGGATAGGCTCCAGTCTCCTGCAACCCCTAACAGGAGTAAGTGAAAGAATGAATGAATGAATGAATGAATAAAATAATTAAGTCAATTTTAAGACCTCTATCACGAATCACCTCTCTTTCATACGCTTAAACCAAATGCATTACCATCATCCACTCTGCTTCCCAGCATTATCTTCTCTACATTCACCATCAGCTCCTTTACCCCCAACTTCTGCTTTAGCTGGAGGATTTACAGGACTAATTAGAAAATTATGGCGATAACATTGTTACGGAGGGGTTCAGTGTCACCATGGCTTGTTCACTTAAAACTATCAAGGGTCAAATCTAGCGTCTGTATGCCTCCCAACCCAGAGGTCAGGACCCCCCTCAGCGGGCAGTGAGATAAATCTGAAGCCACATAAGCTGATTAACAGGATACAAGAGATTTGCGTTGAAAAGGGAAGGCCACAATCTCCTTTTTATCTAAACTGCTCCCAGCCTAGAACCACCATGACCAACTGGTATTAACGGGACTGGTATTTTCTGTTTACAGGAAATAAAAAAGAAGCTGCAAGGACTTGTCCCCTGTGGGAATAAAGGTAATACAGATTCAACACTCTCAAAATTAAGAAATATCGCTTGCAGGTCTATTGATGCTTTAACTCCACTACACCGTTTCATTTTCTTTGGCTAATTTCCAACTCTATGAACTGTAACAGGACCATGCTGACACCCCTCCCGCAGGTCAGAATCTCCGGACCGCCCTGTGTCAGCTTTCAACGGCCTCCTCATTATTCCATTCTCCTCCTTTTTTCCAAGGTTGGTCTCGTCATCAAATCAACAACAGCCGGCGACTTGTGGGAGAACAAATAATGGAGACAAAATGAACAAATGATTAGTATGCGGCGAAAAGTACAATACCATTCTTATTTAGCATTTAGATAACTCTCCGTCCTGAAGAGCAAGCTTCAAAGTTGAACCCAGTTTAGGCGAGGGGGGATTAATTCTCTCTGCCGCATGCTTCATTGAATCTCTCATTACCAAACTTTGTCTTGTATTGATGTTAGATTTGATTGAAGATTAGAGCATTTAGCGAATCTTGCTTTTCCGCATGTATCAGGCTTTTTTTTTTTTTTCAAGCAAGGCACACTGCACCGCTGGTCAATACCCTCACTTTTATCCAGTGTCTGCTTCATTTAAACTTAATCAACTCCATCAATGAACTGGAACAGCCAAACGTCCCCTGGAACAATAGCTTTTGTTGGATAATGCTTTGGTCTTATTCCCAGCCGGGCGGCGATAAACCTAAAATTACACTATGATGAACTATTTCAATCAATATGATAATGGAAATTGGCTTGGGCGACTCTTTGCGGGGCTTAAGGAGGCAGGCTAAAGCCCAGTGACATTAATACATCTCCGTGCTCTCTCCCGGCTGTTGCCACCCCCCCACCTCACTTTATTGTCCCATCTTTTCAGTGACATTGACTGCACCATATTGCAAAGCGCCTGCTAGTTTAATGATCTATCTTCACCGGGGAATGCTTGTGCCGGAATGGATGCACAGGCTGACAGTCTCATGCATTGTTTTGGGACTAAATTATCGGCTCTATACTTTGTTTCCTGTAGTGGCTCAGCGGGGCGTAGATCAATCATTGATGGCACGTTGCGTAAAGCAGCCACAGCACAACTTTTGCTGCTCATTTGGACGTTTTGTCCTTGTGCAGAATGCAGCGACCGTTACAGGCTCCAGTTCATCATATTTATACTGCCACCAAAAGACCAATTCCACGAGCCGATGCAAGGAAAACGCAGGCTCCCCATCTGTTGCATACTAATAAATATGCCACCTTCTGGGACAATCCAGGAGTGATCATGATGATCAACTGCCAAGTGATATGACTTACCATAAAGCTGTTTATTTGAAAAGTCTCCCCTCAGCCAATAATTGTCAAATTTATTTCCGCATCTATTGAAATGATTCATAAAAGACGGGGAGTTGTTTTCCTTCACACCTCTCGCGGTTATTGCATTTCCATTTCTAAAGCCGCAGTTGGCACGCGGCCTGTGACGGATGCCTTTGTGCTGTTTTACACAGAACTGAGCGCACATTACTCCAGCTCAACGCCACAGCTGTCATTAAGTAGAGAGTCACTCTCATCAGGTCTGGGGAGGCATTGTTTACAATCAAAGAACTGAATTTATTCTTATTTGTGAATCTATAGAGATGTTTCAACAGTTATATACTGTATGTTCAGAACACCAACACTCAAAATATCTCAAGCTTAAACTTGTTTGTTTCAATAAAGTCTGGAAAATTCCTACTGATGGGAAAAGTTATAAAAACTTACCAAGTAGTCGAAAGTCTAAGGAGTGGTAACTGTGGATAGACTGTACGAGTTTTTATTTTTTGCGCTTTCTTTGTGTAAGCAGACATGTATTTGTGACATCTTCAGGAGAGAGTCCTGAAGACGCGGCAAGCAGGTGATGCATGTGCTGGCGCTGCAAGCAGAGTGCACTTACCCAACACAGCTTGTTTGTACGTCACTTGTGTTACTTTCACTTACTTGCTTATATATTGCTTACATATTTGGAAAAACATATATTGTTACAGGTGCATTAGCCGACGTCTCTGAAATTGATTCATGTCATTTGTCTGCCTGCTTTGGGTATTCATTTTTATTAATTAATTAATTAATTAATTATATAGGGACAATGCACATGAATGAACATCTGTAACAAATGCCACACCTGTAAATGTGCTTATATGAGCTTATATTTCTAGAGGGAGGGGTTTGACCTGAAACCAAACCTGATGGACCAGGCTGTTCTGGGCTCACAGTCGTTAGCCATGAAAGGGAAGTGTGACTCCTGATGTGGGAGTCGTTAAGGCTCAGGAGTGTCGTCAGTGACACTGCTCCATTCAGGTGCAAGGTGGTGCCCAAAATTCCCAAGGCACCTGTACTCACTACTCCATTAGGGAAAGTTAACATTACATAACTGATGCTTCTTGTCAGTTAAAGCAGGACAGAGCAGAGATCTATGGGACAGTGGCAAAGTGAAATGATGTCATACATGCGACTAAATTAACTAGCTTTTTGTTGTTTTCAATGCCACCGGCAATCTAATCTAATCTCTATAATATATAATATAATATTGGAATTAAAATTAAATTTAATTATCGGGTTGATTCAAATTTACACAATTTTTTCCATAATTTTCCGCTAGCTTTCAAGCCTTTTATCAACAATTTATGCCCTATCTAATTAGAGTTGGTTTGCTGGAGGACGGTTCATGACAGGTATGGGTCCGGCCTGCCTTTCTGACCTCTCACCTCCAGCAGCAGCCGCTCTTAATTAGCCTGTCCTGCCTCTCTCCCGACTGAAGCAGCCTGAATGTCACTGTCATCTGCTAACATGAAACAGCACGTGTGTCACTCCACACTTTTGAATATGTTGTTTGCCTTTGTTTCCATGTTTTACTCCTGGTGCTGGAAATGATTTGAGAGGACAGACATGCAACAGACACCGCACCTTGAACATCAAAGGCGCGCGCCGCAGTATTAGCAAACTCCACACTTCTGCTCCATCTCGGCACACACATTCGCTAGCATCCTCTCGCAGCGCCTGCCAGAGGAGAGCATCCGAGACAGCCCAGAATATAAAAATTTACAGGCCCTTTTCCTGCTTTGTCTGTCTGCTTTGCTATTCTCTTAGGTGAACGGGGCCTGAGTGATGGAGCCGGAGCTTTTCATCTCGCCCACAAAGTGTAAATAGCTGTCATGTTTGATTGACGGTCTGACGGGCACATGTGATGGCCTCAAAGACAGGTAGAGATTCGATAAGAACACACTACAAGATGGTTCTGCTGTCTCCACGTCAAAGATTTAATTAGTGAGTAGCTGAACATAAATCTATAATCCTCTTCATTTCCTATCTCAAGACTTCTCACTTCCAATTTGGCTCTTAATTCACTGGAATGAGCACGTTACAGATGCACATTTCATCCATCATGTAGCAACAACACATTTTCAAATTATTTTCAAAATGCAGTGTAAGGCTAAGATGCATCTAAGGTTGACTGGGAACTTTGGGGGAGAAAGAACCACATGGGCCAACCTGTGAAAAATTGTGATTTACTTATGCTCTCTGACCTTTGATATAATTGTCTTACATCACATGCTCGTGTAGAATACATCATTTTTAATGTTCATTTGTACTTTGTACCAACTTAGTAGGTTAGCTAAGGTTAAATAATAACATATTGACACAGAGGTGAAGTAAATCTGGCTTCTTCTCTCTTCTGTAGCAGAGTAATGTAGGTGATTCTAAACAGGTGCTGTATATATTATGCATAGAGCGCTGGGATGGCTGTGTAGTTTCTTTGTCATCAGAATTGTAATGTTGACGAATTTTACAATGGGCTTTTGCTTTGATATTTTTTACACAAAGACACGCATCACTCTCATCTGCACTCCAATGGGCTGGAACTGGCGAGAAATAAACAATTTAACTAAAGAGAATATATGCATCAAATAAAAAACAGATGAAAAAATATGCAATTATGTTCTTGATTGGGTGAAGTGTTTTTGTGCCAGCAGTAGCAGTAGAACCTGTCCCACATGGGCCACTTCCAGGCCTGGGCGCGGCCCCAGAAAACATCACATGACGACGTGCCATCCTGCTGCCTGTGGGTTTGTCAGATCCAGGGCCAGTGCAGGCCCTCGCCCCTCTCCCCCTCTCCACGTCCTACATAATGGAGTCAGTGGCTGGCCGCGAGTAATGACCTCAGGGGGTACTTTGTGACAACCGGGGTATAATAATGCCTCCAGCCACGGACAAAGCAGACCCTTGGGGTCAATTTTTAAATACTTTTATGTTTTTCACTGTGGCTACCAGTCATTTGTTTTTATGGTAGCTTATACACCACATGCATTATATTCTCCTGATACTTCACATTTATTCTAAACAAAGCATATAAAGTGCTGTTTATATTCAGAACACACAACTTTGTATAAAAAAGAGCTAGGTCTGGCCCATTGCTTCTTATGAAGCATCCTCCACTTTTCAATAGAATTTATCTGTCAAATGTCTGCAGGCCCAGTGCCTCAGATCAGAATAGTGTTATTGAAGCACGCAGGGGAGGATGGAATCACCTGCAAAAGAAAGGCTTCTCCTAATAGGTTAATTGTAACAAAGGCACAGGGTCTTGCCCCATTGAACAGAAAAGGATAGTGGAACACAGGCCTGTGGAAATGATGTCAAGCAATGTGCTGGCTGCTTTCCCTGCAGGGCCAGAGTTTGTCTGTCAGCAGTTAAATGCTTACCTCCTACCCCTCCCTGAACACTCAACAATCAATTTACCTCCTCAGGGTCTATGAACCCAAAGATTTGACCTCACAGACTTGAGCTTTGTTTCCCCCTCATCGCTCATGCCTCAAAGAGCGCTTATTAGAACACTGCAGACACATATTGTTGTGTAAAATACACTCCACCACATTGGCAGAGTTGGTATTGATGTGGTGCAGGAAAATTGGTAATATAGTTGGCTATAGTGGTCTTACTTAAGCTTTTATGCCTTTGACCATGAAGGGCTTATGTATGCTTATGATAACACTCACAGGGAAGTGAGGCTAGATCTAATAGAACAAATCGATATGAAGTCAGCTCATGTGGAACCTCATGCTTTCAGCATTTTCACCAGAAAAACTGAATCTAATTATGGACATTCACCTCTGATGGGTTATTTATGTTGCTACTGGATGCAAAAACAGCCATTGTCAGTATGAATAGAGCTGATTTAGAATGTAGATGATAATCAGCTCAATAAAATAATGTTTCACACAGCCTGTGGAGGTAAGAGTGTCAGTCAAGACTTAAAATCCCCAGATTTCTTTAGGGCCCTCTCCCACTGGTGCAATAACCAATGGAGACAGCGCACACCCGGCGAGGTGTGAGCTAATTGGGCATAGTGAGAATATAAAAGAGAAAAGCACCTTTTTCTTACGTGACATTTATTGAAACTTCTGATGGCGCGGCACAAAGCTCACTTCAGTCTGGAGGCAAGCCTTTGTAGTCGAGGCTCTAAAAGATGTTTTAATTTACAACGGAGACAAAGAAGTGTGCCACTCAAACACAAATCAGTAGAACAAAGATTTTACACAGGAAGGTTGTTGTGTTTTAATTTGAACTCGCATCTTTTATTCTAAGTTTAATAAATATCTACTTTTGGAAAAGCGGTATGAAACAGGATCTTTGGAGTATAGTCTTCTGGCTTTAGTGCCTTGTTTTTCACGGCGAAAGGAGAGGGTTATGTGTAGTTTTGCGCTCTGAGTTTTCATGTGCTGAGGGGAAGACAGAGCGGTTGAGGATGTATACACGTGGGGCAGCATCCGCAGTAATAGAACTCAGCTGGAGTAGCTTTCTGGAGGGAACGCTGGCGGAGCGGGAGCGCGGCCAAAAGAGCGAGGAAACATACTTCACTTTATTGATTTTGTCGATCGCTTTAAATGAGGGGCACTCCAGGCCAAGGGCTCACCTCTGCAGTTTTTTTCTCTGAGCCCAGGCCGCTCACCGGACAACAAGCAGAGAGTTACAGTAGCGCCGCAGACACTGACAGAGAAAGAGATCAGGCTGTTTGGCTTAAATGTGAGAGAAGGTGAGCTTACTGAAACAAAGTTTTAGCTCAGGCTGGGAGTGTTGGTGAGTTGTGATTAAGAGGTCAAGCTTTAATAGTTAACTTACAGTGAGTGGGTTTACTATAGGCTACAGAATATATCACAAATCTTCTTCCTCAAAATATCGACATGCACAATTTCCATCTCACAAATACTTTCACTGTATTAATAACCATATATGGCAGGCTTTTAAGCTTTGCGTATCATATTTATCAGAATGCGCCTTATATCAATAACAAAGAAGTTAGTGTCAAAATATTTCTAGTAACTATGTGCTTCTTTATCCAGTTTGTACAATATATTTGACAGTTTTGACCATCTTCAGGATATAACATTGACTTGCACATAGAGGAACTTGCTTTTTCATATTCTATAAGCTGATTTCTCATTTGCCCAGACACATCTGATGAAGCATAGTAAGTAGTTTGTGTACGTGGTGGTATCATGGACATAACCAAACATGCAGCAGCAGTAACATTTGTTTTGTTAAAATATTGTTTAGTTGAAGCTATAGTGGATAATGGCTCATGCCTCTGAAAATGTGGATATGACAATGACATTATGACTACACAAACTTTAAAGAACGTACGCAATAAAAATTATAAATACTGAGATATAACTGCCGCAATATTTGAATACCCATCAACATTTTAGAAGTTCAACTACATTAAAATTTCTGAAAAAATGCAAGGCTTTGGACAAACTCTCACTGTTGAAAATGTGGGTGAAATTAAACCTGAACAAAGAATTAACACCAGGACTTAACCAAGACTTAATTTAGGACTTAATCAGAAGCAAACAAGCACTTAACCAGGACTAAACAACCACTTAACCAGGACTAAACAAGCACTTAACCAGGACTAAACAAGTACTCAACTAGGACAAAACAAGTACTTAACCAGGACTAAACAAGTACTCAACTAGGACTAAACAAGTACTTAACCAGAACTAAACAAGTACTTAACTAGTACTAAACAAGTACTCAACTAGGACTAAACAAGTACTTAACCAGGACTAAACAAGTACTTAACTAGGACTAAACAAGTACTTAACCAGGACTAAACAAGTACTTAACCAGGACTAAAAAGTACTTAACCAGAACTAAACAAGTACTTAACTAGTACTAAACAAGTACTCAACTAGGACTAAACAAGTACTTAACCAGGACTAAACAAGTACTTAACTAGGACTAAACAAGTACTTAACCAGGACTAAACAAGTACTCAACTAGGACTAAACAAGTACTTAACCAGAACTAAACAAGTTCTTAATCAGGACCAAACCAAGGACATTATAGCATTATTGTCAATCAAGCAATTTCATGTAAAAGTGTCTTTTAATATATTGTGCAGCCGTGGTTGACGTGCATAACCATAAAATTGTGATAGTCTTTGATTGGATGAGAAACTGGATCCCCAAGTCCATGTAAAGACAGTCAGTGCTCTCTGAGGAGTCTGGTGTGTCTGTGTAATGAGCCCATTGTTGGGAGCACATGCATCATTCTGAAGTCCAGAAAGAAGACCTCATGAGATGCACCTCACCTTCACCTTCCCCTCCACGGATCACGACCTCTGGCTTTACACTAGAGATACTGTCTATCGCCACTTATTCATCAATGCTGACTTGGTTATAAATGGATTCTTAAGGCAAATATTGATTAAGTCAAGCGTCACATCACTTGGCTTAAAGCAAATGTCCATAAGCAATTACGGCACGCAGTCCTGTTGTATATTCCACTTCTGCTTTGGGTGACATCCTCATTTGTTTTCTATTCCCATATGTCCTGTCAGGAGGGACAGCCTTTGTTTGGTACAGTCAGTACCAATACCTATTCAATAAGCAGGGACGACTCTGTCTGCACTGAAAGTGGATTTGTAAGGGGAGAAAATGTAAAAATATGTGATTTCCAAGGGTTGAATGAAATATGTTATGTTTTAGAAAGGGGACAATGACACATGAATCCAAATTGTTGCTGACATTTGTTACAAAACAAATGTATTTTCTTACAAAAATACATTTGCAATGATAAACCAAATGAAAGAGATGGATCAAAAATGCATTTATGTACTCGCCAAATACTTATATGAGAATTTCATATTTACACTGCAGTTATAACAAGGATAAAAATGTATGACCAAAGAAAAACTTAGTTGCCTAAAATGTCCATCACACATCAAATAATTGCAGAGTCAATGACATCGTCACAGCAGCTGTCTCTCAAAATGTTCCTTATTTGGACAAATTTTTTTGTGCTGCTTTTTTGCATCTAAAACATAAAGGTTTTTTTTTTGCTTTTATTTGACAGTAGATTGTAGATAGACAGGAAACAGGGTAATAAATAGGAATGACAGGAAGGACCCGAGTCAGAATCAATCCCGGTTCTACCAGAGGCCTGTTGCTCAAAGCCGGTTTGGGTTTTGACCCAGGAAAGTTCAGGTTTAGTTTGAGCAAAGTTTTCTGGTTCCAGAAGGTGGTTTGGTTTTGAGCAGGATTCATTGCTATGGTCTACCCGGCTACCATGCTCCAGTGCAGGTTTTATTCTGGTTTATTCTTGGAGACAGCAAATTTAAAGTGGAGTATTTAGAGTCAAAGTCAACTAAACCTTTTGTTCTCAGCCTTACCTTTTTCCTTACTTTATTACACTCTCAGTGTGAGCCTGGCTTAAAACTTACACAACTATACAACCAGCTTTTACATTTCTCCTGTTTTTGGCTGTTGCATCCTGTTACTCAGATAAACCCAAAGTTATCTAGTTTGTTAGGTTTTCTCAACTCAAAACTTACTCTACAACTCAAAGGTTTCTTCAGCTGGCTTCATGTGCCCCTTTTAAACTTTTATTCTGCCTGTGCATTCAGATTGTTAAACGTACCCTGATACATTAACTCACTTTAAATAATAATAATAATAATAATAATATAATAATAATAAATAAATAAATAATAAACAATAATAATAATAATACAATAATAATAATAATAAACAATAAACTCAATAATAAACAATAATAACCAGGACTAATAAACCAAACAAGTTACAATGATTAAAATAAAAAATTAAAAACCTATATTGAAAAACGGAGCGTTTGGTGCCGCTAACTGTTGTAACCTTGTCTTTCAGTTCATTAGATGAACTTATATTTATCCACAGCCTTTTGTTTATTACAGTTGTTCTACATCCATCCCATGCACGGTCAGTAAGGCCCTCTTATATGAGTCCATTCATTCTATTAGTCAAATATAACCTCATCAACTTACTTTAACTTTTTACTCTTTTTACAGGTTTTTATCACACATTCGTTATGTTTGCACCATTATGTCATATTTGCTCATATATTTCTCAATAAGCATTTTTCTAGTACCAAATCTTTGCAACAATATCATGCTATCACCACTTAACTACTAGAACCTAAATTTCATTAAGTGAATTTTAGACATACAATTAAATACGATCATAACTAATGTTAGTGTTGATGATGTATCCTTTTTTTTGGCGAGACGCAGGTTCTTTTATGTAAAGTATAAGCCTCAGTGCATTGTCAGCTGTGAGTCTGTGTTCATGCTTTATTCACGTATGACACTGAGCTACAGAGCTGTTCACTTTCCACACTACTGCATACTGCAGAGAGCTATTTGCCAAATTGTGCAGTGTTATTTTTTTTTTTCTTCCCAAGTGTTATCTGCTCGGCGAAGAGTTTGTCAGAAAGTTTGTGTTTTGAACCAAATATTCCCACAGCCCACTGTTCCGTAAGCTCCTCATTAACAAGGTTTGAGTCTGGCATAACTGGCCTTGATTATGTTTCACCGGTCCCAGAGCAAAAAATACAGCAGAATACAAGTTTGCAGAAAACCCATATTATCAGACATAGCGCTTTGGCTAATAAATAATAAATAATAAATAAATACTGCACTCTACAGAGAGAGTACTTTTGACTCCACGTCCATATGTGAAGATGTTTTTACTAAGTTAGGCTAAAGTTGTTCAGATTTCACTTCAAATAGATTGGATTTTCTTGCCCATTGCCTGTGAAAAAAAAATAATAAAACGTTTGAGAGGAACCCCAAAGCAGAAGACATGATGATGGAGGAGATGGAGATGTGTGAAAACTGAAGAGGTGCAATGTGCAAAGGCTGGGGAAACACCTGAAAATATCCCATGATGATCTTCTGGAGAACAATCTCATTATAATTCATCTTAACTTGCCTGCACTGTTTGGTCCGGACTCTCGGACATTCCCGTTTGGTTTGAACCAAATCTTTGGACTTTCAGACCAAATGCAGGAAGTCATGGCCAATTTAACACACACATGAGCATGAACGGACAAAGAAAATGGGGAAAACTGATATCGGTCAAGATTAAAAACACATAAAATATATACATTACGTTGTATTACGTTTTGTATGGCTCTATATTTCTTGCTAGGCTACGGCAGATGCCTTCTATCGACGGTTTTGCAATATTGCAGCTCAAATTGTCTTGAGAGTGCATTTGAAGTTTCAGCTGTTTGTATTAATTTTATATTAATCATAAAATGTCTCAAACATGTTATGATTAATATAGAATAATACAAAAATCCAGTCTGATTATTGTATTTCTCCTGTTCAACTGTAAAATAAGCCTCCTGTTGTCATGACGACAGTGAGCACAGCATCAGAGAAAGTCTGCTTTTAAAAACTATGCTGTAAAACTGTAAAAGTTCAAAGTTCGAATACTGCCTAAGAATTTGTGAGTTCATACCTTCATACCCATACCCAGTTCGACCTTGGTGCGGACTTTCAGGTGTGGAAACAAAGAAAGTGTAATTTAATCCCAGATATAATTTATATTGTCCTGGAAAATTGACCATTAGTTTAGCACTTCACATTTTTCAAGTGTGGTTCAGGGGATTTTGATTTAAGCTTAGGCTTAGGATAAACAATACAACATTGTCCCAGGAGGCCACCATTTACATTTACATTTACATTTATTCATTTAGCTGACGCTTTTATCCAAAGCGACTTACATTGTTCTAATGTAATTACCAGTGTTACAGCCACTGGAGGCAAGGTGGGTTAAGTGTCTTGCCCAAGGACACAACGACAGTATGAACTGTGGGGAGAGCGGGAATCGAACCACCTACCTTCCGGTTGAAGGACGACCGCTCTACCCACTGAGCCCATAGAAATTCCTTTCACAAACCCGCGTCCCTGGGTGGGCATGAACCACCATCCTCTCGGTTAACAGCCGACTTCTGTTTCTCGGCTATTTTTGCACTTTTTCCAGTTAAAATAAAACATTGGTAGGAACAAACCACGTGGAATGTGACTGGCTGGTTGAAACCGAAACTACAAGTGGAAATAAACCTGGGAGCCAAAAACATTACAAAAGTATTAAAATCCATCCAGATCTGGGATTGTCCGTTTGGCCAGCTCTAGTGTGTTAGGTGAAGCTTAATAAACAAAAGAAAAGTAGAATTGACTGGATGGATATTTTTAATGCTGCACACCTGAAACATCGGCGAGCAACAAAGCCTTAAATGAACTATCACTGACACTCAAATTTATAGAGCATCAGACGCATTGCTCCATAATGTCGTAACAACTTTGAATTTTATAGAGGTCAAAAAAACTTTGAAGATGACAATATTATAAACCACTGACAACCACTGTGCTTCACTGAACTCAGAATGGTGTTGGATGTCTGATCAAATTGCTTGTATTAAAGAAGCTATTTTTTCCTCCTCCTCTTGACAGCTAACGGAGCTTAATTTGCAGTCTGTTTGAAAGTCATCACCATTTATGCTACAATATTTCCCGTCTGCAGACAGTGCCACTCCTCGCCTGTACCTGCTCAATTAGAGGGGAACCTGACATTAAGTGGTATCAGTCGGAGGACGAGAAGTGTGTATTAGGCTAATAACTGCGCATTCCAACGGCAAACAATGTAGCTTTAGCTCATTTAGCTCAAAGAAAACAAGTGAATAGTCACTAGCTTCTTGTATACTCCATCCTGTGGTATTAGGGGAGGTTTCTCGTAATATAAAGGCTTCTTGGTTAGCCTTGTGCCCCAATGTGTCATTTTATGCTGCAACCTGATGTTTCATTAAAAGCTGACCATCTTGTGTTAGGTATTATGTTCATAACACACAAGCACTTCTCAAAACAGTAACAAATGATTAAAAAAGCACGTGGCTAAAGTTTGGATGGATGAATAATTTTTGGGTTCAGCTTCTGCCCCATTTATTTGTGCATTCACCCCAAACAAAGGTGGGGTTCTTTTCCAATTTACTATTTATTTGCAAAGTTTTTCTTATGATTAGTTTCAGGCAGCAGATTATACTTTTAGTTTTAGTCACATTTGTGAAATAATAACATTACTCAGACAGTGATGCACAGGACAATATCAGCTCTGCTAACATAGCATGCCACTGACAGACTCTGTCTCCACTAGGGCAAAGTTTGTAGTAGTGTACACAAAGCCTTTACTCTTACTAGAGACCTGGATACAGACTTTTTATTATTTCTTATTTATTATATTTTTTATTATATTCTTAAAGCAGACCTCGTTTGTGTCACAGTGAAACAAAAATCTGTGAAGCGTATATATATATATATACATATATATATATATACATATATATATATATATATATATATATATATATATAGCCTTTTATTTGACTATTTCTGTGTGGCTCAATATAATGTCATTTCTATTTTTACTTTGTTTGTAATGGCTACAGACATTATGATTTTGTAAGTTTTTGTCCAATGTGATTCTTTTTTTTTTGCCGTCCTATGCTTAGCTTGGCTCTTTGGATTGATGTCCCTCTGTAGCCTGTATAACCCTGTCCAGTAAATCTACGTGTCACCATTCGGTTCTGCTGTAGCTAATCTGACTTATCTTTGTCCCTCTCAGTTCATCACATAAAATCCCAGTAAAACCACTGGGCATGCCGCCTTGGTACCAAGCAACTCTGTGGTTTTCTTGTTCATTATTAAAGTGTAATCAAACATTGCTTTAAGTGGAAAATAAATATCCAGATCTAATAAGCTGCTCAGCCGGATCATGTAAATGCAAATTTTCAAGCTGGTTTCCATCCGTCCCACCGAGGGGAGAACGCACTGCAGCTATTGGCTCCTCCACCAGTGATTGTAAATCAAGGAAAATAATGGCTGGATAATGACCAGTTTGTGGTCTCAAGCAGATTGAATGATAACAAAGCTTGCGTGTTGCACGCAGCTTTTCATTTAACATCCTATCATGGGGAAAGCCGCGAACAGCTTGGTGTGCCTCATTAAAAATCCTTGTCCATGACTCGTAAACGTAGTGGTGCAAGGCTAGAAAATTGACTAGACAAACTTCCTGATAGAGAAAGACAGGGTCTGTTCCCACCCACCGGGGCCTCCTGTGCCCATGCAGGGAGCCACAAGAAATCTGAAAGGACCACTGAGCACCCAGTCGACTGCTTCCAAAGCACGAGAACGAGAGAGTGAATGAAAAGCCACTCAGACAAGCGCTAAATAATAGACATATAAATTGCAGCGTTTTCTTGTTTGGAGAGAGGCTGATTTAGCTGCTAATTGGTGACAGAAACTGTCAAATGGGTGGCAGATAGTGATTGTGGTGGCTTCTGTCAGGATTAGGTGGGAAGGAAGAAACAAGCTTTCTTGTGGTGAAGGCAAAGACAATATGACGGCAGTCCCCTCCCTTCTCTTGTCTGATATTTACCCAAAACACATTAAACAGATAAAGAAGAGAAAAAGCAACAATAAGCTCGGGATTATGGACCCTGTCTCTTTCCTTCGTCTTGTGCTCTCATGTCTTTTCTTTTTTTCTCTGCTCTGAGCTGTCTGTGTGATTGATTAACGTGTTTGTTTGAAGACATTTTGAATGTTTGCTCGCACAGTAAAACCCACAATAGAGCGTAGACGTTGGAATACATGGCGGCGGATGTACACAAAGACAATGAAGCGTGTAGCAGGGAGACGGATAAAGACTGACTGACTGATCTCTCCAGGGCATCTTCCTGTAACCCTGCCTTGACTCTGCTGCCTTTCCTCTGGAGCATTAAAATGAACAGTAATTAGGCTTTGATACTCTGGCAAATGAACAGTAATTAGAGTGTGCTACTGTGGAGCCCAGGCCTGGGCCGCTCATTGAGTATTCACACCATTATTGAACGTTGAGATTACCCGCGCTGTCGTGCACAAACAGTGTGGCATGGCAACGGCCCTTTGCAGATGGCAATAGGGGGATGGTGTGTATGGAGACAGGTCGGCCAAGCCCGGCGGACCCTCAGAGGGGATTTTCTGGTTATTAGATCCTAGCTAGATCATGGGCCAATTATAAAGAAAACTGTCAGTCAAGGCAAAGTGCCTATGTGATTAGCGGAAAAGGACAAAATCAGGTGAGGAGTGTGAATCTTTCTCCAGGCAGCTTTGATTTGCTAATAAGAGGAAGAGGGAAAGGAGCGGGGCAGGGTCCCCAGCTGTAGTCCTGCTTTGCTCTCTTCATTTTCACTGTGACCTTCTTAGCGCTGCTGCTCTAATCTGCTGCAGAGGAGACATAAAGAATGGCTCTCCAGGGGCTTTTCTGGGTCCAGGCTCTGAATGAGGCACAAGGGGGTTAGCCACCAAAAAAAATGAGAACAGTAGCCCTTACTCCTAACCAGAGGGACACAGTAATCAAACAGTTCCTTCAGCACGACAGGGGCCAAATGCTGCTTAATTAGCCTAATAGTTTTAAAGAGTTTTTCCTCCTGATAAAAAGGGAAAAACAAGACTTGGAGCTGTGTCATAAAGAGAGAGGAGGAGTGAAAGGATAAGAGGAGGGAGGGGGAACGCTTGTCTCTGAGAGCATCCTCTGCAGACTCTTGCTGTGTCCGCTCTACTCCTTAATTCCTAAAAGCGCCACAGTGTATCCTAATTTAGTGGCTGGTGACCAGGGCTGACATTGAGGGGTGTGGTAGGCCCGGGCTCGTGGCTGGGGAGAAGTGAGCGCAGAGGGGAGACAGCCAGCGTAGTGCCAGTGCTATAATGAAGCGCGGCAGACAGCAGCCTGACAGCTCTGGCAGCTGATGCATGGGGCCCATGCTAATTCTTCAGCAAGCCAGTGATGGATCCTGAAATCTTGACCACACATCCCATTAGCCCCTGTCTGTGACAGGAGAATAAAGATATTAAAAAATCCAGGAGAAGTTGGGAGAGAGGGGGGACGCGGCGCACAGCGAGACATGGACAGCCAGTCGAAGGACCTTACGCAAACCTCCAAGTCCTCTGCAATATTTTCAGCAGCAAAGTTATTGATGACTTAACCTCTGGGGTGCAGGTTATGGTTGATGGATACTGTGCATCCCCAACATGGAACAGCAGAGGATAACAAGGTAGACAGTGAATCACCTGCCCACAGCTGATAAAAATAGAATATGACATGTGTTGTAGCATATACACTGCATTATTCCAGTGCAAATTGTAAAGAAATGAGTGAACTGGGCTTTCCTGTAAATAGATTAGTTCATTCAATGGCTTTTCTCTGGTCTCAGCTGTTCTGTGCTTCCCGCTGCCCTTGCTTTTGCATCTTAGCACTGAATGGAGTGGCTGTTTATTAGGCTGGCCCTGCCAACTCCTCTGCAAC
Organism: Perccottus glenii; assembly: GCA_024416835.2. Taxonomy (NCBI): domain Eukaryota; kingdom Metazoa; phylum Chordata; class Actinopteri; order Gobiiformes; family Odontobutidae; genus Perccottus; species Perccottus glenii. The sequence continues at coordinate 7,842,756 of CM044559.2, forward strand.
CTCACTTCTTTTCAAGGACCCAAGAAATAAAAAGCATGTGGAACTCCTCAGCTATCAAGCACTCAGCTGTGTTTACCATATATCTTTTATCTTCCTGTGCAGGATAAGGCTAATATTTTTGACAAGTTTTGCGTGAAATATAAATGACCCAGTCTGGATACAAATAGGAGAACGGGCAGCGAGGCGAGCCGAGTCGTAGCCAGGCCCCAGAATCCTTCCCTATTTCTCAGGGTTGACAAATAGCATCGTGGAAGTTCCAGGGGAAACTGAGAGGTTACTGTGACAGACAAGGAGCACAATTATCACACTATGATGAAAGAGCCATGGCCAGCACGCGTCGCACCGTTAATTACCGTCCTTTTTCCACCAGCCTCTAATGTGAGGAAAAACACGCCATGACAAGTGTGTAAAAGAGCAAGCACTAAATTACTGTCAGGAAAAATAAACGGAGGATCGCACGGCCTGCACAGTGATTTACGGGGGCAATTAGTCACCGCCCCACGGAGATGCTGAGGACAGCAGTGCAGTGCGAGCGTGTCAGGGAGAGGGAGTGTGAGAGACACCGCCACGCTCCACCCACACTCCAAAAGAAATGGGAGAACAAGTCGCAAATGTTCTCCTGGTTGGGTGACCTTTGTCTTGCTGAGAGCCTTATGCAACTTTGCAGCGCTTTGAAAGAAGTTGTTTCAGACATAAATGATCAAGCAAGCTACCGTGAACATCTCACTTCAAATCAGTGCCATGTTGTCATACCTATATGTATCATACGAGAATGAATAAAGCGACATCAACGGACGATATGGAGCACATTTAGGTCACCTTTACTTGTTCTACGCAGAGATACGTTGATTACGACACGGGCGCAAGACAAGCTAAAGCAATGTCTGTCAGTACACTCTCACTGGAACGCAGTCTTTTATTGCAAGTCGAGGATGACAGTATACTTGAAACGCTAAACGTCTGAAAATGAGCCGTTCTCCACTCCGCCATCAAACATCAATGGGCTTCTAATTGTTTCTAAACGTGACACAAGTTAAGATACTTCACTTTAAAAAGCCCAGTCGTCACATCTCAAAAGTGACGCTTGATTCCCTGTCTCGTCTTCTCAAAAGCTTTCCAAGACGGGAGTGGGGGGGGGTCGCGTTCGTCACATGTCCCTCATATTTCATGCTCGGAAACGACGCTTTCATCACGCATTAAAATACCCGCTGTACTTTTAAAGCGACTGAAGCCATTGGGAATAAGCCAAGCAGGAGGAGAGCCCATTGATTTGTAATGGCTGATGACAGATAGTGTCACATCATCTTTGTTAATTTCACTCATTCCGAACCATTGAACAAACACGCCTGTCTTTTAATACTTGAAGATATTTCTTCGCTTGGAAATATTGAAATCTGAAGTGGGCCTTGTTAAGAAATTGTCATATTGTGTGATATTTTACAGACATCTGATGAAAAGGGCTGGTTGTCTTAATATGTCCATCACAGCTGAATAAAGACCATTATAGTCAAGCACTTAAAAGATATGAGCTGTTGACTTTCTTTTGCTTTTGCAGCCTTTGCCGCACTTAACTGTGCCAACGTGACGTGAAGAATATTGACATTTTAATCTGCCTTGTCATGCTCGTATGCATATCCAGACTGAGCATTTCCAGTGCTACTGAAGAACAATAAAAACACAGCCAGGAAGCTTAAGGAGAAAGGAGGAGGATTTGGGGGGGGTCTACACTACATTCTCCCGGCCATATATATCCAGTAGGGGCTAGTGAGTGGGCTCGCTAGGTTTGAGCCACGTTTCCAGGTCAGTGGCCTTGAGCATGCTTGGTTACAGCTGCCTTGCCCGTTCTTATTGGCAAAGGTGCCATAAGACGAGGTTGCGAGGGGCCAGAGAAGCTAACCGGGAGTGGACCATATGCATGTCCAGCGGAGCAGCTCCCCCAGGCACTCTTTCTCTACGCAAACACTTCACTTCTCTGCATTATCTCTGCCGGACTTTAAGTGCCAGGACGTTGGACTTCCTCAAGCTTTTCCAACAGAAATATGAGCGTTTGGAGCAAGAGGAATTGTTAGGTAGAGATAGTGTTGCAATAATAATGATATGTAGTCCAATCAATCCATCTCAACAAACAGTAGCAGTCAAAAGCAGATGTTCCTAAGATTATTGTTGCAGCCATTCTGAAACCACTCTCTTCAAATGGCCCAGAAAGCATCCATTAGCCTGTGTTGTACAGTATAAAGCCTAATATTCATATACACCCAATAATGTTTCCATCCATGTAACTAATGCAAACCAGCTGTTTTATAAAGATACAAAGAGAGCATGTTGTGTTTAGGCCCTATCTGCGCAGATCTAAAATCTACTTCACAAAACCCACACGGGGGATTTATGTATGTGTTAATGTAATTTTATCAATGCTAAGTTGGTAATCATCAAATTAATTCTGCCACCCCAACTGCAGTTGTTTTGTTTTTTTCCTTGTTTAGAGAAAAGAGAAACTATTTAAAATGCATTGGGGCTTCTGTTCCCAAAAAAAATGCAAGTATGAAAACACACTCTTCCACTCTCTCCGTCTCTATTGCTCCTGGTGCTGTTCTGTGAAAACAGGCTTTGAAATTAGACTAACTGGCTATGAAATAACAGACAGCCCAGGAGAAGAGGAGGTAAAAAAAATTGGGCCTATGAATCAATATGGGCAATGGGGGAAGGCCAAATGTAATAAATAATACAATAACAAGCCTAACTAATGAGCTGTAGCGACGGTGCAGCTCACAGAACAGTCCCTTTGTATGAATCCTTGCTAATAATCTTGGGGAGAAGTGGATGATGAAGTGTTGCCATAAGGCAACACCTGTGCAATTAAAGCAGCGGATTCTTTTGCACGTAACATTAATTTCAGCCCTTTTTAAAGGCCTGATGAGCACACTAATAATCTAGTCTACTTGACTCCATGTCTAGCTGAAACAGAGCATCTAATTAGGTAAAGGTAATTAATTAGAGATAAACGGAGCTAATCAGGGCCCGTTAGCAGTCCCACTTTCTTGGCATTAAGACATGGAGCCTCATGTTCTCTCATTGGCCGCCCTGTCATCTGCTCAGTGAACATGAAAAAGATATGGTTTTAATAGAGACTGTGATCTGACAAAGAACTAAGCCTGATCCCTGAAGAACAAAACACCAGGCTATTGTTAGTTAAACAGGAGGCTGTTACCAATGAATGACTGTCAGTAGAATAACACAGTGCCTCAAGAGGGATCAGGTCAAAACAGATCCAGCTGATTATCTTTACAATGCTCTTAATTTAGTGGTGTAGTAGCCTGCCTATTAACAACTTTTCTTAGTACAGAGCCTATTCAGTCACATGTGCTGTTGTTTTGAATCAAGTCAGCAGCTTACCACATTATTATACACTTATTATTGTGTATGTGTGTAAATTCTTAGGGCAACTGACTCTTTACGTACTTGACACTCTGATACTAGGGACTCCTACTGACCCGATACTGACTTGTAATTCCGAAACTATCAAATGATATTCTGTATAATGTACATTGATCAGTACAGCTAATGCTTTTTGTATATTCACTACACTGCTTCAGTTATTTATGATCTACTGACTCCATTTGCACTGGTCAGATGGGTACTATTACACTATACTGCATAATGTACACCGCTGTGAATGGTTCTATTGACGTAAGAAATACAGCAAGATAAAGTTATCTGTATTATTTAAGTATTGTATATTTCATTATCCAATGGCATATTTTTGCATGTTACATCATATACAATGGTAACCTTTGTTGTAAACAGCAAATTTACAAATTTTGAACATCTGCTGGCCTTGCCTAGTTTTACCTCACATCCACTCAATCATATTCAGTTTACCGGATTCCAAGTGTTGAAAGTATAAACTTTGGTAGTTTCATTAACCACAAAATACTTTCATTAACCACAAAATACCCTTTTTAATAAAACTTAAGAGTTTAACTATCTTCCAATTTTGAACAAAAATAATCCAGACTTGTCACCATGACCAATTATACGGATCAAGTTTTTAATAACTGCGCGGAATTAAAGATAAGATTTCAACGTCAAACTTATGGGACTGAAAGCAGCAGCCCGTTACCAAACCTCATGACAGGAGATGCCTAAGGATTTTCTGTTCGTTCTCCAAAGGGAACATTAAGCCCCAGACAGCAAACATCCAACTTGCTCCCATTTTTCGTTCTAATTATAATACGAAAGGTGCCGGGTTTGACCTGAAATGTATGCAGAGGGATGGAACAGTTGCCTCGACATGTCACACTGTAACACAATCATAGTGTACTTCACTCTTGTACCTATCATGTCCAATATCTCCTCAATACATATTCAAGTCAGCGCCTATGCTTGAAAATGGAAGTTTAATGGTTATTGTAATGATTGTTGACTCGGCGGATCAGAAATGGCAGAAGCACGGAAACGCGGCAGATCCGGCAGAGAAGCGGGCCTTGTTTAGATGCGTCGTTGGCTTTTACGACTCAGAATGATTTGGGGGAAACATGATTATTTTTTCCCCTTCTGCTTTTCCCCCGATACACAGGGGAGTCGTCTGCTACAAGAAGCCAGGGCACTCCCCCGACACGCATCATTAGAAGGTTTTTTACAAGCGACAAGCAGGCTATTTGGCTGTCATTGGGATTGTTTGAAGAGAATATGTTTTTGTGGCGTACTCCAGGGAGAAAAAATAGAAGAGAAAAGTAGATCACCCCTGAGCACTTGACACTGCTGTTATGCATTTGTCAATATTAAGGCTAAGAGGTTGGACCAGTGTGTGTAAATTGGAGGTTTGTGGTCGCTGCTTGTTTCTGAACGTGTGGTGACCTCTGACCTCATGTGTCACTCATTTGCTAACCTTGTTTTTGCTAATTGCTACCTTCTGCCTATGCTCTGCAAGTAAATAGGCTTAGTGTGTTAACCAAAACTCACCTCAATTAGCCTTTTTGTGTCTTTATAGAGCACTAGGGCAGTTGTTACAAGAAGATTACAGAATACATGCTCAGCCATATTTTTGTGAGAATTTGTTAGCCATAAATAAATTAGCCAGTGATAATTTATATTTTGTGGGTCAAAATTTAAGTTACACATAGCCTATATCAAATTTAAATGACTTGAGAGAAAGGTTAACATGCAACATAAATATGACAGTTGGTATCCTTTAGTGTAGTGACGACTGTACATTGTGTATAGTCTGTTACCATCAATAATGTTGGATAATCATTAAGTCAATATGGTTTCTGAAATATAAAATAATTTGTCTGCTGTTGCTACCCAGAAATTTGAAAATCTAACCTGTATGGATGTATTGTTTTTAATGGTGTAATGTGCATGCGTTGCTCCTCCAACCCCGGTGCTGGCCATAAAAAGACTTGTGTAAAATAAACTAAGGGAGACAGCAGTAAAATGTGAAGTGGCACAATGTGCGGACATGATGGACTGTCACATTGTGAGCGCGGCCCATAATGCAACCATCACTGGTCCAAAGTGCAGGGTGTGCGCAGCGTTTACAATTGAAATGAGGCAGAGTGCAGGCATAGGGATCCTCATTATATCATTTCCCCAAGGGCTGAGGGCAGCGCTTTAGTTGGAACGCAGGGAGACAAGTGCGTCCTCGCTGTTCCACAAAGACAAGAGACGAGTAACAGTTTGGTTTCAGCACCAATCTCCAAATGGCTTTTCAGCAGCGAACAGAGAACTACGCAGTGGGGGAAATGGTGTCTGCGCTTCTGCTTCATTTGTCTGCTGTTCACCATGGGCGAAACAGGCAAACATGGCACCCAGGTCACATCTGATTCCCCATTGGAGATGAGATGGCGAGAGGATGGCAGCAGTGCGAAGCAGCATTGCAGCACACTCTGCTGTGTCCAAAAGTATCTGCATCAGCGGTGCTGATCGTGAGGCCCCCGCTGGCGCTGTTTAGATAGTTTGACTACATCAAGCTTGCTTCCAGACGGCTCTTACTGGTGCGATTAGAGGAGGCTGAAGATGAAAGGTGTTCAGTGTATTTTTAAAATTGTTGATTTTCCGTGTAATGATAGCTCGTGCAATTAAGCACTGGCTCCAGGCTCTGCATGTCCTTGTGAGAAAAAAATCTCAATTATTTGTGTGAGGGTGTAATGGCGACTGAATGTGTGTGTGTGAGTGTGTGTGCTTGCAATCAGGCAAATGTCTAACATGGATTTTTTACATTAACATTGGGATTTTAATTAAGTGGAATACTCCATGCAAATACATGCTTGATATACATGACGTGCTGACCTGTAGTCAATATTTTTTATTTAATTAGTCTTTTAGCTTCTATCTATTAATTTTAACAAGCTGGTAATGAAATTGGAAGAAGCTTTTTAGAAGAAAAAAAGCCCAAAAGACATGATAAAACATTCCAGTTAAGTTAAAGTGTAAAAGTGCTGCTGTACCAGTGTCTTATTTACTGAAATTAGTTTGCCTGACAGCAAATGTTTTCTCTTGGATTGAAGCATAAGTTTGCATTGTTTCCACATATTCTTACTGTATGATGACAAGACATTTAGTGATGGCTGTGTGTAAATAGGTGGCCATGCTCCACATGTTCCCATATGCCCAGTGATGGGGTGCGTGTTTGTGTATGGGGGGGTTGTCAAAGTGGCTAAATTTGCCATGAGAGTAATTGTGTTGTTCCCTGACATTCACTTGTGCTAAATGTAATCACTTTAAATAATGTCAGTGACATGTTGTGAAGTACTTGGTGGAAGAATAGGCTTTATGTAGGGCAGACATCTTAGTGTGTGATCCTGACTGTCTGTGCGTTATCTTCTCTTTCATTAGAGATGAACAGCCTGGGGTAGGATTGGAGCGGGGGCCATGCGTGGATGCACGGGGTGGGCAGTGGGTGCAGGAGGGGGTGGCTTCACTAGAAATGGTAAATTGTCTTATAAAGAGGGCTCCAGTGTAGCCCTAGAAGACAAAAGTGACTGATGATTAGTGTAATATTTGTTTCACAATCCAACTCTGTCTGTTGTGAACATTTATTGCTAGTGCCAGCCTCTTTCAGTGAGCATTTCATCACACCCGACTCTGGCCCTGAGAAATCTCTTGTAATTTTACAAACAGTCTGCGCGTTAGAGAAGGAAAAGGGGAGAAAAAGTAGAGCACATGTTATCGGCGTCTGCCTGATGTGCCTTCCATACCTTGAGGCACGGCGTTGGAAAATTCAGCGTGAACTTTCGACACTTAAATGTTAAAATGCGACTGAATTGGGATGATAATAGGGGCCCTAATAGAAGCTGATCCTTTGCTATGGCTCCGAGACTTATAGCACACAACTGTAACGCAATGTGAGTCGACAGTTCGGGGAAAGATAGTGAGCGATAACACTGCACATAACCCTCCTTGCTGGCTGAGAGCGAAACATGTCTTGTAGTGCCCTGCTATGTATCGGGGTCGGTCGGAGGTAGCCTCACATCGGAGACGGTAAATGGACTTGGCAGAGTGAGGATCCAGGCGAAAGGGGGGGCTTGATGGTGTAAGATTGGAGATGACCCCCAAAGCCCTCCAAGATCCACAAACGGACTGAGGGACGGGACAGGCCTGGAGTCAGAGACCTGCTCAAGGTTGACAAGAGCCGGGGTCAACCTTCAGCGAGCCTCACTGTAAACAAGCTGCTGGAGGAGGCGAAAGGGCTCCAATCACAACGGCTTCCCACTGTAATTCTGAGCTTATTGCCAGCCTGAATTGGACTGGAGCTGCCTTGAAGGAAAGTCTTTTGGAGATGCACATTGCCAGAGTTTAATTCAGCAACAACAAATGTCATGAAATGTGGAAGGTGGCCTCCACTTGTAGCCGTAGTGCTCCATTACAGTGCACTGGAACAGGAGCAGCATCTGACCAGGCTGAGAACTTGTTTGGAAGGCCGGTCAATACAGTAGGTTGGCATATACCATGCAGCAAAGTCAATAAGAATATGGAGAAAATATACCAAAACTTTGAAAACTTGGGGCTGTCTTTAGACTTTGGCACTTCTCCTTCTGTTTGATAGAACTCCTTGCACTCCTCGTCAAGTCACCTGACAGGAACACCTTAAAATTACAGCCAACACTAAAACTATACCAGTTAATGGGCCCACTATTTTACATTATCCAGTCATTTAATAATTTTGCACTCTCTTGTTAATATAGCACATTAAAATATAAAACTAACATGAGTAGTTGCCGTAGAGTGACCATGAGAGTAACCTGGACTCATTAAACTCATGATTAATGTTAGTATGGTATTTATTCCGTTGAGTAGGTTAATGGGTTCCATAAGATTTTGTTTATGTTTGAGCCAGATAATCTTCTAAGTAGAAACCTGAAAGTGAAGGTGCACCAGCAACAAGCTAGCCTTCATTTATTAAGTCTAGCCATATTATAAACTGAAAATAGAACTGAAAATGACTTTATTTTTGTCATTCAAATTTTCCCATACAGAGAATATCTTAACGTGATTTTGATGCAGTGGCACAAATACAATAAAAACAACAGTTAAATGCACAGCCAGTGTATATCAATTATATAGAAAAATAAATAGTGTAATATTATAGATCAATATTGCCCCAACAACGCAGTGTATACTAGTATTTTTATTAAAATGGGATCTGTTACGTTCAAATTGTCCTTAATGCGACAAGGCAAGTATTTTATAATGTCTTAACATGCAAAAGAGATGCTTAGCAGGTTGGCACAATATATTGCTGAATTGTTGTTATTGTATTATTATTGGTAGCGCAAAATCAGACCGTTTGATTGACATTTACAGTCATATTCCAAACAGGGCATTAAAGCAAACTGCGGTGCGTCTAAATCAATAAGTCCCGGTTTAGATCTGGTTTGTTCCTACATTTAGTCCTAGTTTAGACCTGTTTAGCTCCTGCTTTCACACGTGTATGTTATTTTTTTATCATATTTAATAATGAAACAATTTTTACTTAATCAAAAAGCATTCAGATATCACAGACTATATTCAAAATAGTTATTGCATGTTTTGCTAATATCTTGCAGCCGTACAATACATCTCAGACATATTTTGGAATCTCTTTTTATAATTAACTTAACATTTGACATGCTGATTTTAAAACATTTATTTTGATTTGTGTATACACCAAACACCAAGCCATGTTCCTTATAATATGGAACCTTTTCACTTTACCTGGAAAAAAAACCTCTAATGTTTTAAATGGCTGGAGCCGGCCAGCTGGAATAATGTTACAGTAATCAAGACTTTAGTTAAAAAAGAAAACACTCCCTATCAGTTTGAGTTGCCACCTGCTCTTGGTTCTGCCCCCGTGGGTCACACAGCTCTAGGAAGCCATCGCAATTACTCACTAACACAGTAAGTCCTCACAAACAGTCGTTAAACTTAACAGTGGGCATGTTTTCTCCCACATAAATCATGTCACCATTTACAGTTGTATTTTTAAAGTAAGACGGTCACACTTTTTATTTTGCATCTAAAGCCAGTCTTTAACTGTTTTTGTGTAAGTGTAGAAGACATAAGATACAACATATAGCATTGTGAGTGTGTTGACATATTTAGCGCCGGGAAATTTCCATAAACCTGCGACAGAACGGGTGATAAATTGAAAGGGCGACATGATGGCTGGCCCAATTATTGCCGAGATGAATGTGGCATTCAAGTGACTATGGGAGAATGTCTTAAAAAATAAACTAGCGCTCATCTGTGTTCATCATCTCATCAGCTCACAGGGGTCCTATGGCGATCGTGTCCCGAGCAGACAGACGGTTTGTCAGGAGTTGTAATTAGTAATGTTGCTCTCCGGGGGAACAATCTATAGAACTTTATGCACACACCAAAAAAACCTTTGTCATAAAAGCGGTTGTTTCCTGATGGTGAATGGTACAATAGTGTGGGTTTTATCGGTCCTCTTCTGACAGAGACTGCAGCCGCCAGCAGTAGCACACATGCGCGCATTATTATTATTATCATTTCTGATGCATTTAATATCCGCGGTTTAAGCTTTGAAGACAATCTTTGGGGAATATTGAATCTAACCATTCTCTTTTGCCCCGGATTCCTCTCTCAGACAAAACTTTGTTAATTAGCCTCGTACCTATAGGCAGAGTTTTTCCTGTTCAGATTTTTTTCCCTGATAGTATTAAAGATGCTGCTGACTCTTCCCACCCGGCCTCTTCCTCCTCCTCCTCTGTTGTCTTGTTATCCGAATACGCCATTGGCACTTCTTAGATGCAAATTTAGTCTGAGCATTTTTCAGCATCCTCCAATACAATTAAGGCTTGTGGCCCATGGTCGGCCCTTGAAGCCAGTCGAAGTCCCGAACACTTTTCGATGTCTCCTTAAGGCCCTCTTAGCCCTGTCCACAGCAGCGTTGTCTTGTTAAGACTTTAGCTCTGCACCCTTGTTCTGCAGTAGTTCAAAGTCTCCACAAATTCAGCTGTCAGACCAAAGTTTGGCATGGGACCTTTTAGAATGTGTTTTAGAAATCAATAGGCTTTCTTAAGCCCAGCCCCTTCCTTCTGCCTCACTCTCAGTCACATGCCACAGATTCCTTTAGTGTTTTAACACATTAGAGCACATTACTTAGAAGAAATGGAACAAAGAATAATATAACAAAAACTGCAGTACATTTGATATTATTTCAAAAGTTGTTTTAAACTTCTATTATTAACATGTCAAATAGACAAGTTATACTGCATATAATAACCACTCCCAGATCCAGGACTGTCCCATAGTAGAGACAAAACAAGATTATACCAGTTGAAAGACAAACAGTAAATACATGCCATCATTCTCTGTAATCGTGATGAGGACAAAAAAGATTTACAGATATATTCCTGTCCACACATCCTCAAGTGTACATTCTGTATATTCCCATCCCAGCAGCTTGGACCTTAGACAGGATACACTCTGGATAACGGTCAGTTAGTTGCAGGGCTAACACTTAGAGACAGACACTGATAGACAACCATTACCTCTCACATTCATTCAACAAGGAAAATTCAAATTCACCAAATTAATTTTATGTGTATATCTTTGGACGGCGGGAGCGAACTGGACTACCACAAGAGATCATACTTATTATAATTATTACAATATGACATTTTTAATGCGGTCTATAATAGTAAGAATATTTTGATACCTAAAATCTTGTGATAGTTAACCTTTTTGAAGTTAGTGTTATATGATGACGTAAACACTACACAATACTATAATGTACAAAGTTAATAAATCACGCTAAAAAACTGAACAAAACTGAGCTAACAGAAAGTTGTTTCGTAGTATTAGTTTTTATGTGCTCCTTTTAAAAGCTAATAGAATTTTAGTTAAAACGTACGTCATTATTTGAACAGTGTTAGTTCATCATGAATATTGAAAATATATCCGCTTTAAAACCTTATTGCTCCTGTGCTGAGACTGTGCTGACTTTAGCACTGAATGAGCATCCACAACACAGTTTAGTGCAGTTTGAATAATTGTATTTGCGGGTGCTTTGATTTGCCTGTGACTTTAAGAATATGAAGCGCTCACCTCCGGCTATGTGATCCGCACTAAAGGACTGCTTTACATTGCCAAGGGGGCAATGCGAGGTTCTCCCCATCACACAGACGGATGTTATTCACAACAATATGCAAAGTACTATCACCTGGGACTCTCAAAAGGAAGTAGACTTGAGCATTAAATCACTGGAAAGTCATTATTCAAAGAAATTTCCCATTTTGTTTGCCTAGCTCACATGAGTTATCTGCATTGAATAGATAATATGGCATGATATACCATAACCCTGTGTGTTGTTTTTCATATTGAGCCAGTCACTATAGGCAGATGTGTGCTTTAGTGCAGCTACTTATATATAAAAGTCTCCATGTGATGTAGAAAACAGTTGAAGTCAAAGTCTCTACAGCTCACAGCTTTGAAAAATGTGGCCCTTTTAAGAGCGAGTCTCGCCTCAGTGTTTGCAGAGTATCACTTTGCAAAGAGACGGTCACATTTGTCTTGCGGCACTCGAGCAGAAAGGTGCGTTTTTACAAGCCTTGATGCAGACATGAGGGAGAGGCCAAGGGGAGAGCCATGTTTGAGTGAGTTGTAAGTTCCGATGCTGCAGCCGGCAGCTTTAACAATGTAATAAAGAATAATGACAGACCTCAGAACAGCAGCGTGATCACAGGCAGTTAAAGTATGCAGATGGTGGCAGATGATGAGCGGTATGTGAAGTGAATACAGATGAGTGCGGTCCAGTGGAGTGAACCACGTCCCGTTAGGACAAAGGGCCCGTAATGGACACCTCTGGGATGATACCAACCCGTCTGCTGGTGCTCCTATATAGAAGCAAACTTTTCATTTTTGCAAAGTTTCCTAGATTCTTTTCAGAAGCTGCAAAATCAACAGAGCGCTCAGGTCGGTTGTTAAATCCCATATGAAGAGGAAGAGTGTTGCCATTGTATGTCCTATCTGTTAATACAGCTGGATATTTACTGAGGCAATTCAGGTTAAGTACCTTAGAAACACAGCCGCGTCCCAGCTGGGATTCCAACCTTCTGGTCACAAGTCTGCTCTTTTAAACATCCCTGCTAATTGGGCTGAAAGTGTTCTTCCCCTGGTTAATGCACCCACACTGATCTGAGCACACAAGTGTGGCAAAGATTCTGTCAAGTCTTTGTTAAAAGGATGGAACTTTATTCAGTAGATGATCTTTGATTGGTGGACTATGAATTTTTCTGTTTCAAACATTTGATTCTTATTGAAACACTGTTTTCTTTCTTTCTTTCTTTCTTTTCTTTTCTTCTTATTTTTTTAATCTGAAAAATCACAAGCAGGTTATGGAAATGGACTTACTGCTACTAACACATAATTATTAGTAAGTAAGTAAGTATTATTTATATAGCACCTTTCACAGATATAGATCACAAAGTGCTTTACAACGTGCTTACCACTCACCCCATTCACACCTGGGGCAGACAGAGATGGCGGCTGCCACACAAACGGCGCTCAACCTTCTCCGACCACCACCAAACACACCTCTACAGTCACACACATTCATACACCAGTGCTACAGACACTGGAGGCAAGGTGGGTTAAGTGTCTTGCCCAAGGACACAACGACAGTATGAACTGTGGGGCGAGCGGGAATCAAACCTACTACCTTCCGGTTGAAGGACGGCCGCTCTACCACTGAGCTACTGCCGCCCCCATTTAAGTATTTGTACTTAAATAACTGAAGTGAGTGAATGTCAGTTTTACCATACTATGAATTAACAGTGTTTTGACACCTTGGTCATTTTTCTTTTACTTCTGCATAAACCTTATATAGAAATACACCTTCAGTTGAAACAGTGGCAACTCAACTGCTCATGAGTTTGAGATGGAGCCCCTCCCTCAGTGAATGGTTCATCTGCTTGTTAAAGTAAGAGCATGACATGGACTAAAAATAGGGTAAATGAGTCGGTAAAACAAACTTTGTAAGCCTGACTACATTATACTCCAATAATTAGTTTGGTCCTGCTCGGTTTGATTTCCAGGAACTACTGCAATTGGATAGACATACAACAAATGAGAATAGAAGGGGCAGTACCAATAAATGCTGGACCGACGCCATTTGAAAAGCATAGATTTATGATTATGAACAATGGACATGATATATTGCATTTGGGTTGAATGGGTGGGTCTGGTAAGTGTAGAATGTCAACAAATATATGCAAAAATCAACAATCTCTCCATGTTAAATTGTAAGATGATCTAATATTGTGGTATGAATTAACTTTTTCCTTAAGAACACACTCTCTGGTGCTGTAACATCCATGTTGTGTGATGTTTGGGGGCAGTGTGCGATCCCAACAGCTGGCTCTGCTGAACACTGTATTTAGCTGATCAGCACTAGCAACGCCTTTAACCTCTGCGTCTTGACTGAACTGTGGATAATTGGTTGGTCAGCTCCTTTGCTAATTAGTGTTGCATTAATGTGTGGTGCCCTGGGCTAGCGTGGTGCCACAGTGTCAGGGACAAAGAGTGGGGGCTGGCATGGCTCTGCGGAGCAGCCACCATTAACAAGGGCCCATAGGCTGCCTGCTGGGAGGTGAGAGTGCTGTAGACCAGGCCCAGGCCCGGATCTTGTGGATGTCCTTGTGAAAGAGCTGGTGCGGGTGCCAGTGACGTGGTGGAGGCTGATGTTTATGATGAGTTGCTCTGTAAATTGGTGACAGCCATGCGACCCCTGCCACTCCTCAGCAGGCCGCCCTCGCTGCCACAGGCCAGAGCTCAGCGCTGACGGATGTTGGCATGAGCCACCGTGCCAAGTGTCGAGCCTGCGTTCGGTCATGGATGTTGATTTCAATTAGCTCAATCACATGCTCCAAAACTGACCTCACTCTGAAGGCCTGGGTCTTCCTAGTGTTCCTCCTCAGATTCCCCTCAGCCACTGGGGTCAAATAGTTTGTGTGGCTTGTGGTAATCTTTGCTTATGTTGGCCAAGACATTTCAGCGGTGGCCTGCCAAGCTGTGTTGGTCATCAAGTGGAGGGGGGGGCTAAAGTTCAGGGGGCTGGGCTAATGATGTAAAAGCTACCCTGGTAATCAGTCTGAACAGCGGTGGGTCCTGATGGCTGGTGGCTGCCTGGTGCTTGGTGATTGATGCTGGCTGCTGCTTTCATACAGAGCCCTGCCATGTGGACCCCACTGTGTAAACACTGTCACTGTGGAGAATCTGTGCTCCTTAAAGCCAGGATCACTGGCAGGATTTGTACGCTGCAGCACTGACCAAACAGAGGCGTGGAGTGATTACTACTCTTTGATCATGCCTTTTGACACGACTGTCAGGATTTGGAAGGGAATAAAATACAGCTTAGATGGATTTGGACATGTGACAATAACTGAATTCACGGTATGAATACCAGTAACATTGTAAAATACTATTCTTTTAATATGAGATAAGATATTACCGAACACAGCAGCTAGATTCTTGCAAGAGTTTTGAGTTCAAATAATGACTAGAGCGGTCGTCCTTCAACCGGAAGGTGGGCGGTTCGATTCCCGCTCTCCCCACAGTTTATACTGTCGTTGTGTCCTTGGGCAAGACACTTAACCCACCTTGCCTCCAGTGGTGTTCCAGCTGTAACTCTGGTGAATCGAAGCTTAATGTGAAGTGCTTTGAGTGTAAACCACATAGCATTGTTCTGATTTGATTCAACACAGACCAGGTATACATCCAAAGTACGAGCGCTTCTGTTGCGAGTCAGGTTAAGAAAGACCGGAAAGTTATTTTACAACATTTCAGATGGTGTGCCGTCAAATCCCCGAGACAAATTGCATAGTAGAAATTATCAGTAATCACTGAATTTGAGTCACCCAAAGACAACAACTTTTGTAAAAAACAGAAAAAGGGCAAAGCAAAAAATCTTGATTCATCCCATGCCGACCCTAGAAGTAGATTATATTGAATCCAAAGTCTGTCTTATTCCAGTTCCCTTTTCAAAGTGTTGTCTTTTTCCTGCGTGCCCTGTCTCTGTTGTACAACCTTTTATCACGCATCACTCATGAATTTTCCTGCTCTGAGAGCCCATTGTGTGCGGCCCAGCGGGGGGAGGCCATTTCTTTAAATATCTTCAATGTCACAGCGATGCAGCGCAGGTCGACTCTGGGGCCTGCCGACCAGAGCAGTGCTCCCCGCTCCTTATTCCATCCCAAATGCTGAGCGCAGTCAGAGATAAGTGCTTCTCCAGAGATGGCCCCTCTTCCTCAAATTGCCTTCCACATCTGTGTAAGAATGTCCACAATGTACATGTTTAACATGTGACCATTAATCACAGCCAGACAGTCAATTAAAGCCATCAGCGCCACAGGGGCCGGGCCAGAAGCATGTGCTGGCACATCAGAGGGCACTTTCTACTCGGAGTGTCTCGCAATTAATCAATAATCTTTCAAATCTGCCTGTCCATGAGAAGGCTGTGGAGCAGTGGTCTGTGAAGTGACCTCCAGCATGGGGAACAGTTACAGCAGCAAGTCAAATTTGCTTAGCTTTTATGTACGTAGATTTCCAAATAATTAGTAGTATTGTAAATTCATGTATTTGATAAGCATTATAGACTTTAAATTTAGAGTCAGACTTAACTCTTCTTCTTCCATTCATGACATTTGTGACAACAATGACAACAAGAAATGAATGGGCCACAAACTCAAGCGACCCGGGGTCGATTCCTGCGCGGGTCATATGCTTAATGTTATTCCCTTTTCTCTCTCAACCTCAACCTGTTTCCTGTCTTTGTGAAATAAACATTAAAAAGTGAAAAGGTCCATAAATTATACAACAGCAAAACTGTCCACAATAAATATGGAATGAAAAGACTATGCTTCAACATTGCATATCAATACCTCATTGGTTAAATGATTTAATTAATTATAAATAAAAACAGACAGCGGAAACATTTTGGGAAACATTGGGGACGGAGTGGCTCAGTGGTAGAGCAGTCGTCTTATAACCGGAAGGTTGGCGGTTTCGATTCCCGCTCTGCCCTGTTCATACTGTTGTTGTGTCCTTGGGCAAGACACTTAACCCACCTTGCCTCCAGTGTCCGTAGCACTGGTGTATGAATGTGTGTGGCTGTAGAGGTGTGTTTGGTGGTGGTAGGAGAAGGTTGAGCGCCGTGTGTATGGCAGCCCCCATCTCTGTCTGCCCCAGGTGTGATTGTGTGTGAATGGGGTGAGTGGAAGCATGATGTAAAGCGCTTTGGGTGCCCGAGAAGGGTGCAAAAAAGCCCTATATAAATGCATGCCATTTACCATTACCATTTACCATTTTTAATCCTGTACATTCGCCCATAAAGCACTTTGTGCACCAACGACTGCAACAATGCAATTACACAAATACTGTACATTGTTATAGTTATCAAACAATTGAAATTCTGGACACAGTATGAGTAATTATAGATCATAAAGTAAGTTTGTAGCAGGTTCATTGCTGATGAAGAAGAAGAGGACTGCCTAAAATGCTCAATATTAAGATAGCATTTTATCAGTCAACAGTCTGAATATGGAAATGCTGAATCTATTGTAACTTAAAGATAGAAACAATAGAGATTTCTTGTTTTATTTTAAAAAATAAAATAAAACTTAATAAATCTTACCACATTCTGAACGAAGTCTTCCCTGCAATCAGATTTAGCTCTGAGGAAAGAAGATCATAAAGGAGGTCATATTTTAGTCAAATTGCAGCTTGGTTCCTGATAAACTCCGAGGGCTTAGTGCTGTGTTTATTTTTTCAAACTAAAATGAAATTCACTTTTATTTAAACAGTTTACAAACCAAATCTAACAGACCACATATTCAATATATTCAAACCAAAATGTATTTTAGGAAGACTATTGTTTTACAGAATAGGAGCTCTACTATATGATGTGCATTTCAGTCGTGGTCTCTCTTTCTGAAGAGACTTGTCTGAGGTCGTCAGTGCAGCCTGCTCTTTTATACTCTTGTTTCTGTCAGCACGGCCTTTGTCATGGACGCAGGCTATAGATAGAGTTGTCAAGTGGGACCTGCGGGTCACGGGGGTCAGGGAACCTCTTCACTTGTGTTGACCTTCAGACACACAGATTTATCCACTGTCAGGCTGCGCTCCCTCCACAGCCTCCTGCAATTCGAGAGCCGCCGTAATAGAGACGTCGGCCGCCGCCAACCCGTGTCAATCTCCGTTTCGCCGGTAATTGTCATGATTGGCGTCTAACATACACATTTGAAACGTGGGCTTTAGCCAAATGAGCTGAGGTGAAGACTTTGATGGGCCGCCATTTTGGCCTCTGTCAGAGATCGCCCGCTTCCAAAATTCAACTCCACTGATTTGCCAGTATAATCGCACTAAATGCCTTGTAGCTCATTTGCAGATTGTTGTCAGTGAGATGGAGCACAATTTCTGCGTTTGACAGCTTAGTTAGCAGTCCAAGGACTTGCGAAATATCACACTTCAATTTTTTTCTAATGTGAAATCTGCGCAGGCATAGTGAGAGTAGAATTGGTGAGATTAAGACAACATTCAACGCCGCCAAATTTGCCCACTGGGTTTTGGTATCATATTTTCACAAGAATAAAGATGTTCTTCTTTCAAAGTCTGTCACAATTAATAGCTTTGAAATAAATTGTGAAAAAGCATATTTACAGGATTCCCACTGGAAAATATTTTTAACAACAAACAGCGATAAGCCTGAATGTAATAGTATACCACAGTTTTTACTTTTTACCACAGTTCTTGAAAACCTTAAATGAGTCTTTGAAAGTTCTGGAAAACATTTAATTTTTGAAATGTATTCAAATCCTTATGTACTTGAAATATATAATTTACTTCAAGATTAAGATATTGGAAAACTTTGAAACAGTATCTTTTGTTATTTGTGTTTGTAATTAACCACGATTGTACAGACCTGGAAAGACCAGAAATGGACCTTAAAAGTCCTTGAATCTTACCATGAAAACGGTAGGAAAACCCTTTATTGTATTTGAATTATATAATTTAACACAACTGGAAAGTGCTGTAAAACCTTGGCAAGGTTTTTGAAAGTGCTTGAATTTGAAGATATATATGAATATAATATAGTATTCAAAATAATGACGAAAAGGTTAAAGTAAAAGCATCTGGACTCTGAGGTCAACAAGTAAGCTTTTGATCTCAGAATTGACAAAGTCTCTTGGCATTAGAGATAAAACATCTTCACCTTGAAAACCTAACCCAGATGCTTTTGCTTTAACCTTTTCTTCAAGATGACCTGGATGACTGAGAACCTTCACAGACATGTTCAAAATACTGTTATTAACCAGAACTTTTATGACCAGGAAAAGCTTGTTATGGACCTTAAAAACATAATTTGATGTTTGAAAAGGTATTTGAATCATTTGATGAAATTGCAATTTTAAGATCCCTGAAAACCTTTTAACTTCTTTTAAATCCAAGTACTTTAAAAGTACTTGGATTTTCGGTAATGTATTTGTATTATTGTGTTTTTGCACAATTTTAAGGATCTGGAAAAGCCTGAAATGGACATTGAAAGTGCTTATATTTGATTATGTTATTGGTGAAAATAATGGACCCTTGTAAGAATATGTGAATTATTGTGTGTATTTTTAACATTACTTTATGCATTTGGCCTTGAAAGTGCTTGAATTTGACAAAGCAATAGGTTTGCAAATCCTTATGTTCATTGATGCAGAGCTTAAAACATACTGTACCGAAAACAAATTCCACCGGCATTGTCGTGTGGCTAAATAAACAATCTAATCTAATCTAATCTTTGAAACATTATGTGCAATATGTGATAAAACTGTATGAAAATGTAATCATTGAATTGAATTTAACCATGGCAAAAGTATATGAACCCTTGTTTATATTTAACCTACTATGCAACTTACCTAACTAGAAGGTCCTGGAAGAACATAGAATGGTCCTTGAAAGTATTTAAACTTTACATTACACAGTAAAATCCTCAAATGGACCTTGAAAGTCCGTGAAAGGAAAAAGTATATGAATTCTTGTTAATATTTAACTTATCTAATTGGAAGGTCCAGGAAAAAAACATACCGTGAAAGTGCTTGAATTTGATTTCGGAATAAACCTATTTTAAATAATGTATGTATTTTTTCAAAACTTTTATGAATGGGAAATACCAATCTGCTTTTGGAAAGTTCTTGAATGTGATTCCATAATATTATACATATGTAACCCTATGATCCTGGAAAAACAATTTTAAACTGTGCCTGAATCTGACAATGGAAATGTATATTAATCTTTGAATCTGACATCTGAAAACATATCCAAACCTTATGTTGAATAATTAAATGTCAAGCCCAATGGAAATAAACTGTAAAGCAGAAGAGCTCAACTAACTGATCAACTTTTGCAATGCCTTTTTGATGTTTGCCGTTTACTGTGTGTGGGTAAACAGGCGGCCGACAACAGTCCATTATTAATTAAACATGAAGCAGTAGGAAGAAAAGCAGGAAGCATTCCCTAAAGAGAGCAGGTACCCAGGTGACCCCCGCTCCCTGGAGTGCTGTCTGCGGCGAGCCACCCGACTCACTAATGAGCTGTTTGCAGAAGTGACTACACAGTGACAGTGACCCCCAACCTGACCCCACCGTGCCGTCTGAGGAGCAGCCTGCTTCGCTCCCCAGCACCACTTCTTTAGCTCCTGCTCCTGGTCAAACAAGTTCCCTGAGACAAGTTCCTGCCTCAGAGTCCTGGAAAACCTTGGAAAATAGTCATCAGAAATGCCCTGGAAAGTTGTGGGAAAAGGTCTAGTGTCAGACAAATGGGCTGTTGCCTTTGAAATATATTCACCAAACAAGTTCCTGTATACTGCAACTGAACCGTTCGTTTACACTGTTCCATTTTACTTCCATTATACTGTCATTTCTTTTTACAATTTATACCTTTTTACCTTTCATTTTGTATCCTTGTGGTTTTCCTTCTGGTGGCTGTTTTTAACCTTTGCATTGTAGTTCAGTCCCTTTATTTATTTATGTATTTAGATTTTTAGGCTGGAAAAACCACCGGGCCTGACTCGGCAGGTTCCGAAGGTTCAAAACATGAACACAAGACACACTTCACAAATTCGAAGACAAGACGGAACAATCATACAAACAAACTGAGAAGCAGCTTTAGGAGGAGGCTATGAAGTCACCTCAGTGGTCACAGCTACAACTGTCTTTTTAAATAGTCTTTGTGATGTTATAGTCCTGATATATGTGGGATCTAGTTCCAGGCTTTAGTGAGCACTTAAAAAAAAGATCTCTGTCCGTAGCAGTTCCTAAAGGCCGGTAAAGGCAGAAGTCCCTTTGTAACATATCTATTTCCTTTATTTCCTTTTAGTACCATTTTCATCCTTTGTAATGTTATTGTTTTCCTTTTGGTGCCATTTTGTTCTTTTAGCTCTCTTTTATTCCCTTTTACTAACACTTTGTTCCCATGTTTGCCCTTTTGGCTCCACTTTTTCCTCTTTAGTGTCATTTTCTTCAATTCTCTTCTCTTTAATTGCCATGTTGTTTCTTTTTAGTGTAATTTTATACTTTTTAATTACATTATTTAAACATTGTTTTATTTCTTATGTGTGCCATATTGTCACTTTTAGCCTCAATTGTCTAAAAGTCCAGTTTTTGTTTTTGTGACATTTTGTTTTCTAATAGTGTTTGTACTTAGCATTGTTTCTTTTTCAAACCATTAAAGTCAGCAGCTCATTACATAATATTCTATTTACTTCTTAATAAAAATATGATCTTGTGGACAGCGTGAGACCCTGAGACTGTTCACTCAGTGTTGAACTGACCCACACAGCTCTAAAATGTCCCCTTGTTAGAACTGGATATAGCACCGGCTCGCCTCATCACTTACATAATTAGTTCTGTAAAAGGCCATAATGAGCATATCCAAACACATGACCTTCAGCCGCTACTTTTTTAATTATCCTGATTACGGCCCGATCCTTCTCCTCTCTTCACAAGTGTTCTATCTGGTTCGGAGTAGGAGACACTAATGACCAGTTTGACAGTTTGATAGCAGGGGAGACGCTGTGTGTGTTTGAGTGTGCCAGCACGTTGGCCACTGAGCCCGGTGACAGTAAAAACCCATCTAATTAACCCTCCTGCTATGACATCATGTGATTAAATTAAAGCACATCATCTCCCTGCGGCTTTGCCTGGAAACAAACCACTGCGACTCATTGGCTAAGCTTTCATTTCCAAACCTGTTTCAAAGGACTGATGCAAAGATAATTACCAGCTTCATCTCGGGTGGGTTTTGTTCGTCCGCCGTTCATTAATAACGATAAGAGGTTGGAGGTTAAAAACTCATTTAATTGCCTTTATATTAATGACATTATGAATAGCAGGGACTGGAGAGTCTAATTCTGTCCAGTAGTTAGTCTACACGCAGGGCCCCCAGGAGGGCCGCTCATTTTGCCAGAATTACACTGCGGCAAAGCTAGAATTAATGTGCACCGTGCTTTAACAGCCGTGACAAACATGCTCTCCAGCAAGGAATTATCTTGAGAAATGGCTGCACAGACCCACACTCCCTCGCTTTGACTTTCTCTGCTTCACACAAACACACACACTAACAGACACGCACAAACGCAGGCTGAAATTTCATCATGAATCCCCATTTTGCAAACACAGACCGGTCAAAAGTCATTTAAAACACTGTGCTGCAATTCAGGCCCCAGTGTTAATTAGACTGTCTTTAGCCTCATGTCCTGTAGAGGTGAGCACTTCCCACCACTCACAGACTGCATCCTGACTGGCCATTGACGACTAAATTGTCCTCTACTTAGGAATAATGATAATGAAAATGCCTTTCAGCCAATTCATTTCACCCATGAATATTGCAAAGAGGTAATTTCAGCGAAACGCTGGCATTTTAACTAATTTAAATTCCTGTTCTCTTGCCACTTTTTGGCCCGTTTTATGCCTGCTGGAACCGATTTAGTTGTGTATGCATTATTGCCACAAGAGCACGACCATACATCTGAATGCTAATTAAACATTTGAATAATCAGCTGAAATAACAGTTCAGCACAGCGGAAGAAAACCGCCACAGCTTAACATGGGTCCATAGATTTCTGTATACCCTATACAACAACAATGCAACAACATCACGCATTTAAAAAAATAAACCATAAACAATAATAAAAATACAATTTGTCAATGTAGTAGATCCAGCATTTTTCTGTTTGTTAGAAAGTGGTATTAGATTATGAATAATTCTTCCAAAGTAAACATTTTATAATAGTATGGTTCTAATTAAACTAAATACATTCATTCTTAACCATAGCCATGTGTTTTTTGTTAAGTTTGTTGTGTTATACAATTTGTTTATATTATGTTGTGTTAAGCTAATGTTTTGCTATGTTTATTATTATCTTTTGTTACCCTCTTTGGCTTTGTTCATATTACACCTGTTTGTTTTGTTTTGCACAATTTATTATGTTATATTAAGTTTGTTTCCATTATTCTATATTACATTGTTTTGTTTGATTGTGTAACTCTGTTTTTTTTTTTTTTTTTACAGTTGATCATATTAAGCTCCAAAGTACACTATGTACTTTTGTACAGCCTTTAAGTTGTTTTAATGGTTTCCTGACAAGAAAAAATGGAAAATTAATACCACTGTTATAGATACACTGTGCCCAACTCTACAAATACTCCACTCTACACATTGACATATTGACATATAACAGTCCCATGAGACTCTGCGTCGTTAGGCGAGTCTTTCACTGGCTGCAAGTATAGGCCATAGATTGTAAATAAACATGGATGTAGTGTGCCCATTGCTCTCCCATTCACCGATATTGTCATTACCACAGGGCAAAAAAATGTTGGTTACATCCGGCTTTTACGGCATAGTTTTCAGATAGCATAAACGGACATATTAAACAAAACCTCAGGATGTTACTTTATCCAGAATTATTACCTTTTCATAGTAAATACCAGCAAATGTTAGGTTTAGTTTTGTTATACCGTGTTACGTTACACAATACAAGAATCCTTTGTACATTTTTTCCTCTTGGCGAGAATTCCAGGTGTTTTTGGTTTTGTGACTTTTTTTTCCAACTCTTTTTTACCATCCTCTGAAAATACCTTTGCGTTATCCCTCCAGATGACTGCATGAATAAAATAAAAGTTAGTGCATTTGTAGCATAATGATCCCAACTAAATAGCACAAGGAACTTATTAGTTTACAAGTATCACCAGGCAGAAATGAGGCCAACGGGGGGATGATAAATGAGGAGATTTCCCCAAGCAAAAGGCTGACCTGGATACTGCTTCCCCAGTGCCAAGTGGGCCACCATTTTTCACCGGCCTCACACTTAGCCACGGACAGGCTTATCGGGGCCCGGTGCTAACGGTTGCCCGACCCACAACCTGCCCCCAAACAAAAAAAACGTAATCCCTTCCCCGTAATTTGATCAAATAGCGTGCACCCTTCCCCACCACTTATTGGCCAATTAAGTCAAGTTCTCACGCAGGGGGTCCAGCTGGCTCGGTGTTATCTGGGGATGAATTGATTGAAGCCATTCCACGTCTATGAACCCTACTTTAATGATGTAGGTGATAATACTTGTAATTCTTCTCAGTCAGGGGACTCACAGGCACAGCTGTTACCGCAGTAATCCTTGTCCTGATACACTCAAGTACCAGCCAGGCATTAATCTGTCTCTCAGATTCTCCTCCACCAGCTTTTTTTCCCCCTCCGCCTTCACGTTTGTCTTGCCGCTAATACTGCGTCTGTGAAATGTGACATTGAAGAGAGAGAGAGAGAGAAAAAAACAATGACGATAAGGCGTAACACGGCATTGTCAGGGATTCAGCTCGTTAATGATTATTCATTCCCCCGGTTCGGGCCCTGACCACTTTGTTAAAAAAAGACACCCCCACTTTTTTCCTCCGACTTAACCATGACAACTTAAGAAGGATAGATTTAGGAGTGCAAAATCAATAAATACATGCATTAGTTTCAAAGGCAGACATTAACATTCTAAAACAGACTTTTCTTATAATCCTGCCTCTAGCTATTCAGTCAAAATATCAAATTATCATAATGAGGTCTAACTGCATATAAATGACAAGAATTAAAATCAGAGGAGGTTAGTTAGTTCTTCTTTATCACAAATTACCCTGTTGTCTATGTGGCTTACATACATTATCTCCATAGTTAATACTGTAACACAGATCTGCATTGTGCTTCATTAAATCGGGGTGACAATAGGAATATGTGATGACAGAGCCTCAGCATCACCTCCTTTGTTTTGCATATTTCCTCATAAAGGTGGAATCGTTTGTCAAAGTCTTGATTAAAAATACAACAGATGACCTGAATTTGAGGCGTATTATGCACAAACGAGTATCTTTTAAGAGTGTCGACGTTGTCTTTTAACTCCAGATCAGAGAGTGAGAGCTGCATTGAAATTAGTCTGAAAGTGTAGCTCCCGTCCCTTAAGTTCCTCACTTAGAGATGGAAGAGGAGCAGGGTTGGAGACCATTCACTCATCGCTTTAATGATACCAATGAAATACCATGGCTTTTGTATGACAGAGAAGACATTTGTTGTCATTTGGTAAAGCCATTACATGCCTATACATATACAGGCCAATCTAATGTGATAGGATGTCCAGGATGCAAAACGGCATGTAAGCAACAAAATTTCTCAAGGAGTTCAGATAGTTGTACAAGATTTGCAAAATAAAATAACCAGACAACTCTAGTAATCAAAATATAAATAAAAAATACAACATTGCCTGTAATTTAGCTACACGTCTTATATTCCATCCACCTCCCCAACATGTATCCTCCCTATCCAGGAATAAACTTATCAAAAGACTAATGTTTTAAATCAATCAATAAATAAAGTTAAAAATAGACAATGTACAAATATATTTATGTACATGAAGATGTAGTGTATATATACGATGACATATCATACGTATATTGTACTGAAGAAATTCTATTGGTGTAAAAGTGCTGCGGTCCCAGCCCTAGTTTAAATATAGCTCATAAGGCTTTTAGCAAAATTAAAAGCATGAAATTCAATTGCAAACCCCATCTCCCTAAACAAATGTTTACATTTTACATACACACTGAAATATACAGCATAAACATAATACATATGTGAAAAACATACATACTGTACAAAGAAATATAAATCTGTTTCAGGGTTAAGGTTTAGATTTGAGGTTAAGGTTAAGGGAAAGACAGTAAGGCTTTGTGTATAAGGTTTGCAAAATGATAATCAGCCACCTCTAGTAATTCATTTATAAATCAAAACATGCACCACCCAAAAAAATGTGATTTCCAACACCACTTAACTAGTACAGAATAATGTATGAACGAACCAATGAATAAATAAATAAACAAAATGAATGATTAGTTTATGAAAGAACCTTACTTATTATATATGCAGATGTCCTATTAGACTGACAAGTAATAGACATAACAAGACAAATGCAAACTTGACTGGCCAACAAATTAGAGTAGTTAACAAGTAGAAGTAAAACTACAAAAACCTACTAAAGGCGTTAAAGTGTGGCAGTCCCAGGCCTAAAGAGCACAGTGATCTCCTTTGCCACGTAGCTCTTGTTCAGTCAATCAGCTGCCATTTTTCCACCTCTGCACAGCCATACAAGTGCACAAACAGTAGCTAATGACAAGCCCCGGGTTGCTATTAGGTCACTATTAGGGTCCTCGGGGGGTGTTGCAGATCTGCTGGAGGTTAGGGAGGTCACCGAAGCCAGGTGGAGTCTGGGACAAATTTATCAAGGGAACAAGATCATGTAGGCTACAATTTAAAGTACCGTCAACAAGGGCAAACACATTTAGACCAGCTGGTGCTCGGCGGCTGACAACATTCACCTGCCAATAACCAATGCTCCGCTGTGAACCATTACCCTCCAAACACTGGTTTCCATACATCTAGAAAACCTGGAATGAAGTTATCATCTGTCATTGTTTTGGGCTCATTTATTGTTCATGAAAATATTATCTAAAACAGAGTAGAAATCCTGACTGGGCACTCTCTTGTCTTCTGTCTACAGTATGTTAGCAGAACTTGCACATATTAATGTTCAGAAGGAAGAGTATCCATTTATCAGTTGAATTTACATTGGAAGCTTCTGTAAAATGTATTTCCCTTTAAGCAATTGTGTCTTGTAGGGAAACATAAAATCTTTCATTTTGTATTATGTGTGTAAACTTAAGTATACTGATAAGATTTGCAAAGCACTCTGAAAATGCATTGAATAATTATGAATAAAACATAACTGCCGAGCAAATGAGAGTGGTGCGGCTCCACTCTGCCTCGCTGAGTGTTGCTGAACCGAATGCCATGGAAGATCTTAATATTCCCGATGAAAAATTGGGTGAATAAGCAGCACTAGCACATCGGATCAGTCTGGCGGTAAACAATTTAGCGCGAGGGGGTGTACAGTAATTACTTGCTTTCAGTCTCATTTAGGAAGCCTGTTGGCATCGGGAGCGTGATGTCACTACAATGCCGGGTGGGCTTCTGGATCAGGGATGTGAGCTCAGAAGCAGTGATGTAAGTGACAGGAGGTTTGAGCTGTCACAACTCCACCCCCACCCTCACCCACCCGGTTTCACTCCCCTCAGTGTCACGCCGACTTTTGTCTCAACACATATGGCTCAGTTCAAGTGTTACAGGTTTGTCTTGTAAATTTGTCGGTGGAAAGTATTTAAGAATGGGAGAAAAGGGTAGATCTCCCGAGATTTAACGTCTAATCTTTTTGGTAACTTCTTAGTGATGTTTGGTACCTTTTAGGGTTCTTTTGGTACCTTTTTATTGTGCTGTTAGTACCTTCGCATTGTCTTTTTTTTGTTGCAATATGCTCTGGTACCTTCTAGTGTTGTTTTGCAACTGTTGGAACCAGTTTGTAAAGTTTTTACCTCCAGCCTCTATGTGGCACTATACCTTTGTTTGGTCTACACCTGTGCCTATTTAAGCCTTAAGGCATGGCTTAATTGGTAACAGGTGCTGCTAAGTGCAGGATTTCTTGACTGTGTGAGGAAGTAGAAGTTGTGTTGTTTTTGTTAACAATAATTAGCTTATTGGAAGTTAATAAAAGAGAACTGTTTTTTTGGAACATGCGTCTGGAATGCCAACACTTAGAGCCCATTTTAATTTTTTTTAATTTTATTGTATAAATTAAAAAAAATCTTTTTTAAATACAGTGAAACAGTGAAATTGTTGAATGATTTTATGTTGTAAAGCACCTTGAGGGCTATTTAAATAAAGTTTGATTGACCGATTGATTGAACACTTAAGCAGCCATAGTGCCACTACAGCAGTATTGTAGTGTAATTTTGATACCTTCCCAGAACCTTTTTATTTTTTGATACCTTGCTTTGATTTGTAGTGTTTTTTTCTGCCATATTAGTGTTGTTCTAGTACCTTGTTACTGTTATTCTGGTGCTTTTAATAGATGTTTTGGTATTTTCTTAGCTGTGTTTTGTACTATTGAGTTGTTTAGATACATTGTAGTTTCGGTACTTTTTAGTGTTGTGTAGATACATGTTAATGTTGTTTAGGTAGGTTATAATGTTGTTTTGATGCCGTTAAGTGACATTTTGTTTTGTTTTGCTGCTGTTTTGCCCCTCTTTTTATCATTCTAACAAGCAGATCATGCTCTGAAAATGATCTCGAGAAAAAAAAAAAGTGGGAACCTTAAACCTGTTAGTCTGTTTATGTCTGTCAGTGGTTCAATGAAAAATCAATAGAAGCTCACCTTGTATATTTCTGCACATACATAGCGAATGATCAAGCGGCGTGCCTTCATATGCATGTGTGTGTGGCTGTGGGATAAAATAAGCAACAAGCATTTTGGGCTTGTAAACACAAGCACGGAGGAGCGTGTGTTGGTTTGTGTCCTTATTATTTTTGGCAGGGTTGCATATGTTCCCTCGTGCACCGGCCCAGCTTGATTACCATTCCAATCAGCCGAGGTGGAGAGAGTCACGTTAATTTGTAGTAATTAATAGCAGCGCCGCATCTGACAGCGCGCACTAACGAGACCCTTTGATTGTTTGGATCTCTAAGTGTGCCTCTCCTTGTTTGCATCACCTCGGAGGGATTGGTAATATCAAAGCTTAGCGCTATCTGATACTTGTCAAAATGCAATTTATAAAAGTTTAATTATTTTATTGATTTAGTTTAGGTTTTGATGCCTGCAGTGTCAGCTCCCCTGGTAGAACTTAGTGGATTCAAATGCTTGTCACCAGCTCGGCCTCCTTTTTACTGAGAACAATTGCCACGGGCCAGCCCAACAGGCACGGTTTAATTGCCATTAATTAAAAGCATAAATCTTTTTCTTCACTTGCTCTGCTCTTAAACAGGGCTTTGCGTATCTGCTTTTTTTCCTCTCTCTGCTTGTCAGAATCCCTCCTGGCTAGTAAGGGTTCACCCCCCCACTCATCGCCGCTCCCCCCTCCCCTTGCATCTCGGCTCACCAGACGTTTGCAAAACCATCTTTTTTAGCACACTCTGGAGTTGATCTGACGTGAAGTGCGGGGCAGCGTGGTAATATTTAGTAAACCGGCTTCCTCCTTTATTGATGTATAATGAGGTCAAATGAATCCCCTTGTACGCATGCTTAGATGGCTCCTCGCCTCAAATCCTTTCTGACAGCGAGTAAAACAGCCGGCAAACACAGTGGCGGCTCCCAGAGACATGGCTGGGAAAAAAGCACGAGGGGGAAAAAAAACAAAAAAAAAGAAGCTCTTTATACCTTGGCAATTTCCCTCCTGTCTACTCCTTAATTAGACACTTATTACCCTCTGAACAGTATTGCTCTTCTGCTCTAAGCCTCTAATACTGCAAGCAGTGGATGGGAGAATTAACATTAATGCCAGGTTTATTATCACACGACGGCTCTATTTACTCAAAGAAGAGAAAAGGTAAAACTCCATTTGCTGTTTGTTGTTGAACAGTGCTTACTTTTTATGCTTTTACCTTGCATATATTTAGGACAATTATGCGTCAGTTGAGTTTTTTAGACAGGCCACATGGAAATGTTTTTACCATCCACTATACCAGCTAAACTGATTTGAAGAGACTAGAAACTAGAGGCCGCTACATACAGACGCTACATGCATCAGCACAACTCTCCACCTACGTATCTTCTAACTTAAGCTATATAATGACACCTAACAATCCCTTTGTGTTTGCAACAATATAGTTGCATTTTGGGTTCTACAATCCTGAAAGTAAAATGCTGCTTCAAGAAAGCATTATAAAATGGAGTATTATTTGAAATATTGAAGTAGGAACCTGCACCTTCTTTGAAGTCTATGCCCAGAATATAATGACCTAGATGATTGAAAACCCACATAGACTTGGATAGTTTACAGGTTTACTTCCCAGACCATTAGCCACAGGCCACAGCATCTATAAACGAGAAGGCTCTGAGTGGCAATATATATTGAGAAGCACAAGCATGTGTGTCTGTCCACTTGGAATATCATAACATTATTACAAGTCTTTTGGGACCTGTATGGCAAAAGTTGATATTACAATGTTGTTGGGCTCATGTGACCAAATATGACATTAGAGCATATTTACGGAAAAGATAAGCTTGACTGAGCAGGTCCATAATTACACGTTGCTGCATAATGTGACACAGCACAGCAATTATTACAAAATGAATATCGGTGTAAATAATTTCAATGTTAACTGATGATAAGTTATGGCAGTACTGGAAGTGGAAGCACCACTGCATGGAAGCAGTACTCTTGTGTCGTATATTGTGTAAAAAGTGAATGAGTTATAGGCATGCAGTTCTATATAGATACTGTAACTATGTAAACAAGTTTGTGTTGTAACATAGATGCTTATGGACTGCTCAACAGCAAATATATCGCCGGCCTTACACTTAATGAACACATCAGCACAGTCACTCCCAAAGATAAACAATCTGAACATGGGTTTTAAGTGGAGTTAAGATGTGCGGAATCAATGCCAAAACCAGACTGGAGGGTTTTGAAAAGATTTGGGGCTCCATTTCTGCCAATGACCAGGATCACTTTGTTCTGAAAGCTGCGTTATTTGAACCTGTACTGCAGTCTAAAATGTGGAAGACCATTAAAATAACACACAGTAGTTTGGGTTATATTGCTTATACAGCTTGTAATTATGCTCTATTAAAGCTGTGATATTTGTAATCCCATTGATAATTGAAATTACCAATACTGTATATAGTTGTCTTTCTATGTGGTTGGTGTCACAGAAACAATGGTTATGTGGACCACCAATGGAAAGTACAATTAAGTTTTTCTTGTTAAACTTAAATAAATCGTCTGCTAAACTTCAAATGACTTCACTGTCCATCAGAGGGGCTAATTGGAGTCTGACAGATGCTCACACGTACCAGCCGCATGTGGCAGTCTTCAGAATCCTCCCCAGTGCAACAGCATACCTAGTGAGGCCTGATTAAAGCCAGCGGTGTTGAGTTCAGGGTCATTGGGAGGAGTGCATCACATAAATATGTTAGGGCATCTCCATGAGCCGCTCAGTTTACCGCATCTGATCGATGGCGATCCCACAACACTCCACCAACAAACATCTTAAGTGGATGCACTTTTGCCTAATTGGGAGCTTTGCAGCACACATTCCGACTTATTTGATGTTGATGATGAAGTCCCTGGGAAGATTTCCGTAAGCTAAATGTGTCTGCGTGGCATCTTTATTCGTCGACTGGTCAGAGCTGTTACCCATCAATTTGACCTGCATATAGTTTCCCTCTATGAAGACATAGAGCTCTGAGCTCATTTTGAATCCTTTCTGCTCACTGTGAAGGCAGGACGAAGTTCCAATTAAAATTAAAATAAGCTCTTTTAACGGTCTCTTAAATTGACAACTGAACAATGATTTTCGAATTGGTATCTGTCAAAGGTCTCGGAAAATCCTCAGTTGATAAGGCCCAACGCATCCAATTAGTAGCAGAGCAGGGCTGCAGCCAGTAATGATTTCCCGGGTCCCTTAAGATGTGGCGTGGACACTTATTGCAAATTACTGACAAAGAGCCCTGCTGTATTGATGAGAGGGAGAACAGCCGGAGCGTTCGTGTTCCCATCAGGTGGACGAGCACCTAGAGGAGACTCGCACGGTGTCTGTCTCCCTCTTTGCAGCCATAACGTGTCCAGGCTGTAGCTCATCTCTTCTAACCCCCCGCTGCCTCGCACTCTGAGAAACCGGCCTCTTTCTCTCCTGACGTGCGCCCGGCTCGGTGGAAAATGCTAACATGAGGGGAGGTGTCAGCGGCGGATCATCAATAATGTCTGCGAGTTTACCGGCCTCTTCTAATTATAGCCTGTCTCTCTCAGGGCCGCGGCAGGCTGCGGGGCACATCCTTAATTGAGCCGAGCTAGATTTTCCTTTGCCGTCATATTTTTGCCAGCCCATTGTTTACAGTCCTTGAAGCTGATTGAAAGGAATCAAAAGATTCACAGAGATTGGTGCGAATGTAGTTGGTATGCAGGAAGGGAGAGTATAGAGGAGGATTCTTGCTGGTCAGGTAGGGATTTAGATTTGAAGGCCATAGCATAGCCAGGGGTCATATCATTTATTCTCAGCATTGATGCCTGTGGAATGGTGTATATGCGTTGCTTTCCGTATTACAGCTTACACCTGTACCTGGAGGGCCAACTAAGAGCGGCCGCCAAGGCAGTCTGTAACTAGCTCCATTCACCTCAATAATGGGAGTTAATGAATAGATAATCACTTTTTGCATTTAGATTTGCCGATTCGAAACACTGCCATTCCAAATTTCCCATCCACAGTCTCTAGGGAGTACTGCCGAAAATCCAACAAAGCTCTCAAACCATGTTGGATCCCCCCAGATGTTTTTTTTTTGGAGTAGTCTGAGGCTTGCACCATGCTCTAGGCTCAGTAAAGAAAGGTGTTGACCCTGGCGACCTGAGCCCGCTTCCATTCTCGGTGCTGCAGGGTCAAATGGTTTGTAGTTTGTAGTTTCCTCTAGTTAGATGTTAGTTGCAAATGGCTGTTGAGAAGTGAATGGATTTGTGAACACAGTCCACATCTCTGACAGTAGAGCGGTAGACATCATTGCCCTTGGTTTCTTAAATATATATTTTAGGGTACATACAATTATAAATGATAAATGAACTGCCCTTTACTAACTTTTTTGTCAACCATAAGAAATACACACACCACAATGATTCATAGGCTCTGGTTAAAAACAAACTGCTTTGGATGAATGCATGGTGTAATTCCACCTCTATCCCACAAAGGGAGGTGGTAACAGAGGCAAGGGATGTAAGATATAAATAGAGCAGTTTGGCATTACATATACGTAGCAAGAATAGAGTGTGTTTAAAAAGCCATACTTACAGACATGATGTTTGGGTTTATAGCTGTTGCCTTGTTTTGTAAGGATATTGTTTGGTGTGTGTAATATACATCACCTATTTGCCTAATTTGAGTGGTCTTGCTTGCCTTAAATGGGACCCAAGTCATTAACATATATATTTATATAACATATTATCTTATAATAAATGTTTTATTGCCCTGTCTTTTATAGTATTGTGAGCATAAATGCAGTTTCTGGTGCTTATCTACAAGCAGTAACTGTGTGTGCGCAGTTCTAATATGTCTCCAACTTGTATCTCTTTTGTATTGCTTCAAGATGAGCGAGGCTTTGATTCCCTCCATCTTTGTGTCACTCTGACTGGCATGCTATTTGACAGGTGGAGTTAAAAAAAAGCGAAAAATGTGGATGAAAATTCGTCTAGCTCAATCTCTTGCCCTGGGCTGTAGGCAGCGGAGACAGAAGCCCACTGCTTTGTGTCAAATGTTTATCAAAGGGCCTGATTAAACAGCGCTGTTGAGGGTAAGAGTCTAATAGAAGCAGAGAGATGTGTGTATGAGTGAGCAGAATAAAGCCAGTGAGCCTCTGACCACGCTGTAAAGGAGCTGAATATCATATGCCCTTTGTTGTGGCACAAAAAGAGACACAGGCCTGAGACGTGTTGTTCTCACTTCCCTCTGTCTCCTCAATCATTCGTTTTTTCTGCATTGCTGGAGGAAATAAACCTGGCCCCCTTTCGCAGAGGCCGGCTGCCTTCCCCTGGCCATTCCTTTCTGTTTTGTTTCAAAAGGGCAAGTGTGTGCAGCCTGAGCAGTTTGCCCTGCAGAAGGCTGCCAGGGGCGATGCTCGGCTCAGCAGCTACATCACCGGGGGACTGGACTAACGTCTCCTGACTGCACTTAGCTGTGTGTCTCTCATACGCTCATATCACATCAGGCCGGCCGCTTGTGACACCCAGCCCTCTCTAACTTTAAGCACTTTCTTGCCATCTGCATTCTCCCGGCTTTCATCTGCAGCTTTTTGACTGATGTTCTGATTTGTTGCTGTATTTTCTGTCAGGGCCGCAGCCACACGTTTTTGTCAGATAACAGGCCTATTACAAGATCTCTGGATCTGGCCACTTTTCCCCTACAGGAGACAGAACGAGCTACGCCCCCTCCTCGTTTTTTTCCCCCTCGTCCTTACCCCCGCATTTGAATTTGGAAATAATAGGCTTTGACTTCTGGCTGCACGTTTATGGGTCTTTTCATGTTATCAGCTTAGCTCATAGCGTGGAGCTGAAGAACACAGACTCCTAGTGACAGGCCAGCCAGTCAGCAAGGCGAGCCTGTCAGGATCTCTCATACACTAATGATTTCCCTTTAGTCTATTTTCTGTCTCATTGGCCGTTTCCTTCAAAAACAAAATTGCTCATTTAAATTCTCATGCCTGGGGCATTTTGGTCTTCAAATATTGTTGGAAAGTGAAAGGATTAGGCAAAATATGCTTTTTTAAAATGTTAATATATTTTCTGGTTCACTTTCTCCTCTGAGGCCAATTAGGGAATTTCTGCTGGCTGCATTAATGTCAAACTGACATCCCCAGCTATAATTACACTGTGCTTGAAACCTAACTTTCACTTGTGGGTAGATGAGTGTGCCTGCAGTGACACAGAGACTCGCTCTGCCAGCTTTTGATCATTTAATCATTGCTTGCTTTCTCTCACTCTTTTCTCCCCTGCTCACTGATCATTTCACCTTTTATTCTTTCTGTTGCAAAATGCAGCGTTGTGTTTCATTATTCAGCGCCATATTTTGCCGGGTTCATTAGTGACATCATCTGTGCTGTTGCTCGTAGTGATTCGAGGAGAATCACATGGTCCCTTCAGGTGCTCAGACATTGTTTACACACTCCATTCAGCATTTACATAGTGTTGTTGTGTTTGCTGCTGTCAGGAAGTGAGGGATGGCTAATGCGCACCACAGATGCACCGTGTCTCTGCGCGTCAGCACCAGGAGGGCGGCTTATTATGGAAAAAAAGATCCAGGGTGTCAAAATATTGGGAAATTTCTAAGTCAAAATTCAAGGTATTCATTTGGAGAATTTCAAGAAAAAAAAATCATAACTTTTATTGTCATCACAATTTTCAAAAATATCTCAACTCACAAAGCTCTTTTATTAAGCTAAAGCTTCCAGTTACTAAGTTGACATTATGAGCTAATTAGTTATTATTTTGGGGTAAGTTTTAAAAAAAGCTTTTGAATGTTCCTATACAATACAAGAGGGCACTAGGAAACTATTAAATTATAACATAGAAAATAAAGAAGTATTATGATGTGAAAAAAGTATATTTGTACACAACGTATCAAATGTATAATGTTTAAAAATATACTGTATATAATGCAAGATACAGTACGTACTATGTCTATTACCCAAATTTCTTACTTTGGATGAGCTGTTGTCAAGACCAAACTGACTGGAGACCGGAGCGTATCAAAACCAGGTCCGGACCAAGATTTTTAGCTGTCAAGACCAGTCAAAACCAAGACCAGTGTATGATACGCTGTAATACATACAAATGAACACTTAAAAATCAAAACAGTCCAAGTCCAGTTTTCCAGTTTTAGCAGTTTTTATTCCATCCCAAGAACAGACAAATATACTATTTGTTGTACTTGTTGGTACAGATATAAGGCTGAGTAAAAATAAGTTTGAGACCAGACCAAGACCTTAGACCAACAAAGGTCTCGGCTACATCACTATTCAGCTGAACTGTCCGTCTGGTGTCCACATATAAAAGTTCACCAAACCATCACAATTTTACATCTCAATTAAACACTCATCAGTAATTAGTAGAAAAAAAGTACAATCAGCATTATAGTGCAGTCACAAATACAGAAAATCCATACCCTGTTTAAATAAACGTCATCATCAGGGTGCCTTGGTAGCTAATTAGAGCAACTTGTTTCATCATTATGTTAACTGAAATCTTTAAAACTTTCTGAAATACTTCATTATTTGAGTTTCTGCATTTGCAGTCCCACTGTGCAAATTAAATGGGCTCTGACCAGCATATGATGCATGTCACACTGCGCCATTACAAAAGCCAAATGCAATTGTAAACTATGATTTAACAGTGTCAACTTAAGTAACCTTCATGAGTTTGATAAAAAAGAGAAAAGAAGTTTGAGTTGCAAAGAGAGCTTTGGGTAAGTTGTTAGCATACCTTTGTTTACATAGCCATCTAGCTAACAGCTTAGACATAAAAATAGTTGTTGCCTTGGCTCAACATTGATATATGCTGCAACAATATCTAAGCAGGTAAGTACTTCTCGCACATACAGTAATTGTTGTGTACAGTATGGCAGAGTTGAATTACCAAATGAGCTGTGTCAAATAGAGTCCTTATTATTCAGCTGTAGTGCAAAAAGACTTCATAAAAGAAAAATGGCTGAAGCGGGTACACATTTAATACTCCAAACAATTTGTTTACCTTTTTTTTTAGTTCTTAAGACCCAAATTTTTTAAAAGTCTTTTCTTGGTCTCAAACTCATTTTTACTTGTTATTGTCTCAAATTATTATTTTTGAAGGAGTTTGAGACATGAATTGAATTGAATATGTTTGATTTTTACTTGGTAGTGTAACAGTGCAAAGGTGAGTCCATAGTGATAGAGTGTTGTGCATATTGAGGTATTAGAGCTTGAGTATATATCCTTTTGTAAATTGTCCTCTACAATTTTCTTATATTTCTGACACTGTCTGGTATTGGTTGCAGGCCTTATCTTTGGTTGTCCAACTAAGATTGAAAATCAAATTGACCATGGGTTGTCAATGACCAATTGACAGCCACAACATATTAGTAACTAATATTCAGAACAGAGGAAATGTATTATTAACATAATATATTCGGCTGTCTGCCTGGTTATTTAAATAGCTTGTTCAGAGTTTTACAACTCCTCCCTTGTCCCTTGAATGTTATCATGAGGCCCAAACAATAGCATAAAATTCAGTTTGATGATTTATTGAACCAACAAGACAACTAACTCTTTGAAAGACAAAGTGCTGACTTACTAGATAATCCAGTACGTACCTACCAGAAATTGAGAGTTGCGGGGCATGCTACTGTCTTGTGAGAACACATATTTATATAACATGTCATTATCTTTACAACTAAGATCAGGGTCTAAGTGGTATTCCTGAAGCGCTCTCAGACGCCGTGATTATCTCAGCTGTGTGCGTAACTCCATGCCACTCACTTTTTATTAACATAATTTCAAGAAATATTATGGAAAATTAAGAAACGCCCTGCCAATGCCTGTATTTATTATGTTCTATTTTTTTTTTAAATGTAATAACTTGTAGAATTGTGTAGTCTACAATCATAGTAACTCACAAACAATCAATAGTAAATCACAAATAATAATGTTGTTGTCGCAATGTAGGTCTGATAAAATTCTTAAACAGCATTAATTTCAGTAAGAGTGTATCAGACTTATCTTGGGATTTGTTTTGTTTTTAAATTAAGAAAACATTGGTGAATGTAGGGTTAAGTAAAAATGTAAAGAAGCTTCATGAATGAGGCCGATTTAAGTATTCTTAAAAAGAAAATAGTTCCATTAAGGTTTTGTCACATCAGTTGTCTCCTTTAGTCTCCTTTAGATAGTGGGTAGCCTGAGAAGTAACATGGTGTGGCTTTGAATGAAAGGAGCGTCGTTAACATTGTAGCATCAAAAATAGATCATAACATAAATCATGATACAAGCCCCTTTATCTGGTCATGTGACCCATAAGCCACTCCTCTGGGCCCAAAACAAACATTGTAGTTGTTTGTCAGCATGATCAAACTCAGTGTGACAGTGACTTAACCTCTGCACCATATAATGAAAGGTATTTGAATATCAACATATAAATATTATATCAAAAATGAATAGTGCATGTGCTAAGCTTTTATGTTGGATGTCCATTACACTAAGTGGATCCAAAGCAGCATCTTTGCATCATTCTCCAATATTATTGCATGTGGCATACTTAAATACTGATATATTTGCCTATTTATTCAAAAGCAGTACAGCCCAAAGATAAGAATGCATACTTTCTATAATAGTTATATCATGGCACCTACCATAGCAGCAGGAACATATGCATACTGTTAATGGTTTCCTATTTTATAAAGCTCATGTCGTTTTGGCCTGTCTATTTCATTTATTGCTTGACGTTACTTGAATTTGACTTTTTCTTCATGTCCCCAGCACGTTACAACACAAAGTAGAGCCCTTCTTTTCATTTGACACTACTTTTTCAGATCAACTTTCCAGAAGAGAGGAGCGTTCTTGACAAGTGCAGAATTACACTTGTGTCAGGCTGTCACCAACCGTCAAGGCAAAAAAAGTTTTTCCTCCTCTGAACATATACAGTAGGTGGGAACGCTCCTTTAAAAGCAGGCGTTGCCACTGATTTGAGGCTGGGGGCTGATTTGAGACACCAAACGTGTTGCAGCGAGGGTTTTTTGTCAGCTCACATGAAAGGCCCGGCTGACACTCCTCCCCGTTTAGCCTCCAACAGCTCCACAATAGTGACGCCAATCAACTTAATGACCCTCTGATTGTTGGGGAGTGGAATTAGCCCGTGTTGGACACCATCAATCTGTTAGACTCAAGCAGGGATTGACACGTCCAGGAAAAAACCTGGAATAGAGTTGACTGGTTATAGAAAAAAATTTTTTTTTCAAATTTATTTTATTTATTTACATGGCATGGAGCGCAAACAAAAAGACAATGCAGGACAATAAATCACCTAAACAAAAGAAGGACTTTTCAAAAGAGCTTTTATTAGATAGGTCATGCTAATCGTTTCAGGCAGTAAGTTAAAAACAGACAAACCTTGGAAAATGTTTTTCACAGTATTTTTGGCACCTCCGCATTTTTACTTTCAAACAAAAAATAAAAAAATGAAAATTTATCCATGACAATTCTCGTAAATGTGCCCAAACCTTTGCACCCACCAATAACTTTGAGAATTTATTGTGTTATTAGTTTTGAAATTGAGGGCCAGGTATTTTTTCAGATTTGTTTTCCTAACTCAATTCTACATAAATGCTTCTGATTTTACTTTGCTACTTCTGAATGAATTCAAGAACTCTCCACAGTTAACAAATCCAGGTGTATGAAAACCACAGTAGTCTAGCATTTGCTTCACCAGCAGGAGCAATATACAGTATGTATGTTCAAAAGTATTGTCCAGGTGGAATAAGTGATTGTACATAGGTTGTACATACCAAAAACCTTTCCCAGGTTCCAATCTTTCTTCCAATGTCAAGCATTTATTACAGACCAAAATTATAAACCATTTTTTAAACGTAAACCACCAAACCAGGGAAATTCTTTATAATTGCTCAGACATAGTAAAATTGAAGCATCAAGTCCATGACAGTGAGAAAGTTAGGTCTAACAGGTTTTCCACAGGTTGTGTTTCCAACCTTATTCTAGTCACTTACAATTCCACTGAGTTTGATTATGGCACAGTCTGCTTCAGGTAACCCCTGAAAAGACATGTTACCAATATCCTGTGTGAACAGTGATGTCATACATGTGTTACACAATGTCTCATATTTGAGCCAAACAGTCAAACCTTAGATATGTTGCCATTAACTAGACTAACAAAGGGAATCAATCATTGCATATAGAAATGTGAGAGGCTGGAGGTATAGCCTTAAACTGTAGACAGTAGAAGAGGTTTGTATGCATCATGTCGCCGGCAGTTGTTTACATGCAGTACATCCAATAATCAGCTAATTCTGTTGATGATGACTGGTGTGAACATGGACTGTTTCAAATACAGCTCTTTTACACCAGCCTAGTTCTGTGCCAGTTCTGATTCTGGGCTCTGGTTTGGTTCTGGACACTGGGAATCTTGGTGCTTTCTCTTGAACCAGCGTCAACACAACAACACTATTGTGTGGCTAGGACTGGAAACAAACTTCTTTGGTTGCGAACCAATTTTGGAGTGAACTTGTTGGTCAGCTCGTAATTAGGTTCAGAAACCAGAACTGGCACAGATCCTGGCCAGTGTGAAAGGACCATTAGTGGGACTAGTTTTACCACGGACGTTAGTCACGACACCTGTATTTCTTTGATATTTCAGATAGGCAAGCAAGCTATTTTGTCAGTGTGATATTCAAGAAATATTCGACATATCTCTTGTTTTTGAGATAACATGCCGTCCTACTGTTTATAGTCATAAGTCCATTGTCACTGAACATATTCTGAAAAATGGTCTCCAGAAAAGAGTGAAAACCATATGTTGGTGATGGAAATAGAAATCCCCCTGCCTGCTTTGTCAAAATGATCCCCTCTGCCAATGCCCACCCCTGACCCCCTCTGCCTCCACTCCTCTGTCTTTTCTCCAGATCTTCTTCCTCCCTGTGCATTGTTTTACCCTTTTGCCTGGTCTCCAGGTAATCGGAAATGGCACGGACCCCTCCTGATCCCTCCCCCGATTACCTTTGTGAAGCGTGAACTGAGATTTTTTTCGGGAATCACACATCAGGAGAGGACTTGTAATTATTTGTGCGCTGCCATCAGCATGGATCAATCAGTCAGGCAGGCCGCTTGTGGAACGCTGCTCGAAGCCATGCATGCAGCCAGCAGCGACCCTGTTTGACTGACAGCTTTGGTAATTAAGGGATCGTATAGACCCTTCCAACTGTTAGAACAACCTTGTTGGGGCCAGTGTGCGTCGGAAACGCACTGGAATCAATGTGTTCCCCCCACTCCTAGCATCATCGCACAAGGAGTTGACTAAAAAAAGACAGCAAAAAAAAAATCTGAAAAGTGTCACTGCTTTGCTTGAGTATTAAGTCGTGACAAACAACCCAGCAGCAGCTCGGTCTCACACATTTAAAAACCACACTTACATGTAGCGTATGTTTTTGGAATATTTTATTTGAATGACAATAGCACAGTCTCCGTTCTTTTATTAGATTTAATTCGAACCTGGTCTTTGAATTTGAATGCCACGTGTTTCATTACGGCGTGAGATGGTGTTTAGAGGTGGGGATAATATACGACGTGTCCCTCCTGAAGGAGAGCGGCGCAAATGTCATGCTGCTCTCACGTTGCAACCTTTGATTCAGGGGAGGTTTGCATTGGAACGAGTTTGCACCACATTGCCTTCCACCAATCTGAAATGAAAAACAGATTTGAAACATGAAAGTAATGACGTTCTGAGTCAAAAACAAGTAATAGACAGGAACACCTACATTCCACATTGAGTGGAATTAAAATGACTATGGTACAAAGTTAAACCTGCGGGTGAACATGATATCAAATCAAAAATCAACACTGGGCAAATTAATTGACTATTGGGATATCTGAAAATAGTTGGCCCATCAGGGTAAACTCTGAAACTAGACAGAGCATTTAAAACGTCTGCATCTTCACACAGACTTTGTTTTTCCTCACTAAGGCACCTGCAGCTCCAACCTCCAAACACATAGGAGTTAGTCATTAAAAACACAGTATTACAGAGGTAGAAAGTGACAACATACTTTTATTCAAGTAATGTAACTTTGTTGTGTTCTTGAAAAGAACATACTTTCTACAATTTGGATGATCTTTTTAAATTACATTTCAAAAATCTGTAAATGAGTAAAAGTACATTTTTGACATCTGAGTAGCACTGCCGTCTTAAATCCAGGAAGTCCCGAGTTTGATCCCGGGTAGTATTAGTGTTATTTCTAGTAACAATAGTTATAGTGTAAGTAATGGTAGTAATAGTAAAAGTAATGTAGTAGTTTTACTACAGAATACAATAAAGTGTACCCTTTTCACTACTTCACGTTTTTTCAAGGAAATGATGTTGACATTCAAATGAACTTTGTTTCAACTTTTTTTTTTTTGCTATTTTTCATATACAAGACACAGAAATACACTTCCATGTGCAATAACTGTAAGCGATTACTTTATAAGCTATAAAAACTAAAACTAGACTAACTAAACTAAAATTGTCTTTGGTCATAATAGATGTCCAAAATCCTCAGAATGTAACCAACACCAACAACAGAAATGATGCGTCAACTTTTAAACCACTTATCAACTTATGTACACTTTAAAAGGCGCATTAAAATTTGAATTAACAATTTAATACATGAATCAGATTATCAGGACTATAACTTGTATTGGGTACATTTGAATACACATACTTGTATGTAATATTCATGCCACACAAATTATTTTTATGACATTCAGGCATTACTGCATCAGACTGCTCTGCCTGATACTGTGGTAGAATAACTAAAAAGAGCATAAAACTAAACATGTAAAAGCTTCACCCAGTCCTAGTGCAAAGTGGTTTATTGCATTGGAAATCCGTTTTAATTACACATTCAAAGTGTAGGCGTTGGGATATTTATTGAGCTTTATTGATGTAGTGGATTAGATCTGACAACAAATCATAGCCACATGCCCTTATACAGCGTCGAGTCAGTGTAATTCTCCCACCATCTGTCAAGGACGTGGCCCCAAAGTCTCTGCACGCTCAAATCACAAATGACCGCTACAAATGCTACTTATACAAAACCTACAGTAAAAATACTTTTATTATTGAGCCACATTATGTCTCAACCTCCAGCTCCTGAAAATAAATGCATAAATCCAAGCTAAACTGATAACTGTTCACTTGTACAAATTAAGTGGGATCTCATGGGCCATCGCCGAATGAAGTGCTACATTTTAGTTCATCCTATCTCAAGACACTGGAAAGTATTACCATTGTGTTTTTGAAAAATAAAACCACACAGGTCCAGGTTGACCTCACAGCTGACCAGGGCTGTGACACAGAAGCAGACCAATATAAACGACTGAAGTTAGAGTCGACAGAGGAACAACCCTTGACATTAGACCGAGAGTGGGGCATCTCGGAGTAAAACATGAACACATTCCTGAAGAGCAGCAGTTGTTTGGCTTTTCGGGATAAAAATTAATCAACAGTTTTTTATGTGTAAACATACATTTGGTTAAGATTCAGCTGCTTGCTAAATATATGTTGCTTCATAATTTTTGGCACAGGCATCCACAAAATAATATTACAATTTTATCCTCAGCTGACCCAGTTCAACAGGGATCCAAAAGATTGCATTGCACCCTAATTTCCCTAATTAACCTGATCTCTGCACCCTTCATTGAATAAACACAGTTATCCACTATTATGTGTCATAAATCAATATAGTTATTTACTGGTAAAGATTGTTGTGAATGTTTTTTTTTACATTAACCCAAGACACTGTCATTGAACCTGCAAGAAATTAAGGAGTTTTCATTTAACGTGAAGAAGGCTCACATGTTTAATTATGTATTTATGAAACACGTGCCATTGGTTTGACTAGTGTTAA
Source organism: Perccottus glenii (assembly GCA_024416835.2). Classification (NCBI taxonomy): domain Eukaryota; kingdom Metazoa; phylum Chordata; class Actinopteri; order Gobiiformes; family Odontobutidae; genus Perccottus; species Perccottus glenii. The sequence goes on from CM044559.2 coordinate 7,886,004, forward strand.
CTAGTAGTACAAAAAAATTATAAAATATCACTTTCACATAAAACATTGCTGAGCCTCTTAAACACAAATATCCGACATGATTTGCATACAACAAATCAAAATGAATTACTTGGAGAATCCAACAAAAATGTATTGTTATGGCCAGGTCTAAAGGAGGTTCATTATATTGTACTAGTATCATGTTTAAGGGGCCAGCAGATCACACCCAGACCTATCCCAACTGGTTAATTCATCCAATGAAGTTTGAGTCATTTTGTTCTAAAACCGAGCCTCTAAGTAAGATTTGATTAAAGAGTTAATTTAGGAGCAGGGTTTGTGTGGAACAGGTGTGTGGCCTTTTGACTTTGGTCTGTTCCTAAAAAGTATCAGTTTAATACAGTATACGCCTTGACTTATGTTCTGTGCGCAGCTGAGTGTGTTGTTGCTGATCAGGCCTGTCTTTACATGAGAATATATTCATGGGCGCTCATGAATCGTGTTCAACCTCCTCTTCTGTCCGTGCACCTGTCCACAAACGCGGTATGTGTTGGGAAAACGCCGCTACACTGTGACCCCCTTTTTTTTACACACACACACACACACACACACACACACACACACACACACACACACACACACACACACACACACACACACACGGTGTGGATCAATGCGGTGGCAGCCAGTGTTACAGGCCCCCATCATGGAGCATCAGCTGAAGGCCGACGAGACCATAGCTACAACATCCCGAGCTGGTGGTGCTCTTTCCCGCGGGGCCGCAGACCTCACTAAGCCATCGATCCGGTGCCCCGTTCCTGTTGACGAGTGACGGCTGCGCGCATCGCTTTGATCGCGCTCACGTTCGGCTGTCGAGCGCGCAAAAGAGGCAGTACGTGGACTCACGAGCTGTAACTCGGTTTTGTACAGTCCAGGTCTTACAGTGTAGCCCGGTTCAGAGGGGCTTCTTTTTTTGGTGCTTGGGAGCTCTGTGAACTTGGAGGAGCAGCGCCGTCGTCATGGCTCGCTTTGTCGCCGCCTGCTGCTCACTCCGTGCCTCGTTCTGGGAACAAATCCACACCGCACACAGGCACCGACAGGCGGGTTTAAAATGCTCCATCTATCCCCTCTCTGGCTCTTCTACCTCGTAAATAACACTCAACAATTCTCTTAAATTTTACGCACAACTTTTGGCGCATGACAATAATTTATTTTCATTTATTTTAAATCTTCAACTTGGATCGAGTTAGGCTATCAGATGGCTCTATACATAAAACAGAAAAAAAGGAGAAAAACACCTTACATTAATTTCAATAAAATGGATAATATGCAGCTTATATTTCTAAACAAAGAGCTCAAATAAATATAATATTTTTTGTTATTTAAGGTTCTACATCATAAATGCTGGATAAATATTTCACCAATAAACAAGACTGTAAAAAAATGACTTTAATTTAGTACAAAATTCATATCAACATATTTTCTATATGGCTTACATTTTAGTGCATATTACAGGTGCCAAAAATTGACACATTTTAAAAGTTAGATTAGCATGGAATTTGGGTAAAATATTATTAAAAGCAGTTCAAATAGATTAAAAAAGATTAAGTCAACTATATAGATAGAGACAAAATTATTAATAGAAGTTAGGGTTAAAGCTGCAGCATCTCACCGTTCCACCACTGTCTTCACTCAACCTGCAGCGGGAAGAAGAAAAAATTGATAAAAATACAATAAAACAAATAGCTGCAGCCTGGACAAACTTCTCTCCTCCCGAGTCGCTCAGGTGAATTTTACGCCCCGCACTCTCTCCACGAAACGCAGCTTTCACCACTGCTTCTACTGCTGTGCCTCCGCTGCTGGGTGCGCCGTCCGTCTCCTCAGCAGCCTTTTCCCCTATACCTTTTGAAACCACTGATTAGAGCCTCATAATGACTTTACTAATTAGGATGACACGGTTATTAACAAGACGCGCAGTCACTCCGCCCCGCTCCTAAATATGACGACCCTTTTCCTCCTAAGGTTACAGCCTCAGACGCTCGGCCTCGCCTTTCATTTTATTTTTTCCCTCAATTTATTTCCAATTTAAAATAACTCCCAACTTAAATCGACATTTGCTGAGGCCGTTTTTGTAGAAGAAAAAACAAACAAACCCTGGAATAAAATGACACCTACCATCCGACTGCAGCTTTTACGCCTCTCCAAATAATTTTAACTAAACATTACAACTTTACTATGTTTGTTCCACAAGAAAAAAAAATGGTTGAAAAAGGTTGAAATGTTTGTTGTACGGCCTCAAAGCGCACGCCTTCCTGGTTTTAAAGAGCCGTACGCTTGCCTTCCATTGAGTTGAATGGCTGGCTCGCCTCGTCTAGATAAAGAAACAACTCTCTGATTGGTCAAGCTCAGGAGCCGGTCGGCAAACGGCGGCCAATGGGAGCAGAGCATGCGCTAAAACAAGAGGGAGGAGGAGGAGAGGGGGGCGAGGCGAAAACAGCGTCTCGTGTTTATTATAAAGGAGAAAATATTAATTCCCCCCTCACCGTGGGCCGTGACGTCAGTATAGGAAGTCATTGTAGAGCAACACCGGAGCGATTAGCAGCAAAAAGGGGGAGGCTGATGTCGAGGAGTCAGCCCCTTGTATATCTCTGTATACACCTCAACTTTTAACACAAAGTTCAATATCCAAACAGCGAGGAGCACCGGGACGCAGCGCACTTCAGCTTCTTCTTCTTCTTCTTCTTCTCCTCTGAATGTAACACTGGAGTCGCTTGGATTTCTCTTCTTCTCCTGGGTTTATTGGCAACAATTGTGTGCAATTTTTTGTCTTTGCTTGTCAATGAAAGTTTTGCTGCCGACGCAGACTTCCTCGGACGAGAGCCGCGCGTCGTTGTTGTTATGAAGACCGCGCTCTGAATTATGGAAGCGTCCAGCGGGTCCAGTTTTGGGATAGACACTATTTTGTCCAACGCGTCCAACTCGAACGCAGCGCTCATGAACGCGGACTTCCGGCTGAGCGACAGCAGGACAGCGGACTTTGGCAGGAGCCAGCAGACCCCGTCCCCATGCTCGGAGATAGACACTGTGGGAACGGGCCCTTCGTCCCCCATCTCGGTCACCATGGAGCCCACGGACGGCCTCCCGCAGCACCTCCATCACCATCACCTCCACCACCACAGCGGCAGCCACGGCCCGGCGCAGGGGCTGCCGCTGTCGCCCCCGCCCCAGCAGCAGCCGCTCAACGGGGCCAGCTGCGCCCCCAGGACTGCCACCTCCTCCTTCCTCATTAAAGACATTCTGGGAGACAGCAAACCGCTGGCTGCGTGCGCGCCCTACAGCACCAGCGTGTCCTCCCCGCACCACACCCCCAAACCCGAAAGTGCCACGGCCCCGGACGCCTTCAGGCCCAAACTAGAGCAGGACGAGAACCGGGGCAAGCTGGACAAGAGGGACGAGCTGCAGGGCGAGATAAAGTGCAACGGTACGTCTGCCTTCATTACCCTTTCAGTCTGAAAATAGTGTCATCTGGAGTTTGGAGGCTTTGGAGAGAGTAAAAGAATTGCGTTTTTGTTTATTTGCGTATTTAAAATGTACAAATGTGAATTTTGAATTGAATTAGATTTTTTCATGCAGTTATTATAAAGAGCTAATTATTTAGAGCTTTTATCTAAATCAAAATGTATATTGTAAGTGTAAACACAGCCAATAATATTAATGTAAATAATGTGAATAATATTAGTTCTTGTTTATTGGAGTGGTTGGGTTGTTTAAGCCTTGTCAGCCTTGTAGTTTTCCCGAGCGTGGGCCTCCCTCGTGGGTCAATTAGAGAGATTATAGTTCCTTCTGGAGGGGATCATGGCGCAGAGAAAAACAGCTAAAACACAGATGGACTGACATATAGATTTTCCCACATCCAGATAATAAACATCTGAGGTGACAGCGCGTGCTAGGCTTTACATTCTGCGTCAAGTTTTAATCCGTAGATAAGATGAAAACTACAGATATTGTGTGTAATTTAGGAGGCGTGATTTTGTGATATTGTCATTGTAAGAGTCCGTGAGTGTAATGACCGTGTTGTGGCCGTTGTTCAGGGACTAAAGAGGAGGGAGACCGGGAGATCTCCAGCAGCAGAGACAGTCCTCCAGTGCGCAGCAAAAAGCCTCGCAAAGCACGGACAGCCTTCACCGACCACCAGCTCAACCAGCTGGAGCGCAGCTTCGAACGACAGAAATACCTCAGTGTACAGGACCGCATGGACCTGGCCGCCGCCCTCAACCTGACCGACACTCAAGTCAAGACCTGGTACCAGAACAGACGGTGAGTTCACTAACACTAGGGGAATTTAATTTAACTGAAAAAGTGTCTAGTGAGAAATCTGTCCAGTCCCAGGGGAGCTAAACCAAATCCATCACAACAGCCTCCTGTTTATTTACAACTTAGTTCTTCCAATTAAGTTCTGCGTTTGTTGTTAAAGTGTAATGTGTGCGAAATAGTTTCCTCAGAGGCAGTTTTATTAGAGTTTTGTACAAATCTAGTGATGAACCCAAATACACTGTTGTACTGTTAGGATTAAATATCCGCTCTTACACTATTGTTTAAAATATTTAGATTTTCCCTTATTATATACATATTCTCCAGCCTTAAATACTTTTGGAAAATCGTTTTTAAAAGTTTTAAAATATATAAAAATGCTTTAAACGCATGCACTCTGCTGAAACACTTGGTTGGATGGTTTAGTATATTTTGAGGTGTGCAGATGAGGCCAGTGTAGTGGCGCTGGGCTGCGGCTCCTCCACTCTTTAGAGCAGATAAAGTGCGCTCTGAATGTGGGTTAATGAATGCTCCAGTGTGCGCCTCTTGTTCGCGCTGTGCAGGTATGGCTCACAGAAGTTGATCATGAAATGGGTTCAGACTTGTGCTGATAGTCCTCTTTGGCCAATTAAAGCGCGCTGCTGCCATAATTAGCGCGTGCATACTAATGAAGGCGGCGCGTGGGGAATTTCAATAATTGATGTGTCGTATTTTGATCTGGTTTCAGGACCAAGTGGAAGAGGCAAACGGCGGTGGGACTGGAGCTGCTGGCGGAGGCGGGAAACTACTCGGCCTTACAGAGAATGTTTCCGTCGCCCTACTTCTATCACCCGAGTCTGCTGGGCACCGTGGACAGCACGACGGCCGCTGCGGCCGCCGCCGCCATGTACAGCAGCATGTACCGGACTCCTTCCACACCGCACCCCGGCCTGCAGAGACCTCTGGTGCCAAGGGTGCTTATTCATGGCCTCGGGCCCGGCGGGCAGCCCGCTCTAAACCCTCTTTCTAACCCCATGCCCGGGACACAGCACCCGCGGTAAAACTCTGTTTGGACGCTTTAAACAGCGCAGGCCCAACACGTGAAGGACGCACGGAGACGCAGGACTGTACCGCACAGAGACTTAAGACTTAAGGAGGTACTAACAGAACAGAGAGCGGCCCGGACAGAGACAGGACTGCTCATGTCTGATTGTTTGTTTGTCTTTTGTACTACAATTCCACTTACATTAGAATAAACTTATAAAGTTTATTAGATGGACAAGATCGGAATGAATAAAGACATAATGATACTAATTTAATTCAGTCCAAATTCATTTTCAACCAAACCTTTTATTATAAAATGTACAAAACGTAAATATGCCAAAAAATAATAAAATAGTGAAATAACCTATAAATGAGTTTATGGATAAGGCCCAGTCTCTGGAGACTCAGCTCTCACCGTTTGTTTGTTGATAAAATGATCTGTGTTTTTAAACCTATTGCCTTATGGCCTTATGGTCTGACATGAATGGTCCACAGAAATAAAAACAGTAATCTACTTCAAATTGTCTTTAAAATATTTGAACACAGTCGAGTTAAGCAGTGCGTCAGTTGGACGCCGTGTCCGTATCCAGTGGCCCATCACATGAGCGTGCGCGCGGGGATGCAGCAGCTGATTGGTGGTGTCTGAAGGGATTGATGAGACGGACACTGGGAATGTGGCCTTGGCTCAGCAGCTGTTCTGGAGCTCAGTGCGCACAATAAGGCGCATTTCTCAGCGCGAGGGGCAAAGTGCGGATAATGTGCACGGGCCTCGGTCCATCGAGAGGAAAAGCAGCTCTGACAGAAAACATTAGCGCGACTCACACTCTTTGTTTTCTTCATACAATCCTCACATTGTATTCCCATGACATTTTCAGTTTTATTTAGTGATTTATTTTACTTTATGCGTCTGTTTGTCTGTCTGTTTTCTTTAACCATTAACACTCCCTTAAATAAGCCAATATCGCGGGAATTAAATATTATATTAGCAAACTCCTTTCTTTTTTCTGGCTGTGATTTGGACGCGCCCCGGAGACTGAGCAACGCAGTTAACGCCTCGGGCCCCGTTTGTTTGGGTTCCTTCAGTTTGAACTCATTACTTTTTAGAGTCAACCCAATTGACCTTTGCTGCTCCGAGATGAGGGAGCGCGCGGACCTTTAGCTGCTGCGCGTAAACACCATTAACTTTCACCTTCACGTTGTTTAAACGAAGCTTGACCATTAACATTGTTTTTTAATAGAATGATTTAATTCCTTTTTTAAAAGTTGCCTCATTCACACTGCTCCCTCGCGCATGCTGCAGTAAACAGCTCTGTGCCAAAATCGAATCATTGTTTTAATATGCTAAAATCTCTCTCTACCACATTTACCGTTGAATTGGAATTGGACAATTGAATTTTTAGTTTGCCCTACATTATTCCTCATTTTATGGCAAATGTTTTGATCGTCTATATTAAAAAGCTTTGGGCATTTGATATTAACGGATGTTTAAAAAAAATCAATTTAGTGAAAAAAGCCCATTCAAAACAAATTAAAATGTGACACTAGCAACTTGATGTTCTTAAGAGCATTTACAGCACACACCAGTAATAATAGTTAACAATAATAATAATAATTAAAATAATACTAATACTAACAATAACCATAACCATAATATTTTTAAGTCGATTTTAGATGCTATGCGTAAAAACGTTAAATGTCCAGACAATTTCCGAAATGAAATCAACGACAATATCTTTGGTTATACCAGCCTGTTGAAGTCTACAAACACTTGTTTTTTTCTCCCTCTTGCTATTGTGCTTTATATTTCCTTCATTCAAAACCACAATCTCGAGTTTCTGTTGCTTATTTTTAACATTTCTTGTTAACACATAATTACGCTAAACACATGCCGTGCGTAAAAAAATAAAAAATAAAAATTAAGGGCCCCATGCCCGGACCTTGGCAACACGATTGTGACCAACATCAGTGGACATGGCTTTATCACGACGGGCGCAGAGAGAAATATTGGCCCCAGCATATTGACCCTGGAGCTTGTGGAACCATTACTGCAGTGTGTTCACGTTGTACGCATGTTGTTCATATGCATGACTTGTGCCAGCATTATTTATTTATCGCAGCTCTGCGGGTGGAGGGGGGGAGGGGCACGCTTGCTGGCAGGTTGGATGGCTGGCTGGCGCTTGTGCGGGCTCTTCCAATTTATTAATAATAGACCCCAGCCATAATCATAAGCAGCAGTGAATTAATAAGCGACTATATCATTGGACTAACGCACTTTGGGATTTTACGCAAAATTGTTGCGTCAAGTGCACTTCACAGAAGGCGTTTTTACATTATTATAATAGGTTGGTATAGGCTTTTCTAAAAATATTATAAATATTAGTCTATATATAACAACACATTTTGTTTAAAATTTATAACACACTTTGTGTTTATTACTGAATTTGAAGAATTGCAAAGTGGTGCATACTGAAATATGGTCTCTTCTCTATATTCAAGGGTAAATAGATGACAAACCTATTAAGCAGTAGACCAGCATTGATACATATGTGATTAAAAGCTGTTTATAGAATAGCATATAGCCATATAAAATATATTTATTACCAGTTGAATTTAAAGAATTGATAAGTGGTGAATATTGAAATACCCCCAACATTTATTTATGTGTGTGTATATATATATATATATATATATATATATATATATATATATATATATATATACATATATAGTAAATAGATTTTTGTATCAATTATAACTATACACTATTTGCATTTATAGACATGTAATTAACAATGAATGAATCAAGGAACAACTTAGTGTGTGGATGTGATAAAGTGTACCTAAGATCTTATATATCAGTGAAGTAGCATGTAACACCAACATTTCTTCTGGATAACATTTCCTTTGGGTTGGTGTCATTTTACTTTCTGTGTCCAGCCTCAGTTGTGACGAAGATGAGCAGCCCCCTTTTTCCCCGAACACAATGAGCGAAGGAAAGGGCAGCAGACTGCATAAAGAGGATTAGGCTTTTTCTTTTTACACGATGCACATTATCCAGAACAGATGGGCTTTAGAGAGTCTTCTTCTTGCCTGGAGGAACCTCGTTGGGCACTTTAATTGCCACTTTTTTCCAACTGATGTAATGGTGGGATATCTTTTTCATTACAATAATGAGCTAACACTTGCTCTCCTTGGCCTCTCATTATCACAGCTCCTACATCACTCACTAAACACCAATTTTTTAAGCCCGCCACCCCATCGCCCAAAACGCAAACTTCACCGATACATCTTGGACACTGTTAGCCCGCAGCTGCTGCCTCCCACCGTCTAGGCCTGGCTGTGTGTGGATGGATGCACGTTGGCAACACGGCTTTTCAATTGCAGCCTGTAGAATCCTAGAGATCCTAATGACCGCTTGACCAGCAAATCCTGAACCAAAGATGGATTATAGTTTTACATATGGGTCACGTATTTACCTTTATCCAAAATATACATGCAAGCCAATTTTTTGACAATGCTTCCACCACTATGAATTGAAGTTCGTATCTCGACAGTTTTGTGGTTTTGAAAGCCAGTATTGTCGTAGCCATATTTGAGATTGAGAATAAATCGGCAGCTATAGGGCAATCATAGTGTCCACCTTTGGTTTTAAATATAGGATTGTAATAACCCCATTACAAAGTAAACATTTATTCATAATGACCTCTTTTTGATCTTAAATGCATACATTATATTACTCACTGCTTACGCCCACTTAAGCAAACATATGTGAACTTTCAATGTTGGATAAAAGAAATAGCAAAATTTACTGTAAATTATGCAACAAGTATGAGTAGTAATTGTAGTTGATGAAAATTGATGAAAAGCTTTATTATAAAATACAAACAATTGTTAACTGAAAATGATCAGAAAACAAAATATTGGACCAAAACAATAACCGATATAGGTTTTCAAAATATTAAACATTATAATCAATTATACAGTACATAGCGTTCGTAAAACATTGTGCAGTTTACCAATAAAACACACTGATCTTTAAGAAATGAACCATAGAGCAACACATATGTCCAGAGATTATTAAACATTATTAAAAACAAAAAACATGAATTGCAAAGTCTATGCATTGTTTAGGAAGGTTCTTATCACTCTAACTTTTGAAAATACTTTTTGACACAATTTGAAATATATAAATGTGAGTTGGCCAGTGGTGCAATTTTCTTCAAAGATACTTTATGTCTCACCAAGACTAGAAAATAACTCAACAACTCTAGTAGTCTGGGTGGATGCTAGTAGGAGTGAGTATATAAAATTACACGTTGGAATGATTATTGTTAAAAAGCACTTTGTGTCTTCCTTGTCTAGGCCCTTTGTCTCAAAATGTCTCGCCAAAGGTTGATTTGTAACAGCAACGAGTCCCCATTGAAGACTCGTTGACACGGCGGCTGTAGGCCATCCACTCTGCATTTCACAAAGAGCCAGCTCAGAGCTCTGAGCCCAGCCTGGCGGACATGTGCACCCGCCCGGCTGACTGATGCCGTATCACTGCCACATCTCAGAGTTTAAATGGCCTCATCATTTCAGCAAATCCAGCCAGTTTCCCCTTATCTCTCTCTCTCTTTTTGTCAAGTGACAGGACAGCTGATGGCAGAGAAGCTCCGCTACCTTTCAAGTTTCAACCAGGCGCCATCACATGCGACCGCACAAGAAAGAAGAAAAAAGTCTGTCAGCAGTGATGTCAAAAGCTTCAATTTTTACAGAGCAATTAGGGGTTTCATCACAGCGGAGTGATGTCAGGATTCATTACGGCTCAGCAACAGCTAATTGCTTCAAGGTTAAAGTAACAGATCTGACGGCATTATATTTTAAGTGACAGTCTCAAATTCTGCTGGTGTTTCACGGAGCATAGCGCTGACATTAAGGATGTGCGCTTTAGGAAGACGAGGGCTTGAAGGCAATTGGAATTACTGCACGTTACAATTGAGATTGGCTGGAGTCGCACTTAGACTCTGAGGAACAGACTACACAAAGTAAGAGTGCTTAGGTCTGCTGTAAAGGAAGGACAAATAGCCTGCACTTTGCAAATATTACATGAGCACTACTGTTGCATCGGATTGTTCCTCGGCCGAGCTGCCACCTTTATGATTCACATGTAAAGTAGTTGCACACCATGCAAACAAAAAACAAAACAACAAAAAACAAATAAACTGCAGATCCACAAATTGCCACTTGAGGCTGGCTCCAAAAGTTAATTGCCTAATCTCTCTAGAACAATATAAATATATCTCAAATTAATAACTATTTTTCACTTTGTTCTGCTTGGTCCCGTTAGGCGTTGCAGGTGACTGAAGCCTATCCTTGTAACTTTGGGCCTTAGGCAGTGTACACCCTGGACAATGGGCAGCTAGTCGCAGGGCTGACATTTAGGGACAGGCAATCATTCTCTAGAGGCATACATGCATTTCTTTGGACGGTGGGAGAAAGCTGAAGGACCTGGAGAGAACCTTTCAGAATCCTCACAGAAAGGACGGAGTTGGCCAAGGATGTTCAAATCAACCGGGGTTTGAAATCCCAACCTTCTTGCTGTGAGGCAGGACCACTAACAACTCTAGCGCCCTGCATCCCAAACCTTTATTTTATTTTTTTTAGACAACTATTCCTGCTAGAATTTAATTTCACATTTCTTTTACCTTTCATCTGAAAGTGTATAAAGACTTGAAGTTATGTGTGACCTTTCTTGGCCTCTAGAAATTCTTAGCCGCAAGATGTGTTTAACAGCTAGGTCACATATTGAATCATGCTGGCAAGTTACTCTTCTCTTCGACCATATCACAAAAAATAATAAAGTTACAAGTAGTGTTGATACACTTTCTCATCTTTTGGCTTTGGTGGCATTAATTCAGTCAACCCATCACAGAATTATATGGTTAGTGTTACTTTACTATTATTCTCAAATTCAATTGAATGTTATGTATTAAGAAGCTTATTTGACCATGAAGGATCATGTTACATACAATACTCTACATAGCTGATTCTCATTTTAGAGACATTTTCTTTAACAGAAAACTATTCGTTATCAGAAGTTATGATCAAGTAACGAGTTGTATTCTAATATGACAGGTCCAAGTTGATAATGAGGAGTGTAAAATAAAAAATAAAGAAATAAAAGAAAAGAAAAAATAAAAGAAAAAATATATACATATACCATGGTCTGGCTACCCTTTCAGATGTGAAACAAAACCATATATACCACACTCATCAGAGCACCTGTAAAAAAAAAATAATAATAATTTTCCAGTAAAAACATGTAGGATTTGAAATTTTTTTACATTTGGGGGTTTTGGTTGGTTATAGGCCTATATCGAGTGCCTTAAACAACTTGATTTATATTGAGCCTACTACATTTACAAATTAAAATGGAAACATTACATGTGTGTGCAGTCTACCATTTACTTTTTGTCATGTTACCAAAACTGTGACTTTAAAACTGGCAGTATAGAGTTCAGTGGATGACATCTCAATGGCTACATCTACATGTTTTGTACCCGCACTTTTCCCTTCATAGATACAATACCATAAGTCAACTTACAAACTATGGGAAACACTTGGCTCCAGAATTTAATAAATACAAAGGTAACATGGAGCTTTAGCTTTAGTGAGGGCTACTTCTTATATAAAGACCTTTTCGTTACTCAACAACCCAATTTAACAGCCAAATCGATTTAATTCCAGCCCAATAAATTATAGATCGGGAAATTGATGCTAGAGATCAGCTGGAGTCATATCTTTTCAAATGAGCAGTTGTTTACCCTTGGCTACACCCCTCTTTCCTTGTAAAAGCAGAATACCTGATCCTTTGAACTGATTGTTTGTTTAACCGCTGTTGGGAACGAAGAATCCCTGAGGTCTGAGTAAGTGTTGATCTAAGGCTGGATTTGAAATAGCCTAATGAGGAACTCTTTGGATAATTAGTGATAGCTAGAATGCTTGTGGATAATTCGAGTTTGAGGCGAGGGGGAGGGCAGATGATGAAAGAAGCCCAAGATCAGGGTTAATGGAAATTAGCATGTCAACTTTCCCAGTACATACCCCGTTTTTTTTTAATTTAATTGTAATTTTTAAGCTTTTGTTCTAGCCACGATGTGTTATTGTTGAAGTAATGGAGCAATTAGCGACAGGGTTAATAACGGGGATGCTAGCTGGACTGCTGTGGTAATAATTAAAGGTAGAGGGGAGGCTGGCGGTGAGGTCCAGCAGGAAATGAGAAGGTGCCACTGGGCCCACAGGGACACAAAGCTGGTCCCCTCCCGGTGCCCACTAAGTAGTCGGTGGGAGACCGCAAACAGGAGCGCTGCCCACTTCAGACAAGTTTGGACTGGTCTGGACTAAACCTGATAATTTTGTTTTGGATTTGTTGGTCACAGGGCTATGGCAGGTGTAAATAAATAAAAAAAAGATGGTTTCCAGACCAGACAATCCAATTTGTTATGATTGTGGGCAGGATTTAGTTACATTTAATAAATCATACTTTTACTTTATCTTATGTTTGATAATTCATTAATTTCTGCCCTAACCTGTCACTGGTCGCAGGGCTGGGGCCTAACACAGATATGGGCTGGTACACTTTATATCGCTCAAGTCTGAGCTTAGTAGTAGCTTTTATTTGGGTCACCACAAAATTTAAATTTGCATCATCTCAAAACTCCAGAAGCATGTTTGCAAGAGTCCCTTTGAATTAGTGAAAAATGGTCAGATGTAACAAAACAAAAGAGAGGAACAAAAGTATTGTACAAATAACACTGAAGAAAATGTAGTCACCAAACGATTTACAACATAGAAACTTTGGGTTGCAATGGTTTTTGTATTTTAAAATATAGGTGTCCAGAAATATGTCTGTGAAGGTTCTCAGTCATCCAGGTCATCTAAAAAAAAGGTTAAGGTCCAATCCCAATTCTACCCCTTAGCCCTTGTTTTGCACGTTTACCAGCTCCGCTGTATTATAGTATAATTACAATAGTGCTGTTTATGTTTCTTTAATCTTGAATCTATGCACTGATCTGTTTTGTCTTCCGAAAAATGATTTTAGCTAACGTTAGCCTCACATCAACAGGTTACAGTCTTGTATTTACAGAACCTTTATTACTTTTGATTGGCTAATGCACAACACACATCCTTCAGTGGCAGAGTGGTTAGCACTCCTGCCTCTCAGCAAGAAGGTCGTGAGTTCAAAACTCGGCCGACTCAAACATGCTCGGCTGACTCCGGTCTTTCTGTGAGGAGTCTGCATGTCCTCCACGTGTTACCGTGGGTTCTCTCCGGGTACTCCGGCTTCCTCCCACCGTCCACAGACATGCATGCATAGGTTAATTGGCAACTCTAAAGTGTCACTAGTGAATGAATGTGAGAGTGAATGGTTGTATGTCACTGTCTGTCTCTAAATGTTAGCCCTGCGACTAACTGGCCATTGTCCAGGGTGTACTCTGCATCAGGCCCAAAGCTGCTGGGATAGGCTCCAGTCACCCGCGACCCCTAACGGGACTAAGCGGAAGAAAATGAATGAATGAATTAATGATATCTGTCATCATCATATGCTGTATGATGATGACAGATGTATTATTAGACCATATCGTAATATTATGTTATGTATTCAAATATATTATAAACCAGCTATTTGAAATTATATAAAGCTTATATTATACATACTTATGTTATAGTTATAAACCTTATACTATAGATCTTATTAGACATCTGTGCCCCTGCAAGTGTGGTGTCTCAATACATCCTTTGGAGGGCCAATGGGAAGGGCTAAGGATGGGATTGGGCCTAAAAGCAAAGGCATCTGGACTATCTTGAAAACTAAGTTCAGATGCCTTTGCTTTAATCTTTTTGTCTCCAGAAATAGTTTGTGAAACCTTGTCCTACATAATTACTAGTTAATTTCAAAGTTAACTCTTAGAGACATATATTTACCAAACTCACCTTTAAATGCTTCTTTGGAATGGGCCCGAGATGGAATCCATGACCTTCTTTCTTTTTCTGTAAGTCAGGACTGCTAACCACTATGGACTCCATTCTTCTTTCCAAGTTAGGGAAAATGTTTGTGCATTCAACTCAAAAGTCAGAATAGTTACTAGTCCAGATCACCTTTATGCAAGCAACAACAATTGCAACAACTAAAAGATATCACATATGCTGATACATTTTGGCAAAGAGTGAAGGTGCAATACACAAATTAATTATTTATTATTATGCACATGACGGGCAAGTTGGAAAGTCAGGCGCCTAATTTCAACCCTAGTTTATGTTGTTTTTCTGACTTGAGCAATAATAATAATAATAATAATAATAATAATAAAAGATTAGCATTATTTAATATCACTGAAATATTATGTTGTAACGTGGCATCTTGAAGATAATTCAACAGATTGTGGATTAGACTCCAGTGATTGTTTAATTGGTTATGTTATTTAGTATATTTATACTTTCATTCATGGTAACTTTACTACACTTATTTGCTTAATAGATCTAAATAAGTCATAATTTATATTTACAATTAGCTTTTTCAGTTAGCAGTACAGTTATCTGCTCACAGATTTTGCTGATGCAACCTGACTCTTATTGTTACTGACATCAATTGTTTACAGTAGATTATATGTTCTGATGGTACATACTGTAAGTCAAGCACATGTCACACACAAGTCTCGTCTTAACAGGACCAGCTCCGGATCTGATTCAAGAACATTTGCAAAGCGAGTGTCACATTGTTAGTCTCATTTCCCTCCCATTGTTTTGTTTTGGTTTTAAATCACAGGAATAAGCAGCAAGTGCTTGCTGGAGGTTGTGTTGTGGCACACTTAATTACATTTTGAAATTAAAGCTGTCTTCAGATCAGCTTACTGAGGAGTGACACCAAGAGAGAGGCACTGGTGTGAAGATGCGGACCAATAGGAGTTTACAAGTACCTGCGACGTGCAAGCACAGGCCTGCCGAGTGCTGAAATGTGATTAGGAGCTTGTGCTAAGCGCTGTCTGGCCCTCTCACCACTCGCTTCAGGCCAGAACGCTCAAAGTTGTTGATTGGTGCTGCATTTTGAGATAATTCACAAGCGTCATCTTCTGCAAGGATTGGGCTGAGCGTGTTGCTAACGCACGCATGTGTTAACACACTTCCACAGACATATGCCGGAAAGAGTCTTGGACATATGGGTGTGTGCATAAACAGTTGGCTTTGCGAAAAGTGTTGCTAAATGGATAAGGAAGGACTGACTCGTCAAGGGAGTCTGTCTGCAGCAAACAGACAATAGTTGTGTTTTTCACTGCCAGTTGGAAATAAACAGAGCTTTTCCCGGGACAAAACTGGCCTTTCTTTTCATAAACTCTGGCTATGGGCTTTTGATAAGGTTTATTTTCTCCGTAGCCACACAAAGCAGCTACCCCCCTGGTTGAAGCGATTTGCTGTTCACAATGCCTCAGCTTAACCAGCTAGGTCAGGTCAAGTTGACTCAGACAATAGGGACTTTAGTGTCTCACCCACAGCACACAGTGTCGCCCAAACAAAGCAGTGCTCTGCAAGTGGAGCAAACATTTCATAAAGTCGTGGCCTCAGTCTATAAATGTCCCTTCTAATCTGCTCTCCCTCGTCAAGCAGACCTATCCGTTTTAGGAATTCTTCAAGTAATAGCAGCAGTATTTGACACAATTCTGATGAAAAGACATGGTCCTCACTTCTATGAGGCAATCATTCTGTTGGATAATGCTGAAGGTTAAAGATGGTTAGATAGTAAATTAAGGAACTTTTCTCTTATTCTCTATTTGAAAACGTTTTATCCCATTATGACTCGAACAAGTACACTTAACGATTTACCAGCCATTTTTAAATGTTTGGCACAGTAAAGGTGAATTGACGTCTATGGAATACCAGATGATTGTAGTGATTCAAGCAGTTGTTTGCAATTATGGATATTGCATTTGCTGATATTCTGATACATATTCAAAGTATTGTGCAGACCTAGTATTGTTGCAGTATTATTCTGAATGTTTTCTTGATTGAACAAGCAAATGTCCTCACCCCTTGGGCTGAGCAATAAATTCAGTTCATTGGATTAATATAATTTTTTGCATTTGAATGATGAGTAAAATTAAGTACATCCTAAACACTCGAGTGTGTAAAGGCTAAAGGCCTGTACACACTGGGACGAATATCGGCGCGCGTTATTCGCCAGCGTTTTTGTGTTCACACCCAAGTGATTTTTGCTGACGATGAGCCGAGTGAACATGCAAATTTATTCCCTGACATTAGATGGCACTTAATGTAAAACAGAAATACCCCGGTACACAAGATTTTTGTAATCGCTGTCGCATTTGTCATATAGTTCTTTGTGTTCCGACACCAACGAGACCAGCAGCTCTACATTCATCTTGCCTTGCATCTTCTTCGTCTTATTTCTTAGTAGACGCTACTTGGCGTATATCTTCTTCGCTGTTACGTATATGTGCTCGGCAAGACCGTTTTGTGTTTGAGCGCCCCCAAGTTGTGTTTTACTGTAACTTCAGAAGCTCCAGACACGTGAGCAAAAGCGCCAATCTCAATGGTCATATAGTTTTTGACGCGGCGCGTCAAACCAAAAAAACGAACCTGAGACGTTTTTTAAAAAATGACGCTTTTACGCGTGGCGTTTTTTGCGTCGGTGTGCACACTCACATTGGCGCCCTTTGTTTAGTCACGAGGCGTTAAACGTTGGCGAATATCGCGCGGGAAATTCGTCCCGGTGTGAACAGGCCTTAATTCTGGTAGAGAACAAAGCAGCTCAAATAATGGCCGTGCTGACATGGCAGACATGATTAATAAAAGTCTTTATATATTATTGACTCTATAAATTGTCTTGTTCAAAGTGGCAGGAAATTGACAAAACAACGTTTTTTGTGTGTAGTGGTTGATATGTGCTTTGATTTAATGCATGGCTTTTAGCATCTTTTAACCAGACTTTGTGTAACATATGTCCCTGTGTCTGCATAGGTTTCAATGTACAATGGCCCCTTTCCCTCATGGGTCCAGGACTCCCATGCAGAAGAGATTTGTGATTTCATTGGAACTTTCCTGGCAAAATAAAAATAACTTCAACTGGGGTTTTCTGCAATGACAGTAATGAACATGATGCTGCTCTACTATTTTTGGCAATGAGCATAGAAACAAATAAATGTTTAATCAAAAGAGTCTATTCACTTACCTTACAATATTAAATGTAATGACTGCAATAATTACATTACAAAATAAGATAAGATTAGCTATAATTTTGAACCAAAACCTTAAATAATTTTCTTTTCCTACTCTTTGCTATTGAAGAAAACTCAAAATGTATGCGCTGTCTTTGTTCAAAATTCAGGTCATTAGTGATAAAGAGTATCCTTTTTCATAAATCGTTGCACTAAACGTACATTTTCTAGTCTTTTTTTGAATCTGTAAGCTGTGGACGTCCCTGCTCACATCTGACAGAGTGTAATTTCATTAGAGGCTGCCATTCACTGTCAGCGATCCACTCCTTGACTTGGGGGAGAGTCCCAATTATAGCACAACATATGTGCGATAATGGGGAGATAATTGCATGGCGTTCACAACACCCGTTTTAGAAGCCAGCAGCTAACTCTCATCTCAGCTGCAGTATGAAAAATACATTTCATCATGCTCACTCCGGGCCAGTTGTATAAAGCCTCTGTGCACTCCGGATAGTTATGATATCAGATATGTGCAAAACCAAAAACAACTATTACCAGTGTCTGTTTGTCGGTGCTCAAAGAGAATCCTTGAATAAATCTCACAGCTGATGTGTGCACTGTATACATCGTTGTCCATACTTTATAGACATGCATCAACACCCAGGGAGTTTCTATACAAAGGTTTGGCAGCGGCATACACAATGACTTCATATAGCTGGAGATGCACATCTGATTTGTCACATTTGAAACGCTAATGTTTAAACCAAAAGGAAGAGCACTCCGTAATGTGTTCATTCATCTGCATAAACACCACCTGTCCCGGCGCAGACAACTCCTCAAGCAGCGAAAGTTTAGTGGCAAGTGCATGTGCGAGCCAATCAGCGTCGGCCCAACTGTGGTAGCACCTACCCGCAGCGTTTTTCAAGTGTCACAAAGCGCTCCCGAGTACCGTCGCTGGTTCTAGAGAGAGAGAAGCCTTTCATTTGGTGTCATCCGCCAGGGAGACGAATAGGCGACACGATAACACAAAGGAAACAGGGTGCGCTATCACGATTGACATCCAAAAGGTAATTTATGCCGGCCCTTTATTTACTCACACTCAGAAACGCTCTTGAAGGCTAATTTGGAGCAAGTTTGGCATATTGCAGACCCTCTCTCCTTAAGAATTTCCATCATTTGTCTCAGGCGTGAGCAGTGTGTGTTATCAAAATCCACAACGGCATTGATCACCTTGCCTTTTTTTATATCGTTCTCATCCCTGGAACAGCTCCTTAGTGCCAAAGCTCTTGTTTGTTTTTTCACATTGTTTTTTTTTTCCACTGATACTAGAACAATACTGTCACTTTCTGCCTCGACTTCATTCCAAAAGTGGAATATGGCATGTTGCTCAAATGCTATGTGTAATGAAAAGGAAAGCTTTGCCTCACATGACACCTCTCAGCTGCATGGGAGGGACAAAGCTTGTAGCGTGTTTTGATGGTTAAAGAGGGGATGGCATCTGGCTTCGTAATTACTGGAATAAATTACGGCGCCGAGCTGATAAATCAAACCGAAGTGCGTCAGATCTTGATCAGACTCGGGTTCATTCACAATGCTCCGCGACAACAGTCCTTAGAAGTCTGTTTTCTAATTATATGTCATCTGCTCCCCTTTGGTCGTTGTACTTTTTCATTTGATTCATGCAAATTAAAACTATCTGCTATAATTTACTCCAGTACATTTTACATTTTACTACTCTACTTTAAAAGTGTCCCTACATGGACTTCTCTGTTCATGGACTACTTTGACCTTTAGTATTCTACTGTATGTAATGCTAAGTTTAAGAAGAAAAGATAAAGCGATACAATTTCTGACACTGCAAAAGTTTATTTGTTCATTCATTGTTTATAAAAATGAAGATGCCGTTTTGTATGGTGTGTAATGTTAGGACCTTCAAATTTGCACTGAATTTGAATCATTCTTGTTGTGTTAGATTTGTTTGTATTTTTCTGTATTTTGTAATGGATACTACAACAACAACCACAAAAGAAGAAATCTACCATATCACGTGGAGATACAGAGGCCCAGATCTGGGAAGCAAAGGAGGAACAGGAAGTGTATTGTGTTATGTATTTAGTGGGTAAAGAAAATGATGGGATGAAAAGTGGTGAAATGAATGAAAATATCAGAATTGCGCTCACACATGTAAGTCACGTCAGGAGAATGTTTGCAGAACTTTGAGATAGATGGCTTGCGCCTATTTGGTACTGCTGTATTCAAACATGGAAATCAAGGATCCAAATATCAGATCTGTGTTCATAAAGAAATGGCACTGATCACACTCTACAACACTCATGTGGCCATGTCGCCTTACAACAAAGAGGTCCCGATTGTGCGGGGCATTTGTGTGTGGAGTTTGCATGTTCTCTCAGTGCTCAGGTAGGTTTTTTTGGGTACTCCAATTCTCCAATCAACTTATACTAGTCCCTGGCTTCTAACTTGCCACATAATCTGGAAGGGGTTCAACGGGCACTTCTGAGTAGCTGGATGGGTTAAATGCCAACAATGGATTTTCCCATGGAGATAATAAAGATTAACTTAAACATTAACTGTATCAAAGTAAGATATGCAACCAGTGTTGGAAGTAACGGCGTTAGAGTAAAACGGCGTTACTAACTGGCGTTAATTTTTCAGTAACGGAGTAATCTAATTAATTACTTTTCCCATCGTCGCCCGCTCTGACTTCCACTAAACACAAGACGGCATCAGCGACAATGGTGAGGAGCCGGGGAAATTCAAAGGTGGCGTTCTCGAACTGGAAGTACCGGCACTACTTCTCGTTAGTTGAAGCAACGCTCGATTTTACGTGTCAGCAACAACCACTGGTTTAGTTGTTAGATGAGGAGTATTTTAGAATAGATTAATGTATTATTCATTTTCTTTGAGAATGAACAACATGTTAATCTACAGAGAGTTGGATTGTGTTTTGTTTATTGTGCAATAATTTACAGGTAGAGATTTGCACTACTTAATGGCCAGGTCTCCCTTTGTTTCTTTTTACACAAGTTTACATTTGTGTGACTTAATTTTGCCATTGAATTTTATTTTTAATATTTATTTTTTATATGTTTTTATGTCTATGTATATCATATGGCAGACTGCAATCTATTGAGTTGAAATAAATACCAAATGTTCTAAAATACTATATATAGTGTTTTTATTATTCAATCAGTTAATTTAAACATCTTTGAAATTTAAGCTGTTATAAAACATAATACCGTTATAGAACATAAAAAATAACTTCAGTTACTTTGCTGAGTAACTGAGTTACTTTTACAATGTGGTAACTGAGTTACTAACTCAATTACTTTTTGAGAGAAGTAATTTGTTACTGTAACTAATTACTTTTTTGAAGTAAGATGACCAACACTGAATGCAACTAATTTCCATCTATAGTTCCTATTAGACAAAAAATAAGTTATTTACAGAGAACAAATTATGCAGCTATTGCATATATAAAATGTAAGGTATACTGTATATAAAAGAACACTAGTATACACTTTATACACTACCCATTCTATTTCTCCATTTCTCATACACCCAATGGCATTTAATATATTTTCCAGGCTTCACCATTAAACACGCTTGTTTCACAGTATAAAAAAAAAACCCAAGTCAATTTGGAAATATGAATGAGATATTTCCATATTGGCTTCACTGTCAATTAAATTTTAATAATTTGTGTTATTTTTATATATATATATATATATATATATATATATATATATATATATATATATATATATTAGTATTTTTAATAGATAATATAACCAGAATCATTTATAAAGTAAAAATCCTGCTAGGTCTGGGATCTGAGAAGCAAAAGAGGAACAGGAGGGGAAAGTACACACTGTTTTTTTGCCAAGAATTTTATTGAGAAATGTGAACTCTGACAAATAAGATTGATAAGCTTAAGAAAAAAACAACAAATCCTATTAGATACTGTAACTAATAATTAACTAATCCTAGAGAGAGAGAGAGACAGTTCTCATAAGTTTACATACCCTGGCAGGATTTGTGTTTTATTTTCAAAGAATATGGTTGAAAAAAAGGTTAAAGTAAAAGCATCTAGACTCAGTTTTCAATGTGAAGACGTTTTGTCTCTAATTCCAAGAGACTTTATCAATTCTGAGGAAATTTATTTGCTGAGCTGCAAAGGCGAAGCTCTGGACGCTCTGGCAAGGTTTCCTGGGCATTTCCCATTGGAAGGAGGCCCCAGGGAAGACCTAGGACCCGCTGGAGGGATGGTCTCTCAGCTGGCCTGGGAATGCCTTGGTATTACCCCTGAGGAGCTGGAGGAAGTGTCTGAGGAGAAAGGAAGTCTGGGCATCTCTGCGTAGACTAATGCCCCCGTTACCCGACCCCCAGACAAGCGCTAGAAGATTGATGGCTCGTGTCTTTGGAGATTCTCAGTCATAATGGATGGACTGTTCTTTTTAAGCTTGGCAGCTTCTTCAAAACTTGGTTGTGACACCATGGCTCTTCTCAATAAAAGGTCCTAATCAATTACTGAATGGAGCCACTGTGCCACAACCAAGTTTGAAAATAGTTATCAAGCTCAAAAACTGTCCATGGATTATGACCTACCTGACTGACACTACGGCTTAGGTGTCACAGAGCAGTCTTCAACATATGGTGATCTTAATCCTCTGAAAGTCCCCTGAAACATTGAAACATTTCAAAGAATCTTTTCCAGACACTGCGCTTCTTCTTCTTCCTCTCGGCGTTATGTCCTGCAGAGTGTTTGTTGCTGCTCGAAGGTCCGCCAAAAGATGTACAACAGCTGATGTCCCCACTGGGACCTTCTGTTTGACTATAAAACCATTGTGGAGTTGTGCAGGTGGAGGGGTTTCATTAAAGTCCTGCACAATGGCATCAGCTGTTGGTTGTGTGGATTTGGATGCCTCTTTGGTGTTGTTACAAGCAAGGTTCAAATGACCCACAGCTGGCTCCTTGAGGTCAGTGAGGACAGTGTTGCTCTCTTCACAGGTGTCTTCTGTTGTGTTGCTTGAGGCCTTGACACAAACCACGAGAGGTTCCTCTGGTCGGCCCTGATGCGAGGAGGCTCCTGGTTCATTTGGGTTTGATTTGGTTCTTTTCCTTTTTTGCACTTACAATTGTTGCAAGTACAAACCTTTGGAAAACTTGCTCCACTTTAGTACCCATATATGAAGTGGCACCTGTTTCTTAGAAGTTTGCTTTGCTGAAACTCTTGGAACCTTGTCTCCAAAAATGGCGTTTTTGTTCCTGTTTTCATCCTTTACATTTGCAGCCACTGCACAAATTGGGGCTACTCTGATGGCCTTCCTTAAATGAACATTCTCCTTAGCCACCTCAGGCGTACTACTGGGTACAACTTTCTCCCTATCTGGACAGTGAAGGTTTTTCCCTCTGCAGTATCCTGAAGCAAGGTGGTTCTGGTCCTGGTTCACTGAACCTTGGTTTCCAGAAACACTGGTTGCTTTTGTCCTGGTGTTGATTTTACACCCTCCTTAGTCAAATCAGGAGGAACATTAGGCACAATTGCCCAATTGCGTTTATACTTTTACAGAAGCTGGTTTTGAGGCCTCAACACTAAACCTTCTCCACTTCACGAGTAAAATTAGGTACACTGTGCACTTGTACTAATGGAGATGTTTTTTTTTTTTGTTATTACTGTACGCCATTAGTTCTGTAGCTTTAGATGTATGTCTCAAGACAGTGTTCACATTGATTCACATATTTGTTGTCTTTTTCAGTTAGGTCTTCTGTGCTGTGGGTCCTTTCAACATTGCTCCTAAAAAACACAGGACCCACAGCTGGCTCTTGGATGTCATGGCATCTTCACCTTTGTCAGTGATAGCACCTTCCTTACAAACTTAGTGTCCTGAGCCACTTCACTTGTCAATCTTGTCTCTGCTGGTGTATTGATTAAGGCCTTAACATTTCCTTTCACAGTGAACAGCTGGGTGCCAACCATGAGAGGCTTGTTCCTCTGTAGGGTCCTAATGCACGGAAGCTCCTGCTTCTTTCAGGTTTGGTTTGCTGCCACACTGGTTTGTTGAGTTTTATTGGCTTGCATTGGCTTTTTGAGTCACATTACGGGAAACAGACTTTTCAGAAGCTGGTTTCTCGGGGCTCACTGTTTTATTTTGCCTCTAACTTTGCCTTGTTCTGAGTGAACGTCTGTATTTTGTTGCAACTGCAAATGAGCAGTATCCTTATGCAAGGTGGCCCCTGGTTCATCAAAGTTTGGTTTTCTGAAACTTTTTCTCTTTGAGTTTGGTTTGATATAATTTTTTATAACCCAACAATGGCTTTTTTCTTAACTAATGTGCAGATCTTTTACATTTGCAGCCACCTTACAATGCATCTTCCTTAGCCACCCCTGGAGAAACATTAGGAGCAACTGACTCCTCAGAAAGTGTTTTTATTTCCTTTGTTTTCAGAAGATGGTTACTCAGGACTCACTGTTTGAACTTCCTCTTCAGTAAGCTTCTGGTGTCTTTAACTTGATGGCATTCTAACTCAGTTCCCCCCAAATTGGAATCACAAGTTGTGGAAGGCTTTATGTCACTGATTGAGGCCCCAACATGTTCTTGGTTCTCAGTGTTGTTGCAAGTGCATACCATGGGAGTTTTTTTCCTCTGGAGTATCCTGATGCAAGGTGGCTCCTGGTTTGTTGAGGTTTTGGTTTACTAAAACTGAATTTGCACTAATTGAATGTAATATTTATAGCTAAAAAGAGACAGCCTTTTTTTTTTGATACAAAAAGTTTGTTTTATTTTGAAGGACAACTGTTAAATTGAATTTATTTAAACTAAATGTCATTTTGAGATATTTCCACTTACACTTTGCGTCACTATACTCTTTGTCACTGTATCCTTGTGAACAAATTTAAACTAGATACAGATTACTGAAACACTTTTTTCTTTTAATTTTCTATTAATGCCTAATTTCAAAATGAAGGGTAACTTTTTGTTGTTGTTGTGTGACCTTGTTTACTTGTACAGGGTCTCATCTCCAGCTCTTGTGATTATCGCCTCACCATCTGAAAACGTCGCCAAAAACAATGTTTTATTAGATTTATCAAGGCCAGCGACAGAATATTTTAGCAACTGAGACAGTGCATTAAAAAATGATCTGAGTAATACGTACCAGATAGAGGACATGGCTAAAGTGCCCAGTGAGATTGGCCACTTTAATAAATTGCTTACCAAAATTGGTCAAAAACTGTCTAGCATGTGAACAGTGTTTTTTCAGACAGGGATCTTTGATACATTTTGATGACTTCTTTTTCTTCAACTTGAGAGTCATTTAGTCATTTAGCAGACACTTTTATCCAAAGCGACGTACAAGTGAGGAAAAACAGTCATTTCTGTGGAAAAATAATAATTTAACCTGGGGACAATTACCACCATGGTTCCTAACATGCATATGGTGTTGCTGTAATTTTTACAACAGTTTGCTGAGGTACTATTAAGTTATACCGTGCTGTCCCATTTAGAATCCATGTGTTTTAGCAAGAGGGAATGTCTCCTTTCTTTTGGCTTGCGTCCACAATTGTAGTTTAGGTAATGGTCACTTCTTTCAAGTAGGTCACTTCTAAGAGAAGCTTTTAAAGGCAGAATTGTGGGTAAAGTCGACTGTCACCACTAAAATCATACGACTGATCCACAAGGAAGAAAGGGCCAATTAGAGATCATTTGGCAAAGAAGCTTGGGATTGCTTTCACTCTGCTATTATTTGCTCTTTTGTTGACCTGGTCTGAGAGCATAGGCGGATTCTGTGACAACCAGGAGACGCAGCTCTTTCATCTCGCATTGTGAAAGCACAAGTGCCCACGTCCGCCGACCACTTTAATCAACTTAATGCAACCGATACGGCCTGTTGTTACGGGGCCGACTCAAAGGGGCCCACAGATGGAGGATGCTGCCGAGGCTTTTTGTCAGACCTCTCCGGCCAACAAGTGCAGTGTGGGTTAGAGATGGAGGCAGAGGCAGATGGGGGTCATGGGACATACAGACAACACTCAGACAAGCTGTCTGCATGGGCATGCTGGTTCCATGTCCTCACATCTGATCGGAGATCCGGGTGATGGAGCTTTGTTTAGTTCAAAGGTTCATACCTCTTTATTCCTAAGTCCCTTTGTGGCTCCTTGGGCCTTGAAATATGTATAACTGTCCTTTTCATTGAAGCCATCTGAGGGCCCTTATCAAAGGCAAAAGTTTCTCTTGGAGTTGGTTTGAAATGGAGTGTCCATACAGCGTCATCATTTCTTAACCTGCACCAGCCTTCATGACCTCCAAAATATGAGCATCCACAAGAATCAGCTCCACTTTTCTACAAATTCTGCATCACTGTTACTAACCCCCCTTCAGAATACCTACCCCAACCCAATGGTAATCAACTTTGATCACATACCAGCTAAAGCCTTGTCTCACATCCCTACAACACAATCGTTTTACAGCAAAAACAAATCATATGAATTATAAATAAGGCAGGAAACTTTTATCAACCAACTATTCTTAAATTCACATATCTTGAAATTCAGAGATTTGTTTCATTATAGAGTTATGCAACTTATGTTTAAAGCAAAAACTACAAAACTTCCAGATTGTGTCCAGAGGTTCTTAACAGTGCCAATTTTAATTTTAAAACATGGTTCCTCTTTCAATTTCCAAGAAGTTGTTGTACAATTCTCTAATAGAAAGTTATGGTTGTAAATGAAGAAGTACATTTTTTCTCATTGTTTTTTTTCTTTTCAAGTTTAGCTCAATATGATGGAAAATAGGCGGGCATTAATAAGCTTTGCTTCTGTCTAAGCCTCTTCAGTCACTATTTATAAATGGTGATTATTAATTTGTTGTTTATGATGAACTGTTTGTGTCTGAAATAAACCTAACCTAACTTATACACCACTTTGGAGTAAAGTTAATCAAATAATGGAATAGTGAAATAGTAGGTAATAAAGGTCATGTCATTGTAGAAGCATAGAAGAATATATGCATTGAATTGTTTTTATAGGAGGCGTCTGTGAAGATCTTTATTCTGATTTATTCTTATTTCTGACACATTTCACAAATTTGTATAATTGCAAAAAAAGCGAAAGCCTACTCCAGGTGCTGACCTACATTTGTCATTATAGCCTCTTTTTAGGGTTAGCGTTAGGCTTAATCAGTGCTTCATTTGTGGGGAAACACAGGGGTAAATATACCCCCACCTACTAAACTGGGACTGGGACCTATTTGACTGGATCCTGCACCTCTTTTTTTTTTCAGAAGTTTCTTAAGGTAAAAGTTAATGTGACCGGTTATTAAACTGATTTATAACTTAGGTTGTAGAAATTGTCCATTAGTTTGTAAAAAATGCCATCATTTAGACACAAAAAACTATAATGCAGTCTTTATGACAACATACAGTAAGTACCTTTTTTTTCCTTCTCGTTGCTGGTGGAATACTTCCCCTAAATATTCTTTTTGTTTTCTTCCACTTCCAGCTTTACAAATTAAGCACTGGGCTTAACCCTCTACATCATATCAGGTATTAGTTTGGAGACAAGGCAGTGGAGCAGCAGACACACAACAAGACAGATGTTTTACTGAACAACATGGACCATCCCCTCTGTTGGGCTTTTGAACAACAGAGAGCAAGCCAGTGGACGTCTGAGATCAGTGAGCTGAGGGACAGACTTAAGACTATGTGAGCCTAACAAAACCACCACTGCCGAGTTATAGAGTACTGCAGATCATAAACAGTTTGAGGTGAAAAGCCCACGCCACACTGGTTAGCCTCATTTACATCTCGAAAACGTCGGCGTTTTGACAGTAAATAGACCTGGCTGCTAACCTGAGCATTCCATTGTCTGCTGTGTGGAGGAAATTTTAATTGAGTAGTGTAGGAGCTTCACAAAAGGACAGAGAGAGACACTCGGGCCTCCCAGGCATGACATTGTTTTTGACTTGGCAAAGTGCTGAGCTCAACAGCAGAACACTAACAAGGAGACACTGGGCCCTGAAGGAAGGCTGTGCACGGCGAATGGCAGCAACACTGAGCTTTAGAGGCACAGCGGGTGAACACTCCTGTGCTGCAGTCCACGGTCCAGACAAAGGATGCACACAGCCATTTTCAGGTTTTATATATAGAAGGATGCAAAGAAAAAGAGTGTTGCAGTGTGTCCAGTGTTGCATAAAGGGCTTGGGGTAATTGTTGGCATTTAACAGTCATCTAACTCAGTGCTGTGAGTGTAGATGTAATTCCATTTTGAAACTAAATTTAAAATATGTCTTAAAACATGCTCATTACACAAGGAAGGCCATGCACAAAACCTATTTGTAGTCTATACATTTATACGGTAAACAGGTTTTCTTAAAGTCTTTTTAAGTACCTTTTTGTTACCTTAATATTGTTTGAGTCTGCATAGAAGGCCAAACAAATGCACAGAAAAAAAATCACGTTTTAAAGATTTTCTCCTCAATGTGCATCGGTCTTATCTCCAAAACGTGCTTTAGTCTCATTTAGTTTCAGTTACAGCAAGCACAGGGTCTACTTTAAGTTGTTACAGCTCAAGACAAAACCAAAAAATGTGCCGATGCTCAATTTCCTCTTCGCCTTCCACTATATCTCATTTCTGCATGCAGTTATCTAACAAAAATTAAGATTTCTTTTTTTGTGTTATAACAATGTTTAATCTTTTGTTTGGAGTTCATTTTCAAAGCACTCAGTCAGATGAAGTAAAACTTGCTGTCTTTTATCTTTTATTGAGAACAAACTAATGTACGCCATTGATGTTATATGGGTGCTTTGTTGTCTGAATTGCAGCGTTGATCCCTGGGACGCACCAGAGCTTTTGTTTTTTATCTTTGGATTAAGAAGGCAGAGGTCTTTTTGCGAGATCAGGGAGCTCTCCGGCTGGGGTCAAATAACAGATTAATAGGTCCAGTAATGAGCTCCCTGGGGTGTCCAAGTCTTTTCCACTTTCCCCCAGCCACCATTATTTCCTTTTATGATGGATGGCAGCAAACATCATTCACACATCTCCCCAAAAAATGACTGGGATGCCATTTGTGTGAAGGAGAAACATCAGCTCGAGTGATGTATTGTGGTGGTGTGAGCTTCTCTTTTGTATCTTTGTTTGTCATCTGTGCTCAACTGTCAGGCCCGTCTCCTCGTGTTTGTTATCCTCACACAGACTGTGTTAACACACAGCGCTATGGCTTTCTTCAAGGTGCTTAAAACAAACTTCGGCTCAGGTGAATTTATCCGCTTATTTCAACCCACAGTGCAATCTTAGACCAACCATATCTGCAGACATTCATTTGTTACAATAATGCATCATGGGACTTTACAAGTCTTTAATAAATGCACATGGATCTACAAAAGCAAAAGTGGTGTGATGTGTATGCTCCGAATCATATTTGCTGTGAATGAACAAACAAACAAACACAATAATCTTGCACGTGTTTACATATCATACCAAAGTGTTTTTCTCTTAAACATTGATAGTTGACATTTTTCTGATATCTGGATACACCTTGTTAACATAGTTCCTATCTGTTGAATTTGGTTTGAAGGAAAGTTGCACTGCCTGTTGGACTGACAGTAAAGAACTAAAACACAAACTTTTTGGATTTATTTGTTGATAACCTCCATTACTTTGCTGGTATCACTATTCATGTTTAATATTCATGAAGGTATAAAACCTAGACAAAAGGCCTGATGGGACGATGACAGTGTCCTATTGTGAAGACAAAAATGATGTAATTCCCATGCTATGGCCATCAGTCACAGAGTCCCGATGCAATTGAAAACCTGTGACAGAGCAATGTGTTAGACAGCGCTCTCATTCTCCATCATCAAAACACCAATCGGACCAGTGTCTCCTGAAGAATGGGCTTTGTCGCTCAGAAGGAGTGCACTGGCTTCAGAATGGATGGCTAAGAGCTTTGAGACTGTTCAAGCTGCCACAATATGGAGACGCTGCTGTCCATCTGTGGAATATGTCCTCTTGAAAAATGAACAACACGTGGTTTAAATTGCAGTAATCTGTGCATCTTTTAGATTAGGCCCAGTAGATTACCAATGCTACTTTGCCAT
Organism: Perccottus glenii; assembly: GCA_024416835.2. Lineage (NCBI taxonomy): Eukaryota > Metazoa > Chordata > Actinopteri > Gobiiformes > Odontobutidae > Perccottus > Perccottus glenii. Next base: position 7,915,637 of record CM044559.2, read on the forward strand.
TTACCATCAACAAAGCTAAAAGTAGCAGAACTGCTGTAATCAAATGGTGTATGGGCACAAATTCACAATTCTCTTCTAAATGCCACATTCACACTGAGTTCTTTGGTAATTTAACATAGTAACATTTAATCATTATGTCTGAGCCAGTAACTCGTTTTTTTTTTTTTTTTTGGTTGTTGTTTTCATGTGCTTTCATTTTGGAGAGACCAAATATTAATATTATTTACAACACAGTTATTGGTCAGCAATGTACTATGATAGCAGTTAACACAACAGTCAGGCTTTTGAACAACAGAAAGCAGCCAGTGGACGTCTGAGATCAGTGAGCTGCCGGACAGAACAACACAAGAACTCCTTCTTCATGACTGAGATAAAACTGTACAATCAATCAGTCTGTGGAAGATGAACCAATTCATTCGAAGAGTCCTAAAAACTTTGGATATTATTAAAGTTTATTTGAATTGATTCTTATTAGTGTAGCAACTGATTATTATTATTTTGACAGTCAACCAATGTGATAAGTTTGTAAATAAACATTAGCAATTAGTTCATGAATTGTCTTTTTTGCTCTACAGAATATGAAAAATATTGAATTAATGTTTAAATGTGTGAATGTGATTTTTATATTTGGGGGCGCAGTGGCTCAGTGGTAGAGCGGTTGTCCTACAACCAGAAGGTTGGCGGTTCGATTACCTGCTTACCCCACAGTTCATACTGTCGTTGTGTCCTTGGGCAAGAAACTTAACCCCCTTTGCCTCCAGTGTCTGTGGCACTGGTGTGTGAATGTATTTGGTGAAGGTCGGAGAGTCCGTAGGCGCGGAATGGCTGCCACGTCTCTGTCAGTGTGTGACTGTGAAGTGAATGAATAATTGATATGTAAAGCATTTTTGCAAAGGCTTTTCTACAACTGAATTATTGCTCCTGACTAGCATTAATGCAGAAGGTATTGTATTCAATGAATGCTAGCATTAAGACTTATAGAACTGTTTTTATTACATTTGCATTAGTTTAAAGATGTGAGGCAGCCAGGGGCGTGGCCACAGTCTTTAAGAAGCTCAAGGAGCTCATCCTGAGCTTCGATGAGTGGAGGGTTTTAAAACCCCCGCTGGAACGGTCTCTGATGAAACCGACGTTTTCTTCCTTTCTTATTCTTCTGCTCGTATTGGGCTTTCCTCACCTGGTCCTCTCTGTAATTTTGCTGCTGTTCTGAGCCTCTTTTCTGAAACCAACTCTGCTTGAAGTGTTTCTTCCTAAATCTTCTTTTGTACAGGTTCTGTCCATGTTTTTGGTCAGACTGGACCTTCTGCTCTTGTTCGTTGGTTCTGTTGTGTTCAATTTTGACTTTCCTGACATTGTCTTGATTGATGTTGACTTTAATAACGTCTCTCTGAGACTGCTTCTGTTGGACCGAGCACTGTTGGGTCCTGTCTCTCTGAACCTGCTGCCCTTTGTCCTGAGCTTTCTGGAATCGCCTGGTCTTCAGCTGGACTTTCTTGTGGCTCTGCTTGTATTGAAGCTGCTGATCCAAGTCGTTTTTAAACATTACCTTCTTAAAATGATTCTTGACTTGTCCCTCATTTTTAAATGGTCTTCGAATGAAACTCTGTTGGACCGAGCACTGTTGGGTCCCGTCTCTCTGAACCTGCTGCCCTTTGTCCTGAGCTTTCTGGGATCGCCTGGTCTTCAGCTGGACTTTCTTGTGGCTCTGCTTGTATTGAAGCTGCTGATCCAAGTCCTTTTTAAACATTACCTTCTTAAAATGATTCTTGACTTGTCCCTCATTTTTAAATGGTCTTCGAATGAAACTCTGTTGGACCGGTCTGTTTTTGAAGTGGTCCGTTTCATTCTGACTCTGATTATTTTGGACAGGAGCTTTTCTTCTCTTGTTTCTGTTATGACCCGCTGTGGCAAAGAGATAAAGTTAGTCAGTTTATTTATGAAGCTTACTGTCAGGAATAACAGCAATACAACCATCCATAAAGACAGTGTACAAGCCTCTTTTCTACATTGGCCTTAAACAGAAAGACATTTACAGCTCCTCATTAGTCTTTTCCACTAAAAGTTTAAACGTTTATCAGTTTAGTGTCCTGCCAGAACTCATTTTCATTTTTTTTCCTAATCACCAAACAAAGAGAAGGAGAAATGCATCTGGATGCTGGCACTTGCTAATGTTAAATAGTATACAGTATGTCTGCTACAATAAGTCAACCAGGGCTTGGCATTAACACCTGACAAATGTGGGTGTTTTTCAACCTTTGGCGACTTAAACAGATTCAGTGGCCACTTTATCAGTTTGACTTCGATACATAGGCTTAACCTCAAAGATATTTGGTGGAGGTGGACAAGGGATGCAACATTATCTTAACCTAATCAAAGATATTTGAGGTTAAGATATTGCAGATTCCAACCTGATTTTTAGCCACTTTTTAAAAAACAGTCTTCTTTGAACTTTGGTGATACAATTATACCTTCTACGGAGCTACCATTAAAGCCCAGCAGCTTCTGACGCTCACAAAAACTTTGTAGTATGAGATTTTCTAACCTTTTCTAGAAAATGTCTATCTCCAAATACAGTGCCAATGGAGAACAGTGCACTGTCTCTAATATAATAACGTAGAAGCACGTTACTGTAAAGATGATCTTACCTTTTCTTTGGGCATTCCTCATAAACCTCTGTGTCTTTCTTTCCGGGGAGCACAGTGTTGGGTCAGGCTTTTGCCTGATCTCTGCGTAGTGTCTCTTTAGGATCACTTCTGAACTGGAGATGCTTAACTTCTCCATCCCAAACGTGATCTTCTCAATCAGCCATGTCATCCTTTTCTCGGCAAAGATGGAGACGGGGTTTTGTTCCTGGAGAAAGTATAAACCTGTTTTAGCCTGACTTGTCTGTTAAACATATGCAAACATAAAGCAAAAATGCACTATGGATGAGATTAAATTTGATCAGAATTGTGTCTTAAGGAGGAGCTGGGGTGGAGGTGGGTTGTTGAAATGTTGGCTAATGAAGATAGCTTCATGTAAAGCCAGATAAATGAAGGTAAACCCAAAAACAAACTTTTGGGCTCTTGTCACCCACTCACTGACTCATGACTGACTCTCTCTCATACACTCGACCTAATATGTCGGTAGTTTGTCTTACCATGATGGCAGGACGGTCCTGGTGCAGGTGAAGGTCGGCTGTTGTGGTCATTGTGACTGTTTTAAAGAGTTTTCTCTGAAGTGAAGTGTCTCTGTCTGTGTCTGTCTGTGTCTGAGTCGGTTCTGACTTCTGCTGGATTTAACTGTGACATCACATTCTATGGAACCTTGAGAGGTCACATCCTGTGTCGTCGCGGAGACGGACTCAACAGGAAGAAGGTAGAATTTAATGAACATTTTAATGACAACAATATACAGTATATCCACTAAAGTACAATACTTGTGTGGATAAGAAGCATAACTAAAACGCAGTGAAGAACTGTGCCTCTGAAAACTAGCCTTCTTAAACTGAGGCCAGGAAATGCAATAAAAAGATTTGATTGGTTAATCTACGTTAAACATGTAAAGTTGTAATGAAGAAAAACAGGTCTTATAATTTAATAGCACACTGATACTGGGAATCACCAAGATGTCATCTAGGCTTCATTATCAAGGATTTTATTAAATGAGAATGTTCTGCACATATCACATGCTCTTTCATGAATAAGGAGCACTCCCATTGGTCGACACTTATGTCAACAAGGAAATAACGGCTAAAGTAACAATGAAGGAGAATCAGGCTAATCACTAATCATTATAGAGTGTAGAGCACTCTAAAGTGAATACACTATTGTCCAAATGTCTAGTGACTTAAATGTAGTGCACTCAAAGTTCCTCACAATGCAACAGTAAAAGTTGGTAAAAGACGGTCAAAATAGACCATAATGCTTTGCAAATTGTTGGAGGAGAGCTAATTATCAACTTGATATTATTATTGAGAGCAGCACAATAATGACATGTCTTTAAACTGTACACAACATGTTTGAATGAAACGTGTTAGAGGCACAAGTTTGACTTTTTTTGGAAACGTAACCCATCGTAAATTGATATTAATAAACCGTTACAATGTAAAATCACTGAGGTTAGCTTTACCTTATTTCATAGACACACATATGAGAGCTTCCATCTTGAGGCATAAAAGATCTGCAATAATCCAGTCAGTTTTGGTCATTAGAAGGACAAGCGTTGTTCTATAAAACACATAAGCTTATATTTGTTGCAAATTTTTTAAACAAAATAAAATGACTGGCAGTTACGGCTGCCAAACATGAAAATGAAGGTATAATATCCTAATTCAAATAATGTTCAAACATTAAATTTACAGTAAAAGCTCTGCATGAATTTTGTTTTACAGTTATTTTCCTGCAATATTATTATCAAACACCTTCATTAAAGTAATAATGCTCAAGGTTCTGCAGAAAAAAAAATAATTCTTATAAAAGGAATAAGTTACAATGTTGAAAACACTGCAGGAAAAATATTAAAATTTATAAAAGTAATTTTTCCTTAAAGGTACACCAACCTAACAGTTACTGACACCAGTGGCTGTAAGGAGAACTGCAGTCAGTGTCCTGCACGTACTAGGTAACCGAGGTAAGCTACAGCTGTTCACAGGACTTTGACATTCACAGACAAGGTAAGAAAAGTTACACTTCTGCAAGTTTATTGTTTAACAAACTATTGAGAATAAACTCTTATTTAACTCTCAAGTGCTGACACAACAAAAGTAAACTCCTGAGACATGTGGGAGAAGAGGGCAGCTAATGTTTGAAAATGGCCTGTTTTATATATATATAAAAATATATATATAAATTTAGAAGCGCACACTACAGTAACAGCAGCATCACATTTAATACGATTTATTGACAAACTGTCACACACAACTGCTTGTAAATACTTAAGACATAACTGAATAGGAGTGCTGCCTTCCATTGCTTTGATTAAAAAATATATGTATTTGGAAACATTTAACTAATTAATAATCAATATTGAATGTAGTTAATACAGTATATATCCGAACATCAGAACATTGCTCTGCTGTAATCACTCAACAACACTCAGCTGCAGTGATTAGTTTGAAAAAGTTTGGCTGGTCGAGAAACAGCTCTAATGATTTATCTCATCGTGCACAAAAATAATAACAAAAAGACCCGACACACCCTCACTTTCCTGGAGAAGACACGGATTGTGGCTAGAAACAAATTATGCATCTATCACCACAACTGCTCACGTTATCATCGGTGTTTACTAAGTTTCATTCTATTAGCATTTGTAGCTGAACGACAAATCAAATCACAGTGTGTGAACAAGTTGAAGCTGTAAATTTTATTCTGAAGCAGCTAAAGTGAAGCTGTTTAAAACCTGTTGGCTGCGCAAAAACTGTTGAAGATTAGCACACTCGCTCTGCGAGCCTGAGTTTTTGTACTTGTGTGCCACCTTTGGACGTTAGCGGTACTGCATCCAGTGTGTTCAAGGTGCGCACGTGACGAACAAAAATCAAAGAACAATCTGCCGGTTTTGAGTGCGCTGGACCGGAGACACCAAGCATAGATGCTAATCCGTTTCAATCAGAAACACTACAACAGCAAATAAAACCCAGATCCATGAAAATGAAAAGCACATTAACACTAAACAATAAATCAGTAGCACTCACCACTTGATGCTTGTCTAAAAAGCAGGCTTTAACACCAATAGTTCCAAGATCATATTTATATATTATAAACAGTGTTGGTCATCTTACTTCAAAAAAGTAATTAGTTACAGTTACAAATTACTTCTCCCAAAAAGTAATTGAGTTAGTAACTCAGTTACCACATTGTAAAAGTAACTCAGTTACTCAGCAAAGTAACTGAAGTTATTTTTTATGTTCTATAACGGTATTACGTTCTATAACAGCTTAAATATCAAAGATGTTTAAATTAACTGATTGAAGAATAAAAACACTATATATAGTATTTTAGAACATTTGGTATTTATTTCAACTCAATAGATTGCAGTCTGCCATATGATATAAATAAAAACATATAAAAAATAAATATTGAAAATAAATTTCAATGGCAAAATTAAGTCACACAAATGTAAACTTGTGAAAAAAGAAACAAAGGGAGACCTGGCCATTAAGTGCAAATCTCTACCTGTAAATTATTGCACAATAAACAGAACACAAACAAACTCTCTCTGTAGATTAACATGTTTATTCTCAAAGAAAATGAATAATACATTAATCTATTCTAAAATACTCCTCTCATCTAACAACTAAACAGTGGTGGTTGCTGACACGTAAATGTTGCTTGTTTTAACAGTGGCTCTGTCTCCTTCACTGGAACTCACGCTAGCTGCCTTTGGGGTTAGCAGCAGCAACAAGTGTCGTGTTAGCTTGTGTTGATGTGAGGTGCTTCATAAGATTTGAGTTACTTGAGGCAGACGTGGATAAAGTCTTTTTTCCTGGACATGGCGTGTTACAGAAACATTCTTGTCTTTAATTTAAATTAACGAGAAGTAGTGCCGGTACTTCCAGTCCGAGAACGCCACCTTTATCACTGACGCTGTCTTGTGTTTAGTGGAAGTCAGAGCGCGCAGTGAGACCGCTGCAAAAGCAGGGGCGGTGTCATCATCCCCTGCTCTCTCCAGCAGCAGCTGATGTGTAGCCAAAGCATGACACCTCGCACTTTATTCAACCAAATTGTAGTAACGCAACACTTTACATTCTAAGTAACGATAACGGCGTTACAACGATGGGAAAAGTAATTAATTAGATTACTCCGTTACTGAAAAATTAACGCCGTTAGTAACTCCGTTATACTCTAACGCCGTTACTTCCAACACTGATTATAAATAATAAAGTGTCAGCTCTTAAGCTTAATATGTTTTAGAATGTGATAAACATCTCTATCCATTATCTGTGGAGCAATTAACCTAGTGTTATTTCACCTTTTTATTCAAAGAGTAAGCTACTTATTTGTCTGTGCCTGTGTTTTCTGTGAAGCGGATGTTATATGTTTAGCTCAAATAAACTGACATCATATAGACCCCCTTAACAAAGTGTTGTGTCCAAATTAAAAAAGAGTTGGTCAGTTGGATGAAGACATTGATCATGAGGGATTCACTTTACAGTAATCAGATAGAGGGTACAAAACCCTACTGGACCCTAGCAGAGTCGTATGTGTGCAAAATCTGGGTGGGCAAACTAAGGCCCGCGGGCCACATGTGGTCCGTTGGGCTGTTTAATCCGGCCTGCCAAGCATTTACAAATAACATATTGATAATTAATAAGTTATTTGTAAATGCATAATTAAACACTGCATTAAACACACACCTTTCCTAGAGCTGTTATCTCTACTCTCAGCAAGAGGTAGTTTTCACTGATTTTAGAGCAAACTGTAAAGAGTGATCTAAAACTGAGGAGGTGCAGCTGTGACTGGTGTTGAATATACAGTGTTTATTTCACATATTGTTTAGCCCACCACTCAAACTTTAAACTATAGACAAAATAAATGTGTTTTTATTGAGCATAAGTGAGTCCACTGTATTGGCCCAGCGCTCCACCAGAGTTTCATGTTCAAATGTGGCCCTTTGGAAAAAATAATTGCCCACCCTTGCTCTAGAGGGATCATTGCCCTCTTCTGGCTAAAAGGTACTCAGTGGTGCTTTAACAATGTAAAATTTGCTAGTTTGCTCAGACAGGAAGTGGACTGTGTCAATGGATTCTAACGCTAACTTAACATGCTGAAACATGTCAGCACACAGTAAACAGAGCGGCTCTGTGAAGTCTGTGTTTCAGATGTTAATGCTTTTTCCTAAAGTGAAAAAACAGCAACACTGCAAACTCTATTCCACAATCATACAAATAATCTTCTTCATTTGACTGCTCTGAGGACAGACACTGAGGTCACCCTGTCCCCAGGACGTCCTCTGGCCTGTTGCAAGTATACATGGATATACATTGAATTATATAATGGGTGGACTACAAAAATCTGCATCAGCACATTAAAATAAATATCAAATTGTTGCATTTTTTTTTGGTTTGGTATGTATTTTGCTATGCTTTGTAGTCCTAACTTTCCTGTTACACTACACTTACAGTGTAACATGAAGTGGAAGTGAAGTAGAACACATGCATTGTGTAAAATGTAAATGTATTAGGACCAGTATTTAATTCCTAATCTAACTACTTAGATATATTTATACAGAATGAATGCATATTAAGTTAGTTTAACTTAGCTGTTGCATTCACTTTATATTCAGATGATGGTCACCAGTTTTTTTCTTTTTATCAGTAAAGACACAAAAACTGTTTATGTGAATATATGTGGTTATTTTACGTCCCGGTATGCTGAGGCATGGTTCATTAAGGTGGCTGAAATGTTACAGGAAATCTAGAGTTTCACACCTTCCCACTACATCCCAATTTCTGGTCAGCCTATGAGATCTTTGATGAGCAGCGGGGAACGTGTAACATCCTTAACAGTGTCAGCCGTGTCATCTTGTCGCTGATTAAGAAGTGTGGCGAGCTGAGCATAATCAGCTGGCCGAGTACTACCCCCCATCACCGCCCCCCAGATCTGCTATGTGTGTCCAGCATCATTAAGTGACCTTACACGTGTGGGGAATCACGGCAGGGAAAGGACAGACAGTACGGCGCTCAGCGGAGACACATCTCAGGAGGTGATTACTTTATGCTACACCATGGAGCGATGCTAATGACCTCTGTGCTCCTGCATTAATGGCCTTTGCTGTCACATTATCATGTGGCAGAGGTGTATGAAGAGGTCCTCACCTCTCCAAGACAGTTTAATCAGAAAAGGCTCCGCAATCCTCCCGATGAGGTTACGTGTTTAGGACGAGCAGAGATGAGTAACTTTAAAGGTGGTGTAGGACAAAAGTTCTGTGATCTATTATATTGATGTTTGGAGGTCTTATTCTAAGTTACAGACCAGTCAATAGTTGTAGTATTTGGCTTAAATTCAAACTCTTTGACAAGCTTTATTCTCCTGTCAATGTACTGCAGCTTAAGTCATACATTTTTAGCCTCATGTACATTTGATTGAATCATAATAATAATGATGAGCAAAATATATTTAAAACAAAGCAGCTTCTGAATTTAGTCATATCTCAATTATAGCATACAAGTTTTGCATTAGCTACAAACACTGAAACTAGACAGGAATTCTATTATTAATTTGTCAATATGTGCTATCTGTCAAAGAAGTCATTCATAAATACATAATAGTTCTGTGTTGCTACTTGGACTGACAGCCAATTGTAAGCTGTTGTGTTAAACACCAAGTCAAAGAGTTGCATGTGTCACTTTTAGCAAACTTATTACAGAGGGGTCTGCTTTCATTGAATGCACCACAGCCCCAGCTCTGAATAGATTTGGTATCTTCAATGACTGCACTGTTTTTATGTTAACTGTGGATGTATAAGTTATAGTAGTATATACTAGACTGGAGCCTATCCAAGCAACTTTGGGCCTTAGGCGGGGTTCACCCTGAACAATTGTCAGCTAGTCACAGGGCTGACACTTCGAGACAGACACCAAGTTAAACATGTATCTAGATATTTTACACACAATTGCCTTTAGAATGTTTCATATTCTACATTGCTTTGTTGGTTTACTGCATTATATTTCTGTCAAGACTTCTAAGAAGAAAAAAATCACAATTTGCTCTGTGCTGTCTGTAATTCAAAAATTCAGCTACAATTTCTACCAGGACCACAGTCTGTGTCATAATGCAAGGCAAAGCTTGTCCATCCCAGGACCTCATTTCCAACTGAAAGAAGCTGATTGACTTCAGGGCTCTTTGAGTGAGTCAGAGCTCCGTTGAATGCAAATGAGTCTAGGTGTATTAATGGCAATCCCTCTCACTGTATGAGACAGGACTTGGCGTCGTGCTAAACTGTTTGCGTTGTGCTCTGGTCTGATCTCTTCATTATATGGATCTGCGAGGATTAGTCCAGGATTTGTGCCCATCCTTCTGATTGTAATATGGACTGTGAAAACAAAACTGGCTGAAAAGAGAAGGGGCATATGGGAAATTAAATGCCTTATGACTCTTTTTGGGCTTTCCTTTTAGTCAGTATTTTGGGTATTGAAAACTGTTTAGAATTGGTTTTACAGATGCTTATTCAGAAACATATTTTAGTCGCAGTTTCCATTAAGAATTGTTTTAAGGGTTCCTGTTGGTGCTGGAAAAAACTGAAATAACTTAAATGGTGTGTTTTCAAATCCTTTAAATTGAGATATATTTTTGAGACCAATTGAAAAGAGTTGCTTGAAAAATAACCCATTATGAAAAAACAAAGAACACCAGCAAGAAAGAAAATTACATTTGGTCAGAGATCAAAGGACCACACATTTGAACACTTTACCTACTGAAATAAAAACAATTAACGATTAATTATAAAGTAAAACAGTGGCTCAAATCAAACCTGATCTGCATCAACATCGGTTGCTCTTTCTAACAATGCTTTGTGTTTTGTCCCTGTCAAATAAACATATATATATATATATATATAAACATATATATATATATATATATATAAACATAATTTTATTTTTTTTACATAGCATCTCTTCAAAAAGTTACTTATAGTAAATAAAACTAAAACTATGAAGGTAGATATGTTGCAAAATGTGAGTGTGTGTATACTGCGATGGCAGCATATGCAAAATATAATTTCATTTACACGTATATATTTTGTTTACATGCCTTCACTTTTGCTTTACTACTTTACCTCGGGGATTACACCCTCTCACATCATCCGCTACAACCGTACTAATCCGACCACTCTGCTTCTTCAACTTCTGAGACATTTCTTGCGACACGTCTGTCTCAAAACAGATTTGCACTTGTGCATAGTCGAGGACAGGGCCTGTGTGGACAGGGGCTAACGTTATGTGTAACTGGTGGCTTACAAACATGTTTTACTTCTAATACTGCTATTCCTATCATTTATTTCTATTTAACAGCATGTGTAGGTTTTGTTCTTAGCAGGACTCATCTTGTGTTGGAATTTTGTTAGAACTGGTCATTGATGCATATGTATAAACATATGTAGTTATGGTTTCCCATAAGTGCTTGAAATCCTGGAAACTACATAGATTTTTAATGACAAGTCATTTGAAATGTTTTTAGATAAATTCTAAATTTTATCTTGTTGGAAATCTGCAAGAATTAGTGTTAGAGGGGCTTAGCTTCATTAACATATTTTTGTTGTGTTTTGCATTAGAAATCTAGTAGCTTATGGTAGCTATAAATATTTCAAAAATCCTCCCCAATTTCACAAAAAGCATCTGTAATTTCATATATTTTGAAACGCCTAATTGATTTGTGTCCAGAAATTCCGACTCATAATTTTATAGTATCCCTAATCCTAACTAAATTACCAAATGGTTGTGTTAGGAATTTTCCCACAGAGATTTTAAAAGGATAGTAATAATAAAAAAATAAATAAATAAAATCACTAGAACATTAGATGTTCTTGAACTGTATGCACACAAATTTTTAAAATGAATAGAAATTCTGAAATTGGAAATGACCCAAATAAAATGTAAAGTGATTTATGAAAAATTACATTTTCAGTTTTCTGAGTTTAGAAAGCTGAGAAAAAAAACACAGTCAAATACATAACTTTGTATTCTATTCCTCTGGCCTTGTTGTGACATTACCACACGAGAGTTAAGACACTATCAATAGTTCGAAAAAAACACACATCATTTTTTTTTTGGCAATATTTCCAAATTTATTATATGTAAAGAACAGATAAAAGTCCCCCGTCGTAGCCATTGTCCGAGGTCTGTTCGGCTGTCTCTGCCCTGGTTGTGACTCACTTTTCTTGTGTCAAGTGGGGTGTGTTTGGGTTGCCCCTCTGTCTCCCTCTGCAGAAGCAGGGCCCGGGGGCAAATGTGCTCACACTCAAGGTCGAATGGACAGGCCTCTGTGGGCTCATGGACACTGCAGTGTACAAAACATTAGAGAAACTATCACTTTGTATTTCCGTCGACTCTAGAGTCCAACAAGCAACCGTTTTCAACACATATGCTGCAGAAACCCTCTTTTCTAGCTTTAAAAAGTTTACAGAGCTTATATAAATATGTATTTACCTTGTTATTATGTGACATATTTGGGTTAACCAATAATATTTATAATAATACCACGGCCAGCTTCTAAGTACACAACCTAGAACAAATTTAGATCTGTATAAGTTTACAGATTTAATTAGTGTACATTTATAGTAAGTTAACACAGGTCTTTTAATTTGTCTTCAGTGATGTTAATCATATTCTTTTTAACAACCCATTCAAATACCTGATTTTCTCTCAGTTTGTCTAATATGCTTTTACGATTTCTTTTATCAAGAGGCAGGTGTCAGGTTGAGGTGGGAGATGTTGCATTAACATCTAAAAAATAAAAGCTTTTAACTAAGTTTCATAAAATTTTTGGTTTATTGAGATCATTTTTTGCTGCATGAACTGTGCCTGTTCATAGCGGAAATGTATTTCAGCACACCAATTATTATTTAGTTAGGGATGCTTGTTTAGTTATGCAAGTTACAGTCCAAGCTTTTCTCAAATTTAATTTGTTTTGGCTTTTTTCTGTTTTTTCTTACAGATTGTAAAATACAAAAAGCCAAACAAATGGCTTGTAACACCACAAAAATAAATAAATTGATGAATAAAAAAAAAATAATAATAATAAAATAAGTAACAAACCAAAAATTTAAATGCAAAAACAAAAGACAAATTTTGAAACACAAGAAAAAAATCTGCTGGTCTTTTCTGCCCAATCACAATCAGAACTAGGATTATGAACATACTCATAGAACTGGAGTTACATCCAGCAACTCCTATTAATGGATAATTTGACTATTCAGCGTATTTATTTGTTATTTGCCACCCTTTCCTAACAAAAAATAATTCAATTAATAACAGAAATACTTTCAAATGTTCTAAAATGTGCAACATTGCTAAATCCATATGGCAGTGCATCATAAGTGAAAGTGCATTGTGTCCAAAAAGTATTTTTAGTGGTCCATTACACTTGGATCATTAACAACTCTTTGGAAAACACTTCTTGAAATATTTGTGATTACCAACAATATACTGTAAATGTCTCTTTCTGAATGTGTGCAAAACAGCATTAATGTGCAATTATTAGGTTATGTATAGGTATATACATAACATAGGTTATGTTGTATGGAATTGTTTTACATGGTGTAATGTTTCTCTTCTCAATAGGCATGACGCAAGTTGGGGTGAAGGATGGAACTTTATACGTAGGACATTACCATCTGACTGGAGAACACATCCAGAGAAGGTTTTGTGATGAAGATAAAAGCTTTCAGAAAATGTTCTAACCTGACTATCGGCTCCAAACTACTGTATATATTAATGCTTATTCATTAGTTCTTCTTATACAAAATATTATATTGCAACTTTAATTACTATATTTTGATATAAATATATATATATATATATATATATATATATATATATATATATATATATATATATATATATATATATATATATATATAGTATAGCTGTTTGTTTGCTAAAACTGACTCACGCAGAGGTCGAAAAGAATAAAACTATAAGTTTCTTCCTCAAAAATCCAAATGCTCGATAGTTTTGACTTGACCAGCTGTAGCACTCAGTCTTCATACAGTCACCATTAAACGTCTGCCGTGTGATTGGTGCGTCTTCATCCAAACCAAGCCTGAAGGAAAAGTGTTGTCTTTGAATCTGAGACACAGAGCTCTGGTCCCCTTTTTCCTTCTCTCCACTTCCCCCTTGAAGTTTTTTTTCCCCTTCTCCTCTCTGAAAAGAGCAGGATTGTGTTTTTTTTAAAGAAAACTCTTGGTTTTTTAATCTGGGGAATGAGTGCTTTGCCATGCAGCACAGCTCTGGAGAGAGTGCCAAGCAGGGCCGGCCAGTGTATTAATATTTAAATCCCGGTCCAGATAATCAATAGAAGGGGTACTTGTGTGCGCTGTTACCCTCAGATGGGGAACGATAATAGGGGGAAAACCTGCTGATTAGCCTCCTTAGAAGCTCTCTTCTCTGTGTAGTGCTCAATACTTTAAGAGTGATTATAAGCTATTGAAGCAGAAAACCTGATCGAATATAACCTCTTTTCAATTCCTTGTTCCTTCAATGGTGTGTCAAAAAGAGCATTCAGCGGTCCGTGTTGCAAAATCGCTGCCCGGCTAAGTTATTCTAATTTCCCTGCACATATGGCGGGTTCAGAAAATCTTTATGTGCAGCTTTAATATGGCTGCATATCGGCACCAATGGGGGAACTTATATTTTATTCTTCTTTTCAGTGTACATAAAAAAAATCCCTAGCTTAGTCCCTTTTTTGTCTTTTGAATGCTTTGAACTCCTTTCAGCCTTTAGGGGGGAGACTTTTTGTGCGGCGGACTGTGGATGTGCATTCACTGTAAAGGCACTCAATACCGCAATAAGACCACAAGCAAAACTGAGTGTCTTAAGCGGGACCACACATCTGAGGCATTTGCATAGTTTAAGGAGGGGAGAGCAAAGCCAGACTCTTCATTTAAGACGGAATCCTGGGCGGCGCATATCTCTCTCAACCTATCATGTTTGGACCAGGTTTTATTTATTTTAAATTTCGTTTTTTCTGCGTTACACCTATCAGTGATATCAGACCAGAATCTGCGAGGGCACAGCAAAATGATTAGTGTTTAAAGTTCTGTATCTTTATATTTTGGTTTAAATTAGATAGTGCTCACACTACAGTGGTTAGTCACAGCAACAACAACAAGAAATAATTATAACACCCGAAAAGAAGTCCAAAACAAATCCTGTAACATAAAAACAAATTAAATATTAAAGCAAGTAAACAAAAAAACAAAATACAAATTGTGAAACACAAATAATCTGAGTCCAGATGCTTTTACTTCATCCTTTTTTTCAAGATGTCCTGGATGACTGAGAACCTTCACAGACACAAATAATCAAAAACAAAATGTAAGTGAAACATCAAAGCAAATCCTGAAACACTAAAACAAACCGTGAAACAAAAACACTAACTGTATAACATGTTGTATAACACTTTTAACTCATATAAAACAATTGTACTAACACAAAAGCAAATCATTAAATGTAAAAACAAATCGTATAACATAAAAACAACTCTCAAAACACAAATCCTGACACACAAAAACTTATCTTGAAAGACAGGCACTTAAAGTTGTAAGTTGTAAAATTGTAAAACACAAATTGTAAAATGCAAAAACTAATGAAAGACAAATTGTTAAACTTAATCACAATCAACCATCAAGAAGCAAACCTTTATGTTTTCTGAATTTGTTTTGCAGTTTGCTTCTCGCATTTCACAATTAGTTTTTTAAAGTGTTATGGTTTTGTTTTTGTGTTTTCTTCTTGTATTTTTTTGTTTTTTTGCATTATAAGATTTATTTCACAAGGTTTTGTCTAGGGTTGCTTTTTGCTTTCCAAATTTTCATCCTCACATCCTTCAGTGAAAAATACAAATACATTAAAAAGTTTGTATTCCTGAGAAGTTCAGATTTTGGAACCTTTTGGCATTTTGTTATTCAAGGCAAGAATCCATACCATTCTTGATCAGATTTGGAGAGTCTTGAAATTGTTTTGTTATTTTTGTTTTGCCACGGTTTTAGCATATTCTCATAACAGTCTGAAAATGTTTAAGAGAGGTCAGGATTTGTTGCTATTGTCCTCCCTCGCATTAGAAGTGAAGAAAAAGAGGCTGGGGGGAGAAGGCGGGTAATATCTCGTTTGAAGGGCCAGTGCAAAGAAAAGCAGAAGGAGCTGAAGTAGTGGCTGGTGAGTGTCTTGAAAGAGAGCAAGGCCAAAGCTGAACTGCTCAGTTCATTTTCCAGCTCAGTGGCTGTCGTAATCCAGGCCGGCCAGCTGCTAACAAGATTGAGTCTGAAGTTTACCTCCACAATGAGATAATCAGATTAAGATGCACAAAGATCAAATAATGACCCGGCTTTAGGGCAAGTTCAGCAGCCCCTTGATTGCGATGTGTGGTCCTCCACATATTAAAAAATTTCAAATTGTCCCACCACAGCACATATGAAGTTATCAGGAAGTTAACTGAGGAGGCTAGAGTCAGGTCAACTATTTAAAGCTGAAGGTTTCTATGATGTTCTATCATAAGAGAAAACATGCTTTATTAGAGTCATAATTAAATGTATCTGTATATCATCCACCAAAAGCAATACATTTATTCCTTTGGCATTCAACAGCCATGTTATCCAGTATGTGTAATGCCACGCACGATATGTTTGTGAGCAATATATCCAGCCATTTATATATGACTCTTTCTGAAGACATACTTTAAAACAAATTAAGATCTAGCGTGTATGTATGAGCTTACAGATTTGAAGTCAAACTATACTTAACTATCTTGGCTTTCTCTCTGTCATGCTAATGCCCCAATCTTTTCTTTCCAAAATATGCACTATTTACATTTCACAGTTTGTCTAATAAGTTAATAATGTTTTTTGTCTAAATAGGCAAAAGCAATGCTATGCCAGGTCATGTTTGTAAATGAGAACTAGTTCTCAAAAATGTTTTCCTGGATAAATAAAGGTCAAATAAAAACAGAGGATGGTACATTAAAACCCAGGACTTTGCTGTCAGACCGGAGTACATATCTTGAGAAGTTGATGTTTGGTGAAAAACTACAGCTACACTGAAGTAAGTGTTGGTTAAGCTTAAGTTCAATAATTTGTGCTAACTGTGCCTATTCATACTCAAAATAAAGTAAGGCATAACAAATCACTTTAACATTTTTATTCTTGAATTTAGTTTGACATTTTAATTACTTTACAGCTTATTGTAACAGGAATCATAAAAAAACGAGACCTTAAGAGATAATCTAGGCTTTATAAAGATTTTAATAGATGAGAATGATCAGCACACAGCAGGAGTTTGGCCAATCACAGCTTGCTTCAGGCAAAAGGAGCGCCCCCATTGGAAGACAGTGATGTCAAAACGAAGAACTAAGGAGTTTTAACCTGGAAATGGGTTTTCCCATGGCAAAATACGCCTTATTGAACAGAAAAACAGCTCATAAAAGCAAATTAAACACAGATAAATGTTGGCAATGCTTTAATACAATGCTAATTAAGGCAGAGATAATTACTGAAACAGTAAACTCCAAAGCTATGAAGTTCAGTTTAATGTATTAAAGTATTTTGTGGTGGAAAACTTATTTGTTTTTTTAATAAAAGATGCAGTCAAGGTTATTACATTGCTGTTGGGGAAGAGTGGTGGGGCTTAGACCAGGACGCCGTAAAAATTTTAAGTGTAAGAAGTGTATACATTTAGGTCTATAAAACAAATGGAATTGTGAAATAGAAAATGTGTCCTGGTAGATTATAAAAAATAATCAAAAGTCTTTATATTTCTGTTTTCTGTGTACAAT
This sequence comes from Perccottus glenii, assembly GCA_024416835.2. NCBI lineage: Eukaryota > Metazoa > Chordata > Actinopteri > Gobiiformes > Odontobutidae > Perccottus > Perccottus glenii. Next base: position 7,933,099 of record CM044559.2, read on the forward strand.
ATGTGTGAATGTAAACGATATGCACCACTGAGCCATTTGCAAGCTGTTGGGTGTTATCTGATGGAGAAGTCTTTGCCTTTTCTCTAGGCCTGTTTCCCTGCTCAGTGTTTTGCTTAAATAGAGTAACGGGATTATTCAGAGAGGCATACAAATGTGATTGTCTCACAGCAGATGGTGCGCACTGCTTCACCTTTGAGAGAAGTTAATTAAGCCCGCCATATTGTGCCTGTTTGAGGAAAAAAATGGAGATGAATATTGAGCAATCAAACTGTGCTTCTCTCCCAGCGCCCGGCTCGGGGACAGAGGAGGCCATTGACGCACAATTATGAGCAGACTTCAATTAATTCTCATCCACTTCCGAGCACTCTTCCCACGTCCCAGAGAGCGGCCCAATAGAGTGCGCTGGAAGTTAAAGCCTCGGTAAATGTGGGCTAAGAAATGGCTGCCAAATTCTTAAACAGCGCTGTTGTGTGATATCAAACGGGTTGGTGGGGGGAAGGGGGGCTCTTCCAATGTCCCCACTCTCCATCCATAAACAAATTACCTAACACAGACTCAGCGAAGTCTGGATTCATGCCTTTTTGACCACTTATTTGTGGCACCTGTTGGTTCAGCTGCCTTTACAACGACAAACTTTTAACCTATGATATTTTTAGCGCTATCTTTTTGGGCTTTTGTGATGCTTTTTTTGGGGGCAGTTTATGGCAGTATGGAGAACAAAAATATTTCCTTTACCGATTCCTGCTGTTTATCTTTGGCTCAGTATACCACCACATTTGAAAATCACCAGCACATAGGTCTGGGCCATGGCTCACTGTGGACTTCATGGATGAACTATTTGTTAACAGTAGCCTACCATTCCTAAACTTATGTATCTTAATACTTAATACTTTTACATACACAACATAGCTATTTGTACACACATTCTCACACATGACGGATCTTACCTTGAAATATTCGACAGCTAAGAAGACAATGATATAGCTAAGGATTTATCTAATAGTGATATGTGTACATATACAAATGAATTAAGTCAAAACAGCACTAAATATGTCTGAAATATTAAAGGTATAAGTGGTAAAATAAAGAGCCGTTTAAAGTGGCACATACAATATAATAAGGAAGCACAAAAAGCTGTTCACTGATGGTGGGATTGTAAAAGATGCTATGACTGCAATGGCTGAAACTTTATTCAGGACCATAAAAGTTCAGAAGCAGACTGACAGATGAGTCCATAAGAGTAAACCTGAGGCTACACTTCTCTTGTTGACGCCATCAGTGCCAGTCTTCTGACTGAACACACAAGTATCTGTGCATTTGGAATTGCATAGTTAAGTTTTGATAGCTTTTATGTTTTTGTCGCCGCCCTTCGGCCTCAGGTTCGTTTGATCACCAAAAATGTATACCACAAAGAAATACACGGGGACTGAGTTTACAATTTTAAAACCAAAGTCAGTTTATTAAAACACGCTTGATAAAAGAAAAAAAACAGTAATATATAATAAGAAGCCCAGTAAAAGGCTTTGAAAACTAATCCACGGTTCACAGGTAAAAGTCCGGGGATTGTGGGAAGAGCAGTCTTTGAGGGGAGTAGTTTGGTTGTGGCCTCGGCCTCCAGTCCATGCCGCAGGGCCGGCTAGTAAGAGTGCTGGCGCCCTCCCAGCGGTCCCAGTGGACTTCAAGGTCCTAGTACGCCACCATAGAAACTATTGATAACACACACAAGAATGTCGGCTTAGCGACCACACTACTACAATTCAATAAAACCACACAACATGCAGGTTATACGGGACACGTCCCTTCACTTAGCAATTTAAAGGCGTTGTACAGGTTCCTTGTCCTGGTCCCCTCTTGGTCCGCGGAGATACGGCCAGTCGCTCCTCGAATCCTGACTCGGTCCCTTCTCCAAAGGGGGAGACGGCGCTGTGGACAGGGAAAGGCGGTCTTAGACACACAAGCAAAACAGCTCGGGTAGGTATAACCTGTAAATTCTTGGGCTGTCTTACATGAACTGCATCGTTTGAGTGGCTCAATGATATTGAGGTCAGGAGACTGAGAGGCCAGTCCAGAACCTTCACTTTATGCTGCTGTAGCCAATGACAGGTCAACCTGGTCTTGTCATGTTGGAACGTCCAAGTACGTACCATGCGCAGGTTCCGGGCTGATGAGTGCATGTTGATGAGTGTGTTCCTTCAGTATTTTCTGATAAGATGCTGCATTTATCTTTTCCTGTGCCTTTGTAGCTCACACAGCCCCAAAACATCAGTGATGCACCTCCATGTTTCACAGTTAGAATGGTGTACCTGTCATTAAAGGCCTTGTTGACTTCTCTCCAAATGTAACGTTTATGCTTGTGGCCATAAACAATTCAATTCAATTTGCGTAGTAATGGCTTTTGTTTTGGTGACCGCAGCCCATTTTTCTTATTGTGCATCTGGAAACACCACTTTTTTAGAGAATCCTGTATTTTAACTGAAGTTATTGGTGGGTTTTTCTTTGCATTCCGAACAATTTTCCTGGCAATTGTGGCTGAAATCTTTGTTGGTCTACCTGACCTTGGTTTTGTTTCAACAGAATCCATCATTTTGAACACTGCTGATTCTCAATTCCTTGGATATCTTTTTATTTCCCTGTTTCATACAGTTCAATTACCTTTTTCCACAGATCCTTTGACAATTCTTTTTTTTTTCTCCATGACTCAGAAAACAGAAACGTCAGTACAGCACTGGATGAAAGATGCAAGGGTCTGTCAGGAGCCCAGAAAACCACTGACCTTTTATACCCACACACTGATTATAGTTACCTTAGTAGCCATTCAAATCTGTTTGTGTCAACTTGTGTGCAAAATTTGGGTAGTTTTCGTTTTCATTATGATTTAAAAATGGTAAATACACTTGTTTGACAACAAAAGGCTTTACCCAACCACTAACTATTTGTGATATCATTCATATTCTCCTGAAAAAGTATCTAAGCTCTGCAGAAATCAAGTATTGCAGTAACACAATGAATCTTCATTGTCTGAAAAGACATCATGTTTTCCAGCCGTAGCTAGCATTGTCAACAACCGGTAGTTACAACTCAAAGAAATACATTAAAGCCAGAACATGTAGACCAACTTTTATTTCTTCACAAAACTTGCCAGGACAGTGGGCTTTATGATGCTATCTATAATACCCAAGAAAATAGAAAAAATTATGAAACAGCTCTGGCGTTGTGTTGACAACCAGCTGCATGGTGTTGCCGTTTTTCTGATTGGTTAACATTACGCCCGTAAACCCTGTCCTTGAAATTGAACGCAGGCAACATGGTACCAGACTAAGTTCTTTGTATAGAATAGAGAAAGAGTTAGTTGCGGCTGGCCAGGCTAGGGGAAGCAGCTCAAAAAAGAAAAATAGCAACATAAAAAGGTAGGCAACGTAAAACATGGATAAATACTGTTAATTCAGTCGTCCTGACCCTAAAGTTGCTGACCCCCCATTAGCTAAGCTAATGCTAAACTAACGTTAAGCTAATGCTAAGTGCTAAACTTCAGTTAGGTATACTGTAATAATATTTTGAGGAGGTTTTTTTTTTTAATAAAGAGAAGAGGGAGAGGTCCCTAGGCTGATTTTGGGCGAGTGTGAAATGTGAGACAGGAAATGCAACAGACAATCAGGTAGTGCAGCTTTGATGAGGTAGATACAGTGTATCAAGTGTAATGTAAACTAAAGTGTTACCTAAAATCTATTAATGTTTGCTATTCAACAACACAGGTACACAGAGCTCTGAGGAAGATCAACCCCCGCAAAGCAGCAGGACCAGACAACATTCCTGGGCGGGCCCTCAGAGCATGTGCCAACGAGCTGGTTGATGTTTTCACCTCAATCTTCAACCTCTCCCTCAGCCAGCGCATTGTACCATCATGCTTCAAGACCACGACCATCGTCCCCCTGCCCAAGAAGAACCCACCCACCTGCCTGAATGACTACAGGCCAGTGGCACTCACTCCAATCATTATGAAGTGTTTCGAGAGAGTGGTGCTGGGAGTGGATTTGGACACAGCCATGAACTACGTACATCTGGTCAAGGCACATACCAACTCATAACTGTAAAGTATTACAACAGGTGACTTGAGTTTTCAACAAGTAATGATTCTTGTAGCAATGTGACTATTTCCGCTTGACATATATTCTAATATGTCTATGATCAGGTCACAGTATGCAAAATAACATCCAGACACAGCTTTAGGATTTTTGTTTCTCCAGGTTCATTTCTACCCAGATGCCAACATCTTACTTGACTAGTTTCACCTGATGCAGTGACAGGATTAGGGAGATATCATTTCTTTCCTCTCATCTAAATTTTTTTTATTATGTTTGTTAGTTTTTGTCAATATTGTGTTAATGCTATGACTGCTGATTGTGTGTGCTGAGGTTATTTTTTGTTTTTTTTACTTGTAGGGTGAGGAGCTCGGTCACACGGGAGGAGCTCAAAGTAGAGCCACTGCTCCTCCACATCGAGAGGAGCCAGCTGAGGTGGCTCAGGCATCTACATTTTACATTTACATTTAGTCATTTAGCAGACGCTTTTATCCAAAGCGACTTACATTCACCAGTGTTACATTTACAGATGACGCTTTCATTTTAAAGCGACTTACATTAAGGTTCCATTCACCAGTGTCACAGCTGGAACACCACTGGAGGCAAGGTGGGTTAAGTGTCTTGCCCAAGGACACAATGACAGTATAAACTGTGGGGAGAGCGGGATTCGAACCGCCACCTTCCGGCTCAAGGACGACCGCTCTACCACTGAGCCACTACATTACTCTGTTTGTGTGAGCCACTGCATCTGTTTCGGATGCCTACTGGACGCCTCCCTAGGGCATGTCCCAACAGGAGGAGACCTCGGGGAAGACCTAGGACACGCTGGAGAGAGTATGTCTCTCGGCGGGCCTGGGAACGCCTCGATATCCCCCCGGAAGAGCTGGAGGAAGTGTCTGGTTAGAGGGAAGTCTGGGTGTCTCTGCTTAGACTGCTGCCCCCGCAACATGGCGATAAGCGGTAGAAGATGGATGGATGGATGGATGGATGGACTTGTTAATGTTTAATCACCCAATAACATATTATAATAGGGATAATCTGTAAGAAAACAAGACCTTAAGATGCCAACTAGACTTTATTTGCAAGGATTTTATTAGAAAAGATTTTTTCAGTCCTGAATGGAAGCTTTGGTCAATCACATGCTTGCATGTTAAGAGGTGTTGAGTTGGGGACGCTCACAGTGGTGGTCAATAAGTAAGTAATAGCAAATAGTAAAGAAAAACATAAATTAAAATGAAAAGAAAAGCAGTAGAGGTCTCTAGGCTGCAGTTGGGGGAGATTGGTGTCTGAAACAGGGCGGCGAGTTAACCCGCCAAACACCAGCTTGACTAAACTGACTACAGTGTGAATTCCACCAAACATCAAAGTGCACTTTTAAAATGGAAGATTAAAAACAGGAAAGTGGCCATTATTGAACAAAGTCAAGTCAGAAAAACAAAATAGTGTTCAAAGTGCTCAACATGGAGGCCGACCTGCTGAGCGCAATATAAAAGTAGGGGTTAAGCTTATTGTAAACTGGCCGCGCTACGTTCCAGAGCTGGACGTTACATATGATTAGAGGAGCTCTGCTGTGGCCGTCGCTGCAAGCCACTTCCGTTCCAGTTGAGCATTGCTAATTTTTTAAACCCTCGGCTTCATGTGTGGTGCAACTGTGTGGCTCCTATTCGGCGCTCTTTTGATCTGACTTCAGGGGGGTGACTGCAATTTTCTGCTAAAACGCCTACTTGAGCAATATCCTCTAAATGTTTAATCATGCATAGTGCTCCCTAAATTATTTGATAAATTCCCTACTCTTAGTTTTTATAATATTATTGCACAATACAAGCTGTGTTGTTGTTGTTGTTTTAGTAGTCAATGATCAAAAGTTATTTGGAGTTTTCAAAATTGTTTGCTTATTTAACCTTCCACTCTGATTAGCAACAATAGCAGCATTTGACCTTTATTTATGAGCACACCAATTAGACAGATGTGGTAAAATCTTTGTTGGCCGTTGTGTGGTGTACTATTAGCAGATAAAGTAAGAATTCTCCAGAGCTATACCCGTCACATATTTTTGTGAAGTCCTCAGTCCGTCTGTGTCTTACCATACTACTTAATATTGTATAATGTCTATGTTTTTAATGGTGACACATGTTTACCTTAATGTATATCTAATATCTAAAGGCAGTTTTCAGTTTAATAGTCTTTAATGAGGAACACAGGTTATAAAAACAGGTGGTGCCATTTGGATGTCATGTAAAGTGGAAGTCTCTGATTTGTGCAGGAACAGTGCACAACAATAAATTAACCAAGACAAAGTCAAGAAAGATTTAGTTTTGTATTTTACTAAAATATTGAGTTTGAAGAAACAAGTGTGGTATGTCAAAATGTTTCTTCTTTGTAATTGCCAAGCTTGACTCACTCACTTTCTATATTTTTATGTAATGACGTGACAAAACTCAAACAAGTGGTAAGAGTTGAAAACAGATTTAATAAAATGGTAGTGATGAGTCAAAGTGGCGGTGGAGATGAACAAGATGACTAGATGGCAGGTAAGCAGCAGTGGCAGTGAGTAGCAGGCAGGTAAGTAGTTGGTAGGCAAGCGGGAAGGCAGACAAAAGTTAAAATCCCAAGCGTAAAAAGCAAGCCAAAGAGCAATACTGATTGTAGCAGTACAGACAACCTGGCGAGGAATGGTGAGGAAGCTGGTGATTGTGGGTTGCAGGTGAGTTGCTCAGCAGCAGGAGTTGCCACGCCCAGGTAGGTGGGAGCACACACACAGGAGAGAGGGAGAGACAAGGAAGAGCATAGAGCAGGGAAAACACAACAGTTACTGACAATTATGCTAGAGACTTGAAATGCTGCAGTCTGTGGTTTGATTGAAAAACTCTGGGATTAGAACTTCGGGGGAGATGAATGTGAGACTTGAACATTTTTCAAAACAGAGTGTACCTGGCCAGGAAGACCATTATGTCCAAGTGGGTTGGCAGTGAAGCTCCCTCTACTGATTTATGGAGAGCTCCTATGGCTGATGTGCTGACATTGGAGAGGTTGGGATTTAGTTTTGTTTCGGCCAAAATACAATTGTATAAAAAAAAAAAAAAAAGTGTACAAAGTGCTTCACAGAACGCTATTTCAAATTGGATTAAAAATAAGAATGTATAAAAAATATACCACATAAATAAATAAATAGGTAAATAGGAAGTAATAATAATAATTAGAATATTGCATAAACACCATTCTATATAAGTGTAAGATGTGATTTAAAAGATGATAATAATTCTGCCAGCCTTATCTCCTCAGGCAGGCCGGCCAAAGTCGAGGGCTCTGATGAAAATAGTTGTGTCAAAAGCCTAGTCATTACCTAAATTTGACTGATGACATCACAACCAAAAGCCTGTTATTTTCAAATTATGTGACACAAGACTGCCATATTTTAATTTCCAAAGTGAAATGAAATTGTTTGAAGATTGTTTCCTTTCCACAATTAAGTTTTAGAAATGAAAACTCATTGGTGTAGACGGGGCCTTAGCTGTAGGTCAGACTTGAATCACTTCTTTTCCCAGTGAGCCGGCTAACCTAGACAATATCACATTTGCTTGTTTTTAAGTGTATTAAGCCCTGAATATCTCTGTTTTATCATGAAACATGAACGGCTTTAGCAGTATCCTGGATGGGGCTGTACAGTGAAAAGGTCATGTTGCATGTATTATGTCCTGGAGCTGCTTCCAAAGACTGTAGGAAACAAGGATGAGGTGCTGAGGACCGCCCTGAGCTAAATCCAAGTGGGACAAGAGTGGAGGCATGTAAATAATAGAAATACAACTCAAATAATCAAAAAGGAAAACAACTAGAGATCCTCAGAACTTAGAAACTAATTGGATTGTGATTTCTAGCCCTTTATGGAAAAGATAAGATCAAGGACTGTTACGTCGCCCGGTATGGCGCAACCGGGGCCCCACCCTGTGCACAGTGGATTGGGTGGCAGTCGAAGGCGGGGGCCTCGGCGACCCAATCCCCGGACACAGAATCTGGTGCTAGGGACATGGAATGTCACCTCGCTGGACTGGAAGGAGGAGAGGCGGCGGGCTGGTGTGGACTTGCTTATTGCCCCACGGCTCAGCCGCCATGTGTGGGAGTTCACCCCGGTGAACGAGAGGGTCGTTTCCCTGCACCTTCAGGTCGGGGATAGGTCTCTCACTGTTGTTTGTGTTTACGGGCCAAATGGCAGTGCAGAGTACCCGGCCTTCTTGGAGTCTCTGGGAGGGGTGCTGGAAAGTGCTCCGTTGTTCTACTGGGGGACTTCCACGCTCACGTGGGCAGTGACACCTGGAGGGGCGTGATTGGGAGGAACGGGCCCCTGAATCTGAACCCGAGCGGTGTTCTGTTATTGGACTTCTGTGCTAGTCACAGTTTGTCCATAACGAACACCATGTTCGAAGAAGGGTGTCCATTAGTGCACCAGGACACCCTAGGCCAGAGGTCGATGATCGACCTTGTAGTTGTTTCATCTGACCTCCGACTGTATGTCTTGGACACTCGGGTGAAGAGAGGGGTGGAGCTGTCCACTGATCACCACCTGGTTTTGAGTTAGATCCGATGGTTGGGAGAAAGCTGGACAGACTCGGCAGACCCAAACGTGTCCCTCGCGACTAGTTTCCTCCCGTTTCTTTCACTGATGTTTGGCAAAATGTGGGAAAAACAGCGTGTGCTTTATTAGAGACACTGAGAAAGGCACAAGCAGCGGCACCGCTGTCCAAGTTACACACGCACGCATTCTCACTTTCACTCGGCTGAAAAGACTCTAAAGGTAGATGTTCTCCCTCAGAATCAGAGTCAGCCATTACTAATACCAAAGCTTCATCACAGGTGTATTTTTTATTTGTTATTTTCATGTTTATCAGCTCGTGTGTGGCTTCTATTGAGCCGGTCCTGACAGTCCCACTGAGACGCGTCTTTGAGGTCTTCTTCTACAAAAATATTTAATGGCAACACAAGGAACGACTAATTTTGCAAAATGTAATTGAGTAAAAAGTAAGATATTTGACTTTGAAATGTAGTGAAGTTAAAGTAAAAAGTATCCCTGAATGGAAATACTTAGTAAAGTACAGATACTGGAAAAAACTACTTAAGTACAGTAACGAATTACATTTACTTCGTTACTGTCCACCACTGGGAGCTGCAGTGTCAAACCCAATTTGGAACCAGCAGTAAATAATAGCAAAGGTCAAAGATATTTGTAATTGAGTAGTTTTGATTCTTGGACATTTCTAAGCAAATCATTCCAGTGTTATTTCATATTTTACCCGTCACTGTTTTTTGCTACATAGCGCACAATCCTTGAGTTTTCACAGTCACTACTATAACTTTCTATGCTCCAATTGACCGTTCCACAAACATCTTAAAAATAAAGATATACATTCACCACAACCCCCAAAACTGTGGCTATTTTCCATTTATAAGCAAGTTTAAATGACTAAATTAGACCATTAGAGACTGGATAAACCTAGCAAGATGCGTTCTGGTTAATGCCTCGTTCAGACAATCTGGCTTTGTAAAACATATACTATATATTGTTTTATAGTTTAAATTACACAGTTGTCTGAAAATATTTTTTTTCTCATTCGCTTTCTCCCCTTTTCAGTCATTGGCTGCTGTTCATCGGTGACTAACCAGGGTATTTGCCTGCTTGACTTCCAGGTGGAGCCTTCGTCAAGTTGGAGAACAACTAATCTGTAAAAAATTGGGTTCTAGAGCAAAGGGCTTAAGAGTTCATCAAAGAGAGGACACTCTAGAAGAAGGTTGGTCAAACTAAACCCCAGGGGCCACATGCGGCCTGTTGAGCTGTTTAATCTAGCCTTTTTCTTTCAATATTCTGCAGTGCTCAGTTAATTCCACCACGACAAGGTTGTTCCGACGGTAACCTTTCCCAAAGCTATCACTCAGTGGTTTTAGAACAAACTGTAAAGGGTGGATTTAAATTTAAGGAGGGTGAAGCTGTGACTGTGGTGTTGCATATAAAGTGTTTATTGCACATATAGTTTTGTCTAAAATTTTAACTTTGAGCTATAGGCAAAAGAACGTGTTTTTGTTGAGCATAAGTGAGTTCACCGTGTTGAGTCCCATTTTCTAATGTGGCCATTGTGAAAAACTTTAGAATAATGCTATTTAAACGCAACTCATATTTTTGGGTGATCATACTCACATAAAATGTATGTTATACTATTCTCAAAATGTCTTATCACACTTTGTTGCAATTGCAAGAAACCTTGGGGAACAATTTTGGGAGTCAAAGTTTAAAGCAATTTCAGAAAGTAAAGGACTTTCTCTGCAACTGTGACTTTTACTGATAATTATAATATACGTATATAACCCATACCCCTTGCCCTCCCCTACAAAAGAAATAACACTTTTTTGAAGCTGCCCTTGCTAGTCAAACTAAAGTTTTTTCTGAGATTGATTATAACACTTCTATATCCAGTCAGAACTTTTTTATTGGTGCATATTTACCAAAACACATGAGACATGAAAGTGGTAGGATTAACGGCGAGTGATTTACAACAGAAGTAAAACGATGAGCAGTGACCATCTCAGCGAGCGTCTGCCCGGGCTAACACTCATTAAAAACAGGGCTAGCGCTGCAGGAGATAAAGTCACATTCCGTTGTCGCAGATTATGTGGCTCTGTCACTTTTAAATTGACAACACAAGTGGCCCAGATCTATAATTATACCTCTCTTATCTACTGTTACACCGGCTAATGATGGAGGAAACTTCAAGGCTTCTCCGGGCTACTTTTAATGAGTCCCCCCTCTTTTTTCTTTTAAAGACCACAAAATGCCACCAATTTAAGTCCTGCCAATGCTCTTCATTTCAAGTTGAGAAACACCCGCCGAGAGGAAAAGAAAAAATCATCAGCTTGACCGGCAGTGTCAGCAGTTAAGAAGCCAGCGTGAGCCCGCACATTCTCTGTGCCACGGATCAGATTAGAATTGGTTGGAATAAAAGTTTCTCTGCCACAAGATGATCACGGTGTCACTCAAAGGAGCTTTAATTAAAATAAAAATAGCCCACCCTGTGTGACTTTTAAAGGGGGAGACCGGTGTTGTAGATTCCAGTAATTCTTCTTTTTTGCTGTTTTGTTATACTTCATTAACTCCAACCTTTTTATGCCATCTTAGACTAAATTTGTATGATTAGGATGTTAAAGTTAAATATTCCAACTTCTGAAATGCAGAGTTTTTTTTTTAATATATAAAAGTAATACTAATTTGGCATAACACCATTTTCACAGGTTTACTTTCTGTATTTATTCAATGGATCACACTCGCTTAAAATATGACCACATAGAAAACTAATTAACAATAATTTCCCAATAGCCATGCAGTAGTGACATGGCCAGGAACACTAAAACAGGAACAATGAGTTTCACTTCAAAAACGTCAATCATGCCGGTAGAGAAATTCAAATTATTGCCTCCGATTATAACGGAATAAGGAATGAGATATTATTAATTTGTTGTGTCTGCGTCTTTTGTAAACTGCACTGCATAACTACATAAACAGATCCCTCTACAGACTGTCTGGGTTGTTTGTTTTTGAGAGAGAACTATACAAAACAACAAAAAACTGAAACTGAAACTGAAACGGTAGGGTCACTTTAGTGCATTTTTTAGAAATACAACTCTGCTAGGGTCCAGTGTTTCGGCCTATTTCTGCTCCCTGTGTTTGAGCTGCTGTCACTCAGGAGAGGTCTGTCCCGGTAACATGGAATTATAAATCATTTATATTTTTTAAGAGTTTTCTGTCCAGCTGAGTGTACTGTGTTAGTGTAGTAGGTAAAAGTTAAGCAGTGCCACTTTACTCATTAAGTTGGTGTGTTACCGTTGACACTGAGCAAACCAGCCGGGTATATTAGCATTCAACACTACACAAGAGTCAGGTTTAGCATGAGCTTTTTTTTCTTTTTTAAAACAAAGATTTAATGTTGTGAAATACAAAGACCACATGAATGTAGCATTAGTTTGAGTGGAGGCACAGTACTTCTCTCTTGTGTGGTAAACTCGGACAAGGTGTGAAATCCAGGGCTCGAGGGCTTAATTGAGCTATGAGCATAGCCGGAGTAAGCTCTGCATGTAAAAATACTGAATGTGAACAGTAAACGGAAAAAAAATATTAACAGGTATGGTTCTATGGGAATGGAAGGTTGCATTGATTTCATTAAGACATTGGGGGTCCCTTTTGACTCTTTGCTACATTTGCATAGAAGTGTTGCATGTTGTTTTGCAGTACCAGCATATTGTTGTTGTCACCTATTGGCCTAGAAGACTTGTGAGAGGATTAATACTTTTATTGCATGGATACTTTTATTGCATGGATAGAGATATTTTGTAAAAGACCCACATCTGAACATTCTATATCTCAAAGTTAAAAGTGCTGAAAATCTAGACCCACATGTTCATTTGACTTCTTTGAAACAATGTTATTTTATTCCTCTAGAGATCAATCGTCATTCTCAGCTGCAAAATAATGTATAACAAGTGTCATTAAATATATATTCTTCAACAATCCTACATTCTCCAACTCGGTGTATGTACAAAGTGCTCAGTGCTTAGTGAATTGAACTGTACAGAAAAGCGCTATATAAATGCACACCATTTACCATTTAGCCATGTATAGAACATTGTAAACGGCCTGTTCTAAGGTGGCATTGTTGGTGTAACATACATTTTAATAAATGTTATAGTTTGTTCTGATGTCACCTGTTTTACATAAAGTGGTGTTGCTCCTCGTCCCCATTTGAGCAGACCACAGCTAGGAATGATAATTAGATACTAGGAAAAAAATAGAAAATACATTATTTCTATGAAGTCCAATGAGGTGGCAGGTGTAGAGACTAGATTTTCAGCGTGACTTATTTTTGCTCTAAGTTTGAGTGCTGAAATTAGTTTGGGAATGATTTAATTTGCAGCCACAGCTGGTGTCCGGCCTCTCTGTCGCAGTGTGACCTCATGTGTCCTCATTCACAGCTACCCATACTGTTTTCCTGTTTGGGTAATAGCCATCCAAGTAAACAAGTAACTTTTATAAATGTGACACATTCTAATCATATCTCTTACCCTTTTACCCTCTAACCCTTTTGCTCACACATGGAGAATTCTACCTATAATTGCAAGATAGCTGTTCAATTATTTTGCTCTCTGTCCATTTAAATTAGCAGCCTTTATGACACAATAGTGCATCAGATAAGGCGTTACAACAGACAGCTCGAACACACCACACATTACTTCAGCATGTAACTGTTTATGGTGTTTCCCTAAAGCCAAGGCTGGCATGCAGACAGAGTGATCCATACACTGGGGCCGGGCTGCTGGTCTGCATACTGTACAAGACACATGCTAGTGTACGAAATGTGAATACATACAGTAACTACTGTATGAAAGCAAACACACCTCAAAACTGTCTGATGAAACACTGAAGTAGGAGTTTTTCCAATAAATCTCACAAACATATTCAAAAATGGTGTCAATATCTAGGCTACGGTTGTCAAATATACAAAATACTGTATATTAAGTCTGTTTTTTATAGAAAGGCAGAATGAAGGTTGGGGTGGTGGATGGGACACACAGCTGGAAGTATGATGCTCCAGTTTAGTCCCAGGTCTCTGAACATTAACGTCTCACAAACATAGCGCCGCTGACAGTCCAATTGCAGAAAAAGGGATCTGCACCCTTTACTGGCTGAAAGTTTTGGGGTGCTGCTTTAATTCTGAGATCTGCACCAACTTTTAAACCAGAAACAGCTGTTTGTTTTAAACACTTTTATTTTAAGTACATCATTTAGCTTAATATCAGTTGCTGATGTTCTCTCCCGAGGCTCTGACATTAAACACATGCACTTTACCTTCCATAAGCAAAATGGTTTGCTCATAAAAATCTAAATCCACATTTAAAAACCAGAAATAATTTCACATAGATTCAGTGACTTTTATTACAATCTTTTACATCTCTAGAGTGTGATGCATTTGTGCCTTAAACAAACTGATTTGATTTGAGAGTCAAGGTTACATTTTCTATTTTTACCCTATAAAAAAGAAATTAATGCATTTTGAATTTTCTGTCAAACTCATTTAGACAATACATGGTTATTTCTAACATGAACAAGCATGTAACATGCTTTTTCTCACAGCTATTTACATAATACATACTTAACATCACCCATAACGGAAACAACATATAAAAAAATACAACTTGTGTTTTCCAATCCAACAAGTCCTTTTTCCTCGTGTTCAAATAGCAGCAGTCGTCTAGACGAAAACAAACAATGCAAAAGCTTTTTGGATTTTTACCCCCCCCTCCCCTCTATTTTCCCTCGTCGTGTGTGTGCAGAGGAATGACAGAAGAAGTGCACATTTGTAGCTCGCAGGTAGTGGTTGGGGTACACATTGAAGCTATGATATATGACATGTGTTGCAAGCAGTCTGTGTGTATCTCCCAAGGACCTGTCACAGCTCCAGCGCTCACCGTTAAAGGCTCTGTTAGACGCAGCTTAATCCTCCATTTAGGTCACCGTTCACCCGCACAATACACTCAGTTTTTTAACATCTATATAATCACAACTATAAAATGGGTGCATGTTTTCTTTGATAGTTTTGCTTAAAAATTTTTGTTATAATAAAAAAATGGATGTTTTGAATGGCATTAGTTCAAAATCAACTCAATGATCCAGAATGGAAAACATCTTCAAACCCCAGATGAGAGGTGGATTTCAGTTTCGTACATTGTTTACATGAAATATGCTTATACTTTATATAATAATAGAATAATATTTTACTATTTCCCATTTGTAAACACAAAGCAGAAACTTGATATAAACAACTATATACTTTGAGTTGGATTTTAGATAATGTTTTTGTTTTCCCACAATGAACATTATTCTTGGCAAAAGGGCTAGCTAATTAGAAGCATTATAGTCGGATGTTTTGTTTGTTTTGAGTCAGTAAAAATATTCATTTACATTTACATTTATTCATTTAGCTGACGCTTTTATCCAAAGCGACTTACATTGTTCTAATGTAATTACCAGTGTTACAGCCACTGGAGGCAAGGTGGGTTAAGTGTCTTGCCCAAGGACACAACGACAGTATGAACTGTGGGGAGAGCGGGAATCGAACCACCTACCTTCCGGTTGAAGGACAACTGCTCTACCCACTGAGCTACTGCCGCCCCTTTAATTCCAACATTAAACCGTAGAAGTGTTGCCCCTTTTTGGTCTTGAGTCCTTTTGGGGTGCCCATTTTTATCTGAACTAGACTGAACCAGACTAAAATGACTAATAGATTACATCAAATCAAAATTTTACTATGTCCTGTGTTTTACTTTTTTCTTCTTCTCTTTTCTCTATTTTACGTTTGTTCTTTTTGAGCTGTTTCTCTGAGTAAAAAGACATATCCAGTGCTGTAAGTGGCACTTTGTGTATTTTTTTTTGGCAGCCATTGATTCAATGTTGATTAGTGATGTAGGTCACCCAGCCACTGGGAGCAGTCCTAACTCTAGATTCCCTTTCAGTTAGGAACGGATGCCCGAGCCACCTCAGCTGGCTCCTCTCGATGTGGAGGAGCAGCGGCTCTATTCTGAGCTCCTCCTGAGTGGCCGAGCTCCTCACCATATCTCTAAGGAAGAGTCCTGCTACCCTGTGGAGGAAACTAATTTCAGCCGCCTGTATCCGGGACCCAAAGCTCATGACCATAGGTGAGAGTAGGAACTTAGATCGACCGGAAAATCGAGAGCTTCACCTTACAGCTAAGCTCCTTCTTTACCACAACAGACCGGTCACCAATCCTCCTGTCAGTTTCCACCTACCAATCCCTCCTTCCCTCACTCGTGAACAAGACCCCAAGATACTTGAACTCCTCCACTTAAGGCAGGAGCTCTCCACCAACCTGAAGGGGACAAGCCACCCTTTTCCGACTGAGAACCATGGCCTCAGACATCAGGAGGTGCTGATTCTTATACCAGCCGCTTCACACTCGGCTGCAAACCGTCCCAGTACATACTGAAGGTCCTGGCTTGATTGACCCAACAGGACAACATCATCTGCAAAAAGCAGAGATGAGATCCTGTGGTCCCCAACTGGACTCCCTCCGGCCCCTGGCTGTGCCTAGAAATCCTGTCCATAAAGATAATGAACAGGATCGGTGACAAAGAGCAGCCCTGCCGGAGTCCAACATGCACTGGGAACAGGTCTGACTTACTGCCGGCAATGAACCAAGCTCCTGCTCTGGTCGTACAGGGACCGAACAGCCCTTAGTAAAGGGCCCCGGACCCCATACTCCCAGAGCACCCCCCACAGGGCGCCACGATGGACAGAGTAAAATGCCTTTTCCAGATCCACAAAACACATGTGGACTGGTTGGGAAAACTCCCATGAACCCTCCAGCACCCTGGACAGGGTATAGAGCTGGTCTTTCGTTCCACGACCGGGACGAAAACCGCATTGTTCCTCCTGAATCCAAGGTTCGAGTATTGGCAGAATTCTCCTTTCCAGTACCCTGGCATAGACTTTCACAGATAAACTTAGGAATGTGATCCCCCTGTAGTTGGAACACACCCTCCCTCCTTCTTAAAAAGAGGGACCACCACCCCGGTCAAGAGACTCGAGGTACTCAGGGCGGATCTCATCCATCCCGGGGCCTTGCCACCAAGAAGCTTTTTAACTACCTCAGTGACTTCAGCTTGGGTGATGGACAAGTCCACCTACAAGCCCTCGGCCTCTGCTTCCTCAGTGGAAGACGTGTCAGTGGGATTGAGGAGATCCTCAAATTATTCCATCCACCATTCAACAATGTCCCAAGTTGAGGTTAACAGCTGCCGACCTCCACTGTAAACAGTGTTGGCAGGGCACTGCTTCCCCCTCCTGAGGCGCCGGACGGTTTGCCAGAATTTCTTTGAGGCCGACCGATAGTCCTTCTCCATGGCCCCACCAAACTCCTCCCAGACCTGAGTTTTTGCCTATCTATACCTATCAGCTCCCATGAGCCAACCAGGCTCAACAGGACTCCTTCAGCTTGATGGCATTCCTTACTTTCGGTGTTTACCACTGGGTTTGGGGGTTGCCGCCACGACAGGCACCGAAGACCTTGTAGCCACAGCTCCAAGTGGCAGCATCAACAATGGAGGTGGAAAACATGGTCCACTCAGACTCAATGTCTCCAGTCCCCCTCAGGATCTGGCTGAAGCTCTGCCGGAGGTGGGAGTTGAAAATCTGCCAAACGTTCCCAATAGACCCAAAATAACTAACATTGGCTTTAGCTTTTAATTGTTGTTGTTTTGATTTCTTTTTCATGTTGTTTTTTCCTGTTTTTCTTCCATTTGTTACTTTGTTTTCATCAAATATGGTATTGTTTTCTTTTCTTTAATTCCTTTATTCTGTGTTGTATGCTAATTTGTATACTTTTGTTTCTTTAATCTTCTTTTGATCTTTTCATTGATCCATATATTGTTCTTTTGATTACCTTTAGTGTTGTTTAGTTTTTTTTTCCTGTCCCTGTCTTTTTGTGTTATGTTGTTAGACACAGGCTTGTGATTTTTTTAAAATACAAAAATAACTAACATTGGCTTTAGCCTTCAATTATTGTTTGCTGGAGTATGTTTGTTGGTTATATTTTATTGAAGATTTATTCTAAGCTGATTATCAACAACAATTTCCTCAATTATTTTACCGCCTGAAGTAATAAGTATTTTGTTTCATTTAAACATCACTTTTTGTGTATTTTTTGCATCGTCAGAGTGAGTACATCATCACTAATTATACCAAGGAAAAAAATTGAAAATGAAATGAAATTTATAAGGAAAATGGAATCATTGTTTTAGCTATAGACCAGCTATTAAAACCACAGTAAACTAAAAACAAAACAAACAAAAAAATGTCATTAATTGCTCTTTTATATATCCCAGACAATTTTTGACAACAATTTTCTCTATTATTTAACAGCCTTGTGCAAATCCGCAGTAATTGTTCTCTGTTTAATTTAAAAGCCCACTCATTTTCTCCCCTAGTTGGTAGCCGGGGATCTTCTGCTGATTATGGCTGGATTATTCACTCAAGGTTGTGTCATTGCCAGAAGCCAAAGCCAGCACGAGCCTTGTCTGATGGATTTTATCTCAACAGTTCAATGTACAGTACATGCGCACACATCAAATTGCACTTTAGCGAGCATATGAGCACAAATGCAGCATGCGGATCTTTGTGCCAGCGTGTAACAGAGACATTTAGACTTTTATACACAGACTATAAAAAAAGAGATTTATGGGCTGAATAATCTGAGTTTGCCTGCTTCCAGAAATCAGCGAATATTCAAACGGCCCATGTGCAGGCCTCCAATAATATACTTTTCATTTATAGGAAGGCAGAAAATACTTAAACTGTCTTGGAAAAAAAATTCCGGCGTTGATAACAATGCTTCGGATACTATTAACTTGTTCCTTCTTTTAATTGTTCTCAGTATTGTTTATATGGCTTTTTATTGTTGTTTTTATTTGTTTATTATTATGTTACTTTATTTTCATCCAATTGTGCTAATTTTTATGTTGTTTGTTTTTCTATTGTTTCTTTAATCTTCTTTTGATCTTCTCTTTAAACCCTTATATTGTTGTTTTTATCTTTTTTAGAGTTGTTTTGTTGTAGATCTGTTTTGTTCTGTTTTAGCATTGTTTTGCTGTCTTTTGTGTTGTGTTCCTTTTTTGTTTCGATCGGCAGTAGAAAACAAACAAATTAATTATTTTAGTGTAGTTTTGGTCTCTTTTAACAATCTATTTGTTTTTCTACTGTACATGTTTTGTAAATTGTTGATGTCCTAGAAAAGTCCTAAAATTTATCTGACGAATTTCCTGGAATTACTGAAGTAGATTCTATATCACAACATTTTCTACTTCCTTTTGGAAATCTGTGCAGTGCTTACCCTGATATCAGTCTAACCAGAAATAGAGCCCTATGACAGGCCTGTAAGTGCATTAGCAGACTCTTTTTCTGTGACATGGCACGATGAGCAAGACACATCCTTCCAAATGCGCTCTGAAGGTGTCTGCACGTTTAGAGGACACAACCTGTATAGATGACATTCTGGTAGGCTATATCTCTGTGACCTATGGGTTGGGGGTTTCAGTCTGAGGGAAGGGGGGTGGGTGTGCTTATAGTACAGTAAGGCGAGCACGTCTTCTCCGGAGCCTGCGGCCCGCCTCTGCTGAGTAAGCCCGTGCAGCACAAAAGGCCTGTGAATTAATATCCCTTGACAGTAAATGTCAACAGAATTTAAATAACACTGGCTGCTCCCTCTCATAAGCATGCCTTTAACTTGTATTGGGTGCCACAAACATGGGCGCAGCAGGCCTTTGGGGGGGGAATCTTTTTTTTGCACTTGAAGATGTCTTACCGTCGGAAAGCACCAGCTCATTGTTTCTGGTGGCGGACGAGAAACCGGTAGCAGATTCAGCAGGAGCGCTAGTGGCTAATTAGTTGGATTTAACTGGCGGTGATCATTAGCGTAGTGGACAGATATGCTGCCGTCTCCAATCCGCGCCCTGACTGTTCGTGGTCAATGGAGCGTTTCACTGTTCATTAGACAAGGACACGGTGATGGAGCTAGCCTTGGTTAGCATTAGGGCCCAACATCGTTCGTTAACATCAGCCTCACTAACATGAGTTACATTAACTAGCAGAAAACTGCTTTGGTTACAGCTGTGAACCAATTTGTACAGAATCTGCCAGAAGCCACTTAATTAGGCCAGACGCTTGACTTGTCACAAATATTATGTTAAAGATATCTTGATTAATTTATACAGGTACTAGGCACAAATTGAAACAGCTTAACTAATAAATGTAGAAAGACTATATGCTATTACCAAGCAGTAAAACTACATAAGGCTATACATGATGTTACACATAAACATGGGTGTCTATATTAAAAAAAAACAAAAAATATACATTTAATTTGCAGTTCTAACAGCCCAAGGAGATGGTTACAAGTCTTGTTCTGCATGATGCTTTTATGTGTCTTACAAAGGTAACAGCATTTGCGGTCAGTGGAGCATTTTATTGTCTGTCAGAGGGAAACATAGGGTTTGCCTGCAATAAAGGCACCTGTAGCACCTTAGCATTATAATTAACATTTGCTTAGCTTACACACGTAATAGATTTAATTTGAAAGTGACACTACAGAATGGTTACTATTGGTTTTTACACATCGGTGAAAATGCCTAGGCCAGCTCTAATAAGGTGCTACGTAATGTATAATATATAAAATATATATATATATATATATATATATATATATATATATATATATATATATATATACAGCACACCCAAGTTGTATTAACAAACTTGACCCTTTGTTGTAATTGACTAATTTGTAGAGAATGTGCCAGAAGCTACTTAATTTTATGTAAATTAAAAACAGTACATTCATATACAATGATATAATATATGTCCCCACCGGGAGGAGACCTCGGGGAAGACCTAGGATACGATGGAGAGACTATGTCTCTCGGCTAACCTGGGAACGCCTCGGTATCCCCCCGGAAGAGCTGGAGGAAGTGTCTGGGGAGCGGAAAGTCTGGGCGTCTCTGCTTAGACTGCTGCCCCCGCGACCCGGCACCGGTTAAGCGGTAGAAGATGGATGGATGGATGGATAAAATAAGCTGTGAATGTGTATTTTGCATCTCTTTGATGTCTTATTGTTTTTCATTGATTAAAACAATTTTCAATAAAGGCAGTTGTGTTAAAATAAACAATGTAAAAGGTTTGCACACTTAAACCTCAATTCTAAGAAAGTATAGTTTTATGTCTGATACAGAAGGTCATAATTATTAGCTCATGAATATTTGGGGGATTTTAAGACTAAAACTAAATAAAAATTCCTTGTCAAAATTAACACTGTTTGTCAGATGCTTCTAACATAACTTCTAATTGGAGCACATCTGGGCTTTTAGCCTTAGGAACAGACCCTCACTCTAGTTACATTACCAAACTGGACCCCTGGTGTACATTATCTGTCAAAAGGTTGGTATTAGGACAGGACCTCAATATTAGATTATAGCTACATTTTGATCTTTAAGCTGGATTACAACGCATTTATTGTGATTGTGCCAGAGAAACAACATCAGCATTAAACTGTTAGCAATAGCTGCCATAAGTTGATCATTGCACAGTGAATGTAATTGGAAACAGGAATTACATAACTTCTGGTGAGTGGGGCATTCAAAAGTTGATAAAGTGAAGATATGCTGATAAAGTTAGCTTCCGTTAGCATGTCCCAAATTTGCGACAGACCCTCACTCTAGTTACATCAACCATCTGGACCCACTGTTGTTACAGCTGTAAACCAATTTGTAGGAAGTACCATTGTGCCTTTTGATGGAAGCTGACAGATGACCTGTCTCAGTGGCTCAGTGGTAGAGCGGTCATCCTTCAACTCAAAGGTAGGCGGTTCGTTTCCCGCTCTCCCTACAGTTCATACTGTCGTTGTGTCCTTGGGCAAGAAACTTAACCCACCTTGCCTCCAGTGGTGTTCCAACTGTAACACTGGTTAATTGAAGCTTAATGTAAGTCGCTTTGGATAAAAGCGTCTGCTAAATGTAAAAAATGTCTCCATTATTACATTAGAGCCACATTTTAATTTTGAAGATATATTAGAATAGATGGTAATAGCATGTGTCACTGCATAAACAGTACAGCAGCATTTACAGTGCTACGTCTGCCAGGGCCTGTTTAGAAGCAGGCAGATTACATCAACATCAGGCCAAATAGAGAATTAAATGTTATGACACAGGTTAATCATCACCACCAGGATTATGCAATGATCAGGTTTGTGCTTAGCCTTTTAAAAAAAAAACAAAAAAACAACTATAATATAATGCCAATTTTTTGCATTAAATCATCAAAACCTTTTCTTTACATTTAAATAAAGCAGTTTCTACTTAATTTACCACAAACCCAGATGTATTGTTTCATTTTTTATAATGCAGAGTTTATTCGTCTATGTAACCTGTAATTCTTCTAACCCACAAACTACAGCTGTCTCAGAGGGCCAACCTTTGTAACGTGATGGACAAAAGACTGAAATACCATTCAAATATTCAATAACAAATAGAAATTATTTTCTTGACATTTGAATAAATTTCCAAGTCACTTCCTTGCCTGAAATTTCCATTTTTCTGGGATGTATGGGAACTTAAGGTCCAGATGTTGCTTTAAAGGCAATAATTAAATATATGGCAAATGTGTAATTGTGATATTGAAACATGGCATATATAACTAACCCCACATGCCAGGATCTAACTGAATTGTTTCCATATATAATGCTATAAACATAATAGTTGTAAGTTGTTGATTGCATAAAGAGCTTTTGCTCTACGGTGTGGTTGTAAGCTACGGTTTGTGTGGGTTTAATAAAGTTTATTAGAGTAAAAGTTACTCCTTGTGACAGTGATGCAAACCTTTTTTCTAGTATTTATTCATTTTTTCATTCATTCATATGGTATACTTGCCCCCCACACAACATTGGGAATAGGGACTTGTAAGAGCCTTAGGAGTTACATGCACTACAAAAATGAGCCACAACATAAACAAGATAAAATGATTTTAATGATGCGATTACAACCCCTCACTGTAAACTGTAATGCATTGCTATTAAACTTGTTGTGCATAACTTTATAACTTTGAAAGTAGACTAAAATAATGCTTAATCAGAAGCAGCAATGCCTATTGTCTCTACAGTCATCAATAAGCAGGGCAATGGTTCCTTATAATCTAATTTATCTAAGCTAACAGCTTCATGTCATCTTAAGCATTGTCTAAGTTGCCATGCTCAGCATAACTTAAAAACAAAATAGTAAAACAACATAAAGGAAAGGTAGGTTTGCAGTGGAAATGGCAGACTCTTTAAGTGTTTGGTTTGGGAGCCTGGCACTGAGAAGTAACACAAATGTTGTCGGGCAGTGGCTACCCCGCGGTGACCCCCGAGACCGCACTTGTTTCAAAAGAACACAGTTGACAGGCCGGCAGTATCAATGAGCTGACCTCTCTGCTGCCCACGCCAGCAGGTATTTTTCCAATTGCGTGTTTTTTCGTCTTGTCTTCACCTTGCCACAATTTATTCCTGGTACGTTAGAAGCTGTTGAGCTATAAACTGTGAGCTTTTCAGCTGCTGCAGTGCACTGTAGTGAATCAATGGCCGGAATAAAAAAAATAAAGTCTCTCTAAGATGACTTTCCTTGCATTGAACTTTTCCTCTTTTGCGTCCGTCTGCCATGCTTTCACATTTACCTTTTAGTGTAAATTGAAAATGTTACCAAATGTAAGCACGCTGTCAAATCACAAGCAGCGGAAGAGAATATTACACGTCAACGGCATAGAATTACCTTTACCTGAATAGGCCCTAATAAGCTAATTGACCTTTTCGCATCAGCAGATCTTTCAGAAAGTGTTTTAGAGAAGTGTGTGTGTTTTTTTTTAAACTCTAGTTTTAATGAGCACACTTTCTCTGTCTGGCTGTTCCGCTTTCTTTTTATCTCTAAGCTTCCATATTAGATCCTAGCTCTCAACAACTCTTCTTTCCTTTTCTTTGTGCGCCGAGAAGACAGAGGGCAAATGTCTCCTTTCATTTATTTCTGCAGTAATAGTATTGCAGTTCGGGAGAGCATAACATTTATTAAGCTATTTATAAATCGTACTTGGGATATATACATGTCAGATGCGATTCCGTTCCCGAGTGCCATGTGCCAGTGCAACATCGCCGACTGTTCCAACAAGGGGGCCACATTATACCCTATAAACATCAAAATCTGACTGGAGACTCCCACTGCGAATCTTTCCGGAACTGCATTTGTGACACCCTTTGCTTTGAATCCCAAAGTGGATTTATTTAATGCTCTTTAAAGCTTGTCTCTGTAAGTCTTTGCATCTGTCTTGGTAATCTCGATCTCGCCTGATACGCCACGGCGAGAGGATGTCAAGGCGGATCTGGACTCCACCTTGGACCCCTACCCCCTTTCCTAAAAGCACTTAGCCATGCCGGAGTGCACTCTGGATGTAAAGGCCGTTGTTTTGCTCCATTTGGAGAAGCGCAGTGTCCAAAGCATTGAGTGTAAAGCACACATCTTCTTGTATATGTAATTTTCTGCGCAAATATGTGTTTTGTTTACAGCAGGGAAGAGAAAGGCTCATTGGGAAACCAAGCATGAAGTGGAAAAAATATGATTCTGATGGAGCATGAGTGGTCAGTTAGAGACGTGTGCTTTCTCCTCCGTCTTGACTGTCCTAAGGTCATTCCTATTCCTCCTGATGACTGGAGTTTCTGGCCCATTCCAGCCATCAAAGCCGATGTTATCTCTTTAATTACTGGCCTCTCGAGCAGACACGTAAGTTAAAGAATTGGGTGTAAACAGGGGAATCGCGCGGCCCAGTTTCTTTGCATAATCTTCGACATCAGTCCAACTGTCTGCATCTGATGTGTGCCACGCTGAAGACTACAGGGCAAAAGGCAGATTGAGACTTTGAAAGTGCTGCAAATTGAACGCCAAGGGCCAGAGTTTTGCCATGATGGCATGTCCGTACACAGCTGACCGCCAAGACAAAAATTCTAATTCTTGCTTAATTTCATCAGCCCATTTGAATCCATGTTGACAGTAAGAAAACTACTGACATTATCCGAGTATTCCTATTCATGCCAGTGTTTTAAAAAGTTGTAATTTTAAAGGGCCGTTTAGACTTGAAGCAAACTGGAGTTTCCTTAAGGCCATGTGGCAGAACGGTTTTATGTAGAGAGTAATTAAACTTCCAGAGCTCTTAAGCAGACACACATATCGCTCATAGCCTGTGGTGCTTTTGCTCAAAGGTTTAACCAGAGGGAAGAGCGGCCAACTTTCACACTTTGTTTTTGCCGAAAGTAATTTAAAGAATCATTAGAACAGGCAAGAGAGTTTGCATACATTCCAAACCAATCTTTTAAACATTGGGAAGTGATGGCGTTTAAATAACATACATATTTTATGATTTTGTTGGATATGTTTGGCCCAAATGTATAATTTATATTAGCCTTAGACAACCAATGCTCATGTGATTTGAATAAAAACATGTTTTTGTTATTCATATTTTGGGTGCCTGGTGCACTCCTAAAGATTATGGGTTTGATTCCCGGGGAACATTGGTGACATTTATGCATGCCCTGGCATGGAAGTGCATTAGTGAACTTAAACTGTCCATGGTGAATAAAATAGTAAGTGGTTGTCTGTCATTCTACGTCTCCAAGCATTACCCCTGCAAATCTTTTTTTTTATTTTTTTTTTATTTAACCTTTATTTAACCAGGAAAGTCCCACTGAGATTACGAATCTCTTTTGCAGGGGAGTCCTGGCCCCATGTGTGTTTGGGGGGGGACTGTTGTACATGTCACTGGGGATTGTCCAAGATGTACCATGCAACCAGTAAACAATAAATGAATAACTTTATATACTGGAAGTATTGACAAAATACATTTGCCATCAATGCATATTGTAGTTTGAATGTGCTTGACCTGGCATGTGTGCTTCTTTACTGCACGAGTCATGGAATAGAATTTACATTTTCTTGATAATAATACTTTTACCATGATACCTTTTTTCATGTAGAATCTTTTAGTGTGCATTTGGATTCCTAACTTTTCATTGCATGACTGCAAGATGTGTGAAGGAAAGGTTTTTTTTTTAATATTTGACGGAAATATATTGGATTCACTAGTATCATATTAGCCTGGCCAGTAGTCTTGTAAAATGGGTCCAATACTTTTACAGTCATTTATAATTCAATATATAAATCCAGTTGGACCAATTGTGTTATTTATATCCATTTAATTGCTTCCAGAAGCAGTTTATTCCATACCCACTGGTACTGCACCTTGAAATCCATCTCCAATCAACAAAGACTAGGTTAAATCTAGGCTCATAAGAAAAGGTAATTGTCAAAATCCATAAAGATTCACTTGGATGGCCACTTTACTTTATGCCCCAAAATGGACTAATGCCACACAAACAGTAGCAGCAAAATGCATTTATATGGGATGCTTTGCTCAAATTTAAATATTCTTGCAGAATGGTGCAATAAACCTACATAAAAACAGAGTCCATTTTGTAAGTGCTGGTAAACACAGTGTTTTTCCTGTGCAGTGAGAGGGCCTTATGGCTCAGACAGGAGAGGCAAAGAGAGCAAACACGCTGTGACAATCGTGTCCTCCTTTTTATTCAGGAGCTCTCAGCATTGGCACGATGGTCGTCCAGGTTAATGTCTCCATACAGCATGTCAGCAGAGGCATCCTCTCTACCAGACGCCCATGCTGTGTGACGTGTTTGTTTGGACGACTCAACAGACAATTCCATTTTATTTAACACACAAAAGTAGAACCATGGGAATAAACTGGCAAATCGACCACTAATATTTTGTTACATATTTCTAATATCAAGTATTTAAAGTATTATATTTAAAACTATTCTTTTTATCACATTATTAGACTAGTGGGTTAAAACAGAATAAGACCTCTTTAAAGTGTCTTATATTATTATTTCTTTATCATCAAAATATCATACAATAGTTTATAGAGCTGCTCTGTGATTGATCTAGTGACATCTAGTGGCAAAGTCACATTGACCCTTATTCTATTATTGTAGAATAATTTGTTTTTAACATTGACTTTATTTCCCAGGATGTACATAAGTGTAAAATGTGTTTTTTTAAAGGTTGGGGTAGTGGATGGTACATAAAAAAACTTATCAATTTGAGATGTTAATTTCTGTGACAAGAAAGTTTACATTTGCAAAAGAAGCAATACGTTTATGGAAGGAATGTGGGTCAGAGTATTGGTGTAGGTTCTCTATGGACACTCCAGCTGAGGTAAACCACTGACTCTAAATTGCCCGTATTGAATGAATGTGAGTGGCAATTGTTGTGAGGGGCCAGTGCACAAGAGGCAAGCCTTGCAAATCAAACGACCCAAGATCAACTCTACTCAAATGAGAAATGTTAACTTCAAAATTACTCTCAATCACAGAACAAGATGTGATAGACACCTAAAAGAAATAGCAGAATACCATTAGGGACAGGGAAAACGTAGCAGCTTGTACCTCCCATCTTTTAAGGGCTGGTAACAAGATGTAAGCAACCTGAGTGGAGACGAGAAGTGGCTTTGGTGGTGGAGCGGTCCTCCTATAACTGGAAGGTTGGTGGTTCGAATCGCCGCTCTCCTCAGTTCATTCTGTCGTTGTGTCCTTTGGCAAGAAACTTAACCCACCTTGCCTCCAGTGTCTGTGGCACTGATGTATGAATGTGTGAGTGTGTTTAGAGGTCAGAGACTGTAGGCGCAAAATGGTTGCCAAGTCTCACCACCAGTGTGTGACTGTGGAGTGAATGAAAAATGGACTCTGTGAAGCGCTTTGAGAGCCTTGAAAAGTGCAATATAAATCCAATCCATTATTATTATTGTAGTGTAAATCCACTCCAATTGTTAATTTTTCTTGACATTCTTCACACCCAAAAGAGCTGGTATAGACTCCAGTGCGACCGACAGGATAAATGGTAGAAATTGAATGAATAAATATGACTTTTCAGATATTACAAGAAGCCAAGCTTACTTTGCCCAGCTTCAAAAAGATCTAGTTTTTGCCTAATCACACCATTAACCATACAAGGGGTTTTATTTAATTTCAACTGAACTTCCCGTTTTTATATTAACACCACTTTAAATTTGTCATGTCTTTAAACACTAAACAGTATATTTTCTACTTAAACTATGAATGAAATATTATAGAGTAAGTAAGTAAGTTTGGGAGATTAAGTTATATAATTACAGAAATGTAGTTTTAATGGAGTGAATCTAAGGAGTTGTTTTGACAGCAGAGTATTTTCAAAACATTTTGATTCAGTGTCTGTGGTCAAACAGTTATCTCATGCGTGTCTCAATGTGGGTCCTGATGAAGCCACATCAGCGCTGCATGGACGACTCACATTTCAGATCTCATATATCTTCATATCTCCGCAGCAAATTTGTGCATCATGTGGCAGCAGGCATTGTTAATGCAGCTGTTTACAGTTTGATGAGCGGTATCACACTCGAGGGCACATGAGGAACAACAGAGCCTTGCCCAGAGTTTAGTGCAGTCCGGTCTCACTTCTCCTTTGCATAACAGACGACGCAATGCACATTTATTGAAAAGTGATGGCTTCTTTTAGACTCCAGTGGCTGTTTTGGATGGATGGTTTGACATTGCCGCACAAATAGTTCCTTTTAACTATTGTGGGCCACAAAGCGAGTCTGTTTGCCTGACGGCTGGGCTTTTGGTTGACCATGCGTCTGAAATGAAGGGACATTTAGGTTACATATGGAACTGAAGTGCTGTCCCATAGATGCCTTGTTTTCATGGCTTGCTGAATGTGAAATTGCATCCTATTTATCCCTGGTTATTTTGCACTAAATGCTGCACCAACTCAAGCTGTGCCTATCCACGCCATTTTATCCATCTTAAAAATATATCATATGATTCAATTACATCTAAATAATCTGATTCTGTAAAAGTGAAAAGATGCATATCTTCCTGGAGACTCCAGACTGTAAAGAATGTGTTACTGATTGGAGTGTCACAATTTCCCAAATACCTGATTCAATGATTTTTAAGGTCACATTTCGATTTGATGACACAAAATCCCAGGCTTTGCCGAGAGTTAGACGATGCACTCAAGTTTTGTGTTGTTTCCTCAGTTCACATTAGATCTTTCTATTTTATGGAGACTGTAGTGTCAGAATAAAATGTCATTAATTAGTTTATTTGAGTTGGGACAGCACATACTACAAAATTACATGGGATGCACATGGCAAATTTGCATTATTAAACACAAAAGTAGCATATGAAACACAAAGCTATTCTTGTTTTTGTGCTTTTATTTCTGCTCCCAATTTCAATACATCCTGGATTTTTTTTGTAACACTAAGCTGTCCCATTTATGCTTGAGCCACCTAAATCCGTCTCACCTCACCTCTCTCACGTCTCTGTTACTACCTCCCTTTGCAGGACCCCTTCACACCCTTCATGCCAGCACGGCACCTTTTAGGACAAGGTGAGAAATAAGAAATAACAAGTGAGCAAAGGGTCAGTTCAAAAAAGTAGGTTTTTTGCTCCTTCTCTTATTTAATTTACTGTGTTACACTTACTGTATGTGTCCAGTCCATCTCCAGTCCGACTAAGATGTTTTAAACTGAGTCGTAGCTAAATCTAAGCACGTTCCCTTGACAAAGAGAAGTTCATATTAGTTCCTGTCAGGCTGTTTACCTGATTTAGTTGCTAGCAGTCAAGTTTACTAAAACACCATGCATATGTAAATTGGTTTTGGTCTGACGTAAGATGGACATTGGAGTAAACCTGTGTCTGCTTGAGTGCAACAACAAGTCATTAAGCCAACTTCTGAAATACAGTAGATGGCAATATAGGAACACAATAATACTATATATATATATATATATATATATATATATATATATATATATATATATATATATACATATATATATATATATATATATATATATATATATATAAAAATCTTCACATTAGGTTACACATGCACCCAACACTGGGAAATGTATACTCATGGCAAGGGTCATGATCTCAACCCTGAAATAAAAATTGACGATTACAAATTAAATCCCTAATACTTAAGCAGCACTCATGGATTTATTGTTTATTAAATAGAATTTAAACATTCATTAATTTTTTACCACTTGGTCCTATTAGGAGTCGCAGGTGACTGGAGCCTATCCCAGCAGCTTTGGGCCTGGGGACAGTGGCCAGGTAGTCGCAAGGCTAACATTTAGAGACAGACAGTGACAGACAACCATTCACTCTCACATTCATTCACTAGGGCCACGTTGCCAATTGAACTACTGTACTTGCATGTGTTTGGACGGTGGGAGGAAGCCGGGCTACCCGGAGAGAACCCACAGTAACACGTGGAGAACATGCAGACTCCTCACAGAAAGACCGGAGTTGGCCGAGGATGTTCAAAATGGCCGGGGTTTGAATTCACGACCTTCTTCCATCTGACCAAAATCCTGTGACTACCTAAACATTTTTCTGTGTCTGTGGTAAAGCATGAATGCCCCACAAAACTGATTAAGACTGGATATTGGTAGGAGAAATTTCAACTAATATCAAGACCATAAAACAGACCATCATTTATGGCACTACGATTTGGGCTGCATTGTTTGTCAGTTATTTCAGCATGTCACATCTAACTCTAAATGTCAAGTGTGTTTGAGGTGAGCATTCAAAGGGATGCAATTCAGGAAGCTAAAGAAGTCAAGTATCTTGGCATTATTCTTAAAAAAAAAAAAACTTAAATTCAATTGTCTAAGGGGCTGTCTACACGGAGACACAAATCACTGTATCCATATACATTTTGTATCGTATTGGCCTTTCGTCCACACGGATCCGGTGTTTTGGGAGACTGTATCCGCTATTTTTTGAAACAGGGTTCTAAAGTGGATAAATCTTTCGACAACACCTAGGTGACACCCTTGCGGTGTCGTGTGTACAGCCAATCCGTATATTTTGTGAAAACGATGATGTCATCGCATCACGTGTCGGCCTCGTCACACACGTAGCAACAACAATAATGGCGGACTACATGATTGAGTTCGTGCTGCAGAAGCTACTAAGCCTACTAGCTTTATTACAGCAAAATCTATTGCTTCTATGCAATTGTGGTGAGCAACAAGCGATAATGGACAACACCATACGCCACATGCTCTTAGATCCACCGCGAAAGAGAACCAGGAGAGCAACCAACAATTTGAGAACTTGTTTTTATTAGAAAATAAATATTTAGGTCTTCGTCTTCTTCTGCAGTAGCGCAGGTTATCGCATTCTCAAAGTCTTCTTCTCCGTGTATAGTGTATATCTGTGGCAGAATTACAGCGCCCCATACTGGTCGGGCATATATACTACATTGTTTTCAGCCGGCCGTGTGTACGCAGATATTTTCTTGAGAGGACGCCGTCTCAAGATCGGATAGGGGATGCACTGGCTTCGTGTGGACATAGCCTAAGTATACCTGCAAAAAGGTCACACCAACTCTCAATTGCTTCCATTTCATCAGAAGAGAATTAACACATCAAAATGCAACACTATAAGTGTTTGGAAGGATTTTGCATCACTTCATGGTCACAGGCATCTTCATTAAAACCTCTCATTTTATTATATGAGCAGAAAATCAAACAAACCCAGGAACTGGCATCAATCTGATATTTTAGTGAAGTGCAACCTTTTGACAATTTTATTCATTTTAGTGTTGTTAAACATTTTTCTTTTTAATTGTGATACACCAAAATGTTGATGCATAAAAGCAAGGGACTGAGCAATGTCCAATTATTAGTGTTAACATTGCGCAGTTCTGTATTGAGTGGCTGTACAAACAGACCCCTAAAACCAACACTTTATAGCTTGGGGTCATCAAAAGACAAGAACTTTTTTGTTATTGCTAAAATTTCTGAAACCAGGAGCCATTTTGTCACAATGTTACACACAAACTCCAAAACTAAATTATAGTATGCGCAAATGACAAAACGTTGTATGTCTCTGCATTAAAAACGTTACCATTGCTTTTAAAAACTCTTTGACTAGACACAATAACAGCCTTTAAAAATCTGTTCATGATCTGTTTTGCAAAAATGCTGAAAATGTGTGTACAGTCTGTGCCATTTATTCTGACTTTAGTTTAATTAAAAAAAAGAGATAATGGAGATGGTACTTCTAAAATGCCAATACATACATAGAGCAGTCGTTTGACAGTCTATCTACTTTTGATCGGTTCGTGGCTGCTGTGAGAAGAAATGCTACCCACAGGCCGTTTATCCCCCCATGCCTCAGGTCCTCGGTGATCCTACGAGCCTGCAAGCCATAAAGAGTGAAATATATGCCGGGGCACAGTCTCTCAATCCGCCATGATTAGGTTGCTTTAACAGTTTAGAGCACACTTTGAAAGTGAGATTCCTCTTCTCTTTAACTCATTGTCATGTTGTTTTCCAGCCTTATACATCGCGCCTCTAATCTGTTTAGCTGTCCTTAAATTGGCTGCGTTGACATCTCCCAGATCTCTTTTCTCCCCTTTCTCCCTGCCCTTTCACGTCACTTAATACGCCATTTTGGTCTCCCAGGGACAATAATTGAGTTTAGGCGAAGTTTAAATAGCTTAAAGGACAGGCAATACAGATGGGCATCTTCGTGATTAACAAACGCAAACCCGGGGTTCTCTGTGTTAGCTGCTGGATTAGGACATTACGAAGAGAATGACTGAGCTTTTTTGGCACTTTATTCCCTCTCAATAACATTCTTTCACATATTAAGTTAATTCCAACCCCTAGGTAGGGACTTTATCATGCAGAAGACCTTAATCCACTGTTGTTGAGTCCATCTCACAGAAGCTTTGATGAAGGCCCCCCCCTTCCTTTGCTCTTCTGTGGGTGAAGCGGGCTTCGGTAAGACAAAGCCCCCGTGACAGAGACAATAAGATGCAGCTTGAACCACAACAAAAAGAAGGGTTTCATCCACTGGAGAGCAGAGAAGAGGTGTTACAAAAGTCTTGACTAGTAACTTCAAAGCGTGAGGAGAAAGGAAGACAACTTCAAGCCAGGAGGGCCGACACTTCTGATCAAGAAACGTATCGCTATTAAGGCCCTGTGTGCTTTTATTAGGTGTGTGAGGCTCGGCACCACTGATCTGTTGTATGGCACTCTATCTGAGGGCCACCTTTGACCCCCGGCTCAAAAGCCCCAGTTGATATGATGAGCGTAAGCTCGGGTGTTCTTTTAGATCTGGTATTGGGGTACTATCCCTGTTTGAAAAGGCCTGTTTGTGGAGCCAGCAGCCAATTTATCCTTTGGCTTCTCTCAGACTGCATGGGAAAAAAGATTAGGGGAGAGTTAGACCTCCCTGAGAAATGACAATTCTCATTCCAAGATGTGATGTAGGAATGTTTGGCCCGTTTTGTCCTATCGCAGTGGTAGTCAGTTAAAATTTATTGTCCAGATTGTGAAAGTGAAGGGCTGGAATATTGTGTTATTTTTCTGCCTCAGGCTTTATAAGCTTTGTGTGCAATTCTGCTTTGTGGTAAATGCACTCTACAAATATGTATACTAGCTTTTTATTCCAGCTGAGGAATTACGCTAAAAATATTTAGTTCAAATGTATATAGGTTTATCAAGTAAAATCTCTGAAACTCCTCAACCCAATGTTTTGATCATGGTATTGTTTTCAAAAGGTGTTGATTAGGATCTGTGTGCAATCCTACATGATTAAGTATTCAGTTAAAATGAACAGATTTGGATTGGGAGACACTCTTCAAGTGAAATGTAATTCTACATTTGGGGCAAATAAACTCTCCAGATTTTTTTTATGACTAAATGTATGTCCAACTGGTAAAACTTTTTTAAAGGAAGGTTCAAAACATCAGAACTCAAAGCTATGATTCAGTATCACATAACTGGGTACCTGTGTTATTGTAAATAATCTGCCCCGTTGATTAACCTTTTAGGATTTTTAAATACAAGTATTTAGTTCAAATATATATAGGTACAATTGGGAAAACTTTATTAAATATAAGTCCGGGACATCATAACCCAGTGTTATCATTTAGTATTATTCATTTTTTGTTGTTGTTGTTTTTTTGCATGTGTGTGCTTATCCTTAAATTCTACTTAAAAGTATTCAGTTAAAATTCTTAACTTAGGAAAATTCCAGAATTACATTTTCCAATGTTATTCAGGGCCATATAGGTTTCATATTCACCTGTGTGCAATTCTACATCCTCCAAATAACAGTAGGTATTTTATTTATAATATAATATGAATATGATAACTTTTTTAACAGTCTCATGCTTTAACTTTAATTAGAAAACAGTATCACATTTTAATTAATTGAATGAGATTTTTAGGGTACTGAGTCAAAGTCCTTTAATCTGCCGGTGCTCAGTAGTTTACCAGTTGTACATTATATTAGGGTTCACAATGGACAGTGCATGGGTTGAAAAATGTAATAAGTAATGGACCTCTGGTAGGTCCTTCCTGTGTGTAAAAATTCTACTGTTGTTCAAATGGTCTGTGAGACAAATCCATTCAAAGTCAGACACATCAGATAAAGTTTTAAGCCTGACAAAACTAGAGCCTACTTCAACAACCAGAACAGAAAAAATGAACATGTGGACAGGCTTAATGGCCTGTTGCTACAAAAGAGACCAGTAAAGAAACAAGATAAGCTACATATTTTAGAACTAGCCTGCTTCTGACAGTGACTATTATCAACAGCCTTCTGCTCCATTAACATAAATCTAATCTAATACCTTTAAGATAAGAGATTTTTGGCTCAGGGAAAGAGCATGTTTTTATTGAATTAGGATGTGAGAGAACAGCAGAGTGCCAAAAATCCAACGTTACAGGTCAATATAGAATGATATGGTGTTAGTGGTAGGGCTTGAAGTGACCACCAAGGGAAAATGAGACGTCACAGTACAACTTAATGGGACTATTTTGTGGCTCTATTGACTGAAAAGTTTATCATAATTTCAAACTTGAGTGATTTGTCCAAATGAAATGGATCCCTAATTAGTTTCTGTTGGCAGAGCGTCGACACAAAGCCGATGAGAGCATATGAGCAGTCCATTGAGCGCGCCATTGAAAACATCTCAACTGCTGCTGAATAGATTCATTAATTCAGTCACCTGTCTGAACTTAAGCTGTCCATTTGATTGTCAGTGCTGCTGAGAGCCTCGGAAGGGTTTGATCCCTCTAGCGCTAACAGATGGTTGTTGTGGCTCGGGCCCGGGCTGGGAATAGCTCCTGAAGAGCAGACAGAGGCTCGGAGGGGGAAAATCCCCAGTTGCCATCCCTAAGAAGAGCATAAGCTTGAGCAGAGAAAAAGAAAGAGCCTGCTACTGGTGCTAATTACCCAGACACCACACAGAAAGTGCCCACTGTCACAAACTGAAGAGGTTCACATCCCTTCTTACACAGATAAAAGGCGTAGGACGAAAACATTTCGCGGGGGACAAAGAAGGGAAGATTACCATAATCTGTGGTTTGTATCCCCTGTAAGCTGTCCGTGTGTCCTCTCACTCACTCTCACTCCTCCTCCTCCTCCACCCTTTCTCCCTGACTTTCTCTGCTCTCTTGTTTCGACTAGTCTAAAATCTGGTTTGAAGGAGCATAAGTGGTGACAATTGGCTTAGCCTGGCAGTTGGGGTCTTTCTGTGATCATCCTCGTCAAAAAGTACTGAAGAATTCCCAAATCCATAGACCTAAAGGTGGTGTATTTTTAACTGTAGCGCCCCCAGCTGTGCAACTGCAGTACACATCATATCCCCCCCTCTTCCATTTTTGGGAGCCATTGACACAATGCGAAATGCCAAATCAAAATGGTCTGTGTTCACGTGCATATGTTCAGCTGGTAGGAGTGTTTATATTATGATGTTTTGGGATGTTTTGAGCGGGGATCGAACCGCCAACCCACTGGCTGAAGGACGGCCGCTCTACCACTGAGCTACTGCAACAATTTATTATCAAAACACACATGTTTTCAAAGCACAAAAAATGAACTTGACCATTGTTATTCTATTATCTGCGTAGTAAAGCAATGTAGCCAATAGGTTTGTGGGACGTGTATACAGAAGAAATTTTGTCCCATGTGTCTCAAACATTAGTGTAATTTTTTCACATTTGTCATAAGCTGTCATGAGAAGCCTGTGTAAATGCACTTTTTCTGTTTTTGCATCTACTGTATATTACGTAGAGTAAATTGCAAAAAATGTAGAGCCCTTCTTAAATGTTAGAGGCTTTTCTCTATGTTAAAGTTAGGTTATGTCAGTAATGGCTTCTGTTGGGGAACTAAAAGAATGGAACAGACCATGTTTTTTTTGTATTCTTGTTAGGTGTATATTCAGTAATTATTGTAGGAACAACCCATTTGCAGGGCATTCACAATTATTTATAATTGTAATACATGGTAAATATACCAACTTTTTATCTATCTATTTCCCATTCACACCAACAATAAAACACTGATCCAAATTTAACTTTTAAACTGTCATTCCTTTAAAAATGCTGAACAAGCATCTAGTTTAACTAGAGCTCAAGGTTTGTACATAACAGAACAGACACAATAAATATCTGTATGTTTGAACTAAAGCAATAAAAAAGCACATGGTACATGGCTAATTTGCGTAAAGAACAAGGCCTTCTACATCAGTTATTTGTTATTTGTTATCATCCCAAACAACACCAGATGCACACGTAATGAGTCCTTACGTTTCCATTTATAGATACAGAAAGATTATTATTTTATGAATAAATTATACTGTTCTTTAGAAAAAAAGTGGAACAATGGTTTTATATGTATGTATTGTTTGTTACCATCTTCTTGTTTGTCTTTTGAAAACCATAATAATATTAATTAATGAAAAAATAGGTGAAACTAAATTTGCCCCCTGTTCTGAGAGGTACTTTCTTGGTAAAAGTGAGGTGTGAAAAGACAATGTAAAGTCACTAAAAGGGGCTTAAGGCTCTCTGCTGCTCTCTTGTTTGGTCTGAAAGTGTTTTGAAGGAGCAGAAACGGTGGATGTGTGGAGCCTGAGCCTGACAGTGGTGTTGTCCCCGCCTCTCTCTGATCATCCCTGTCATTGGCGGGCTGCTGTTGGGGTAATCAGACAATGGCACTGCGCTGACAGACCCTCTCTTCATGTTATGTCATTGTTAATGCTCAGCCTTCAGCCTGCTCCCTCTGCTGCTTTCATCCCAGCGTTCTCCGTGAAGAGGAGAGGGGACAAATATGACGCCGCCATATTTCTACATATCAAAGGCCTCTCAAGCGGCTGTTTTCTCCCTAAGTGGCTGGGATTGTACAACACACACAGAACTCAGAGCGAGAACTTTTTGAATGCTTGGTACTTGGCTTTTTCCTGTCTCAGACCAAGACTATATTTAAAAGTTAACATGTTTTTTAAAGTAACACTGTGTAAGAGTTTAGAAACTGTGCCCCCTTAAGGAACCTGACTGCAACTGCGGTAAATGAACATTGAGTATTTAGACCTCATGACAACCTAAACAAGCACAAGGATACAGACACAGTGTGGTAATAAGAGATTCAGCAAAATGTGAACATTGTTTGCAATTCCAGACACAGCAGATTCTAGTCTAGCAGTATGTTTACATGCAGAACTTGGAGGAAGCAGCTGGATATCACACCTTGTTCGAGTTAACATCCAAAAGTACATGAACTATGGTAGACTAGCTTGTTCTGCTAAACTTTTATGCTATGACTTAATCATGCTTTATGTCTATTTACCTATCTAAAGCTATGGGAAAATGTCTATAACAAAGAACCTTTTAGTGTATTATATGCTACTGTTATCTGTTGTTAGTTCAGCCCACTAACTTAAAAACCACAAGAGTTGCTTACTGAAGACATAAAATAGATTTTTTAAATTTTATTAACCCCATGGGGAAATTCCTAGTCAGCAGCCACCACCATGTTTTGGATGTTGGTATGGGAAACCAGAGTACCCGGAGAAATCTCTAAATCAGAAAGGTCCCGCCCAACCCGGGAGTCAAACCCTGGACCTTTTAGATGTTGCTAATATGGACAATGTAAATTATGAGACTGGCAAAGAATTAGTCTGGTCCCTGTTGACTGGGGGTGAAACAAATCGATGCAGATTTTAAACATCTGAATGCACTTAGATTGAGTCTTAGACAATAGTAAAATACAATTAGCCTACATTTTAAAATTATATACTGTACGGTTCCATTAAGCTCACAGGTATGCCTCAAAACAGCCAGTACCAGGGCAAACGACCATGAGTTTGAGTACCATGGATCTAGACTGTTTTATCATGTCTTCTTGTACTTTCTCACCAGTTTGACACTCAGTGGGCCGAGTACTTTTCCGGTTCTTCTTCCTGTATACGCTGGCTGCTAAAGTGTGTGATCCCATCTGGGCCTGTGTGCCGCGTGTGCAGCAGTGGAGACTTGGTGGGGAGGCTCTGTAAACACAGCGTTACAGGGAGCACACATGTCAGCCTTCAGAAACATCAGTCTCACACTGAGCCTGTCAAAGACACAGCGCCGCTCGCACAACGGCAGCGGACCTGTGGCATCGCTTTCAAATGCAATCAGAGCCGCGCCAAAAATCCAAACAGACGAAATAAAAGGGACACCGCCGCTCGAGTATTTTAGCTCAACGTGTCACATCTGAAAAGCAACAAGGGTTCTCGGAGGATCAAAACATGACCCGCGTTTAGGCAGGTGAACGGGAAGAGTTCTTCTTCTGCTTCTCGAAACAGAACCAAGTGATCTTCTGCTAAAGAGACGTAACACTTATTGATGGAAAACACTCAGTTTGACTTGAGAGAAAGTGCAAAGTGCTCTGCCGATCACTGAAAAGTACAATAATTGTTCGTAAACTTGAGACTTTACCAAAAACTAGCAGCTTTTTTTGTCACTGTTTCAAAACCACCTACTCAAAAAACCCCAAAAAAGAACGGAGTGAAAACGGAGCCATTTGCGGGAGCCTTATACACAGAGCCATCACTTGAATGTTGGGAGCTTTTAGATGCTCCAAAAGTGGATAATGATTGCCGGAGACTCTACAGTTGGAGTTTTCCCGTAGACACAAGGCTCTTAGTGTCAGCCGTCACTCTCTGACTTTAATTGCAACCATTTCCCTTCGCTATATCTCAACGCCTCTGTGCAGTCTCCGATGAGATTCTCAGAGGTGCTCTGAGGCAGCCGCCATGCTAAAAGGATCAGACCTCTGGAGTGAGCGGCAGACAGAAGACAGCGTTTAAAAGTGTCGGCTTGAGTCTGCTGAGTGACTGGCTTTGGTTCGGGCTTCCACTGACTGGGACAGTTACCGTGTTGTCCTCATTTTAAAAGTTCTCGCTTTTGTTTTGTGGTGTACTGTCCCTGGCCACTTCCAGCGAAAAGCCACTTGAGAGGGCTTTGATATGTAGTATCATAAGTAAGTATGGCAACCCAGTTTGTGAGAATTCATGTTACTCTTTTAAAGTTCTCTTAAAACATAAAATAAAAAGATTTCAAGGCACAACTTGTGGATAATGTAAACATTTGACATGATGATACGACGAGTGGATAGGTGCACAAAAACCTCAGACCTACTGTTTTTTTCACACCTAAAGTCTGCACCAAATTTTGCACTAAGAACTCAAATACTGTCAAATGGTATTTGTTTGGTTTCAGTAACTTTTAGGTTCACGCTACACTCTTTAAAATAGGACCGGAATTTAACCAAGACTATTTAGCAGTAGTTACTTGTTGCTGATGGCAAAGACAGTTTTTGGACTCCCTGTGTGAAAAAGAGTCTTCAAGCAATCTTTGGCTGTACAACTTTGAAAATGCTGCAAATGTTTTGTGAAATATAGCTTAATCCTTTGCTTACTTTTACCCAAAAAAAGCCTGCAACTAGGGATGGGTATCGTTAAGGTTTTAACGGTATTACTACTCTTACCAATACTGCTTAACGGTCCGGTACTTTAACGGTATTCTTATCAGTACTTTGTGTTGTCTGTGTTTTTTTAAGAACAAGAAGAACAAGAAGAACAGAATTAACATTTCTTTATTTATTTTTATATTAATAAAACAATTATTTGTAGTGCAAGAAAGAGCCATGTTTGAACAAATAGCTATTATACACACACTATATATATATATATATAATATATATATATATATATATATATATATATATATATATATATATATATATATATATATATATATATATATATATATATATATATATATATATATATATATATATATATATATATATATACACAAACTCAGCACACTTGAGTTTGTGCTGTGCATTTAAGTTAGCCAAATAAATGTTTACATTTACATACTGATTTTTCTTTATTTGGAATTTTAAAAACAAAAGAAATCAACAGAATTTCTACATAAGGTTAACAAACCAGGGAGTTTCTACATTTATTTTAAATGACGTGAACAACGTTGATTGAACATGATTTTAGCATAACGTTACATACCAGACGTAGATGGGGCAACAACCAGAGACGAGCTAGCTAGGCAGTCGAAAACTTTGCATTTCTCTGTCGGCACATAATGCACTTTTGAAAGGTGCTTAGACAGATTGTTGTGTTTCCGCTCTTACATGCAAACATTTTGTTGCACTTATGACAATGAGCGTTGTCTGCATTAACTCTAGAGAAGTGTAACCACACTTTGGAACGTTATGCTCTCTCCGCCATCGTCACTCTTTGTATTAAGCTGAGGTTTTCGTACTGTTGTGTGTGTGCGTGCGCCGCGCTCGTTGTGTTGTGTGTGTGTGTGACAGAGCGCTGTGACAGACAGCCTCCGCGTCGCGCATGAGAGATCTTGCAGATCTCACAGACAAACGTCTTAATATGATCCGCATTAGAAATGTTTGGTGAGATAAAATGTGCACGATAACATATTATTAAACGAAAATACATAATACATTAATTTTTTCCCCTCCAGTACCGAAAGCAGAACCGATAGCGTCAGATCTTATTGATACTACGGTCTTTCATAATTTAGCCCCGGGGCCAGTTTAATACCAGGTTTTGGTACCCATCCCTACCTGCAACTTGACTGTATAATTGCCTTAACTTACATGGCCCCAGCTTATAATTCATAGTGTTAAAGAAAAGAAATCTTGTATTCAATTGAGTTTTGAAGTGGTGTTTTTATGTCCAATAACCCACAAGGCCTGGACCTGGGAAGGTGGGCCGACCAAGAGCACTAGAATGTACAGCATTTTTACACATGACATCAAAGAAAGGGAGGGAACAATATGGAAATGCCTTCATGATTCCTGACCATTTTCCTGGTCGTTGGGAGGGGGTACTTCTATGAATACAGACAGAGGTGTGATAGGGTGACTCATTTACATTTACAGTTAGTCATTTAGCAGACGCTTTTATCCAAAGCGACTTACAAGTGAGAAAACAATGGAAGCAATTTTAACAACACAAGGTAACAAAAAGCATAAGTGCACAAAAAACTAGTCAGTTTAAAACCCAGCACAGTATACAAAGCTAAGGATAAGAGATTGTTTTTTTTATAAAGAAAAGGAATCGATAGAAAGAAAGTAGAATTTAGTGTTTGTCAGTAAGGTGTTGACGGAAGAGATGTGTCTTCAGGCGTTTTTTAAAGATGGCTACAGAATCTGCTGATCTTGTAACAGCAGGTAGATCATTCCACCAATGTGGAACAGATCCAGAGAAGGTACGTGAGAGTGATGTTTTACCTTTTTGGGACGGTACCACCATACGTTGTTCATTTGCAGCCGCAAGGATCTGGTAGGAACGTAGGTCTGTACTAGTGAGTGAAGATATGAGGGTGCAGAACCAGTAGTGGTCTTGTAGGCCAAGAGCATAGCTTTGAACTTGATGCAGGCGTCAACCGGGAGCCAGTGTAACCTAATAAAGAGAGGAGTTACATGTGCTCTATTCGGTTCATTAAAGACCACTCTTGCCGCTGCATTCTGGATCAGCTGCAGAGGTTTGGTTGTGCAGGCAAGGAGTCCAGCCAGTAGAGCATTACAATAATCCAGTTTGGACAGGACAAGAGCCTGGACTAGGATTTGCGTAGAGTGCTCTGATAGGAAAGGTCT
This sequence comes from Perccottus glenii, assembly GCA_024416835.2. Taxonomy (NCBI): domain Eukaryota; kingdom Metazoa; phylum Chordata; class Actinopteri; order Gobiiformes; family Odontobutidae; genus Perccottus; species Perccottus glenii. The sequence continues at coordinate 7,974,893 of CM044559.2, forward strand.
AATTTTCCTAATGTTGAAGAGAATGAATCTACAGGACTGGGTGGTGCTGGCAACATGACTTGTGAAGTTTAGCTGATCATCAATTACCACTCCCAGATTTCTGGCAGTACTGGACGGTGTAATGGTTGATGGGCCTAGTTGAATGGAAAGGTTATGGCAGGTCCCTGGGTTGGCCGGAATCACAAGCACTTCATCCAAAGAGAGTACAAAGGCCACGTTTCCACTGGGGCAGTACAGTGTGGGTCAGGACGGTTCTATCACGTTTCCATTACCAAAAGTGGTCCAAAGTCTCCCCCTAAAAGTGCTCTGTACCACCTCAGATACACCTCAGATAGGGGTCCCAAGTGGGTCCGGCTTTGTTGTACGCTTCAAGAGGAGCGTAGGTAAACTTCAATCAGCTGATTAGACAATAGATAATCCTCACGCGAGCGAAAACGAGCATTGTATGCATTTAAACATCGTATTTATTGTCTACTCTGCATGAAACACAAAAAAAACAGATCAGAATCTGTGCCTCAAATATTGCCTTAGTGGATCTATGAGTCTAGAAAACAGAGAATGTTTACACAAATGCTATTTGTCAATTTATTTTACTCCACAACAGTAAACTTAAACTGACAGACATTTCATCCATCCATCGTCTTCCGATTATCTGGGGCCAGGTTGCGCGGGCAGCAGTCTAAGCAGACAGGCATTAACTATTGTAAATAGGCCTATCATAGATAAACTAACAGATGCTTTAACCAAATTTTATACAGTATATTGATTTTAATAAACTTTATACTAATAATTTAGCTAACATAAACAAAGCATAACAATATCAAAGACACTTGATATATGCAAAGGAAAACAAAGCCAGCTCTTTAACACAAGATAGTCCTGAAAAAGCAGTGCATGTTCTGTGCACACGTTCATTCCACTCCATCTCATTCAGAGGTAACATTTACAGCATTTCAGTCAGGACCACTTGAGTCAAAAATACCATAGACAAATCTTTAGCCTATTTTTATAACTTTTATTTGCATGATTGTTAAAGTTTACATTTGGCGGTATGGCTCTGTTCTAAGTTACCCATACTTTCATGAGCTCCATGAAAGCTTGTCAGGTAACAGCAGCAGCTTCTGGGGAAAATCTCCCATTTAAAACTGGGAGAGCAGCAAATAAAATTCCCCCCCAACCAGACCATACCAGCCAAAGCGAAGCCAGCAGAGATCAAGATGAGCGTTTTAAAGAAGCCAAATCTTATTTAGTAAAGATAAAGCCAACTGATTAACTTGAATCATTAAAGTTACATTTGGCGGTATGGTTGTTCTAAGTTACCCATACTTTCATGAGCTCCATGAAAGCTTGTCAGGTAACAGCAGCAGCTTCTGGAGACAATCTCCCATTTAAAACTGGGAGATCAGCAAATAAAATTCCCCCCCAAACAGACCATACCAGCCAAATCGAAGATGCCAGCAGAGAACAAAATGAGCGTTTTAGAAGCCAAATCTTATTTAGTAAAGATAAAGCCAACAGATTAACGTGAATTAAAGTAACATTTGGCGGTATGGCTCTGTTCTAAGTTACCCATACTTTCATGAGCTCCATGAAAGCTTGTCAGGTAACAGCAGCTTCTGGGGACAATCTCCCATTTAAAACTGGGAGAGCAGCAAATAAAATTCCTCCCCAAACAGACCATACCAACCAAATCGAAGCCAGCAGAGATCAAAATGAGCGTTTTAAAAAGCCAAATCTTATTTAGTAAAGATAAAGCCAACAAATTAACGTGAATCATTAAAGTTACATTTGGCGGTATGGCTCTGTTCTAAGTTACCCATACTTTCATGAGCTCCATGAAAGCTTGTCAGGTAACAGCAGCAGCTCTGGAGACAATCTCCCATTTAAAACTGGGAGATCAGCAAATAAAATTCCCCCCCAAACAGACCATACCAGGCCAAATCGAAGAGCAAGCAGAGATCAAATTAAGCGTTTTAAAGAAGCCAAATCTTATTAGTAAAGATATAGCCAAAAGATTAACGTGAAGCAGCATATGAAGGAAGATGAGCTAACGAAGCCGTAATTAAATAAGCCCATTAGTTAGTGAAGCAAGATTTATTAACTATACATCATGAGCATCACTCATAGCTTTTTGAGCATCAAGGATGGCTCGAGTATCTGGCCGGAGGTACCGTTCATAAGCTGCCGAAGACCGTCTTCCCATAGCTTTAACGGTAGAAACAGAGTAGAAGAAGCTGCAGTTGTAGCAGCCCCTATGCGCAGTGAATGAGCCGAATAATACTCAGGGGGGAGCCCGCAGTATTGACAAAAACAAGCGGAGACGGAATGCAAACCAGTTTCTGAACATAGATTTCCCTCCTCCGTTATAAATAATGGGTCCTCCCGACGAGCTTGTGGACGGCTCCTCAGATAAGCCAACATAGACGACAGAGACAAAAAGCAGAGTTAGTTTCAGAAATGTATACAACAGAACCTTCCCTGTCCTGTCAGTTTGTAAGTGCTTTAGCAATATGGTGAAGTGGTGAGAAAAATTAAAACGTCTGATATGGTTAAGTCATGTGACCCATTGTTTGCTCCACAGAATACCAGCTATCACTATGGGATATATTTCCAACAGAGCGGTGGACATGTTATGATCAGACACAGATAGCAGCTCCTTTTGGCCATTTACTAGCAAACCACTGACCATTAAAACCCCCCCAAAACCGACAGAAGGCGCAGCGTCTGTAACAAATTAAGCTGCAGAAAACTCCATATCATAGTGAAAAAGGAAATGCCATTCCAATTTTTCAATGAGCAAAGACCAGAACTTGAGATCTGATCTGCAGCCTGGATCTACTGCAACTATGTCCTAAAGATCTTTAACTTTTGGGCATAGATTGAGAGTGTGATAATGAGAGCCACAGATCAAGCATACAAAGCTTGATGACCAGTGAAATGTCTACTTATGAGGGTCAAGTCAACAACTGACCAGTCCAATCTCTGATTGAACGTTGAATAAACATAGCAGGTTTTTTTTTTTTTTTGACAGCCGGGGATCGCTGTCTTTAAGCATAACAGATACATTGCCGCAGTCAACGACCCGTTTCTCACTCATTTCGGAGCACAGCAATATTTTTACAAGATTAACATCATCACCTGCAACGATTTGGCTTCTCAACTGATGAGAAATCGCAGCAGCCGCTTTCTATAGCAGCAACAGCAGTAGTAGCAGCATTAGCACCAGCAGTAGTCGCAGCAGCACCAGCAGCAGCCGAAGCTGTAGTAGCAGCACCAGCAGCAGTAGCAGCACCAGCACCAGCAGCAGCAAAAGCTGTAGTAGCAGCAGCAGTAGCAGCACCAGCAGCAGCTGCACCAGCATCCCCAGCAGTAGTAGTAGCAGCACCAGCAGTAGCAGCACCGACAGCAGTTGCAGCACCAACAGCAGTTGCAGCACCAGCACCGGCACCAGCAGTAGCAGCACCGCAGCACCGGCATCAGTAGCAGCAATAGTAGTAGCAGCAACAGCAGCAACAGCAGCAGTAGCAGTAGTAGCAGCAACAGCAGCAACTTCATCACATACAAAATTATATACAGCATATATAACCGGCAATGAAATGTGAGTCAGGTCCGCTCCATGGACAGTGCAATTATTAAGGAAAACACACAGATGAAAAATATGCATGAATATAGCTATGTAAGAATGAAATAAAAAGTAAACAAAAAAAAATATAAGAATAGATTATAAAAAAATGTGTATTGTGTGATTAAATCTAGATCGCAATATAATGTACATGAATGTAAACTGTAGACTTAAATATTAAAATGTACAGGGATGTACAGTGTGCATATATGCATTTCGCTGTGGTCTTAAATATTAAGATACACAGGAAGGTGCAAGAAGCAAATGTGCAAAACAGGGTGACACTGTCAGTGTGTCAATGTGAGGTAGTGTATAAAGTAGAGATAAGGTGTACATAAAGTAGAGGCATGAGGATGTAAAGAAGCTGGTTTAGAGATCCAACTCTTACCTGTTCAAATCCAACTCCCACCTGTTCAAATCCAACTCCTACCCGTTCAGCAGCAACAGTAGTAGCAGCAACAGTAGTAGCAGCAACAGTAGCAGTAGTAGCAACAGTAGCAACAGTAGCAACAGTAGCAGCAACAGTAGTAGTGGCAGCAACAGTAGTAGTAACAGCAACAGTAGTAGCAGCAGCAGCAACAGTAGTAGCAGCAACAGTAGCAGTAGCAACAGTAGCAGTAGCAGCAACAGTAGCAGCAACAGCAACAGTAGCAGTAGCAACAGTAGCAGTAGTAGCAACAGTAGCAACAGTAGCAACAGTAGCAGCAACAGTAGTAGTGGCAGCAACAGTAGTAGTAACAGCAACAGTAGTAGCAGCAGCAGCAACAGTAGTAGCAGCAACAGTAGCAGTAGCAACAGTAGCAGTAGCAGCAACAGTAGCAGCAACAGCAACAGTAGCAGTAGCAACAGTAGCAGTAGCAGCAACAGTAGCAGCAACAGTAGTAGTAGCAGCAACAGTAGCAACAGTAGCAGCAACAGTAGCAACAGTAGCAGCAACAGTAGCAGGAACAGTAGCAACAGTAGCAGCAACAGTAGCAGCAACAGTAGCAGCAACAGTAGCAACAGTAGTAGTAGCAGGAACAGTAGTAGTAGCAGTAGTAGCAATAGTAGCAGTAGTAGCAGGAACAGTAGTAGTAGCAGTAGTAGCAACAGTAGTAGTAGCAGTAGCAGCAACAGTAGCAGCAACAGGTAGTAGCAACAGCAGCAGCAACAGTGGCAGCAGCAGCAGGAACAGCAGTAGCAGCAGCAGTAGCAGCAGCAGCAACAGCAGTAGCAGCAATAGCAGCAGCAGCGGTGAGCAGGAACAGTAGTAGTAGCAGTAGTAGCAACAGTAGCAGCAACAGTAGCAGTAGTAGTAGCAGTAGCAGCAACAGTAGTAGTAGCAGTAGTAGCAATAGTAGCAGTAGTAGCAGGAACAGTAGTAGTAGCAGTAGTAGCAACAGTAGCAGCAACAGTAGCAGCAGTAGTAGCAGTAGCAGCAACAGCAGTAGCAGTAGTAGCAATAGTAGCAGTAGTAGCAGGAACAGTAGTAGTAGCAACAGTAGCAGCAACAGTAGCAGCAACAGTAGTAGTAGCAGTAGTAGCAGGAACAGTAGTAGTAGCAGCAGTAGCAGCAACAGTAGTAGTAGCAGTAGTAGCAGGAACAGTAGCAGTAGCAGCAACAGTAGCAGCAACAGTAGCAGCAACAGCCTTGCAAGCAATGCAGTGGAAGCAGCCACGCAGCAGACTGAAAATGCACTTAAATAGGGCGCCCTGTTTGAACGGACCAATTGAGTGCTATAGCAATCAGATCAGCTGATCTGGGTGTCAGCTGATAGCAGAGCTTGACTACGTGGCCTGCCTGAACTGACGCTGAAACGCTATATTTACAGCTGCTAAACAGGGAAACGCTATGGAAACGGGTAACGGAAATGTAACGCTATGTTACATTTTTAATCCTCAATGCTGGGTAGAGTACGACTACAAACAGCCCTCAGAGCAAAACTGGTCCTAAACCCGTCACATCACTCCATTAAGGATCTCTGTCACACGCCACACATTCAAAAATGCTCACTTTACCAAAGACAGTCCCCTGTGTGGCTTTAAAGGCTTTATCTTTCCCTGCATTGTCAGCAGGAATCTCGTAAATGCCCTCTTTCCGTGCCGCCGTCGCTGGAGAATAGTTATTCAAATCTTCTAATTGTTTTCAAATCAGCCACACTTGTGCAAAACTGCCGAGAAGAGAAGTCTTTAAGAGGCTCTGTGGGAGTTTAAGGCATAAGTGTTTTAACCATAAGCGAGAACAGCTTCAGAAAAGTGTATAGATACAGCACTTAATGTATTTTTTATGGCTCCCAATCTGTAATGGGACTAAACAGAAGTTCAGTGTTTGGGCGCCATCTGAAGTAATTACAATCACAATTCATAATTGAGAGGCGAATGCATGGAAAACGGCTCAACATCACATCTCATTTCGGTAACAAAGCTTTTCGGAGCAGCGGGGTGGCTTTTGTGTGTTGTAGCTCGTGCCTGGTGGCGTAGAGCTTGATTCGGTGACAGAGTTTATTGAAATGATTTGGTTTGTAGCAGGATGCGTCTGGGGACTCGCTGTCCGAAGGTGTAGGCTCTGGAAATTGAGTGGTGCTTTTTACTTCCCCATTTTCCTTTGTTCGGTTTGTTGTAACACTTCATGCTTGCTGGGTATCGAGCCTTGTTTCTTAGCACTCATTAAGCTCCTGCAGTTCATTTAAAGGATGTTTTTCTGAGGATGTCACATTATCATAAGCACAAAGCATGCTAGAATAGTGTTTGAAAGCACAATCAGTAATACTTACTTTGGACTCTGTCGTGGACTGGTGCTTTCTTGCTCTTGATTAAAAAGTTCATATATTTTTGATCAAATACAGGTAATTCGCTTGGTATCAGCAACATCTATCACAGTTATGGTGTTGACATGTCCATCCTAGTCCCTCTGCTCTAAAGCAAAAACAGAATCTATTTTTTTTATCATCCAGCTCCCTTTTATCCAATCAAAAGTACAGAACTCCTTAGGCTGCCTTTTCTCTAAATTGAAGAGACCATGGCAACCTGTCATTGCATTGCGTTGGTGTATTATGTTCATATGTTAGACAAGACAAGACATTTATTTTTGTATAGCCCAATATCACAACAACAGTCGCCTCAAAGGGCTTAACAGACTGCACTAGACAACATCCCCTGTCCTTAGACCCTCCATCAGGGTAAGGAAAAACTCCAAAAAAACCCAGCCGGGAAAAATGAGAAACGTCAGGGAGAACCACAGAAGGAGGTATCCACTCCCAGGACGGACAGGCCGTGCAGGAATGTGTCCGGGACATTTGAAAAATACATAGAAATACACAAACATATTCACAAATAAAAACATTTATATTGGCAGTGTCCAGTGTCCACTGGAGGGGGGGGGCACACATCACCCAGCAGGTCAGAGGTTTGCATCCACCCTAGGAGGAGGGAGAAAAGAGAAAAAAAAACTGTAATAGGTAGATGTGATAATAATATGAGTGGTTTAGTGTGTATCTACAGCTACAACCAGTGTAAACGTGTACCTACAGCTACAACCAGTGTGAGCGTGTACCTACAGCTACAACCAGTGTTAACGTGTACCTACAGCTACAACCAGTGTAAATGTGTACCTACAGCTACAACCAGTGTGAGCGTGTACCTACAGCTACAACCAGTGTTAACGTGTACCTACAGCTACAACCAGTGTAAACGTGTACCTACAGCTACAACCAGTGTAAACGTGTACCTACAGCTACAACCAGTGTAAACGCGTACCTACAGCTACAACCAGTGTAAACGTGTACCTACAGCTACAACCAGTGTAAACGCGTGTACCTACAGCTACAACCAGTGTAAACGTGTACCTACAGCTACAACCAGTGTAAACGTGTACCTACAGCTACAACCAGTGTAAACGTGTACCTACAGCTACAACCAGTGTGAGCGTGTACCTACAGCTACAACCAGTGTAAACGTGTACCTACAGCTACAACCAGTGTGAGCGTGTACCTACAGCTACAACCAGTGTAAACGTGTATCTACAGCTACAACCAGTGTAAACGTGTACCTACAGCTACAACCAGTGTAAACGTGTACCTACAGCTACAACCAGTGTAAACGTGTACCTACAGCTACAACCAGTGTAAACGTGTACCTACAGCTACAACCAGTGTAAACGTGTATCTACAGCTACAACCAGTGTAAACGTGTACCTACAGCTACAACCAGTGTAAACGTGTACCTACAGCTACAACCAGTGTGAGCGTGTACCTACAGCTACAACCAGTGTGAGCGTGTACCTACAGCTACAACCAGTGTAAACGTGTACCTACAGCTACAACCAGTGTAAACGTGTACCCACAGCTACAACCAGTGTTAACGTGTACCTACAGCTACAACCAGTGTAAACGTGTACCTACAGCTACAACCAGTGTAAACGTGTATCTACAGCTACAACCAGTGTAGCGTGTACCCACAGCTACAACCAGTGTTAACGTGTACCTACAGCTACAACCAGTGTAAACGTGTACCCACAGCTACAACCAGTGTAAACGTGTACCTACAGCTACAACCAGTGTGAGTGTGTACCTACAGCTACAACCAGTGTAAACGTGTACCTACAGCTACAACCAGTGTAAACGTATACCTATGATTAATCAGTCTCCATACGTTTAGTGAAATAAGTATGTTTTGAGTTTGCTTTTGAAAACTTCAACAGCGTCAGCTCGCCGCACTTCCATTCAAACCTCCATTTATAGTAACTTTAGTAACATTTTGACAGAATCAAGTTATTTTGGGGGTTCTGATATGTTAGAAGAGAATAATAATAATGATTTCTGACAGAGTGAACCCGGCACAGCTAATATACTATGTAAAGGGACATGTTACTACTTCTTGAGAACACATCTCACCAAATCAACACCCAGCTGATATTTATATTAAAAACATTTAACATTAAGACAACAGTCCTATGAGATTTGCCGCAGTGCAGTTGCAGACAGTCCTTTACTAGTAACTACTAACAAGAAGCCAGTTTGCAGAAAAATCATTCATCAAATTTTTTATTCATTATAAACCAGACTATTTTATTTGTCATTGGTGAATTTAGTCTTGTCGTTAGGAATCCAAAAACAACAGAGACAATAAATGAGCAGTAACTACAGCGTCACTTACAGGATGAAGGTGCACATAAATACAATTGCTCAATTAGAGTGGTTGAACCTTGATGCATTCGAGCTTTGTTCAAGGCTAGAGCCAATTGATTGACTATATTTAATTCTCTAAATGACAATATGGGTTCATGACCATTAATCTATTGTCCGCTTTTTCTCTGGTGTGGTCTGTGTGCCCTTATGGAAGCCTTGATCAAAGGATAATGCACAGACTGTCACTTGGCCTCCCTAAGCAGTTGGCAAGAGAACTCTGAATTATTCACATGCATTCTCATGAAAACTTGCACAGATTACAAGACGAGAACACTGTTGATGGTGAATAACACTTATCTAAATACATTAGGATCTTCTTTTAAGTTTGTGAAATACAAGATTTGAAATGTACGACTAAAACATGGAGTTGTTTTGTGATGACATGACTCTGAATTTGTAGATAATAAATAAATATATACTAAACAAACATTTTAACTAAAATCTTTTTTTGCCCCCATTTTTATGAGCTGAATTCAAAGACTTTTTCTATGTACACAAAAGGCCTGTTTCTCTCAAATATTGTTCACAAATCTGTCCAAATATGTGTTAGTGAGCACTTCTCCTTTGCCGAGATAATCCATCCACCTCACATCCACCTGTGCACTATCTTGATAGGTGTGCCTTAGGCTGGCCACGATAAAAGGCCACTCTAAAATGTGCAGTTTTATTACACAGCCCAAAACAAAGTTTTGAGAGAGTATGCAATTGGCAAGCTGACGCATGAATGTCCACCAGACATTTCTCGACCATTAGCCGTCTCCAAAGGTGTTTCAGAGAATTTGGCAGTACATCCAACCGTCCTCACAACCGCAGACCACGTGTAACCACACCAGCCCAGGACCTCCACATCCAGCATCTTCACCTCCAAGATCCTCTGAGACCAGCCACCCGGACAGCTGCTGCAACAATCAGTTTGCTGAAACATGAAACATTCCACAGACCACAGTCAACAACCTGATTACCGTATTTTTCGGACCATAAGACGCACTTTTTCTTCACCAAATAGTGGGAGGAAAAGTGCCTGAGTCTTATGGTCAGAATACCATATATTACGGTATTCGGACCATATCTTATGGTATACCCTCGCGGGTGAGGGAGGACCGCTGCCGCGCAACTCGTCTCATGGTCCGAGTTGCAGAGCTGCAGCAGTCCCGGACCTTCCGTGTCCCTTGAAACTGCATCATCCCTCCCCCGCCCCGTGTCCAGGCTTCTCAGTAGTCCACTGAGATACTGGCAGAGTGGCAGCGCCGTGTCGCCTTGCCTTACCGTAGTGGCGCCCTTTGGCAGCGGTCCTCCTCACCTTCCTTACGAGCCGATGTGTGCAGGAAAGCGCAATGCTGCTGTACTGTGTCACACCGCCATATGCTATTGGAGGATAGCATGTAGTAGGCGGTGTTACAGTACACAGCAGTGCGCATGCCCTTCACTCCAGTCCTATAATTTAAATATTAGTCTGTTATACTTTATTAAATATTTTATTACACTATTTGGTTCAGAATATTTTTTTTCCTATTTTTCTCCTCTAAAAACCAGGTGCGTCTTATGGTCGGGTGCGTCTTATGGTCCGAAAAATACGGTAATTCTATGCAAAGGAGATGTGTTGCACTGCAAACACATGAAGCAAATGGTGGTCATGCCAGATACAAACTGTTTTTTGGGCCCCCAATACAGTGAAACATTTTAGAGTGGCCTTTAATTGTGTTCAGCCTAAGGCACACTTGTGCAGTAATCATGCTCTCTAATCAGCATCTTAATGTTCCACACCTGTGAGGTGGATGGATTATCTCGGCAACGGAGAAGTGCTCACTAACACTGATTTAGACAGATTTGTGAACAATATTTGTGAGAAAAAAGCATTTTGGCCTTTTGGGATCTAAGTAAGTCTCAGTCCATTGAGGTCAGCTTATGAAAAAGTGGGGCAAAAACAAAAGAGTTGTGTTTAAATCTTTGTTCAGTGTATGATAATGTCTTTGTTGTTATAGCATAAAGTAACTACAATAAAGGCTACCACTGGTTGAAAAGTAGACTATTGCAATGGTCAAAGATGATAAATAAGAATTTTGAAGGGATGTATGACTGTGCAGCTTCAGTGAAGTGTGAAATTCCAACTAAACTGGTACAGTTAGATTAAAATGTAAACCCCAAGCGGACCACATCAGTAGCTGTGTGTGTTTTTGAGCAGATTGCAATACATTTTTAGTAGACAAATTTGGCAGATGGCTACCAACTAATGTGCTGTCCATGAGTAGGCTCGATATTTAGCTCAAGGACATAGGATACACGTTACAAATGGAGGCTTAGGAATGCACACCACACGGAAGAATCAGAGTTATACAAGGAAGGTTTAAGGACCTTGATGTTGGCTGTGGCCCCATTCAACCTTCCACACACACAGAGTGGACATTGGACACTGCCAATATAAATGTGTTTTTTGTGAATATGTTTGTGTATTTCTATGTATTATTCAACTGTCCTGGACACATTCCTGCACGGCCTGTCTGTCCTGGGAGTGGATCCCTCCTTCTGTGGTTCTCCCTGAGGTTTCTCTTTTTTCCCGGCTGTTTTTTTTTTTTAGTTTTTCCTTACCCTGATGGAGGGTCTAAGGACAGGGGGTGTTGTCTAGTGCGGCCTGCAAGCCATTTGAGGCAGCTGCTGTTGTGTTATCGGGCTATACAAAAATAAATGTCTTGTCTTGTCTTGACCTGTACTTCCTCTTTAAAGACTGTTAAACTGACAACAAAATTAGCATATGCAGCGGTAAAACAATAAACAATAAAATAATGTGTATTAGTGAACATTTGATGTGTTTGTTTGTATTGTTCATTACTTTATTTTAAAAAAACGTCTTAGCGCTGATAGATGGATGCACTTTACTTGAAAAACAATAATTCATTTTTGGACTGGGAAACATTCACTATTGGACATATCTGCTTGAGTGTTGACTTTTAAAATTGCCTGTGTTTATCTTCTCAACAGGAGTGAGGCTATCGATTTTGTGGGCACCCAGTCTCTCCTCATCATCTTGGAGGTGAGCTTTTGGAGCTGTGCTGACAGAGGTCGGTGGAGCCCAGATAAACCGTGGGACCATGCACAAGACTGTGAGGTGATCTCTCCAATCCTCCACTGATCTGTGAGCTCTGTCATCCCACAGATAGGCCAACTGCAAAGAGAAAAAGTCCCGGCGCACTCGCATGGTACAGTGAACACCAGTTGCAGTTTTGTGCAGAACAATCCCATTTGTACCACTGCCCACTCTGAATGTTAGAAGTCTATCCGGGTACGATGTTAACAATATGGCTGTGGGCTACACCATTTGGCATTAGAACATACCGCAGCATGTAGGAGGTGAAGTTTTGTAGAAGAAGAAACTTGCATAATGTAATTTGGCACACGTGTGGTGCAAGTTTAACTCAGTTTAGCTTTCGAGCATGACTATCATTCTGTGTAAGAAAATAGTTTAGACATAAGTGTAAATGGACACACAACAGCAATATAGACTCTGAGAACTCTGAGAAACACAATAACCAGTTAGTTGCCGGGATAATAAGTGACAAGCAACCATTTGCTCTCACATTCATTCACTCAGGACAGTTGAGATTCATTCATTTACCTGTACATTCTCATGTCTTTGGATGGTGGGAGGACCCTAGAAGGCCCTGGGTAACACACAGAAAGGCCATAATGTTGGATGGCCCTGGGACTGTGTATAAAGTGTGATGGAAAATGTAGGCAACACTTTCTAATAACTACACCCGATTAACTGTTGGCTACTAATGACTTAATTTATAATTTACAAATAATTGGTCCTAGATGAATGTTTTTGTAATAATGGGGCGCAGTGGCTCAGTGGTAAAGCGGTCGTCCTTCAACTGGAAGGTTGGTAGTTCGATTCTCGCTCTCCCCACAGTTCATACTGTCGTTGTGTCCTTGGGCAAGACCCTTAACCCACCTTGTTTCCAGTGGTGTTCCAGCTGTAACACTGGTGAATGGAACCTTAATGTAAGTCGCTTTGGATAAAAGCTAAATAACTAAATAATAAACAGTTGCTGTTTGACCTTCAGTTGTAAAAAAGAGACACATTAACGATAACACCAGGACACAGTTTATGGAGGCAATCAGGTTTGAAAATGCCTCATCAGGTCAAGTTGATGATTTGTTGAATTGTTATACTTCAGGTGTTTTAAATGTTATGGACACTATTGCTCCTGTTAAGGTTAAAGTGATCAGGACGAGGCAGAAGGCTTCATGGAGCAATGCTCACTCTGTCAGGGCACAGAAAAGGGAATGCCGAAAGCCGAAAGAAAATGGCGTAAATTTAAACTCTTAATTCATTATGAGGTATACAAAGAAAATGTGCATGTTTTCAATCAAATTTTGCAAAAAGCAAAATAAATATTCTTCTCAGAGATCATCAACAACAGTAGTAACAACTCACGTGTCCTGTTTGCTACAGTGAACAGATTAACAAACCCTCCAGCTCCATTTCCTCCAGAATTAGTTTCCACCACTAAATGCAATGAGTTTGCATTGTTTTTCAAAGACAAGGTTCAAGGCATTAAACATGCGATACAATCCAGAGGGCATACAACAACACTGCAGCCACCTAGGAGACACTTGGTTGGTTTAACACATTTTACACCCATTAATGACAGAACAATTGAAAAAACTGTCTCCAGCCTGAGTTCATCAACCTGCTGCCTCGATATTTTACCCACTAGATTTCTTAAGTCAGTACTAAGCAGTTTGTTACCACAACTCACTGATATAGTCAATAATTCCTTACAGTCTGGAACATTTCCAAGGGCCTTAAAAACTGCTGTCATCAAGCCTCTCCTAAAGAAGAGCAGTCTTGATGCTACAGTGCTCAACAACTATCGGCCCATATCAAACCTGCCATTTTTAGGGAAAGTCATCGAAAAAGTTGTATATCAGCAACTTAATGACTTTCTATTACTTAACAACTGCTTTGATCCTTTTCAGTCAGGATTCAGGCCCCATCACAGCACTGAGACTGCACTTATCAAAGTCACAGCAGGTGAAAATGCACCAATCCATTCACTGTGTCACTGCATCAAACAGATTGACATGTGGATGCAAAATAATTTTCTCCAACTGAACAGAAACAAGACTGAACTAATCATCTTTGGGCCACAGAAACAAAGAGAAAGTGTCAGCAGTCACCTCGAGTCTCTTTCTCTAAAATCTAAAAATCAAGTTAGAAATCTAGGGGTCATCATGAACTCGGACTTGAATTTCCACATAAAGTCAATTACATCATCTGCATTTTATCACCTTAAAAACATTTCCAGAGTCAAAGGGATGATGTCTCAACCAGATTTAGAGAAACTTATCCATGCTTTTATCTCCAGCAGGTTAGATTACTGTAACGGCCTGCTCACTGGTCTCTCAAAACGAGGGTTAAGACAGCTGCAGCTCATTCAGAACGCTGCTGCTCGGGTTCTCACCAAAACCAGGAAGTACAACCACATTTAAAATCTCTGCACTGGCTTCCTGTTGCTCAGAGAATAGACTTTAAAACAGCACTGTTGGTTTACAAGTCTCTTAATGGTTTAGCACCAGAATATATTTCTGACATGCTATTTGCTTATGAACCTCCTCGGACTCTGAGAACATCTGGGACAGGCCTTCTGCTCGTGCCCAGAGTTAGAACTAAACAGGGTGAAGCAGCGTTTAAGTTTCATGCAGCAAAAACCTGGAACAGCCTCAACTTTAACAATGTTCAAGGGGAGGTTAAAAACCTTCCTCTTTAGCTCCGCCTACACTACAACTTAAAGAGTTTTTTAATCTGCACTCTTCTTTTAAAATGTTTTTAATCTTTCTTATGTTTCTTAATCTAAATCTTGTAAATTGTCTTTTATTCCTGTAAAGCACTTTGAGTTACCCAGTGTATGAATTGTGCTATAGAAATAAAATTGCCTTGCCTTGTCTAAATGTAAATGTAAATGTATAACAGTTCTTCCTAGTTGACCCTGTAGGAATGGTCTACGTCGGATTCATGAAGCGTTCTCAGACAGCGTAATTCATCTTAGCTGCTTATAAAGTATTTTTTGGGTTAATTACTGTGCATCATTTATTATTGTTATTTGCAAAAAAGAATAAAATAACTTTTGTCTATAATTATAGTTTAATTTCCGTATTGTGTTGAGACCTTGCATGTGTGTGCTAGTGTGCGAAGCGCTTGTAACACAGAGAGCATCCTGATTGGCCTGTTTCTGCAAATCAACCAATCAATTGTCAGTGTGGGCGGGTTTTTATCTCTTCACCAAAACCAAATTAATCAGTTATGTCTATCTAGAAACAGGAGCACAATGGCAGAGGGAGAGTGCCACAAAAAAGAAAAAAAGTATAAAACACATTTTACGTCAGACTACATGAAAGTGTACCCCTGTCTTGTAAGTGTCAAACATAATGACAGTCTTGCTCGCTGAGGTGAGTTGATAAGTTTCATTTCGTGTGCATATTATTCCGGCTAGTTGCCAAGGCTAGTTGCTCAAATCTGCGAAGCAAGCATCAACAAATTACAACAAAAGCTTGCAACAAAAAGGCATAGGAAATAGGCCTACATGTAGTCTACATTTGGTGTGTATGTAAATAGTTACTTCATTGTTCTGTTATATTCAGCTGTATTTCGGTTTACAAGTAAAGTCATGTTCTGTGGTGAAATGTCATAACCTTTGTCCTCCTTCCTTTTATTTTATTTTTTTGGGGTAGCCGGGATACCTCCCTGAAATGACTTTTTGCAGGTTGGGATGTCTGGGTGTGTAACAGTGCTTTCTTGGGATTTATTATTCCTGAAGAACCTTTGTGAATTAAGGCAAGACACTATATGTGAATAGGGATTCGTATTAAATTAGAAGATATCACTGCGCAGGAGCTTGTGTTGGAATGCTAACTTTGAGTAATTTCTTGTAGAAATCTAAAGGCCGGTCGGGGACAGTGCCTCTGGACTGGCAGACCGGGGTGGTGGTCCCTCTTTTCAAGAAGGGGTACCGGAGGGTGTGTTCCAACTACAGAGGGATCACACTCCTCAGCCTCCCCGGGAAAGTCTATGCCAGGGTACTGGAGAGGAGAATGCGGCCGATAGTCGAACCTCGGATTCAGGAGGAACAATGCGGTTTTCATCCCGGTCGTGGAACACTGGACCAGCTCTATACCCTCTCCAGGGTGCTGGAGGGTTTATGGGAGTTTGCCCAACCAGTCCACATGTGTTTTGTGGATCTGGAGAAGGCATTCAACTGTGTCCCTCGTGGCGCCCTGTGAGGGGTGCTCTGGGAGTACGGGGTCCGGGGTCCTTTGCTAAGGGCTGTCCGGTCCCTGTATGACCGGAGCAGGAGCTTGGTTCATTGCCGGCAGTAAGTCAGACCTGTTCCCAGTGCATGTTGGACTCCGGCAGGGCTGCCCTTTGTCACCGGTCCTGTTCATTATCTTTATGGACAGGATTTCTAGGGGCCGGAGGGAGTCTGATTTGGGGGACCAAAGGATCTCGTCTCTGCTTTTTGCAGATGATGTTGTCCTGTTGGCTCCATCAAGCCAGGACCTTCAGTGTGCACTGGGACGATTTGCAGCCGAGTGTGAAGCGGCTGGGATGAGGATCAGCACCTCCAAGTCTGAGACCATGGTTCTCAGTCGGAAAAGGGTGGCTTGTCCCCTTCAGGTTAGTGGAGAGATCCTGCCTCAAGTGGAGGAGTTCAAGTATCTTGGGGTCTTGTTCACGAGTGAGGGAAGGAGGGAACGTGAGATTGACAGACGGATTGGTGCAGCTTCTGCAGTGATGCGGTCGATGTACCGGTCTGTCGTGGTGAAGAAGGAGCTGAGCTGTATGCAAAGCTCTCGATTTACCGGTCAATCTACGTTCCTACTCTCACCTATGGTCATGAGCTTTGGGTCATGACCGAAAGAACAAGATCCCGGATACAAGCGGCCGAAATGTGCTTTCTCCGCAGGGTGGCGGGGCGCTCCCTTAGAGATAAGGTGAGGAGCTCGGTCACTCGGGAGGAGCTCAAAGTAGAGCTGCTGCTCCTCCACATCGAGAGGAGCCAGCTGAGGTGGCTCGGGCATCTGTTTCGGATGCCTCCTGGACGCCTCCCTAGGGAGGTGTTCCGGGCATGTCCGGCCGGGAGGAGACCCCGGGGAAGACCTAGGACACGCTGGAGGGACTATGTCTCTCGGCTGGCCTGGGAACGCCTCGGTATCCCCCCGGAAGAGCTGGAGGAAGTGTCTGGGGAAAGGGAAGTCTGGGCGTCTCTGCTTAGACTGCTGCCCCCGCGACCCGGCCCCGGATAAGCGGTAGAAGATGGATGGATGGATGGAAATCTAAAGGCACAAGTTGACTAAATGTAATGAAATAACCATACTTTTTATTAATATTATTAATATTTTTATTTAATTTATTAATATTTTTATTTATTTTTTTGACGTGAAAGCTTACATGTTAAGGGAGCAAACTGGCACAAAATCTCTTAAAAAGTCATGAACAAGACCCAGGCTGATATCTAGTCACACATGAAACACAATATAAATTTGTCGACTGTTACACTAATCTATACTTTGCATTAAAACGATGACACGTGGAGGAGAGATTTGTTGAGAATGTCCCATTTATAAAAGTAGCCACAAAGATTGACTCACCTGTATCATCCGGTTGGTATTCAGGTATTCTGTCATTGTAATTGGACTTTGGGCTAGCACAAAGGTGTGACCCATTGTGGCTGGAGTTCAGGATTGATGAGATTGTGCGCACCTCACCTCACCTAATGCCACTGTACGCACAATTGGCTGTTAATAAAATTTGAATGACACTCATGACTCACTCATCACTAAATGTTAATGCTTCAGTTTACCTCAGCGACAGTTTCGGCATAGGTCAAACTTACAGATAAAAATACATTTGTGTTAATAATAAATACAGTATAGGCTATGATAGAACCACAATTCTTCAAGGTAAAAATAAAATGAACTTATGATGGAACCTTTCTCATTATGTCAAATCACGTTAAAACTCATTCACGGTCAGCTGGACCCATGTATTATTATATTATTAGAACTGAATAGTGAGAGAGTAAAATAAAAAACATGGTCGCCCATTATTTTCAATTAAAGTTTCTCATTGGGCAGGAAGCCAAAAAAGTTTTTACATCTGCGTTGTGCGGCCCATAGAGCAGGCACTTGCGTTCTTGTGTTGTACCTCGCCGCCAGGTTCCACGTGATTTGTTCTGACCAATGGGTGCAAAGGAGAGACAGAGTGGTGACTTCCCATGAAAATAGGTAAATAAACACTACAAAATCCAACCATTTTGGTCTATGTAGGTGGCCTGTCAGCTGAATACATGCAGTTTGTTTTTACATTGCGCCCTTTTGGGCCGTAGGTGTTTTTTTTTTTTTCTGCAATACCTCAGGTGGCCACCAATCAAATTTGCATCAGGGAAAGGGGGCGGTGCCCTATCCAGTTCAAATAAATGTTTATGTTTAGCCATCCATGGCTGGACCAGGGTCTGCAAACTTTCTGAGCCCAAGCACCTGAACCAGCCCCTGCTGTGCCCCTGCTGTGAACATGGGGAATATTGAACACCATTACAACATTTTGTAGTTTTTTCAATGCACTTTGGAGCACAGGAACAACCAGACCACGCCCCTGTCTACAATGGCCCCAGATCAAGAAAAAAAACATTTTATTGTGTTGCCCACCTACAATGACCCCAAATTTGCTGTTATACATGCCAACAGTCAAAAAGAACGGTAGCTAGTTAATTAGCTTGCTAATTAGCCCATGTAAAAGTTATAGTATACTATTCATAGCAGTTTTGTAGTAAGCAGACCACAAGTACACAAGTTCCAATACTGTTTCAGTAATAATATAATTAATGCACAACTTTATATTTAAGCAGAGTAATTAATAGTGACTGTTGAGATGCTGTGTTCTTGGAGCCGGGCTAATTAGCCGGTGTAGCTTCTTGACTTCTCCCTCTCGGGCTGACAGGCTGCTTTTATCAGCTCCACTTTGTATGATATTGTTGAAGAAGAGTGAAGGGGAAATGAAATATTCAGCAGCTGAGTGAGCAGGCAGCACCAGCAGGGCTTCGCGTTGTCTTGTTTGCACTTACTCCAGCCATTAACTTTACAAGCAGCATTTGTATTTATCACCAGGCCTGGATGGTTAGGAGCAATCAGAAACCAAACACAAGCCGAGAAATACAACGTTCAGGTTGACATGTGAAGAAAAACCGAGGTGAAGTGCTGACACGCTGATGTCTTAGCAGATAACACTTAAATCATTTTCCTCCCAAACTTCACTGGTACGGCTTCAAAGAGATATAGCCATAATACAAATTTCTAGAGTAAGTAGTGGTGTTTGAAGTTATTTTATGGGATTTTGCTGTAAGGCCCAGAATTGATTTGCAGAAGGGATAAAAGGAAGATACTTTATCTTCGGAGCTTTGTCGGAAAAAGCTTAGTATCCATTGGTAGTTCCGCCAATATGCCTGCGGGGCATGGAGGTAGGGTGAGGGGGTGCTGGCATTGACATTATACACCAGAATGAATTGTGCTGAGTTTACACCTCCTGCTGCTTACGTTCTGCTCTTTCATAATCTTTCATGAACCACACAATGTTTTATTTAATGTCCCGGGTCAGAGAAAAACTTGAGAAAAAACATATTAATAATGAAAGGCGTAGTACTGGGGAGGGACGGGAGAGAGAGAGAGAGAGAAAAAACACTTGGTTTGAGGCTCTTCAGCAAACAGGTCAGAAGGACCTTTTGAAGTCGGCTGCTTCAGTGCAGTCAATAGTTTAAGAACTTGTGTTATTTCTGAGTGTAAGGCCAGCTTGAACTTTTTCCTACCTGAAAATGCCAAATATCTCATTGCGGTGTCTGACTGTGGTCCTTGAAATGCTACGTGAGTGGCCAAGCAAAGAAAAAGGCCTGGGCTCTCAGTGGAGCGTTCTGTAAATGCTGTTTGGCTTCAGAATCCAGACCACTGTATTTGTGTTACAACAAACCGCCATGTTGAATATGACTGTTTATACTTGACAGTAGTTCCATTAAATGCATATCTGTAATAACTACTGTATTTCTCAGTTCTTATTAGTATCAATAAACAAACACAGGATGCATGGTGGTCACAGCTTCCATCCTAAGGCCAACAAGTAGCCTTTCTGTGAGGAAGCTGCAAGTCCTTGCTGTGTTTTTTATTTGGGTCTATATTTAAAATGTTACACTGAAATTTAGTTTTTTTTGAAAAATAATAATTTATTTTCTTTAATTTCCTACACTTTTGCACTTTACCTGCCTGTGAACTACCATCACATGTGAATTTCCCCATGAAGTGATCAATAAAGTCTACTCTGATCTAATAATAACAAGCAAATGTGTGTAAATATAAAAACTTTAAGGCGAGACACTACAGGTGAACAGGGAATTTTTTTTAATTAGAAGATATCACTGTAAAACTTCTCCAGTTTGTTACTGGCATACACAAAAGAAAATAATGTCTTTCAATTTTTTTGTAAATTAATGTTTAAATATGCAAACAAGGCCTTATATACTTAAATATACACTAATTTGCGTACTTTTCCAAAAAGAAAACCTGGAAATTTTATTTTGTTAACATGTTAGTTGAAAGGGTTTTTACTCTGGATATCTTATTTTGTGCTTTAGTAAATTAGAGAATACTGACAATAGCCTTAAAGATAAAATAAGTGAATGAATGAATGAATGAATGAAGATTTTAGCAGCTCCCCCTACAGCTTCCTTCAGTGAATCATCTTCGTAAATAGTCCTAGCACAGTTCTGGACTACATTGCTCAACTTCTTAAGACAAAGGTTCTCTCTGTCTTTTTGGTCATTCAATCATGACTGATGATTAAATAAAATATATGCTCTTTTGGTAGGATCTTAGCGAAAGTGCCAATATAGGAATGATATATCAACAAACCACTCTGTGAAAGCCTTCAGAATATAGTTAGGTATAAGACTGGACAATGGGGTGCTTGTAGGTGCTACTGAAGTGGAGATTTCTGACTCACAATGTGAGAAAATAATGATTTTGAGAAGACGGACTTTAAAGTTTTTTTATTATATAATTTAATTTATTTCTATTGAAACTACCTACAAACAAAATATATATTCAGTTCATTAATAACAGCAGTTTAAAATATTTAAAACACATGGATATTAATAAATGAATAAATTTTTAATAGCAATAGCCTTCAGCTGAAGAGAACTACCTTATCAAACACCCATAAGCCTGTTTGTTGATATGTCCATCTATAACAGAACATGAATGGACTCTAATACACAGCTTCTCTAAACCTCCAGCCTAAAATTTTCACTTTTGAAAGTCTAACCATGTCAGTCTCACATATTACAATGATAACTCATATTATTTGTATGATATGTGTATTGTGAAGCGAAATGTAATGTCTATCTCATTTCTGACACTATCAACAAGACAAAAGCATTTGGAATTTAGACACTACACTAATTGGTTTTCTGGCTTAACTTTTTTTATACTTGTCACTTTTCTGTTGTGTCTCTGATAAGTCTTAAGACTTGTTATTTTATATGCTGTTTATGGGTAAAAACAAACCATGCCAAATTACTTAAGTGATAAAGTGATTGTTTTGAAATTTGCTGCAATGATTGGTACACCATTAAAATGGGGACACTGGGACAGGGTCTGTTCAAAAGTGGGACATTGTCATGTTTTTTGACAGATACGTATTTGTTGGGACATGGGTCAGGGAGTGAAAAGTGGGACTGTCTTTATTAAATAAGGACATATGGTCACCCTATAAGAGCACCATCCGCACATTCACATTACAGACGTGGACAAAAATGTTGGTACCCTTCGGTCAATGAAAGAAAAACTCACAATGGTCACAGAAAAAACTTTATTCTGACAAAAGTAATAATAAATAAAAATTCTATGAATGTTAATCAATGAAAGTCAGACATTGCTTTTCAACCATGCTTCAATGGAATTATTAAAAAAAATAAACTCATGGAACAGGCCTGGACAAAATTGATGGTACCCCTAGAAAAGACTGTAAATAATGTGACCAAATGGACATTAATTCAAGGTGTGTGCACTAATTAGCATCACAGGTGTGTACAATATTGTAATCAGTCAGTGGGCCTATTTATAGGGCTTCAGGTAGTCACTGTGTTGTCTGGTGACATGGTGTGTACCACACTCAATATGGACCAGAGGAAGCGAAGGAAAGAGTTGTCGCAGGAGAATAGAAAGAAAATTATAGACAAGCATGATAAAGGTAAAGGCTATAAGACCATCTCCAAGCAGCTAGATGTTCCTGTGACTACAGTTGCACATATTATTCAGAAATTTAAGATCCATGGGACTGTTGCCAACCTCCCTGGACGTGGCCGCAGGAGGAAAATTGATGACAAAGAGACGGATAATCCGAATGGTAACAAAAGAGCCCAGAAAGACTTCTAAAGAGATCCAAGGTGAACTCCATGCTCAAGGAACATCAGTGTCAGATCGCACCATCCGTCGTTGTTTGAGCCAAAGTGGACTACATGGGAGACGACCAAGGAGGACACCATTGTTGAAAACAAATCGTAAAAAAGCTAGACTGGAATATGCCAAACTACATGTTGACAAGCCACAAAGCTTCTGGGAGAATGTCCTATGGACAGATGAGACAAAAATGGAAGGCACATCAGCTCTATGTTCACAGACAGAAAAATTAAGCATATCAAGAAAAGAACACTGTCCCTACTGTCAAACATGGAGGAGGCTCTGTTATGTTCTGGGGCTGCTTTGCTGCATCTGGCACAGGGTGTCTTGAATCTGTGCAGGGTACAATGAAATCTGAAGACTATCAAGGGATTCTAGAGAGACATGTGCTGGCCAGTGTCAGACAGCTTGGTCTCAGTCGCAGGTCATGGGTCTTGCAACAGGACAATGACCCAAAAAACACAGCTAAAAACACCCAAGAATGGTTAAGAGGAAAAGATTGGACTATTCTAAAGTGGCCTTCTATGAGCCCTGACCTCAATCCTATTGAGCATCTTTAGAAGGAGATGAAACATGCCGTCTGGAATAGACACCCTTCAAACCGGAAACAACTGGAGCAGTTTGCTCATGAGGAGTGGGCCAAAATACCTGCTGAGAGGTGCAGAAGTCTCATTGACAGTTACAGCAGTCGTCTGATTGCAGTGATAGCCTCAAAAGGTTGTGCAACAAAATATTAAGTTAGGGGTACCAACAATTTTGTCCAGGCCTGTTCCATGAGTTTTTTTTTTTTAATAATTTCGTTGAAGCATGGTTGAAAAGCAATGTCTGACTTTCATTGGTTAACATTCATAGAATTTTTATTTTTTATTACTTTTGTCAGAATAAGTTTTTTCTGTGACCATTGTGAGTTTTTCTTTCATTGACCGAAGGGTACCAACAATTTTGTCCACGTGTGTATATGCTATGTTGTTCCTGGACCTTTGCAGATGCGTAGATGTGTAAACACTTCTGCAGAATCTCTCTCACACAGACTGACCTCCAGCAACACACTGCTCCACAAACCATGATTCTGTGGATCCAAGATCAGCCTTGATCCAGCACATTTAGGACAAAAATAACCACTGACTAATTCAGTAATTCGTGCGACAAACATACATTATGAGCCATTCCTGTGTCATTCCTGTGGGCTGTCATTCCCTCCAACAAACTTTTCCCTTTCCAAACAATACCTGACCCGATGAGGCACTCAACAATATAATGTTGTATCAACATAATTATAATCATTTTATATAGTTTTAACCTCAATCTTTTCCATAAACCTCAAGAACTGTAAAAATGTAGTTGGATTTTTTTCTCCCAATGTACTATACATTCTTTTTATCTCAATTTTAATTTTATACATGTATGGTTTGGTGAAACATTACTGGGGCATTTAGGAGATATAAAGACCTGTAGAAGTCTGTATGTTATGTCTACTGACTGATGCCTGAGTGCTTTTCCCCTACAAACCTCTGACAACAGGTTTTCTACAGGACCAAATGAAACAAGCATATGCCATGACTATAAAGTCTGTATTCCCCGGTGGATCCTCATTTACCGTTTGTTTAAAAGCACTGGCAGCTCTTGGCAGCTCTTGGCCTCTCTGCCTCGCTGCTCTTAATTGCTAAATTACAGTCATTATTTGACGTAGAAGAGGTTCACCTGGCGCACTGACTTTGCACTGGTCTTACTGGTCTTACTGAAGAAATGACTGGAGGTTAGAAAAGCAGTGTGGGCTTCCTATCTGATTTGTTGTAATGTGAACAGTTCAGATGCACATACAAAACCATATTAACATAAACATATGAGCAATTTAAGCCTTTGTTTAACTATATGAGAAGAAAAATCTAATCAAATGAGGTTGTGATAATATAGAAAGGTTTCAGTGTCCAGTGCACTCATTGCTCAAAACTGACCTGGACCTGAGCAGGGTTCCGCTCTTGGACCTATATGTCATCATGAAATGCTCTTTTATTTATGAGAAGCATGGTGTCAGTACAGCAGAGAACAACACAGACTTTGGGGCTTATTCTAACAACATGATTGACGTTTGCACAAAAATTGATTTAAACCACCACCAATGCACAATGGACTAACAGAGTAATCCCTTTGAGCCACTTGTTTGATATGAATAGCCCCAATGGTTATACATCATGTCATGTGCTGCTTGTGGTTGTGCATTTGTTCTGTTGCAAAATCCATGTCAGGACTGAGGAAGACACAAGATGCAGAATAATAATGGTCAAAATAACTTTTATGGTTAATGCCCCGCCTCACTTATTTTTACAATCTTGTGAAGTTTGTAAAAGATATAGGACAGGGGTCTCCAACCTTTTTTTCTCAGAGAGCTACTTTTACTAAATGAAAATGGCATTCTTATAGCTTTGAACACTACATTAACCCAGAATATTAACCCTGAACTTTTATAAAATGTTGGTGTCCACAACTCATTTTTTAAATAAAACATAACAAAGAACATTTAGTTCATCTGCATGTACATTTTGTGAATGTATATGCATTACTTTCCTGTGTATCTGGCACTATAAAATGAAAACATTAAAGCTGTCAAAACTAAACTATGCAATTCCAAATGCACAGATACTTGTGTGTTCAGTCAGAAGACTGGCACTGATGGAGTCAACAAGAGAGGTGTAGCCTCAGGTTTACTCTTATGGACTCATTTAAATGTTCATCTGTCAGTCTGCTTCTGAACTTTTATGGTCCTGAATAAAGTTTCAGCCATTCCAGTCATAGCATCTTTTACAATCCCATCATCAGTGAACAGCTTTTTGTGCTTCCTTATTATATTGTATGTGCCGCTTTAAACGGCTCTTTATTTGAAATTTAAATTTGCTCTTTATTCTTTTCCTACTGTCCTTCACTTTCAGGATGTAATGCAACAAAATGGTTTCTTCCACTGGGTTCAATGGAACGCTACAAGTCTATTTCTCCACGACAGACAAATTTTAACATATTTAGTTTGTAGACTACTAAAAACAATGTCTCCTTTTGTTACATTACTCTTTACTGCAACATTTTACACTATGCACCTTTTATAAAAGTTGAATGACACTGGAAAAATGCACTTACTAAAAATTTTACCTTTGAGTACTGAAGCATAGAAATTCTAACCCACACTGACAACCTACCCTACTTTAATTTGACATACTTCAATTAATTCTACATGGCTTTCCCTGCCAATCGAAGCACCAAATTAACACCACTGCAGGCCTTCACACCTGAGCTCTGACATGTGTAACCATGCGTTTCTCCTACTGGCATGACCAGAGAGATACATGGCTAATTAGAGTGGAAAATGACCAGCTATAGGCTGGTAAAATGCTTCTGATGTCCAAAAAGACACAACGCCTAGGGTGAAATATGTGTGCTTAAAGCCAGCTAAAGCTTCACAGACTTTAATTCCGTAGTGGAGCAGGTGTTAATGTCATCTCATTTCCCCACATAAACAGCTTTCTGTCTCCCTGCACATGAATTATTAGCAACGATGCAACCGACTGTTTACTTTTTAAACAGGATGAGCGAGCTTGGGCCGCATGAAAAAGCCAAAAAGCCGGTGTGTGTGAGGCACCGCCGGGGTACAGCACAGAGAGTTGGAGTGGTGGATACTTGGGACGGAGAAAGCACCCAGAGAGTCATGAATAAGTCACGCAGCCCCTGGACCTTTCTCTGAAGGTAGTGCGCCTCTGCCATGGAGCTTTTTTATCTAATAGCAGCGAATGTCTTGCAGACGTGGGGCTTGCGTACATGCAGCGGTTGGGCTGTATATGCATGGGGGCTGTCAACATCACAAAGATGCGGATCACACGCCAGGCAGGCATCTTCATTTATCCTCCAGAGAGCCCACATCATCCGGCTGCGTTTCAAAGCCACGATCTGTCCTTGTACTCGACCCAGTCTCTAAGATTTGTTCATTACTATTTCACAATTCCAGTATTGCCCTGGATGTACAAATGTTCCAACATTACACTACATACATCAGGTCCATTTCAAGTCATGTGGCAGATGACAATATTTCTATAAGCATTTACATTTAAGTTACTATTTGATATATGTAATTAGTAAACAAGGCTCTTCTACAGTTCCCTCTTGTTTTTACTGTCGCTTGGCTCAATCATGACAATGTTAGGTATTGTGTTGTCATGTGGCCCTTTGCAATATTACTAAGCCTAAAGTCTATAATGGTATTTATATATATATATATATATATATATATATATATATATATATATATATATATATATATATATATATATATATATATATATTTCCTATTTATTATTGCCACAATGTGATGATGATGATGATGTTGATGGGGGAAACCAGAGTACCCAGAGGAAACTCAATCCTTTCAAATGTAGTAATAGCAGTCCTAATAGACAGGCGCAAAAAACTTTATTGTGGCGCATGTATGCAAGTCAACATAAATTGTTGTTGTGGTTAATTTAAAAGCCTTTTTTTCCAAAAAGAAAATAGTTAAAATGAATGAAGGATCAAATCCAAATTGACAATATTCTATTGACTATTTTCACAAACTCTTTGTGTTCTGAAACATAATGGACAACAGTTGTGGGACCAAAAATTCCATGTGACAATTATTGGCCAGGGGATGCATTAACTCCTGCCTCAGGTTAATTGATGAATCTAAAATTACGCCTATGTGAGAGTGAATGGTTGTGTCAGTTTTAGTGCCCTGCCACTGACTGGCATTTGTCCAGGGTTTACCCTGCCTAAAGCCCAAAGCTGCTGGGACATGTTCCAGTCATTAGTAGCAAGTGTATTGTTGGGTAAAATGTTGTTGTATACAGTTGTATACAAAATGGAACACATCTACGGAGTCAATTCAATGTCACATATATCTGCAAAACAAAGTAAATTTAAGGATTGCAAACAAAAAATTCCTTCGCAATACCCAGTGCTCAATTAGCCCTGCGTGTCAGTCTGCGGTGGTTTTACATTGCAATTTTCTTTGCGTGTCTGTATGTGACACTGATTTGAGGTGGAGTCAGGTCAATTGGCATTTCAAAAGTTTTTAAGTCAAGATAGCGCCTACTTGAGAATTTGATTTTGAGGTTTTTGTGTACCCCTCGCTAGTGGCAGTCAACGCTACTGTTCCCCCGAACAACCTTATCTGAGGTCGTTTTGAGATTTACCGCTGGCTCTAATAGTCCCTATAGTTTTCAAAGTTGCACAAATTTGTATTGGTAACATCTAACACTTTTTTTTTTTTATTTATTCTTCAGCTGTCTGCACGCTACTGTAACTATTCTCTGAGATATTTTAAGTAAATGTGTAAATCCGAGTAAGGTTAATTTCAGGATGCATGCTTGGAATTTTATCAGATCAATTTATCAATTTCATTAACTTATTTACATTCTCAAGAAGAAAAAAACGAATCAAAATAACAATATTGTACAAATGAATAGTTAACACAAACAAAAACAATACCAGTTTTATTTTACAATTGAATAATTTATGCGGATGACACTCAACTCCACTTGTCATTGAAGGACCATCACCTGCAGCTGAACCTTGCTAAAAACAGAACTGCTTGTGATTCGGCCAAACCAAAGGGACCTGCCATAACCTCTCCATTCAACTAGGCCCATCAACCATTACACCGTCCAGCACTGCCAGAAATCTGGGAGTGGTAATTGATGATCAACTAAACTTCACAAGTCATGTCGCCAGCACCACCCGGTCCTGTAGATTCATCCTCTACAACATTTAGACCTTTCCTATCAGAGCACTCTACGCAAATTCTAGTCCAGGCTCTTGTTTTTTGTATAGAGTGCTCAGATAGGAAAGGTCTAACATGACTTGTGAAGTTTACATACTAAATGAAGTTTATATACTAAATTAATGTAAATACATGAATGAAATTGATAATGATTATGATAACTTATTTAAAAGTGTATTTTTTTTCTTTTCTGATAAAATTCCAAGCATGCATCCTGAAATTAACCTCACTCTGATTTACACATTTACTTAAAACCTTTTCACTAGTAGTGTTTTAAAAAGGCACAATTATCTCAGAGAACAGTTACAGTAGCTCTCAGACAGCTAAAGAGCAAATGACAAAAAACAGTTAAAGACAGCTTGTTAGATGTAGCCGATACAAATTTGTGTGACTTTAAAAACTTTAGGGACCATCAGAGCCAGCGGTAAATCTCAAAACGACCGGAGGGGGAACATTAGCACTGACTGCCACTAGCGAGTGGTGCTGGGTTCTCACATGTCCAAAAACCTCAAAATCAAATTCTCAAGTAGGTGCTATCTTGACATAACATTCCCAGAATTCAAGTTAAAACTATACATTTCTCGCCAAGTAATATAGCAAAACTTGTTTTTGTGTCACAACAACAGCAATGATTACACTTTTTAACTTACCATTGTGTGCCATATCCTCCTCCATTGCGGAGTTTAGTCTGGGACACAATCTGATGATGTGACCTTGGGGGAGGGACGCTCGTAGTGATGTTGTACCTGCCAATTACCTGACTCCACCTCAAATCAGTGTCACATACTGACACGCAAAGAAAATTGCAATATAAAACCACCGCAGACTGACACGCAGGGCTAATGGAGCACTGCAAATGAATAAGTGGATATTGTGAAGGAAACATTGCTGTGCAATATTATTTTTTATTTGCAATCCTTACATTTTTTGCTTGGAAACGTTTTTTTTCAAAACTATTTTTTTGTTTTGCAGATATATGTGACATTGAATTGAAAATATTGCTGTATAGGTCTATAGAACACAATAGGAGACCTTTTAGTTCCATAGTTTCTCATTCCTGTTCAAGCAGCCCACAGAGGACAAACAGAGAACTGCCAGAAGAGAAGCACACAGTTTTTTTTTTCTTTTTGACACACTCTAGCTGAAGGTTTGGGACATTTATAAAATTACCATCAGGCCAATTTCAGCTGGGATGCTTTTTAAACAATAGCATGCCCCGGCAGAGCATCTATGCTCACCTTGCAGCCAGAAGGTCCAGGGTAATTCCAGTGTCGGGCAGGACCTTTCTGTGTGGAGTTTGCTTATTCTTCATGTGGTTGGGTTTCCTCTGGGTACTTCTGTTTCCCACAACATAAAAAAAAAAAACATGCTAGGCACCCCTTGGTGAGGCTCCCAAGTTGGAATTTCCCCACAGGGATAATAAGAGGATAGAAAAAAAAAGAATTCTAGCATCATACAGTAGGTTGTATTATTGTAGTCCTGCTCAGCTGGTCCTAAATGTCACAGCAGGACTACATATCTTAACGGATTAACATGGGATTGAATTCAGATGGTCCTATTCCCCAGACCACGAATGTTAACAATATCTGGTGATCCCTGGTGACATTTCCTTTTTACTGTGACATTTCTGTTCTATTTTCAAATTAATTGTTTCAACAATTACAAAATTAAATTGCAATTAAACATTCATAGTGGCCAGATGATGAATCCAAACACCTGCTGTGATGGTTCAGGATGTTAGCTGGAAATCAGGATAGCATAAACAGTGCAATCTGCTACAGCTAATGAGCCAGACACTGAGATGTGATAAAGTCTTTCTTTTGCTTACACAAGAAAAATCAATATGTATACTGCAATTGCTGATATTGCCATAATGATAAATCTGTAATAAATTGTGCAGCCATAATAATAAATCAATACAGATATCAGTCAGTACATAACTTTAGCAGCCCTGGTTCAAATGACAAGAAAAAAATTACCCTTTAACCAAACCACAGCAACACATAAGAGCAGTGTACATGCTCTCACAAATTGAGTAAACAAAAAAAGTGTAAGACTATATTGTCCACTGGCCGGGGAGTTGAACAGCTACATCCTGGTGAAAACTGTCAAGTCAAGTGTCTGCAACAACAGGAAAATGTCCAACAAAATGTAACCGCCGCAAAAATACTCTATAAAACATCAGTATCAGTTGAAAACTAATAAAACATTTAAGCGCGTGAATACTATTAGGGACATGACCCCTTAATGTATTAAATTTGTGACCTAAATAATTGTAAATGCTGTGTGACATAGTCAAAGCACATGGAAATTATTGTTTTGTAAATTATTTGTGCACTACATCTTCATTATAGTTGTTTAAAGAATTGGGACATGCTGTTGTATCGCAATTACTATGTACTTAATGTCCTATAAATGTTATTTACTTATTTATTACAATTTAATTGAACTTGTGCAGATATACAGTAACACAGGTTAATCAAATTAAGCTGCTCTCTTGTTTATAGTTATCCATAACTTGGTTTTGTGTGCACATACCATGTGTATTATTTTAGTGGCTATCATTATTTAGCCCAGCACACCTACTGAATTATAATTATCATATTATATTTGTTAGAGAATATGTCTCAGCTGTATTAAGTACAAAGATGTTTTTGGTGGCATAATTTGCATCCCCCTCAGAAATTCTTTTTCT
The DNA here is from genome assembly GCA_024416835.2 of Perccottus glenii. Lineage (NCBI taxonomy): Eukaryota > Metazoa > Chordata > Actinopteri > Gobiiformes > Odontobutidae > Perccottus > Perccottus glenii. The sequence goes on from CM044559.2 coordinate 8,005,672, forward strand.
GAAGTGTTTCTATTTGTTGTCCTCTGAAAACAAAAAATTACTGTTGTGGTATGTTAGAGACCAGGAATTAGCAACATAAGCCATATTTTTATTAACAGCATGATGCTAGTCATTGTATCGCTTTAATTCAAGTGATAATTTTATTACTGATGGTCAGCGCTGCCAAATCAGCTCCATGCTCTTCCAATGTGCTTCTTCTCCTCAGCTCCTGGGGAATGTTTGGTTTAGTCAAAGAGATACAGTTGTGCTCATAAGATTACAAACCCTTGCAGAATTTGTGATTTTCAGGATGCAAAGAAAACCCCACAAATAATAAAAAAGTGGTGTGGCTGTTTCAAGATGCACAATAAGGAGGCACTTGAAAAAAACGGGCTGCATGGTCAAGAAAGCCATTACTACACAAATGCATAAAGTATCCTGCTCACAATACTCCAAACAGCACAGAGACAAGCCTCAAAACTTCTAGAACAAAGTCATTTGGAGTGATTAAAATAGAACCTTTTGGCTGCAACCATACGTTACATTTGGAGAGGAGTCAACAAGGCATGTGATGAAGGGTAAACCATTCCTACTGTGAAACATGGAGGCGGATCAATGATGTTTTGGGGATGTGTGAGCTACAAAGACACAGGAAAAGATGAATGCAGCATGATATCAGAAAATACTGGTGGAAAATGTGCATGGGACGTACTTGGACGTTCCAACATGACAACAATCCAAAACACAAGGCCAAGACTATCTGTCACTACCTGGCTACAGCAACATAAAGTGCAGGTTCTGGACTGGCCTCAGTCTCTGACCTCAGTATCATTGAGCCACTCTGGGGAGATCTCAAACATGCAGTTCATGTAAGACAGCCCAAGAATTTACAGGAACTGAAGGCTTTTTGTCAAGAAGAATGGGCAGCTTGACCATCTGAGAAAATAAAGAGCCTCATCCACAACTACCACAATAGACTTCAAGCTGTCATTGACGTTAAAGGTGGCAATACACGGTACTTTTGATCAGGGTTATTTGGGTAGTTTCTGTAATTATAATTTAAAAAGAATAAACACAATTGTTTGAAGATAAATGGCTTCACCCAACCACTAACTACTGTATGAGTGAAAGAAAGTTATTTGTGATATTCTCTGAAAAATGGCAAAACAATCAGAAATTCATGTAAACTCATGAGCACAACTGTACAGTATATCCAGACTACAGTTTACTTGTTAATATTCCATTTTGGATATTTTAGTTTTTTGTAGCATGCCAAGTCTTCATGTAAATATAGCACATTTATTTTTCTATTCTCTGCTGAGTTCATCCTGCATCCATAGCACATAATCTATGAGTTGGGTCAAGTAGCATAAGCACTTGCAAAGGGTAGAGTTGTTGTATGTTGCAGTCCTAAATATTTTACTTGCTAATGGTTCATCTTCTATTCTGTGACGTTTTCATATATTCATTCAGTAGCAGCACGATGTGTATGTGATTTTGCATGACAGGTGTTATACCGACAATATGGCAGAACTACAGTACACCGGAGCTGTTTTTAAATATATCTGGCTAATGCTCCATAAAGTGTTCCGCCGCTTTCATCTTTAAAAACCCCACTCCGGGCCATTTCTTTGAAACTCCTTTTTAATCGCCCATGCTTAAATGTTAATTGCATATACCTCTTCCAAACACACTCTTTTCCTTTGTCACAGGCTTTTTGTTAGAGAAATATGTTACTAATGGCTTATGAATTAATAAGAAGGCAAACTGAATTAGACTTTCATGCAAGGTGATTGTGGAGAGCTTGAAAGCCCCAACATTTTATTCAGATTTTCAAAATTTTCTGGCTGAGTGAGTTCCTTTTTGCAGCGGCATATAATGCATCCTTTGTCATTGTCTCTCAGCAGTGATTTAGGCCCAGGGATGTTCTTGGTGTAATTTACTTACCCAAGCAGAGCCATTAATTTTCTATTATTGTGAAAAGATGATTCGTGTTTTGGAGGCTGTCTTGATTATTTATTTAGATACACAGCAGGGAAACATGAGGCTGTGGCTAATGGAATATAAAGTCACAGGCCTCATTCCCATTCTGACATTTAACTACAGAAGAGGCACATGTGTTAATGTGTCCTCCCCAAGCACCTTAATTCAACTTGAAATTTCTAATGGAACTAGCGATCTGTGCGGGGGCCTCTGAGACAGAGCGGGGGAGGGAGCACAGCGGCTTAACACATAAATTCACTTGTCTGAGTTGTGGCAGTGCAACTTAAATGCTCCACTGGTTGGATGTCTAGAAGGAAATGACAGCAGATAGTAGCTCTGTTGACTCAAGTCCGACTTTCAAACACTGATATGATTTTTGCTTTACAAAATCACAGCTATTCAGATTTGTAGTGCCATAATAAACAATGAATCTAAAGGATTCATGACAAGTAAAACATTTTTTATATACAGTAGAACTAGTAGTTTTCCTTTCTGTACATTTATTTTATTTATTTTGCTGTTCTTTAAAAGTATAACTTTTAAACAGTTTAGTGTTTAAGTTACTTTTAAGGCTAATTTTGTTTTGTTTTGGTGCCTCTTTGATCCTTTGTTTGTGGTTTTAATTTTTGTATTGTTTTGATGGTTGTGCTTTCGTTTTTAAGTAACACTTTGATGTTTTTGTGTTGTTTATTATTTCTACTGTTGATTAAGTCCTTTGTAGTGTCTTTTTGATCTTTTTTGAGAAATGATTTGTGATTTCTAGCAAAGTTTTGATATTTTGTAACATTGGTTTAGGAATAGTTGATTAAATATATATTAAGACATTTTTTGCCACATCAAAAGGCAGTGGGTGCAGAGAGGGAAAAGGTGGCAATGTTTTGGACGCCTGAGATATGTTTGTCTGTACTATACTGTTTGTTTATTTGACCTTTATTTAACCAGACATTACAAATCTCTTTTGCAGGGGAGTATTAGCATGTTATTTCATTTCATTTACATTTAGTCATTTAGCCAACACTTTTATTCAAAGCGACTTACATTAAGGTTCCATTCACCAGTGTTACAGCTGGAACACCACTGGAGGCAAGGAGGGTTAAGTGTCTTGCCCAAGGACACAACGACAGCATGAACTGTGGGGAAAGAAAGTAACCTAATCTTTACCAACTATAGAATGAATCATAGCTATCATATCATATCATCGTTAATTTAAGTACATGTTCTATCTATTTATAAAACATTAACATTTTTTCAAAGTCTTCATTCAAAGCACAATATGATTATTCTATAAACTGCCAATAAAAAGTCTTTCTTCCAACGTATTAAAATCTTATAATAAAGTTATTGGTTTTAATTCTTTTTCTGATTGTTAATCACTGATAACGTGTGGAAAATTAGGGTTCAAACCGTTCAATAAAACAGTTTTGCTCATGATTAATTATGTATCTCCTAATATCTTACATATCCAAAGTACTTTAAGTACAAACCTTTATTTTCTATATAAAGCAAAGTGCTTCATTATTTATCTATTACTATACTGTACTATACTGTATTATATATAGGCAGGTTGCCATGTTGTGAAAATCAATCATGCTGTAAATTACTTGCCCTTCAAGCCATCTGCTCTATAAGTCTAAATATAAATAACCAATTAATAAAGTGTTATATCTGTCCCTGAAAATGTAATTACTAAAGAGTAATAGACTTTATACCATAATTATGCCTTATATAGAGCTTTCAAGCATCAGTTAAACACATATCTTACAATACTATACCACCTATCTATAAAATTGTTTGTCTAAAACGTACATGTAGGCTCTACATTTGTGAAGAAAACTATCAAAAAATATGAAGGTTTTGACTAATTAGGCCAATTAAATATTACCTGTAGTTAGTTTGTTTGCTTTTTTTAGTTAGAAATATGTAAATAAATATTTTAAAAAAGCAGTGACCACACCTTTAAATAGTTACAACATAATTATTATGGTATTAAGTTACTTGCTTGTATCCTTAAGTTTAGAGTTGTGAAAGTTGGATTTATGCTGCCACAGCTGTTGATTGAAAATGTTGAGTGGCCACAAATCTTGTTCTGGTGTGTTGGCTGTGAATCAGAGGCCTGACACTCAGTTGTTATTACAGTTAATGACAGCGTCTCGTCTCAGTGACTAACATGTGAGTGAGGGGAAGGACTCTTTTTGGCTGCACTCCAGTCAAATGGGTCAAGCTTCTTCACTTTGCTACAAAGGACATCTAGTGGTTGCACTCACAACCAACTCCCCAGCCTCTCTCACACTTTGGCACAGTTTTCTGGAATATGGTTGAGCAGTTTTCTAGTCATGGGAAAGACAGAAAATGGAAGAAAATATAAACTGTTAATTGGAGAATATATTTTTCCCTGGAAATAACCTATATCATTGCAAATTTAATGGCAATTTTTAATACAATTATGATAATCTTATTACTTTGTTTTTTTTCTTTGCTTTGTTGTTATTATTTTATTGAGTAAGTAATTTTTGTTTATTTTTCAAATTGTTTTGATTAGTTTTGTTCTGTTTTTGTTTCCCTACAACCTTGCATTTTGAAAAGGTTATGCCTTGTTTTGTTCCCTCTTTATTTCTAACATTGTTACTTTTTAGCATCATTTGATGCAATTTTGTTGGTCTTATTAAGTAACGTCTTTTGTTTTGGTGATATGTCTGACAAAAGATATGTTTATCATTACTTACCTTAGCATACTTAGCATTAGTTAATTGATTAATAAATTATTTGTTTATTTTGATCATTTAATGTTCTTTTGTTCATTTTAAGTGACATTTAGTTTAAAACATCATGAATACTAGACAAATTCTAACTTCAAAAGATCTAAGTTACATTTTGTCTAGTTTTCGCTGCTTTAATTTGTTTGCGTTTCATCTTTGTTTTGTTTTCTTTATAATAATATTCTTTTGCATTCTTTTGTTACTTTTTTGTTGTTTAGTTCTTAGAAAATTTGGTTTATTTGTCATTTTGCACTGTTCTTTTGTAACTTTGTATATATTTTGTCTTTCTTTGATCTACAGTATCTCAAGTAACATTTTGTTACTTTCTCTGTTGCTTTTATCTGTCCTGATTGATCTTTTTTCTATTATTGTATGTTTTTTTTTCTGTTTAGTAAAGTCCAGTACAGCAGAGGAGCACTGTGTGAAGGGTACAACATCAGGGAGTAATATTCAAAGCATAGACTCCTGTGTTCTTGAAGGATGAAAATAACTGTTCATTAAATAGTGTCTTCTGTGCAAAGCCAATAGAAATTGATCTGATAAAAGATGTAATAGGACGGAGAGCTGACTGACACTGCAATAATCTCAGTATGAACGCGGTGCCGGCCGGCAGATAATTAAAGAGACCAGGCTGTTAGGACATGACTATTAGCAGGTTAATTAGACAATAATGAAAGTGATACCTCGGGTTACTGTGGGCTTTAGCGCAATATGATTTCTCACACAACGATATAAGGTGGGTGTTAAATTTAATCCTTTCACATTAATAGAGAACGGCGTACCTTCCAGTCAATTATTGCCAAAAGACTTCACCTGCTCGGCAGCCACAAATGGAGACTTCAGAATAGATGAATCTATTTGGTGGCTGTCCACTCCGATTAGTTTGATGAAGCTTACCAGGCTTTTAGAGGGGATATTTGCGAATTTAGCAGGTGGCACATATCATTCATGGATCGCTTTATTAAAGAGATTGAAGTGTTTCATTTAATGAGTAATTCATTTCCAGCTACTTTTTGACCCACTTTGACAGAAGTAGAAGTATGGCTGCTATTAAAAATATTGCTTAATGGTACTTTCATAACCTTGAGTGGAGCGTCGTCCCAGTCGCCGCTTGAAGCTGTCATCTTAACTCTAAAATTATGTGTTTAATTATAAATCTGTGTCGGCTCGTCATAAAAAATGAGTCAAAGCATGGCAGAACTTCATGCTACATAGTTGTATTAAAACACGAGTAGCATAATTATCTGAGAATATTCCTGTTTTTTTTAAACATCAGTACAAACAGTTGCCTACCCCAGCTTTAAAATTTCCTCCATTAATATTAATTTACTATTAGAAATATGTAGTAGAGACATAAGTGTGTTGAAATTATAATGAAGAAATGTACTTTTGCATCAACAGCTTTACAGATTCTTGTGCTTACTAATTAGTCTTATTTTTTCAATGGTAAGCTTCATTTGCATATTTGTTGCCTAAAGTGTCACTATTTAATCATGAACCAGGAATCTATATCTATATACTGTATATTCATTCATTCATTCATTTTCTACCGCTTAGTCCCGTTAGGGGTCGCGGGTGACTGGAGCCTATCCCAGCAGCTTTGGGCCTGAGGCGGGGTACACCCTGGACAGTGGCCGGTTAGTCGCAGGGCTGACATTTAGAGACAGACAGTGACAGACAACCATTCACTCTCACATTCATTCAATAGGGACACTTTAGATTTGCCAATTAACCTGTACATGCATGTCTTTGGACGGTGGGAATATACTGTATAATTATTTATTTATTTAAGTATAAATGTCTCTACTAGCCACTTATGTTTCTACTACATATTTCAATGTAATTTAATGCAAATGCAGGAAATTTTGAAGCTGGCGTAGGTACTGTTCTGTTTGTACTGATGTGTCAAAGAAACATTGTTGTGTCCTTGGGCTAGACACTGAACCCACATAGCCTCCAATGACAAATGTGTGAGAATGTTGGGACAATGGATGAAAATGAGCCTAAGGCTACAATCTGTCGTGTTTACTGTTTAATCAAATAAATTTAAATGTATAGTCTCAAAGTCATTATGTAGTAACTGGGAGAGTGTACATGCATTTCATCAAAACTTCAATACCAACTTTCTATCTTTCTAGCTAAATCCTAAAAAGTTATGTATAAAGTCAAAACAAGCATCTTCAACTCACCTTATTTACTAATAAGAAAATATAATTTATAGCTATCCTTTAATGCTACAGCTTCTGTTATTTTCGTTGGGGTTAATCCATAGGGTTTTCCATGTTTTACAGAACTATACCATCCTTCATTCATCCATCTTTTGTTATTTTGATTGAGTAGCCTCAGCAGCACATTACATTCTGTGCAAGCTTCAGTGTGTAATCATAGGAGTGATATGAAGATATACAAATAAAATGCCTTTTCCAGCTTTACTTGTGCATTTGGATTTATTGTGAATAACTGAGCTGTACTTTTGACTTGTGCACTTTGGATAAGTGGATGAAATTGTTCAATAACATTGCCATCTTTATCCGTCCTTTGTATATTTTACAGCCGGAGCAATTTCTGACACCCTGTCCAGAGGAGTGACCTGCAAGGTGTTAGAAGTCAGTCAGGCTGGGGTCAAAGGTCAGTGCATGGCGTGATCTCTTCCTCAGGTTAGAGTGACACTTCTACCCCCCCCTAATTGACTTACAAATGCTCTGTGTCGAGTAACTCTGAGCACGGCTCTGAAGTCAATATGACTTTATTAGCATCACATTGACTGTTCCTGCTTGCACTGTTGACCCCGACTAACTGTGACCTACTGTCCAGAGACCCCTTTTCTCTCACGTTCATTCATTCCATCATTATCCCACCTCTCAATGATCACATCACCCTATGACTCCAAATCCAGGAAGAGTGCGGGCGGCCAGGAAATTTGACATTGTTGCTTCCCCTTTTTAGGAGTCCATCAGTAAACCTCGCTAATCCACAAATCCAACCTTGGATTTGAGCCGCTGTGTCTGAGGGAAAAGTAATTGGGTTGTTGCTAATAATTGGATTTTCTGCTGCTTGGTCAAAAAAAGAAACATAACCTGCGTTCACACGGAATGAGCTCCTTTAAGCTCCGGTTGGTAGGTCTAAGGCAGGCCCCAGGTTGCGCATATAAAATGATTAACATTTAAAATCTGCTTCCAGCCTCGGCCTTTTAAATAGCACATTCTGAAAGCGCTGTAATTTTTAGTTAAGTAGGCTGTAAGTAGTTCATTATAAGGACTGAAAGGGTCATTAATGAAGAAGTCATTAGTTGCAGGAAGAGGGATCGAGGTGAGACAAAGGGGAGAAAATTACCTTCTCCAGTCGAGTTTCCCTAAGCTCCTCAGGCTCGAACATTTTCCAATCGGCTTTAGGGAATTGTTTTTTGATCGTTGTGTTTGAACCACTGTGCAGCTATGGTAGATTGCATTTAATAATTTGCACACTGCTGTGACTGAAGATCCTCACAAACAATTAAATACAGTATTTTTGATCCTGTACATTTTAAGTAGTAAATAATAGCCATGCGTCCATGCCATGCATAGACTGCATTTCACAATGGGAATTAGGTTTCAAAGTCAAATCCATACATACAGTATAATGTAAACTTTACTGTTGTACAGCATTTCATTATGTTTTATTGTATAGTACAACTTGTACATTAACAAAAAAAAAAATTTTATACATGTTGACCTTTACCCATTATTTTAAAATGTAGAGAAACTAATAAAATGAATTGTGCTCATCTGTCACACAGTAAATCATTTTAAGGCACACTAAGGAGAATATCCAATATATAACCTTTGTAAAAAGAAATTGTGCAATGTTTAAAGTTAAAAACATGTACACTGAGGCTTAATTTTATGTTAATATTTGTTGTCATTCTGATGCAGAGGCCACTAGTGGCTACAGAATGACCTCATACTCGGTGCATTATGATAGACTTTTTGGACTGTCAGTGAGGTAAAGTTTTATCAGAATAGTTTTATTGTAGGTGCAGTTGTTAGCGTCAGACAGTCTCAGAACAGAGCTGTATTGATTGTGTGGATGGGAAAGTCCTTGGAGCCATGGCAGCTGCGGAAATGAGCGGCGTACCACATGTTGTGTCCGCGGATAGACCAGGGAACAACAGTGTTCCCTATCGTGACTTTGAGATCCCATAGATTACTGGCTGGAGTGAACTTCACGTTGCTTTGGGGAAACAGCACAGGGGCTCAGCGCACCCCTACTGCAGCTTACCCCCAACTCATCACACACTGAAGTCATCCTGATTGTTTTCCCCTGTGAAGCCATTAGATCTGGAGACATGCAGGCTTCACCAGGCACTAATCTAACAGCCCCCAAACAAGTCCTGTATACAGCAAATCCATAGGCTCCCGCCAGAATCCAACATCCCTGCTGTGTGCGCACAAATTCATGTTTGTGTGGGGAAAACATGGGAGCACTCCCATCTATTTGACAAATGCACTAAAGATGCACTATTTTATTCTTGTGCATGTGCATTTTGTTGACTACCAAAGAAATATACCCTTTAGTGAAGCCAGAAACTTGTATACTGTTCTCGGTCAGGGATCACAGGCCTCCTGGTAAATGTATTTGTTCTGCTGGTCACTATTCAAAGTCATGGAATTGTCTGTAAATTCAGAAAAAAAACTATAATGTATTCGATGCAAACATTCTCATTTCTGGTTTAACTTTTTTAAATACCATTAGATCATTGTTTATCTTCTGGAAAAGAAAATAGGCCAATACACTGGATCGTAGCAGAGTCCTATTTGTACAAAATAAACTAAAATTACCCTACTGTTTCAAAAGACATGTTCTTTCTTCCATCTTTCTTAAATTCTTAAATAATTTCTTAAACTTGTAAGTAAAGATGGCGACCATTGTTCATAGTTTGTACATAAAGGGATCTGCGTCCTCTGCTGGCTAAAAGTGACGCAGGGCGGCTTTAAGTAACCCATTCCCTACAGAAGGTAACTGTAAATATAGCAGACAGGATCAACAAGATAGACTTTGTATGGCTGCAAATGAGGCCAGTGAAAAACCTTTGATGAGAAGTATGACTCAGTTTTACAGAGACAAAACAAGATGTTATCCCAATTGAGGTAAGGCTTGAAGTGAAGTTATCCATGAAAATAATTATAATAAGATAATATAATAAGACAATATAATGATTTGTACAATTTACATGTTTATAACATCTGATTTAAACAATACAATTCTTATAACATTTTGCAACTTTAAGGTAAGATATAGACAAAATAAGTTCAAATTAGTAAGATATACCTTTATTACAATTATAAAAAAATAAAACTTTACATATGAAAGCATAGTTTTTATAAATCTACATTGTGCAAAAATTGGACTATGCTACTCTCTTTTTATCTAGAAACTGTACGTACCTTTGTTCTGTTCAGATGCATTGGCCTTTTAAATGTCATTCAAATAATGGCTGATAGTAGTAATAATAGTTTCATAATAGCTTTGCACTACAGTGAAATATGGATTTTATGCTAACAACGTGAAACAGCATTACACTAATTGTACACTACAATTACAGCGTGACTAATATTAGTAGTGGGAGACATTGTACTAATGTGGCTCAAGAGACAGGTCTGTGCTTCAAAGATTGAGTCAGGGATGAGAGGCAGAGGAGGCTCAGCCAGGAAATCCGCTCCCCATCATTTTCTGTATTACCGCACACTAAAGGTCAAAGCTGAAAAATCTTACTGGAGTGACTACAATTATATATAATTTTTACAAGAGCGGGAACAAAGAATTGAAAGAGCACAGGCCCCTTTTTTCCTCGCAGTTATTTCCAGAAAGCTCTAATTTAGTAATATAAAATAAGGGCAAGTTAAAAGCACTAGACAAATCCTTGAATAATGGAAAAAAACCTCCTGTAGATTAAGGAGTGGGAACAATGTGGTGTTGGACTTGTATGAACACAACAAAGGGAGAGGTGAGGGAGCGGGACACAAAGATATGCATGTATGCAAGCAGATTTTCACAAAACATTTGGAAACATGAGGCGTCTACATGTCAGAAATGTCAGCGGTGCTCTGTAGTTCTTCAGTAGAGGATCCACCAGTGCATAAACTATCAAAAAATGAATCTGTTAGAGGACCATTCACTCACCGAAGACAAACTCTTTCAGTGGTTGGTCACCTTTGCTTTCACCATTTCTGTGAACAAAACTGAAATCTGTGTTATAGGACTACTTAACTTCAAACATTTACTCTCTTTTATATGCAGTATGTCACTCTGTTTTCTTCACCATTTCTAAGAATAACCATTCTAAGAAATGATTATTCGGTTGGCCAGTGGCAGCGAAGCACCAAATTGAAAATGCATACATGCAGACATTTTGTTTCAGTGTTTTTGTTTTGACCTATTTAGTGAACAAAACAGGTGTCAAGTTTGGTAAATTATAGTAAAGCTAACATAAATGCATCCAAAATATATAAACTGCAATTTTTGTAATGTGCAATTTTTTAAAGTAAATGTGTACTGCGAACAAACTCAGACACCTATCAGTATCAGCAAATAAAACAATAGGTGTCTGTTTTATTTGCTGATACTGATACTGTATTTTCTTCACTGTTTCTTTGAATAACACAGGTTGAGATTTTGGCAAATGGTCTTGGCCTCATCTGGATGGATATCCACCATTTTGATTTGCAAATATTTCTTGTACACTGTTCCTTTCTTTATTGCACCTAACTGACCGTGAAAAGCTATTAAGTAAACAGTTTTATTTGCTGATAGTCACTCATTTATTTTTATTATGTTGCAAAGTTCCATAAATGTATTTACATGTAGGACAATTTGTCATCACACAATATCAGACACCCACTGTGTGTCTTTTGCTCATTGTCACCTTTTCCCACAATTTGTTTGAATAGCACATGTAGAAAATTTGTCCAAAGACAAAAATCTAACATTAATGATTAAAATGCATAAAATGTTAATCTGTGATATAGTACTATTCACTTTCAAACAAACTCCAACTTGGTTATTCTGGCATATTCAATTGTCACTCTGTTTTATTGACTATTTAATTCACAAAGTTGGCCAGTAACCCGTTCAACCACTCATAGTTGTTCTGTTTTCTTCACTATTTAATAAATCTGGCCAATGGCAGTGAATCAAACATCTAATGTGCAAATGCATGAAATCTGTTTTCTTCACCATTTCTTCAGGATAAACACATATTCGGAAGCAATGCATAGAAAATACATACAATCTACAATTACAAAACTAATAGTTTTAGACAGTGACTTGACCCTTTCAGTGAATAAAACAGGTTTCAGATTTCCCAAATAGTAGTAAAGCTATTTACAAATGCATACAAAATGTAACTCTGTGTTATAGGACAAAGAGTGTCGCTCTGTTTTCTTCACCACCTCTCTCACCACCTTTCTTTAACAAACTTTCAATATTGTATTGTAATAATATGTGTTTTTTTTTTTCCACAATTACTATATTATTTTATACCATTCACTCTACTGCACAAATACAAGTCATATGTAAAGTGAGTATGTGAGCTACACTAAGTTTAATGAGTAGAATTATGAAGAATTGTAATATCTTTAACAAAAGTAATTATCATGAAAACTTAGAGAGTGAAGTTACACATAAATATTGTCATCTGTGTTATTAATGGTTTCAAAATTGGACTAATTTAAAAGTCAAAGTAATTAAAAGTACGTGTGCTGGGTTCAGATAATGAAGTGACAATAATGTGGAACTCAATCAAACAGTGCTAGGTGTTTTTCTGGAAACTGTTCTTTAAGATGCCTTAAGATGTGCAATGTTGAAGAAAAAGGTGTTTGCATATTTCATATTTATCGACCTGTTCTCCATCCATCGTAAAAGTCAATTATGACATCGCTGTGAATTATTGAGAAGGCTCCCCTTTGGTCTGTGCCGGTGCTGAAAACTTCATCTGAGAGCCCCCTGTTGCCTGGAAAGAAGGTTGTAAATGAGAACTTTTGATATCCTTTTAAGGCCATAACAATACAATGAGAGTGACTTTGTTCTCCCTGCACTGTCCACCCGACTTCCCTTTTTTTTCCATTTTCCCCATCTCAAAAGCCCACATTGTTTCCCAGCACACAAATAAATCAGTGTTCCTCTCTTTTCATCTGTGTTGGAAAATAATTAAAATGGCACTGCTGAATTGTGTACAAGCTGATTCCTCTGTTCGGTAAGCCACCTTCATCTAAGAAAAGCCCCCTTTTTTCATAATAATATGTTCTGCTCTGTTTAAGATCGAGATCAAATAGTCTCCTTGCAGAGCTGGGGTAATTAGATTTCACTATGTAAATGGCCTTTATAGCACAGCGCCGGTGTGTGTGATGCACTGCTTCCACGTTTGTTCGCTGCACTGCTGCCTCCCTCAGGTCATTTGGGTGTGAATCACTTGGCACGGGCCCCGCACTCCGATGCAGACCCCGGCCCCGAGTAAACAGCATCACATAGAGGCATTCTCCAAACAACTCTTTTAGCTGTAATTACCGCCACACACATTGTTTTCATTAGAATGTTTTGGGTGAATGTTGTTGCATTTGAAAGCATAAGTAATTCATAGCTGTGTATTCAGATACATGCTGTCTTGTAAAAATATGCAGTGTAGGGCTAACTCGTATGACCTAGATTATGATTAAGAAGCAATTATTTGTGTTTTTGACCGAAAAAGTTTGCACTCTATATATGCTATTGATCTATTAAAGCTTTATTATAACCACACACTATAAAACAGTAGCATCAGTAAATCTATTATTAATGATTAACAACTGAATAAGAATTTATGTATGCTGAAATTTCATTTGTATGTATATCTACATATTTATTATTCAAGACTAAAACATTAATCTAAACATGAATCTTTATAACCTAATAGTGCTTATTAATTGTGTAACCATATTTCTTTTTGCAACAACAGACAACAGTTTGCTTCTTAGATGTTCTGATATATTAAATATTAAATAAGAGCCTTGATAGTCCTTGATTATGATGTGGGAAAAGCATCAAAGTTGATCAGCTGGGTTTGGCAAAATGACCATAATGTTTCAACTCTATTGTTTTTACATAAAAAAAAATATTACAGTTGATATAGTATGTTTTAATGCTGCTACTGTGGGGACTGAGCCTTTGAGTGTTAGAATCGATTGCTTTTGACTAAACTCAAAGCAACTTTTAGTTTCCAACAAGTTGCTTAAAATTGTTGAAACTTCTGTAATTCCATCTTGTGTGTTTAAAATCTGAAAAGTGTTCACAATGCGTTAAAATGAACTTCTGTTTAGGAGATAAAGTCTAAGGACTATGTGTAGTTGTGATCTAACTCATGCCATCAGCTGTTTCGGAGACCCTTATGGTATTTAAAGTTATACAAATTTTATTAGTAGGAATGAGAGAAGGCAAAACTATTCCTCTGACAAAAACACACAAAAATTCTCAAAAAGCGTTTTTCCTTGGGCGGCTGCACAACCCATTTAAAAGCTTTCTCTTCGACCTGACGTAATGTCATGTTGACAGATAACAGAAACTCACCAACTTCACATTTTATTTATCTTTAAGAGTTCACTTTGAATCCCACAAAATTCCCCAAAACTGTTTGATTTGTTCTGAGAAATGCAAGTTGAACTGCAGCTCTGCAACTGAAACTGGTTAAAATTTGTCCCCAAACTCTCCAACTGTATAGCCATTTGGTAATGGACATGGCAGCATAGTTTCTTTTATTAATGTTTTACGGTTACATTAGCTAAAGCCATAAGGTGACGTTAAACCTGACTAGCAAGCCATCTTACTCTAACTAATCCCATTATAAATAATCAGTCAGTCTGTAAATAATATTCCAACTTTCTAAGAAAACTCTCTGGAAATGATGAACCATCAGAGGGCCACATAAATGCAGAGATAATAGGAGGATGAAAAACAGGGGTAGGGTATCAGTGAGTGTAATAGAGATGTGTGGCAGCTCTTGTGTTGTTATTATTCAAATGTCATCTTTTTGGAGGGGGTTAGGGGTAAAAAGAGGGGGGAGGCTCGGGGGTGGGTGTGTGTTTGGCTCTGCCTGTCTTCTTCTTCCCTGCAGACAGCAGCCATTGTCTTGAGGGAGACAAAAGCCGAGTGACATCACTAATGTTTGAAAAATACACAGCAGGCTCCCATTATGCACTACAGTGGGAGCCTGGGAAGGGGGACCATATGTTAGGGCTGAGGGCTACGCTCGCCTGCCGCCGGTCGCCGCCGCGGATCACTCTCTCAGCCTTGTCAGAGCCGTGTTGTAAAACAATTAAGCCCCTATTAACATATATTTTATTAATTGCCCTATCAACATGGAACCACAAAGACATGGAAGTGCCCCCCGGTTTTCAGACAGCCAGGCGAGTGTGGCGGCGTTCTCACAGATAGTGACAGCTGAAGGAATCAGGTCAGATTATATGGACAGCCCCACACATTTGTTTGCTATTGATAGCCGCATTCAATTCAATTAGTAGCCTCTCGTTTGGCTGATGAGGTTAGCCCTGGCTAGTGTTTATAGTTTAATGTATGCATGGATTTCTCCTTCAAAAGCAATGCCGTCTCTTTTTCTCGTGTGTCTGTTTCTTTTATTATTTTTTTTTACATGTGCAGTGTACTGTTTCATAATTATTGCCTCTCAGCTTCCCATTTCCTCCGGAGTAATTGGACTGCCCTGTTAGATTATCCGGTCTAAACTGCAATACTAATTATAGAGCCTTAACAGTTGTGCCGCGTCAATAGTCTATTAGGATTAATTAAAATAGGAAGTGACAGCTGACGATTAAAGCGCATCGCACGCAGTTCAACAATGTAGAGGTCAAACCATCCAACTTCTGAAGCTAATTCTTCTCAAAAATGCAAATGGTTTGTATTGACACGTCGGGCTTGACAATCACATGCCTGGCTTGTTTTCTGATGCCGTGTTTCAGCGTATGTAGATGTCATATTGTTATTGTGACAGAACAAACGGTTCCTGTAATTGATTATGCTTCTAATTACAAAGCATACAATTAGTGGGGAAGTTTATTGATAGGCCCGCGTGTGGCTTTTAACCCCGAAGCTGTCCGTCTACCCCCACAGGAGACGTGTGTCCTTTGGTGTTAATGACGGAAACGACTTTTAGATACAAGCCCAGACCATCAGCCGTGTTTACACGCTGACCCGGACTTTTACCCGTGTGACCCTGCTGCCTTTATATATGCCAACATCTCCATAATTATATTGCAACGCACCCACCCGGATACAGATGTAAAATGTCAAATGAGTCTTTCTAACATGTGCTTAAAGAATAAATTGGACCTGATAGAGATGACTCTTGAATATTGTAAACCCTTGTGATTACCCACCCATCCATCCATTCATCTTCTACCGCTTATCCGGGGCCGGGTCGTGGTCTAAGCAGAGATGCCCAGACTCCGAGACACTTCCTCCAGCTCTTCCGGGGGGATACCGAGGCGTTCCCAGGACAACCGAGAGACATAGCCTCTCCATCGTGTCCTAGGTCTCCTCCCGGTGGGACATGCCCAGATCACCTCCCTAGGGATGTGTCCAGGAGGCATCCGAAACAGATGCCCGAGCCTCCTCAGCTGGCTCCTCTCGATGTGGAGGAGCAGCGGCTCTACTTTGAGCTCCTCCCGAGTGACCGAGCTCCTCACCCTATCTCTAAAGGAGCGCCCCGCCACCCTGCGGAGAAAGCTCATTTCGGCCGCTTGTATCCGGGATCTTGTTCTTTCGGTCATGACCCAAAGCTCATGACCATAGGTGAGAGTAGGAACGTAGATTGACTGGTAAATCGAGAGCTTTGCCTTACAGCTCAGCTCCTTCTTCACCACGACAGACCCATACATGGACAGTATCACTGCAGAAGCTGCACCGATCCGTCTGTCAATCTCACGCTCCCTCCTTCCCTCACTCGTGAACAAGACCCCAAGATACTTAAACTCCTCCACTTGAGGCAGGAGCTCTCCACCAACCTGAAGGGGACAAGCCACCCTTTTCCGACTGGGAACCATGGTCTCAGACTTGGAGGTGCTGATCCTCATCCCAGCCGCTTCACACTCGGCTGCAAACTGTCCCAGTGCACACTGAAGGTCCTGGCTTGATAGAGCTTGTGATTACAATCAGACATAATAGAAAAAGCATGGCTAGAGAATTTTATCTGGTTAAATAAAAGGTTAAATAGAAAAATAAAAAGTAAACCTATGCAGCGTTTTTGGTAACATTGCGTCCTGTTGATACATACAGTAGCATTGCAGAAAACTCAACCTGAATTTGTATTGTTAAAGTATTGAAAATATTGTGATGACAACAACAAACATTAACACGTTTTATTTCTATACAATGATGAATCCCTAAAGCTGTTCCATGTATCCCACAAAGTCGCCTCTCGTGTGTTATCATACGTGAAGACTCTTTACAT
Source organism: Perccottus glenii (assembly GCA_024416835.2). Taxonomy (NCBI): domain Eukaryota; kingdom Metazoa; phylum Chordata; class Actinopteri; order Gobiiformes; family Odontobutidae; genus Perccottus; species Perccottus glenii. The sequence continues at coordinate 8,022,859 of CM044559.2, forward strand.
CCTCAGTCTGTGCATGTTGATCTGATTGTGTTCTCCCCTCGTTGTGAGCTGCCGCTGCCTGAGTGGAGCCATTCAGCGGGATATAGTGAGTGTGTTAAAGGCCTGGAGTGCTAGGGGGCATACTTACCCCCAAGATCCCAGAGGAGCAATGTTTTTATTGGTAATAAGAAGCGATAAATACAGAGTGAGGGGAGGCCTCCATAGAAGTTCCCCTCCTCTGAGACTGCCGTTTCTGTCTGCGGATAGAAAAATAAAAAATAAAAGTTTGAGCATAAATGGTAAAAGCTGGAGTTGAAGAAATGGGAGTTGAGAACATGGCTGTAAAGAGCATAGCATCTGTGCCTGTTACAATATGAATAGTTTAATCTCCGAAAGGGGGCGGGGGAGAAGGAGCGATGCTAAACTACTGTCAGGACAAATATTTCCAGCAGAGTCAACCCAGAGAATGGGATGGAAAAGTGGATATAAGTAGGAAACTAAAGCGCCTCTTATGCCTTTTGGCCCTGGTAATGTGAAAGAATTATTATGAATTCCTAATGAAGGGCAAAACCTATTATGGAGAAAGTCAGAAAACAAACTACTAAATATGACCTGATACCATTTTTTAAACATAATTAGTACGTAAAAATGGGTAGAATCTGATACCAAGTACAGATTAAATAATTATATGCAGATTCAGTTGAAAACAAACATGAATATTTATTTTCTTATTGCACATCAACTCTGTTCATAATAATGAGGTTTTGTTGAGTTGTCTTTCTCATAAGAGAAACCGTTTTAAGGACATTGCCCTTTACAGTCAGGTACGTTAGCTAATATTTGAGAAATTATTTATCTAATTTATCAGCTTTATGAGAAAGCTCACATAAGGGGCCGAACTTTCGCCTGGCAAAAGGTTCACAGTCAGTGATGCATGGCTGATTTGCCATCTTCCAACTGACTCAGGTGTGGTCGAGCTGCCATGCACCGCTGTGGACGTTCTGAGGCGGGGTTCGGGCGCAAGACGGACTGACGCTTGATAACACTCATGTAATTAAAGCCATTAAAGCAGCGCAGTATTTGAAATTTATAAATTAATGAGCAGTCCTGAATAATTGTGGAGATTGGGGGACAAAAAGAAAAGTAAGTACTGCTAAACTGTTGTCATTGTGGACTCAAATGCTCAAAGCGAATGAGCATTGTTTAACTGCAAGGACATATAACGGCTGTTTTTACGCAAAGATAATTGCATATACAGTAGGTTAGCATCTCACAGAGTAAGGGGTCGGGGGTTAATGGTATCATAATGTAAAGTGCTTTAGGTGCCTGAGAAGGGTGCAAAAATGCACTAAATGCACACCATTTACCATTCATTTATTATCTCTTCATCCATCCACGTGCTGCTTTTGTGTCAGGTTATGCCCTGGTTTACTCCTATACATCACTATTGCTCTTCATTTATTTCAGTAAAACACAAGCTTGACAAGTTCCCTGCGAAGATTGACAGTGTCTCTACCTGATTTTCTATCTCCACCATTTATATTCTGTTTAAGGAGCGTCTATTTAGTTTATTGTTCAGACATGACACACATTAGGGACTCCTGTCAAATAATGTAAATTAGTACCTGCTGTTATTTGTAGAATACATGTTATTTGTCTTTGTCTAAATACATGCCCCTTGAACTTACAGGTAAAATTAGCCAAAAAAACACTTAACATGACCAAATATAAACTGTGCCCTGAAAATAACTGCGTAATCCGCCAAGCGCTTTGCGTTTTCCATCGTGAAGATCTATCCAGCAAACCACACCCTGCTGCAGACAAACGGTTTGTGATTGGTCTGTCCGCAAAATCGCTAAGAAAGGGATTTGCTGTGAGACAGGAACCAGATCATTCTCCTTTTGAAAAAAGGAAAACAGCCCTGTTTGAGGCCCTTGTCAGAGAGATGTAATAATGTTCTGGATAATGTTCTGCCTTCTGTGGCTCTGCTGCAGCCACTGAGAGTAAAGATCAGGGTTGTCCAACTTAAGGTCCACGGACCAAATCCGGTCCTTTGAGAAGTACTTCTGGTCCTAACATTAATTATTATTGTTAATACATTCTTGCTTTCATTAATAATTAATAAGAAAAAATGCATTAAAGGTAACAGTGAAACAAATGAGAGTTGTTTGGAGAAAGTTCTTTAGTGAAACACAGGAGACCAGTGTTTATTATTGGGTTTGATCTAAAGAGATTTTAGGTCTCAGCTAAAGTTAATAAGAACTCATTTTTGAACACAAAATAATTGACCAGGACTAAATCCATCAGAGGCAGATTTATTAGAGATTTTAAGTACTCGGTATTGGCCAATACAGAATCTCAGGTATTGGAAACGGTATCGGAAGCAAAAAAAGATGGACTAACAAATACTATACACTTCACTTTTTATATCTTTTTCATTGTGGTTATGATTCCCCTTAAAATATAATCAGTCCTTACTTTAGTTATAATAACTTATTTATTGTCTTGTGACTAGCATATTAATTTAACTAAAATGAATAGAACCTGGTTGATTTTGAAGCTGTAAAGAGCATGGCATCGGTTCTTAAGACAATTTGAATAGTTTAATCTCCAAGAGGGGCGGGGGAAAAAGGGAGTGATGCTAAACTACTGTCAGGACAAATATTTTCAGCAGACTCAACCCAGAGAATGGGATGGAAAAAGTGGATATAAGCAGTCACTAAAAGTGTTTCTTGTGCCGCTTGGCCCTCGGCGTCAGGCTTTTTCCTTTCCTTATCCAGCACAAAGAGTGCATTGTTAGCAGGGCCATTAGGAGCAGTCTTGACTACACTGGACAACATATGGCTCAAGGGAGAAAACTATAGATTGCAGGGATGGGGGGAAAAAATATGGGAAAGTTCATCAGGCTCATCTCATCTGACCTCAGTTCTGGGGGAGAATGCACCAGGACGCTAACGCTGAATAGACAGATTTTCCAAATGCTTTGAATTCCGTGGAAGCAAAAGGCAAAGCCGCTCAGAGAAATGGACTTGGCCTATAAAGTGTAAGTGGCGTGATGCCCATTTCTGCAGAAGGATGACATTAGGGGGCTGCTTTTATTGATGGCTGCACAAAAAGGGGTAAAAAGTGCACACAATTAGGAGTCAATTGAAGAACAGCGAGATCAGGTCTTCTATATTTGAGCTCCATAGCTTTAGGTCCTTTCATTTTGCAAGTACAAAGAGCAAAAAAGGAGTGCTGTGTTCATTCTTAAATACCTTTTCTCCTCTGTTCATTTATTTATTATATATTTTGTCAGTTGTTATTTTTTATTCAGGGTTGTTAAGAGCGACCCCTTCTGGAGCAGAAGAACCAGTGAAGTTGTCCTGGTTTAACATCTTTTTTTTTTGTCCACATTGATAAGATTAGAACTTTCACATTTTACATATTCACATTACATTTTTAGACATGATACATAAATAGATTGGGTAGCAATGATGAACCATCAAGGTATTCAGTGACTCCCTGAACATTAATAAAAAAAAAAGGATATTTATATACTGTATATAGCCTAAATAAATAAAATTAAGCATAATTTTGATGGTTACTGGGCATAACTAAAATAGGTGCTTTGAAATTAGTTGAAACAGCAATATTTGACATAACTCTAAATAGGACTTAACTGATATGAAGTTTTTTAAGTCTCATTTGCCATTTTGAAATATGGGTCCCCACCACAACAAACGTTTGGGAACCACAGCTTTATAGGGCAAAGCG